>OZ038458.1:13787039-14343717 GCA_964036195.1 Sphaerolaimus hirsutus
GGTGCGCCATTGAGTTTCTCTCGATCAGGAGAATAGGATAGCATGTTCAAAAAGCAAACTTTTTGCGGAAATTTTGCATTTCGAAATCTGGCTAAATCGATATATGAACAAATGTGTATCTCCGATTTGACCTCAGAAATGAACTCTCCTAACATTTGTGATCATTTTAACATTTTAATGACTAAAATCGGTTCACAAATGACTGAGCTATTGATGTTCAAAGTTTGCATGTTCTCGGCCACACCCAAAAAACGCAAATGACAGTGGTTTTTATAGACCCCCCTATCTCCGGTCTGGGGGGTCGTAGAAAAAAATCGTCGAAATCTGAAGAGCCCCGACCTGAAAACCATAATATATCAAATTTCAAAATTTTTCGCCAAGCGGTTTTCGAGTTATTAACACGTGCTGACTGGCGAACCCACCCCCCAAAATGCTAACCCCAAAATCCCCTATGCGTGGGGGGGGGTTCAAATTTTAGTTTCAATTCAAATTACAGTTGCTCTCCACCTATGAAGTTTTCCTCTGGCTAATCACAGTTATCAGTGGCCGCCGTGTTGCCAATAGAACATGATAACTCCCCAGCGCAGTATGAACACCATTCCAGTTGACTAAAAAACAATTTCAGCCGGGTCTGGTGGACGCGATCGCGCGGTCGGCGCGCATGATTCTAGAAGAGGGCGGCGTCATCAAGCAGATGCACAGTTTGGGCCATCGCGACCTCCCTCGACTTACATTTCGAAGATTGAGAAAACGAAACAGTATCACGGAAAGTCTGTTCATTTTTTGAACCCACCAAGATTTTTCGTTTTTGTGATACACAAGTGATACCCAGCCAAAGCAAAAATTGAGTTCGGAGCGGAGCATAGCCCCGAAATTTTTAATCAAATCGAATTTCGTCACACTAAAAATATTTGAATTTCATTTTACTCATCAAATTGATTTCGTGAGTCGGGTCTGTGAAGTGTGCAACTTATGCAGCCTAGACTTATCTGAGTTGATTTGACTACCACGTTAACGTATCAATTGTATTCACGTGGAGCCCGGGGCACGTCCAAGGTATTTTCCAGATATTCCGCTAACCGATCCCTCTCCCTCGAATCAGGGGTCTCCTAGGGGGCGGAGGGCTGCCCCCCCCCAAATCAGGGGTCTCCTAGGGGGCGGGGGGCTGCCCCCCCCCCAAATCCGCCAGCTATATATCTATCCCAGAGGCCGCTCAGCTACCTATCTATCCCGGAGGCAAAGTTTTTGCCTATCTATCCTCAAAATCGGCCAGCTATCTACCTATCTGAGCGATTCTTGAGAAATTTTGCCCCATTTTTCGCTTAAAATCGTTAATTTTCATACATTTTATAGTTTTTCACCTTCAAAGTCGCGTCTTTCGTCTATACACATGTTTATATACCTATTTTTCCTACTTTTAACCTGTTTTTAGCGATTTTTTCCCCGTTTCTGCCTTCTATGCACTGAAAAGCCTATATATTTTGCACCCGCGAGGCCCCCCCCCAGAAAATTTTTTCAGCTATCTATCCCTCCGGAGGAGCGATTTGCTATCTATCCAGCCCCGCGAGGGCCAAAATCTTGGAGACCCCTGCCTCGAATAACCCGCCAGTGTCGTCAAGGCTATCACACACTAACCCAAACCCCACACTCCAGTTTCTTCCTGTTCGACTGCCACGTGCCGGTGGCCACGATGCACTCGATCGCGCGCGAGGTGGAGAACGACGAGGACGTGCTACGCTTTCACTTCGTCAACGTGCGCAAGGAGACCGCCAAGCACCTGGACCGGTGGAGTGCACCCTGGAGGAGGAGCTTCTGCCCCCGCCCTACAGGTGTGTTTGTGAATACCACGTGTATTACCTGGTGCCTGTCCCAGACACGCAGGGACGTAGCCAGGATTTAGAGCGGGGGGGGGGCGGATTGTATACGGAGCCCGGCGAACGGGGGGGGGGGGCGGCGCCCCCCCCCCCTAAAATTTTACCCCTGTAGTAGGGGGATGGCGCCATTCGTAGGCGCCATGCCATGGCGCCATGCCATGGCGCCACTGGCGTTGGCATTGGCGCGAAAACACCAGTATACGTCTGTTTTTTACAGGCATAAAGGGCGACATGGACAGGAATTGGGTCCATTTTCATTAGTTTTGAGGCCGCGGAGACAGTCAGACCAAAAGATATGTTGTGAAGGGAAAATGCGCGCTTGCGCGCAAAATTTTTTCAAACTGTCGACAAATTCGTCTTTTGGAAGTGCCATTTCTGGCACATTTTTGGTCCGGCCGGGAAGGGGGGGGGGCGGCCGCCCCCCCGCCCCCCCCCTGGCTACGTCCTTGCAGACACGGTTAAGTGTAAAGTAAAGTGTCAAATGTCATCCAGTGTCAATTTAAAGTAAAGTCAAGTGTCAAATTTTATGCAGTGTCAAGTTTCATGACAAATGCAAAGTGTCAATTGTGTGATCAAATTTATGTTTTTGTATCCTGATCTGTTTTTGTATCCAAATCTTTTTAAACATAAGACACTGCATGACAATTGACACTTTATATTTGACGCTTTGCAGGACAATTGACACTTTAGTTTACATGTATCATGACAATTGACACTTGACTATACATTTGGCATGACAAGTGACACTTTGCACGACACTTTATAGGGTCTGGGACTCCCCCAGGTCGGCCCACCAGGCACCACCTTGTATATATTTGTAATGAGAGCGCCTTGACAGTGACAATGCCTGTCAAAGTGAGCGGAAAACAAGTGAAAAACAGCAAGCTTCGCCACTAAAACTTCTCCAATCAATGTCCCCCCCATTTTCAGGAAGTCAGTGCAAGAATTGCGTCAAAATCAGCGCATCGGTCGCTTCGGCAAGGTGAGAGCCTGGAAATCGGCTGAGGCGGCCTGGAGAATGACACCAAAGTCATTCACAGTGGACCATGTTAGAACCAAGCACGATGACTGATCAAATGATTATGCAATATTGTGGTGGTGTTTTACATGTGACCTTGTCAGGCTATTATTGCACATTGTCCGATAAAATCTACCACAGGTGGAACGATTAGTAAAATATATTTTAAAAACTGTCCATGAAAAAGTACCCGAATTTTAAAAGTGAGCAATCACATTCCATAAATAATAACGATCACTTATTTAGCTCAGCAAATATCCGCCTTTTAGATCAATCGCGTTTCACGCGCACAAATCTTCTCTGTGTAAACCACAGAAGTCCACTGAGCAGCGCAGTACTTGCGATAAGGCATGCGAAGTACATGAAGTATGGAATGTGCCCTGCGAGCGACAAAAGCTGCTATACTCCAGTGACTTTTTAGACCTTGCACGCGCGGTTCAGGCTGGAAGCGTGATATCTATATTTTAACCATGCGATTTTCATAAAAATGTGAAAAAATTATTGCTGTTATGAAATGTACGTTTTGATTAATTGTGAATTTTGCATTTTTTTTTACAAAAATCGCATGTTTTAATTATCATTCGCACACTTCCAACGTGACACATAAATAAGCACAAGTGCGGAGCATCGTTTCCTCCGTGCGTATAAAGAGCCGGCAAATATAAATGGGTTTTTGATTTTGAAAAATTTAATCAATTTTCATTCGACCCCAAATAAAAGTTGGGGCGAGCCACCCAGCTCAGTTTGTAGCCCCAACATTTCTCTACAGGAACCCCCGGGATGACCCCTGTAGCTGCTCAGGTGCAGCTACAGGGGTCATCCCGGGGGTTCCTGTAGAGAAATGTTGGGGCTACAAACTGAGCTGGGTGGCTCGCCCCAACTTTTATTTGGGGTCAGATGAAAATTGATCAAATTTTTCAAAATCAAAAACCCATTTATATTTGCCGGCTCTTTATTTAGTATTATACTAGTGGAATTTTACAATACTGTTACCTTTTTGAGGCATTTGTATCCCGACCAGCCTTCATCGCACACACATTGCAACAGGGCTGGCCCATCAGGTATACAGTGGCTATTCTCTGGACACTTGACTGAAAAATAGAGTGTTTCGGTAAACATGTGAATGGAAAAAGTGCCGAGCCCAGTGAAAAGAAACGAACATTTTGTCACTTTACAGAAGTCTACCGGATTCTGACAGACTAGGACATCACCCATTGTTGAAGATTGCCAAGTGAGGGCTGAGAAGCTGTGACAAGGGGGGGGGGTGAATTACACTGGCATTTCACCTTGAATTTCAGGGACAAACCTGCTTTTAACTTGTCTCTGTATGGGGCATTCGTCAAACTGCGGAGCATCCAATTTCAATGTTGTCAAATGTGTCATACCGCGAAATACATTTACATTGAACGTCTCATTGGGGGACAACGATGGATTTCCGCTGATGTCACTAAATTGAAAAATTTAGTTCAGTTTGATGATAATATTTGGGTGGTCAAAAAATTCAATAAGAAATGACTGACATATATTTGATGGCAGCCGGCGGGGAAGGACCTAGCCTTGAAGAGATAAACTGCTCATTTTCCATCGACTTTATGTGGCAGTTTGATAGATCCAGACTGTGTTGGCACAGCGCAAGGAGTTATCGGAAAAGGGGGTAAAAATCACAATCACTAAATTCTTACCCAATTTTTGTATAATTGCCGTCGACGCAGCAAGTGCCATTCACGGTGCCATTTTCGGAGTGACACCATTCGGTAAATGAGACTTTCCGTTGCGGCCCGCAGCTCATTGCGCAGATGTCGGTGCTTGCCTGATTTACAATGAACACTTCTAAAAAACAGCGACGTTCTCGTCGCAAAAAAAATATGGCGCACTGTTGCGCAAAAGTGCTATCTGATAAGTTGACACAGCTATCCATATTGATTCTATCACGACAAGCCCGTCACAAATACTTGACGCAAATACTCAATACTTTACTATTACTCACAAATACTGAAGTAACTCACGACAAACGACAACGCAGTGGTGCCGAACAACGCAAGGAACAGCATTAGGGTACCCATGTTGGTAGCTAATTGCTGAGTCGAATCGTGTTTGGTTACGAGATCGGGGACGAATTGTGACGATACGCCTGAAATTTGGGCGATTTATCTTGCTGGCACTTTGCCAACTGATATCAGATGGATTTTTTTGCGCGGCGTTGGGCAGACGGTTACGTAATCAGCGGTGCCATATTAAATATCATTTATATGGATCTCATTTAGATTAGAACAGTGTCGAAAGTGGAATTTAGTCTGGCAACCTTGTCACTTACTTTTCGGGGTGGGAAGACTATTTTACATCGTTGAGTATCCCGTCAAAAATACGAATGTATCCATTCTCTGGAATATTGCCAATTTCCGTAAAAAAAGAAGGGGCTGAAGGGCGATAGCGAAATTCGAGCAGTTGCCAGCTGTCGTCATGGCGGCCGCCACTGTTCCTGCCAAAATTGTGATGAAGGGCACGAGCACGGTCTCGCTACATGACAGGTAGTTAGATGTCATTATAGCATACCGTGTTTTCGCGGAAGTTTATAGCACATCCTTCATGTCATTGTTGCATATTTTTTTTTTGTATTTCCGACAGTTAAATTCATTTCCTTGACAATCGTCGCCCTTCACCTTATCTAGTCATTCGACGCAGCATTTCAATTTGACCCTTCACCCTCGAATTCCCCCCCCCCCCGCAGATGGTCCACGCTGCCAGCACCGATCGAAAACGGGCCGGTGATGAGCGCCGCCCCGGTGCTGGGCGCCGAGCCGTCCATCGTCAGACCGACCACATTCGACGATGTAGTTCCTGCCATGGCTAACAGAGCGGCAGCCGGATCCATGTATGCCGACTATGAGCAAGTCGGTTTGGGGGTGCCACCTGGTTTTTAGCGACTTTTGTTTTTCTGTGGAAAAATGGTTACAGTGAGGAAAATCGTTGTTATTTTACAGGTTATTTTTCAGACCATTTACCTTTTTATGGTATTTTGGAGCTGGGTGTGGGCTCTGAGCAGTTCGTTCCTCAAACGAAGTGTCGTAAACGAAACACATTCAATTAAATGTGCTTTTATATTTAGAATCCCTTTAATTCAGCTGCAAGCCGAGTACTCATTGAACGGCCTGTCGCGACCGCTGGATAATAGGGATCTGGCACGTGTGATGGCTTACCGACCGAACGTGCGCGCCGCCTTTTTCGATGATCTCGCTTATACACAGGTACCGGTTTTGTTTACCGATACATTTTGTGGGGGGAGGGGGTGAATTTCCGAGGTTTTTACTGCTGTCCACTTTTTATTACTGTAGCGGACATAAACTTGCGGACAGACTCATAGGCTTACCACACACTGAAATTTTGACTCGTTCGTTTGAACGTTTTTTTAAACGCGGAAGCGCAACTCAACTTTAAAAAATTATTGTATGCGAGGAGCGATTTACTTCAATCTGTACGAACCCCCGCGGGGGTGTCAATCTACAAAAACCCTGATCCGAGAGTCGATTGTCGAAAAGAAAAACGTGCTCAGCGGGACCCGGCGTCGGCACGGCTCAGCGGCCGTTCCCCGTGGACTCGGCTGGGTCTCTACCGTCGTCAGTATCCGATGTTCAAACGGCGGCCGTACTTCTATGGCGGCTGGCGCGGCAACTTCTACGGGGCCAAGCGACGGGGTCTGGGCATGCGCAGGTGCGCAGATTGAAACTTCTCTGATTCGATAACCTCATTTCGGCGGTGGCCTGACTCCAGATTTTATTATGAAGGCACGCCCGGCAAATGTACATAATGAATTATTCCAATACTAACTTTATGGATTTCGATCGAAAAATTAATAAAATGATTAATCACATTGTTTTCCGTATCACTGCGACATAGGGTTTTGTAAAAAAGCATTCAAAATCACTAAATCTGGCCAATAGCCATAGAATTTACCTATAGCGATTTTGAACGCTTTTTTAAACAAAACTATACTGGACTGATATGCAAAACATTGCGAACAATCGGTTTTTCAATTTTATTGACGAAATCCATAAAAATTTGTATCAAATTCAATCATTTCATTTGCTGGGCATGCCTGCGATCCCAATAAAATTTGGTGCTGGTGTCAATTGTCACCTTGTCAAGTGGCAATGAAAGTACCAAGTGATAAGTTGTGGTGGTAGCTAAGTCAAATATGTGACAAGTAAACTACGCGACGGATAAATATTTCCATTTACAAATCGAATGATCACTCATAAATAAACTCCTCACTTACACTCACCACCCTCAAATTCCACCACACAGCACTTATCCCGTCACCCAACAACCCCGACCCCCCCCCCCCCCCAGATCGCTCTACTCCGACTCGATGAACGGCGGCGGCAGGTCCTTCGGCGGTCGCTGGCGCGGCTCCTACGGCTACGGCTACCGCGGGGGGCGGGGCGGTTTCCGTGGCCGCGGCGGGCGCGGTTTCAGAGGTCGACAGCAGCGCTACTCCAAGGAGCAGCTGGACAAGCAGCTCGACGAGTACATGGCCAACACCAAGACCAGTCTGGACGCGGCGCTCGACTCCTATATGAAGGTTTAATGGTAAGAGTGCTTTTTGTTGGGTGTGGAGATGTGTGGGTTTTTTATGTAGGTTTGACCTTGTAGGCATGGGCGTAGGCATGCTTGTATTTATGCATTTTCGAAATAAGCTCACGTAAACGGTCATAACTACACACCATATACAGCGCGTACGTTTTTTATCTTGGGAAATTCCACTGACACTTCTACCGTACGTAAGCGTCTGTTTAGGATTCGCCCTGCGGTCCATTTTTGAGTGTTATGAAATTGGTTTTTGGTTGATTTAGATTTATTTATGTGAAACTGCATTAGCCTTCGTGAAAACTCATCGCTATATTGAAAATTTAAATTTGCATTTTATGCTTATTTTGAAGACCCACACACTAGTTGACACGTGTGTTAGCTGGTCAGTGTCAACTCAGATTTCGGCTTCACGTTTCGCAGAGTTATCTTCTAGTCCACTTGCCGTCCCATGTCCACTTTTTCAACATTGCCACATGTGTGTTTGGTTATCGCTCAGCGACACGTGAAGCCGAAATCTGAGTTGACACAGACCAGTTGACACACAAGTGTCAACCTGGTGTGTGGGTCGTCTTTAATGCACAATTTCCTGTTAAATAAATCCTTTTGTACTTCTTTTTAGGATGCTCCGTAGCTGCTACAAGGGAGATCGCAAGAGTAACCAAGTTTGTGATTTGTCCGTTTGTGTGCATTGTTCATATCTTTATGATATTTACTATGTAATCGTTAGACCCCGTTTACACGGATTTTTTGTGACGACTCGACAACAATAAAATGTTCAATAAGTTAGTAAAAAGGTTCCATATTCATTAGAAAAAGTGGTCAAGTATACCTTCTACCTATACGAATATGCAGGCCAAATTGCAAACTCGTGCTTGTAGCTCAAGTTTTTTAACGTTTGAAAAAAGTTTGCTATTGTCGCTGGCTGTCGGAGCCAGTCCGACAACTGTCCGACAACTGCAAAAGTTTTCAAACGCCTTTAACTCATGAGCTACAAGCATGATTGTGCAATTTGACATGCATATTCGCCTAGGTAAGATGTATAATTGACCACTTTTTCTCATAAATATGGAACATTTTTACTCAACTTATTGAACGTTTTATTTTTGTCGAGTCGTCACAAAAAATCCGTGTAAACGGGGTCTTACACTTTTCTGTTTTGCACGATACCATAAATCTATTGATTCCTCATTTCGTTTTGTTGTCACCGTCTGCTGGTTTATTGCTGAATATCTCATTGATTTCGTGGATGTGTATGATAGAGTGATGCTGTAGAATGTACTGTAGACATGGTTCATTCACAAAAGCGTTGGAAAAATCGATGGGAGATTTGTATTCAATATTTTTCAGAAAATATAAAAATTACACGTTTTATATATTTTTATTTTCCACGATTTTCAAGAGAGTTTTAGTTATATTTCCTTTTCGAGAGATCTTTTGAGATTTGCAAAAATATCAGAAAATAAATTTTAAAAAGTTGAGCACTTATATTTTTTCTGGCTTTAATCATGGAGATTTAATTATATTGATCTTTCGGAAATTTCCAGACATTATATTTTCTCAAGATCACTGATTTTTCCTATGCTACTCGCAATGTGCCCACACAAAATATTTTACGGTCGAAATTTCCTCAATTGATGAATCTATTTTTAACTTTTTGAGTTTACCAAAACTGATGATTTTCAATCTGCATCAAGAGTAGCTAACGAACTGCTCATTCCGGTAAACTCAAATGCGTTCTGAGCATATTTATCAAATTCGGAAAATTTCAGCTCTAAGATAGTGTGTGTGTGTGTGTGTGTCCGAAGTGTAAATTGATTTTCTTCCTATTGATAGTGTAATGTCAGAGTAAGATGCTGTCTTCGTTCGCGTGCTGGTGTTTTTTTACAATCAGATTTTGTAAATTTTTAGACGGATTGGTGAAAGTTAGTAAATTCTAATTTCATCTGTCAAATAGCGACCACCTGCCATTTACAGTTTGCATGAAGCGAATTTTAGTTGGGATTAATTCTGTTAACTTCTAGTTCAACCCGGTATTTCTATCTGTAAGGTCCTGACCAGGGTGTCTAAGAAATAATTTTCTGAAAGACTGAGGCAGGGGTTTTAGTGGGGGGTGGCTGTGTGGGTTACCCCCCCCCCCCCCCTTAGCCACAATTGAGCGTTCTGCACACTAATAAAAATGAATGTTTGTAGGAGCCAACTCTGTTCACTGAATGATCCCACGGTCTGAGTCGGGTGGAATTGTAGCGTGTAGATAATTATGAACTGGTGATATAGTAACGATGTATTTATGCTGATATCTATTTTCATTTCATAATGTAAAAAAGCGATACGGCATTCCATACTGAAACTGGCTTGTGAGACTATTCAAGGAAATACAGCAATACATTCACAAGTCTATACACGGCGAACCGCATTCTATGCAATTTTCTGAAGGAACCCTATTTATCATGACGTCGTCGTTCATAAAGTAAAAATTGTTCCATAAACGTTTCAGGATGAAAGCATTCGTCGCTTCTACGCGACTCCGCCTTTACTCCAGAGTTCTTAAAATACCGGTATCTTTGGAAAGTGTAGGCGTAAATACACTCCCAATTTTGAGTATGGATGGTAAGGTATTTTTGAAATACCCAGGAAAGCGTAAAAAAGTTCATAAGCATAAAATTTTTCTAGAAAGTGCTCTTGCTGTTGAGCATCGAGAAACACCATATTTAGCTTTCACTTAGATGATATTATACACCATTTCCATTCATTTTTTCACATCATTTCATCAACACGATCATCACATAAGAACACAACAAAAACACATTGTTCAACACCAGAGGTCTAGTAGGGGGATTGGAGGTTGCCCCCAAGATGCTTCAGCTATCTGTCTATCCCAGAGGTTGCTCAGCTATCGATCATGAGCTTAGTTATCTATTGATCCCCAACCCCCCAGAAAATATTTCGTTATCTATCTTAAATACTTTCAACTAAACACCTTCCCGATCAAGTCCGGCCGCCTATTTTTTTCCCACTTCGCAGGCCATATCTCCAGTTGCGGGAGGGGTGGAAAACAAAAACTTGGGTGGTATATAGGCGCAACCCCCCACTACCCCGCATGAATAAATGGGGCAGCGGCGACTCACTATAGAGGGGGTCGCCATATACGTGAAAAAAATTTGCAGCGTTTTCACTGTCCCGCACAGGTCCGGCCCCCGGTTGATTTCTTACACTGCGGGTCCCGTATCTCCAGCTGTGGGAGGGGTATAGATCTAAAATTTTTGGGGATGTGTCGCCAACACCCCTCCCCTACTATACACTGGCCAGGCTGTTTTTGGCAACTGACCACAGTGTGGGGCATAAAGTTTAAAATTTATTAAAGTGTTACTGTCCCACACAAGTCCAGCATCCAATTGAATTTCAAAAAATGGACACTTTTGTGTTGTTTTAACACTAATGTGGTTGACAATGTGAAATAAGCATGAAATATCCTCTAAAAAATACCTTATCCGACCTAAAACTGGCCACCACATGAACCCCTTCCCCCAAGTGGGTGACAAAAAAATCACTTTTTACAACTTTTTTATTAGACACTTGAATGGCTGGTTTACAATAATTTATAGGGGAGGGTTAGAGGTCTCAAGTTGTGTAAAAAATCTTACCTCAAAAATGCCTTCATAAGAAAATTTGCTGGGGGTAAATTTCAAATTGTAAAAATGACATCAATGCAGGAACAAAAATAGGCAAAAATCACAATTTTAAATTTACCCCCAGCAAATTTTCTTATGAAGGCATTTTTGAGGTAAGGTTTTTTACACAATTTGAAACCTTTAACCCTCCTCTATCAATCATTGTAAACCAGCAGTTCATATGTCTGATGAAAAAGTTGTGAAAAGTGATTTTTTTGTCACCCACTTGGGGGGAGGGGTTCATGTGGTGGCCAGTTTTAGGTCGGATAAGATATTTTTAGAGGATATTTCATGCTTATTTCACATTGTGAACCACATTAGTGTTAAAACAACACAAAAGTGTCAATTTTTTTAAATTCAATTGGATGCTGTACTTGTGTGGGACAGTAACATTTTAATAAATTTTAAACTTTGCACCCCACACTGTAGTGAGTTGCCAAAGTCCGCCTGGCCAGTGTATAGTAGGGGAGGGGTGTTGGCGACACATCCCCAAAATTTCAGATTTATACCCCTCCCACAGGTGGAGGTACAGCACCCGCAGTGAAAGAAATCAGTGGGGGCCGGACCTGTGTGGGACACTAAAAAAGCTGCAAATTTTTTGCACTCAGCGACCCACCCTGTAGGGGGTCGCCGCGACCCCTTCAATTCATGCGAAGACTAGGGGGGTTGCGCCAATATCTACCCCAAGTTTCAGCTTCTGGCGCGTCCTAGAACAGGAGATAGGACGTCAGAAGTAAAATAAAAAATGGGGGGCCGGACTTGATCGGGAAGGTGTTTATATTGATTTACTATCTATCGATCTCCAACCCCCAGAAACTACCTTTCGCTAGGCGACACAATTTTTAACCAGACATTATATTTTGGCACAATTTGTACATGCACTGCTATTTTTAGTGTGTTACTGTACAGATGCAGTCATTATTTTTGGTACGCGTTCTCATTCAGTTTATGTAGATTTACGCTTTTTCAAAAATGTAAGACTGGACCGTTTGAAAAGTTTTTTTACGCTTTTAGTCTCCTGGTAATTCCACTGGGAGAGCGTAATAAAGTTTATGGGTATTTTATGAAACTGTACGCGTAAGTATAAATACCCTTTTACCCGGGTATTTTGGGTAAGCGTAAATACACTTTCGCAACTCTGCTTCTCAATGTTTTTTTTTGTGACACTGCGTGCATCAGTATCCAACTCGTGCATTATCGGCATTGTAAAACATTGTAATTTTGGACTTGTACTTCGCGGTCCGCCGAGTATTTATGACAAATGTATAACCGGGTAGTAATGGTGGATGATCATTCAACAAATAATTCGAACAATAAATCGGTGTCGCACTCAGCGCGCCTTGCGCTTGGGCGTGTTTTTGGCCGCGTGGGACTTGGTAAAGCTGCCGCGCCTGCTGCCCGACGCGCTGCTGCCCGGGGCCGCCGGCGGCGCTGCGGGTTTGCCACCGCCGCCGCCGACGACGTCGTGCTTTGTTTCACTGCTGTGTTCAATGATAGTGGAGATTATTGGGTGTTTGTGTCAATATTCGATTCGATGGTGACACGTTTTCTTGAGCAGTGTTTGGAATAACTGTTGAATTTCCGTGTTCTGATCACTGCACGCACCAGGGGCCAGTTCCGCAAGTGGCAACAAAGACCTTGCCATTAAATTAACTACTCTTAAATTTATTCTTCTCTCCGTTTATGTTTTTATCTTTAAAATACTCTTCAATCTTTACTCTCTTCTTTTACTTTGCCACTTGTAGAACTGGTCCCTGATGATAGCTACACAAGACCATACTGTTTTTAACACAATGATCACTTGACATTCCTTTGTAAGTTAACTTACTACTAGGCTCCAGTCCCGCAAGTGGACAAGAAAAAGGAGAGTCAAGAGCAAAGTTAAGGCAAGGGGCAAAAGTAAAGTACTTGTCCACTTGCGGGATGAGTCCCTGTATGTAGGTGTCTACCAATTTTATCGGTACTAAGGTGTTATTCCCAGACCCTGTGAAGTGTAAAGTGTCAAATTTCATGTAAAATGTCATGCAAACGGTCAATTGTCGTGAGAAATGTAAGGTAAAGTGGCAATTGTCATGGAAACTTAAGTAAAATAATAAAATCGTTCTTTTTGTTTTACTTGACAATTTACATGACATTTGACACTTTACTTAACACTTTACGGGGTCTGGGACTATCCGCCGAGTTTCCGACACGGAACTGGCACCTGGCAGTAGGGTGGCAGACGGTACGGCCTTGCGGTAAACCGTACGGTACGGTAAATTTTCCATTGTGCGGTAAACGGTACGGTACAGTAAATCTTCAATTTTGCGGTAAACGGTACGGTATGGTAAATCCCAAAAGTGCGGTACGCGGTACGGTACAGTACGGTAAATTTTCAATTGTCAGAAATGTATAAACTACGGACTACAGACAATTTTTACTTCATTAATTGACACCAAATTCAATTACACAATTTAATAATGGAGCTTAGAACACAATAACAGTATGATGACAGAAAATTAAATTACCTGCAATGCAGGGGCTCAATATATAGGATTTTTCAAGGTGTAGAAGGATAAAAATGGAGAAAAATTGCTAAAAGTGGGTGAAAAATTGCTAAAGTAGGTGAAGAATAGTTGAAAATAGGTATATCAGTTACTATAGCACAAAAATAGCTGAAAATAGGCAATAAGGCATAAATGCAATTTCAGTGACACCCCAACCCCCATGCAAAATTTTCAGATTTGCGCGCTTGCGCGCAAAAAATTGCAGAATACAACATTAATTGTCATGAATAAATTCAACAATTTGAGGTCAATCCGAGTAAAATTTACCGCAATTTTTGCGGTAAATGAGTGCGGTACGCGGTACGGTACGGTACATTTCGGAAAATGCGGTACGCGGTACGGTACGGTAAACTTCTAAAAGTGCGGTAAACGGTACGGTACGGTACAGTAAATTTTCCAAAAATGCGGTACGGTACGGTACGGTAAATTCTGCCACCCTACCTGGCAGCGGTCTTTTTTATTGGGTCTACGAGAGCGAACTCACAATTTCCGCACGGAGCTGGTCGTGTGCGTCATGAAGCGGAACTTCTGATAGGGCTTGCACCTGCTCTCCTTGGCCATGTTCACCTTGGTGCTGTGCAGGCAGGTGCTGCTTGGCGCGGGGTCGAGCGGCTCGAGCGCGTCGCTGATCGCCTTCACGCTGGACGCCATGCTGCGCATGAGCACCTTGACCGAGTCGCGCTCCTGCGCCACGTTGGTCAGCTCGCGCTCCGTCTGCGGGCGAGGTGCATTTGTGTGTACTATGCGGACTCACGCCGGTGATCATTTGCAAATTGCAATTTCCCAATCTCAATCCTCAATCTCAGCCTTGACAATACAGTGAATATTTTGCCTAAAAATGGATTACTTTGTTGCAACCATAAAATCTTAATGCTCAGATTCATTATCATTAATAGAAAACGTTGATGATTTTCTTGTCAATCGTTATTGTATATGAAGCATATTAAGTATGTGTCATTAGATAGATGATAAAAATACAATACGATCTAAAAACACGCAAAAATTAAAAAGATGATATAAAAAAATTCAGTAGCACCTAAAAAAAGTTGGTTCCATAACCAGGGTTTAGTCGGATCAGGGGATTGGGGGTTATTATCTATCTATCCATTTATCTAGAGGTTAAATTTTTTGCTGCTATAATACCTCTGAACGCTACGCCTCAATTACCCAGTTACCTATGCCGATAAATTTTTTTATCAAAACTCACTAATTTTCATACATTTTTGTCCATTTGTAACCTCATGTTCACGTTTTTACATTTTTTTAAACCTGCCTTGTGTTTATCTTTATATACACCTATTTTCAGCTATTTTACACATATTTTTTTAAGCTATTTTTCTCCAATTTCTGCATTTTACATCTGAAAGAAACTGATAAGTTGCTGTTGTGCGTAGGCTGACCTTTATGTAGTACTGTAGTGAACCACTGTGATAAACCAACCTGTCCTACCCTAGTAAACCAAAGTCCTACCCAAGTGCAGCACTAAAATTTTTTTTGTGTGTGAAACGACTCTAGATACGCTGGCAACATTGTGGTTCCTCTACTGTGGAGGTATTGACTGAGGCCTATTACTAATGTAAACCCATTACTCATGTGGACCCAATACTCATGTAATTGTACCCATTACTCATGTATACCCGCTACTTAACCATACCCCCCTACAGGTCTCAGACACTGAAGATTTCAAAACATAGACAAACAATTAACAATACAAATCAAAATTTTCAATTTGCACATGAATACATAAATATTTACAAAGACTTATGCAGAATTTCTGACTAGTATTTGTAAATATTTATGTATATGTGCAGATCTAAGATGTGCAGATCAATTTGCACGTCTAAACCATTTACAAGTATTTTCATGTAAGTATGCAAATGCAAATACACATGCAAATCAAATTCTTCAACATCTGCAAGCTGCGGAGGGGGAGTGGTATAAATGAGTAACTATACATGTGTATTGGGTAGAATTACAGGAGTAATGGGTCTACATGACTAACAGGTGTACATGACTATGTACTGGCACAGGGTTGAGGGTACATCTTGGTTCCACACTTGATGCAGACAGCAAAAATTCCACAGTTTTGCATGTTCAGCAACCTGCACTGTGGTGAGCCGCTGCAGCCCCCTGCTGGCTTATAGTAAGCGGAATGTGGGCTACATTCTCTCGAAAGACATCACATCCAGGGTTGGTTTTATAAAAATTCATTTTAGTAAAATTGTATAAAAATTTTATTTTTATTTTATTCTTGTTTCATTTTATTTTATTTTATTCCCAAAAGTCATTAATAAAATAAAATGACACATTTTACAAAAATTTTACAAAAATTGTACAAAAATTTTACAAAAAATCAGAATTGTGCATGCAAGGCCAGAAAAATGTTATAATAAGACCTATACCTGAAAAACCTGTGACAAATTTTTCCCTTACTTTTCAAAAGTTGCATGCAGTATGTATTGTTAGCTGGCTGCAAGTGTAAAGTTACAATTATTGATAAGAATGGTTTGCATTTTCAGTAGCAGGACTGCTGGAGTGTGTTGGGCACATTTGTAAAATGTCATGCAAAGTGTCAATTGTCATGACAAATGTAAAGTAAAGTGTCAATTGTCATGCAAAATGTCAAGTGTCATGTCAAATTTCAAGCAAAGTGGCAATTGTCATGACAAATGTCATGCAAAGTGTAAATTGTGCATCCAAATATTGTGTTTTTGTATCCATAGTATGTTTTGTATCCAAATCTTATGTTTTTGTATCCAAATGTTCACATAAGATTTGGATTCAACAACAACATAATTTTGATACAAAACATAAGATTTAGAAATAAAACATAAGATTTGGACACAATTTGCTTGACAATTGATACTTTAATTTTTACATGTCATGACAATTTACACTTTTTTTTCATTTGTCATGACAATTGACACTTTGCATGAAATTTTACATGACATTTGACACTTTACAATGCTTGGGACTGCCCCCAGATCCATGAATAAACAGGTAGAAACTCAAGCAATGAGATAAAATTTTACAAAAAATATGAATTTTTATACAATTTTACAAAAATAAGAATTTTTATACAATTTTACAAAAAATTTACAAAAATTCGAATTTTTATACAATTTTTATTTTTATTCTTAAATTTTCCATTTTATTTTATTTTATTTTATTCTTGGATATTCCATTTTATTTTTATTTTATTTTTATTTTTTTCTGAGCTTTTGCCAACCCTGATCACATCCACTTCATAGACCAGCCATAGTTGCAGTTATGTACGTCGCGCACAAAAAAATTATGTTGCTTCTGAACTTGAGTCAGTTAAGTAGTTGATTGCACAGTTGTTAAAACGTATTTACGTTTACTCGATGAATACGTATGCTCGAGTACTGCGTAAATACGTTTACGTTTCCTCCTGAAAAAAATGCAGGGACGCACTAAGTCGCGAGTACTGAAGTACTGAGTTACACGAGTACTGAAAACGTATTGATACGGGACATCAAAGTAACATTTTGACAGACAGAAAGTGATAAAAATAGGACATTTTCCTAAGAAATACTTATCGGGAGAAAAACACATCTTTGATGTATTCTAGAATAAAATTTGACACTCATACTAATACAAAAATACTAATTTTACTAAATACTAATACGTATTCTGCGAGAAAAAATACTCAATTTTACGTATTCTCAGACAAAAAGTATTTCACTGAAGTTTTGAGCAGTGTAAAAGTAAGCAGTTTTTACTTTACGTTTTCTGTACTCATTAGTGAGTAAAAATGAATGCTTTACGTTTACGTTTACTTAAAAAAAGTTCAGTACTTTTAACAACTCTGGTTGATTGAAATATCACAATACAAAAAATGTTAAGGGGTGTTAGGAAGAGCTATGACCAAACTTCCATTTGTCTATTTTCTTCTTTCACAACATACCGTATTACCTCTAATATAAGGTATACCTTATATTGTTTTCGTCAGATTTTTCGAGCCAAAAGTTATGCCTTGTATTAGAGGGTACCTTATATTAGAGGGTACCTTCAATTATTTTCACCAGATTTAAAAGAAATTTTACCAACAGTGAACAACGATACAATTCATTTTTTCAAATTGGAATGTACGAAATAGGTGGTAAAGTATCACTACAAAATGGCAGAACTCGACGAAGAGTTATCGCAGTGCCCTTTGGCACCATTTTCCGCCATGTTTGGCGACCGTTTTTATGATTTTGCGCGTTTTGGCACGCAGCCAGCTGTGCCTTATATTAGAGGTATGCCTTATATTAGAGGGTACCTTCTATTTAATTCGTCACATTCAAAATAGCCAAAAGTTATACCTTATATTAGAGGGTACCTTATATTAGAGGGATGCCTTATATTGGAGGTAATACGGTATTCACTTTTTGAATAATTAAGCAAACTACCTTCTCCTTCTCTTCGAGCAGACTCTGTTCCCGCTGTGTCCATAGCTGTTTCTGCTTCTCGTGCTCCGACAGCAACGAGGCCATGGCATCTTTGAGGGCGTCAGGCTGTAACAAGCCATAGGGTAAAATTTGGGTAAGTCACACGGAAGATAAAGGGGCTGTGTTAAACCCACTTCTATTTAGGTATATCTCGTGGACGGTAAAATAATACGGATTAAATGTTATGGTTTTTGTCTACGCCGGTACAGAATCGAACAGAGCCAATTCCTTTGAAACAGAATTAAGTAACTACAGTATTTCCTCGAATTATCCCCCCTTGAATTACCCCCCTCGGAATACCCCAGGTATGTGTGAGCTGCGGAAAACCCCCCTCGAAATACCCCCACCGATGTACAGCGTACAGAGAATGTATTACACGACAAATACTGCGGTTTGTGATCTGAATAATGCAGAACACACGTTAAAAACAATGACTGAGTGACGTTAGGACAGCGTTACTCCATATATATATATATATATATATATATATATATATATAAACACCTTCCCGGTCACGTCCGGCACCCTATTTTTGATCGTACTTGTGACACCCTATCTCCAGTTCTAGGGCGCGCCAGAAGCTGAAACTTGGGGGAGATATTGGCGCAACCCCCTCTACCTCGCATGAATTAGGGGGGTCGCCGCGACCCCCCAAATTTATGCGAAGTAGAGGGGGGTTGCGCCAATATCTCCCCCAAGTTTCAGCCTCTGCGGCACCCTAGAACTGGGTATAGGATGTGAGAAGTAAAATCAAAAAATGGGTGCCGGACGTGACCGGGAAGGTGTTTATATATGCATATGCAATAACCCCCCACCCTCGAAATACGGTCTAGAATAAGGTACATCATGTATCCCCCTCAAAATTTCCACTCTGAAAAAATAAACCCCCTGGGGTATTTCGAGGAAATACGGTATGTATATAAATATTTATGTACCTATATATATATATATAGGTATACCGTATTTCCTCGAAATACCCCCAGGGGGTTTATTTTTTCAGAGTGGAAATTTGGAGGGGGGTTATTTCGAGGGGGGTATTTCGAGGTGGGGTTTATTCAAGGGGGGGGGGGTTATTATTTCATCAGAAATTTTCGTGGAACTCATAGTAAGGAACACGCTTTTACATACCTAAAACGTACTTAAATAGGATAAATTGGGACATAAATACAACGTATACTTTGCTATACAAACTAGTGTGTACAAATTGGGACACCCCTCGAATAAGCGCCCCTCGAAATCGATAAAATACGGTACTTATTCAGAAATGCACGCTAAAAATCCCAACTCACATCATTAACATTCAAGTTGAGCTTGTGGTTGATGGCCTTCAAGCTGGTCGCCATTGCGGCCGTCGCATCACACTGCGACCAGGCGCGGCAGGGCGCGGTGCGTCGCAGCTATAATCCAGCGGTCACCGCTTTGAAGCGGTTCGCAATAACTGCAGTCGCTGCACACTCAGCGGTGTCGCGCGGCCATCCGAGGTGCCCTTTGGCAGCCAAAAGAATAAACGCGTCTCGTGGTTCGTCCACACGCTGCACAGTTAGCGGTGGCGTTCAGAAGCTCTGCGATCGAAGCGACTGCAGTGCAACGCGCGCGGGCCGCCGGTAAAAAGGTGCAGCGCACGCCCTTTGACACACTGTATGCATGCGCGAATGCGTGCGACTGGGCCGAGGTGGTTGAAAGAACAATGCTCCCGCCCCGGCCGCTGCGAGTGGGCGGCACTGTGCAGCGCGGCAACGCACTCACTTTGCCATTCATTGACACTTGCATAGCATATGGGATGCTGTCCGCCGGCGATATTGGCCCTGGCCCTATATCCCTTCCCAATTGTGGTTGTATTTCCTCTTGGAAAGTGACACCGATATTATTGGCATGCGCGAGGTAACGGACTGATTAATATTCAATACTTTTTTTAACATTCTCGCGATATTAATAAATATTTATGATGAGAAAGTACTCGTTGCAGGCAGATTAATTATTTTATGTATTCAATCAAGTAACGACAAACAATAGAAATTATCACATCGGATTGGCAAATACATTACAGGAACTACCTTATACGTATTTATAATCCACAAAAAATGGTTTATAGCCCGGTGATCTGTCTGAACTTATTTACAGACATATTTAGGTACGGTATATAAAATTTCAAGCAGGATCTGATATCAACATCGAAGCTTGATTCTTATCAGCAACGATATAATAACATGGCATGGTGCCAATTCCGCAAATGGAGATGTAAAAAAAAACAATTTATAATTTAATTTGATTAAATAATTCAAGTTAAAAGTAAAAAGAAAAGTAAATTTATAGGTGAGAAGTGAAATAAATGTCAAGAAAATGTCAAAAGGAAACAAAATATCTAAGTGAGAAGTAAGATGCTAGTATAAAGCAAAAAAATGGCAAGTGACAAGAACACGCTAAAAACGTATTCACTTTTCATCTTTCTTGCGATTTCACTTCTAGTTCTGACGTAAATATAAATTTACTTTTCTTTAATTTTATACCGAACTTACTGCATTTATCAATTTTTATATTTACTTCTCCACTTGCGGGATTGTCCCATGGTGTTAAATAAATACTTGGTAAAGTAACACGGCATAAAAAGTGATTACAGTTAGATATTTCAAAGGATTTCAGGCTGCAGTCTTGGGTAGACAACAATCTAATGGGTTTTATTTTAGTTAAATTGATTACTTGATGTCTAGGTAAATATTATGGCCAAACGTTAAGGGCAATTTTCAGTTATAATAACGTCGAAAATGGTCAAACAGCTCTTGTTTTACCTTTTGACAAAATATGTTGTCGGCAAATTAACGCCACAAAAAAAATTGAAATATCTAAGCGAAATTATCTCACGGGGCGTTTATTATCTGAGTACTATTACTTAAACAATAGGGAACTTAACTTAATTTCCTACTAAAACTTTATCAAAAAACATTCACAACAACAACTACAAAATGAGATACTTTCAGCGTCCAAATACCAGCTGACATAAACAATGGAATTTTCAACGGGCAACAATGGAATGCATTGCAAAAAAAACTTCGCCTAAATTCAAATGTGTAAAATACCCTAAAACGCGCCCACAAAACGGAATGAACCATCAAGGGAATAAACGTGGAGCTCGATGTATTTGAGTATTATTGGGAAGACACGAGTAAACTGTATAGTAAGTGAATTGTGAGACATACAGAAAATATGGGAAGTATGAAAGGGCTATTCTAGGCAGATCGAAACCCGAATGTTCCAGTGCCGATGGGCACGATTATCCAAGCAAATGTAAAACATAGTTAGATACAAAGAAAAAAGAAAAAAAATTACACCATTTAAGAAAAGTGTATAAAACAGGAGTGATTTGTGCGTAAAGGCACTGCGCACACTAGTACACCACCAAAATTTGGGAAACTCATAAATTAGTTTTTTAACACATTTGAGTTTACCAGAATGAGGAGTATGTCAATTTCTTTTAACAGTGATAAAAATCATTCATTCTGGTAAATTCAAATGTGTTCAAAACATATTGATGAGGTTTCCAAATTTCGGTGGTGTTCTAGTGTGTGCGCAGGCACAAAGTATGAATAAAAATGCCAAAAAGAACTAGATTATTTGTGCAACTTCAATATGTGTGATGCTTCAAAAATATTTATGAAAACCGATGATAAATTGAGGGTGTACGTAACCTGTCATACTCAAAGTTGAAAATCACTGGGATATGTGACAAAAATGTGTACAAGGATACGAAGCAGAATAATTCGCTGCCTCTGAAATGGTTACCAGTGCACGCAGTGGAATGCTCAAGGGTGAGTGCGAGTAAAATAGAAATTTGTACAAAACAGAGTCACCATAAATATTACATATCTAGGTACATACATCAAACAGTACACAACGCAGGTAAAAGTGTTAGGTACATAAAACATCCTAAAAATAGGCACAACCAAAAAAGTTCCACTTATCCACCATCGACCAACACCTAGTGCGGTTAAAATGAAAGCACGTGTAGCTGCGCAGCCATCGCTGCAAACATAGCACACTCAAATGTGCTGCAACGTGCTGCCCTGCTGCGGCGGTGGCGGCACGCCCGTCGTGCTCGAGACCACGTCTGCGTTGCCGCTCTCCGTTGACGCAGAACGGGGGTTCATTTGGTCGGATAAAAGTGACGCCTCGTCTCTGTGAGAAGGATAGTTTTTGTTATGAATGCCGTATTGTTATGAATACATATATATTTATCGTAAATACAGTATTGCTTAGGTAGGTAAATACTTTCGACAAGTCGCCGGGACTTCGTAAGCTTAAGAGAAATACAAAATGATTTTTCAATGAAATTAGACATATTTACAAAACAGTAGACGACAGAATTATTTGTAGGTATTTCTTTTTGAACATGTATTTGTTTATATGCCTAACTATTTTGAACTGTTTTCATTATTTCAAGGTTTTGTCAGATTATTTTGAATTTTTTAACCGATCTATTGACTTGGGGTGTTAAAAATATTTTTCAAGATTTATTTCAGCGAGATTTTCAAGGTTCTTTCAAGGTCAAAATCGCAACACACTCACACTGGACAGCTGGTAGTCTTCCAATGAGTACGCAACCCACTAGGCGAGATGTAGTTCTTGCCGCACGCGTGGCACACATAGGGCCGTTCGTTGGTGTGCAGTCGACGGTGCAGCTTCAAGTGCACGAACTGGGTGAAGCGGGCGGCGCACTGGTCGCACGCGTACGGCTTGTGCCCGTTGTGCAGCCGCATGTGCGTCTTCAGGTTCGACGTGGAGCTGAACCGCTTGTGGCACACGTCGCACGCGTGAGGTTTTTCGCCTGTGGGACACCATGAAGGATTGAACATTGAGAATTGAACATTTGATGATTTTTTATATTTGAGAAATCTTTTAATAAACACGAGTGTAGTAGGTAAATACCTGTATGCACTAAGTTGTGCTTCTGCAGATGGGCCAGCTGTGTGAACTGCTTATTGCACACGTCGCATTTGAACGGCCGTTCGCCCGTGTGCGTCCGCAGATGCACTTTCAGGTTGCTCAGTTGTCCGAACGTTTTTCCACAGCTCGAACAAGCGTAGCGTGTCCTGCATTATTGGCATCAGATTAGAACATGATCAATGCAATCATTGGACATTAAGAACCCATTCACACTAGTCGACATAAAAATTAGTGTCAACTAATTTGGTTAATTATGTGATTTCAACTCTCCTATGTGATAGAGCCTATTCCATTTCATATCGTGACGCTTAACTTTCATTGTTTCAGTTAAGTCTGATGCTTTAACAAAATTTTCGTGTTGTTTAGTTGACATTTATTTGCGATGTCAACTAGTGTATGTAGGCACATTAAATCACGAATCACAAAAACACCCACCTAGAACTCTGCGCCATGGCGCCAGGCGTGAGGGCACCATAGGGCGTGGATGCGGGCGTAGAGCTAGCCGAGCCCCTTCCCGCATCCGGCGTGCCCGTCGGCGTGCACATGGACAAGCCGCCTACGCTCGGCTGCGGGGGCGGCCTGCACGCTGGCGACGCTGCAGATGCTGCCGATGCGGCGTCGTCGGCGGACTGCTCAATTGTATGGGTAATTAAGGCTTGTATTTAATGGTTGTAGAAGAGACAAAGCAATGAAGCTCTGGTGCCAATCCCAGACCACGTAGAGTGTAAATTAAAGTGTCAAATGTCGTAAAATGTCATGCGAATTGTCAATTGTCATGACAAATGTAAACTAAGTGTCATTGTCATGCAAAGTGCAGTAATAAAATCTTGTTTGTATGGGGTGACATATTACATGACATTTGACACTTTACAGGGTCTGGGAATGCCCCCTGGCAATGTTAAGTCAAATTACCTTTTGCCTGGCGGCGGCCACCGCAGCTGCAGTCAGTGCTGCGAGCTGGCTGGAGGCGGGATATAGCGTCTGATAAGCGATAGAATTTCTGGACAAAGGTGTAGGGCATTGCTGTCCATTTTGTGCGGCCAGCGGAGATGCGAGGATGCCAGGTGCCGGCCAAGGTTGACAGCGCAAAGCCTGGAGTACAATGTTTTATTGTAGGTGGCTATTCATGGACTCACCAACAGCATTGGCGGCCCGCACACAAGTTGACACATGTGTGTTAACTGGTCTGTGGCAACTCGGATTTCGGCTTCACGTGTCGCAGAGCGATCGAAATATATGTTTACTTGTCGAAATAGGTATATGTTTTTCAACATTTCCAAAAGTGCATTTGGAGATCGCTATGCGACACGAACCTAGACGAAATCTAAGTTGACACAGACCAGTTGACACACATGTGTATACTCCGGTTACTTACCACCTTGCACGCGTGGTTCCCGTTGGAATTGTGCCAACGATGGTTAACGCGTGCGAGTTTCATAAAAAGATCACAAAATTGATTGTGGTTATAATATTATTCATTAACATATTCACATCGATAAATTTTTACATCTTTTTATGGAAATCGCATGATTTAACAATCATTGGCACGCTTCCAACACGAGACATAAATCAGTGCGAGGGCAGAGTATCATGTCTGCCGAGTATATGTGGGCCGCCATTGACACCAAATAAAAGCGCATCACAAACCTCAAACGACCGCGCAGGACTAGGTGAAAACTGTAGCATGTGCGGCCTGGGCACCCCACTGAACGCGCTGGCCGCTGGATTCGGCTGTATGCCTCTGTGCTGCGGCGGCAGCAGCGGCGTGCTTGCAAACGACGGGGCGAAGGACATGGGCACCAGCGTGTGCGGCGCGCTGGCGGCCATGCCATTGGCGGGCAAGTGCGTGATGGTGTGCTGCGCCTGCGGCCGGCCCTGGTTGTGGTTGGGCCCCGTTTGCTGCGGTGTTGATGTGGGCTGACTAGTGGCTGGCGCTGCAGCAGCGTTGCTGCTGCTCGCTTGCTGACTGGCGTGTGATGATGACGGTGCCATGTTTGATGGCCACACGGTTCTGTTTGATGGGTTGACATTTTGAGTATTTATCGTTTTAAGAGGAATGTCTCGTGTCACGAGCGAACCTGGGCCAATCGTGCAGGAACGAATCCTTCATAGTTGTGGGGGCCAATCGGATTGGCGTCAGCGCGACAGGTGGTTGAGAAGTTGTTGGCTTGCATTCGGCTTCAAACGCGGTTAATCTGAAAGAAGGCAAGATATCCTTGAACCATTAACCCGCCATGAAATGTGTTCACTAGTCTAAAATAATCCCACAGTAAAGAATATGGAACCCAATTTGCAAAATTTGTAACTGAATTATTGGAACTGAATGATATGTCAACCAAAAATAACCATATTTTGATTTTTCAAAATGTTTATTTAGAATTTTTGATTGATTTTGTAAAAAAATTAAGTGTTATATTTTACACATCATTTTTTAATTATGATATTATGTTTATGTATCTCAAGTGTGTATCCATGTTTCTCAGTTTGCATCAAGATAAAAGCTTTGGCCAAGAATCTGGACTCACCTAATTACACCTGGACGTCCCGCTGTCCCAACAGACTGCACTGAACGCTGATTCTCATTCGACCCCTCACTAGCGCCTTTAACGTGCAATCTACTCTGCTGGTGCGACTCCCCCGTCCCAAAACTGTCATTATCAGAGGCCGGCTGCGACAGTTGCCCTCTAGCCCTACTTTTGAGGCTCAAATCTAACACGGAACAGTCGCTGGAGGCATTGCCGCCGGCCGCCACGGCCAGGTGCATGTCGCCGGTGCTGTGGTAGCCCTCGTCCGAGTGGTGCGTGTGCTGCGACGGGGAAGAGTCCAGTGCTAATGCGTGTAGTTGTCCTGAGAGGTTGCAGTTGGCCATGGTGGCTGGTTTTGGCTCGTGTTGAGAGCCGGTCGACTGGTGCCCGCTGTCGGATAGGCCGTCCTCTGGGTGAGGAGAGGATTACTTAGCTTTTGTGAATAAATATGAAGCAATTGGGTAAACTGCAAACACCTTATTTTCTCGAGATAACCCCAGGGGATATTACTTTGCCAGCAAAATGGTTTTTTTCTCGAGGTGGTTTGTTTTTTCCGTCAGAATGTTCATGAAAGCCCATGATCTTTTTATTGTATTAACGTACTCTGTCATGAAGTTCTTTCAACTTGAACCCTATTCCTATTTAATTCGAAAAAACCCTCATATTCCATGACCTCAGCCAAGTCGGTGCCTATTTAGCTCTACTCGTTTTTCAATTTTGTGCTCCGTAAATAAATGTCTGTAAATATTTTTTGCATTGTAAATACATTCCACATCCATGAATTCACATTGAGCTCACTACAATTTGTAAGCGAGGTTTTCGTAGGAGGGAGTTATTTTTCCCAGACCTTGGGGTATTTCGAGGTGGTTTATTCAAGGGGGTTATTTGAGTATATGCGGTAGATTTAATTGAATAACGCCGAAAATGGCGAAATCTTGACACGAATGGCACAACTCACTGATTTTC
The DNA here is from genome assembly GCA_964036195.1 of Sphaerolaimus hirsutus. Taxonomy (NCBI): domain Eukaryota; kingdom Metazoa; phylum Nematoda; class Chromadorea; order Monhysterida; family Sphaerolaimidae; genus Sphaerolaimus; species Sphaerolaimus hirsutus. The sequence continues at coordinate 13,813,616 of OZ038458.1, forward strand.
TGCGCCAGCGCGCAGTCGTCGCACGCGGCCGGCGGGTAGTTAATCCTGGCCGCGTACCTCCTGCTGTACCAGACGAGCAGCTCCGCCTGGGCGGGCACCTCGCGCACCGTGTAGAAGTAGATGTCGTTGTGCATTTGGCACGCGACCAAGTTCTGCGTGGCGCTGGTGCAAGCGGGGTTCACGTAGCGCATCCAGTTGCTCTTGTGCTCGCAGGAAGCGTCGACCGCGCGCGCCACCGTGGATGATGGGGCGCCCTCGGCAAACACTTTCCACACGTACGGCCCGTCGACGCTCGTGCGCGCTTGCTGGAGTTTGGAATCGATATTTTAAATAGAGACTAGTGTTTAAAAAGGGTGATTTTCAGGATATATTTGATAGAATCTCCGAAAATCTTTCAAAGATAAAACATAATCAAATTCAATTAAATACCTATTTAGTCAGGAAAAAAAGCGTGGAGAAAGTAAAAAACCTGTAAATGAGACATTTTATATATTTTCTTCTCTTCAGTGAAGTATAATAATATCTCTCTAGAAAAATGAAATAGATATTTTTGTATAATTTTCTTTATTTTTAACAATTCAAAATTTTTCAGAATGCTAACTGGGACAATGGCATAACTTTTCAAATTCACAATTAAAACTCACATGTTTCCGTTCACCAGCAACGTGGTGGCCGCACGGAGCGACGGCCAAGTTCACACCGCGCAACGGGCCGAACCGAACGCCTTTCGCAATCCGTTCCGTCGTATACACGCCCAATGTCTGCATAGGTTTCACCAGTGTTTTATAAAAACGTTTAAAAAGCCTAGGCAACGTAAAACTCGACATCAGAGTTCTGAACTGAAAAGTACTGAACTTTTTTTGAAAGTAAACGTAAACTTAAAGTATTTTTTTACTCACCGATGAGTATAGAAAACGTAAAGTGAATTTTACTCGTGAGTAATCGTAAAGGTGGGTATCTTTCACAAATTTTGCCCCAATTTTCACACAAAGTTTTCAAAAAAATTACACGCAAATTCACTAGTGAAAGTGTTTTTGCCTATTTTTGTTAGCTATTTTGGGTATTTTCCCAATTTTTTTTAAGGTTTTTCTCCCTTTTACTCCTTATGCCTTGAAAAGCGTATATCAAAGCCTATCTGAAATACGTTTTCTGTACTTGCGTACTTTCAAAAAGTACGCGAGTAAGTGAGTTCCGCTATTTTGTTCGGGAGGAAACGTAAACGTACTTACGCAGTACCCGAGTATACGTATTTATCGAGTAAACGTAAATACGTTTTAACAACTATGCTCGGCAATATAAAACCACGCTAACCCTGGGAATCTCCTTCGAAGGTCGCAGGCACAAGTTTCTGGGCAAGCTCTTGACAGCCATCGGCGTGGGCTGCTGTCTGCCCGCATCGATCAACGACCGGTCGACCAAGTCGATAGGCCTGTCGAGCACGTGGTACACGCTCATGCCTTCCAGCTGGCCCTCGCTCAGGCTGCACCAGTCCCAGGGCTCGTCTGCGTGCACTAGCGACGACGCGTCGCTGCGCTTCGTGTCGCTGTTGGAGGTGATTTGATGCTGTTGGTGATGCGTCACGTGATGATTTGAGGACACGTTTGGTTGTATTTTGCGCCGTTTCTGCGCCGCCTGGCTCGGTGAAGGGCTCCGGTTGATGCGTCTGGAATAAAGGCACTAGTTAGGCGAGCCGGTCCATATCACACACAACCGTTCCCGGAATGCGAAACTTTTGCCGCACACACTAGTTTACTTATAGAAGTGAACTTAAATTGGGTGCTCACAAATCAGCTTTGAACGTATTTTAGTTTCAGTATAATCCAATTACCATATTTGCTTGAATAATTCCCCTGGGGGATTATTATTTCGTCAGACTTTTTCAGGGGGGGGGCTATTCTAGCATATTTCTATCAACTCATTCCACGAAATATGCTTTATAAACACAAAGGAAGTGCATTTTTGTTTAAAGTATGCACTACAAATTGATCACATCTTACAAGGGGGAATGATTCAGGGGGGGGGGGTTATTATTTCGTCACACGACTTACATGGGGAATAATTAGAGGGGGGATTATTCAAGCGGAAACTATTCAAGCGGGAACTATTCAAGCTAATACGATAGAAATATTTGTATATTACAGTTCTAATATCAGCAACGATTGGGTTACGAACAGCAAACGCACTGACCTTCTCCTACAAGTCTGATGCAAATCACATCCAACTGTGGGCGGCGCGGCGCCGCCACTCGTCTGATGCCAGTCGGTCTCGTGCATCGAGCTGCCGGTCGGACTGGAGCTCGGGTCCACCGACACGGAAGTGTTGCTGCCGGCGCAGTCGTGCTGCTGTAGGGCCTGCGCGCCGCTGCTTGTGGGCGCGGCGTCGTGCTGCCGGCGCAGATCGATCGCGTGGCCCATCGACTGCCAGATGCAGCCGCGCGGCTGGTGACTGCTGCTCGCCATCGTCGCTGCTCCCCTGCTTCTAGCCGCCGCCCGGGATTTGATAGCTGGAAGGGTTGTATGTTGTGAAGTAATTATGAAGTCTTTTCGTCGTGGATGGAGAAGTTGAAGTTAATTGATAATTATATCTATAGGCTACGTATTTACAAAAGTATATAAATATGTATGTAAAATATTGTCCTAACTTGTTGCTGCCGAGCCCTTATGTCAATGCGACACTCAGTGCTATCAGTGAATCGCATAGGTAAACACATCACTTTCACTTATCGCAAACGACGACATGTCAATTCCACCGGCGCCCGTCAGACGCGCCGCCATGTATTGCAACCATAAAACTGTTGCCACACTTTAGGTAGCATGAGGGGCAAAGTACACACACTTATTGTTCCCCACCCTACTGATAAAGAACAGCAAACATATAGTAAACAATGCGGGGAAAAGAAAAAGTTTGCCTAATAAAAATGAGACTTTTCTAGGAAATGTTAACATATTTACCTACAATTATCTATGTGTACCAGCACATTTACCGTCATTGGAATGTGATTGCGTTTTTGGGGCGGCCATGTGTGCTTTTCATTTTCAGGAAGTTCCTTTTCAAAAGCAACGCAACAAAATCTGACAGGTAAATTCAAAACTTATCACAAAATTCAAGCGCTTCCAAAAAAATTTCGCCCAAATCGGACCAAATTTACGGTATTATACGCTAAAACAATTAAGCACTGCCTAGACAAAAGTCACGAGACACACTGAGAGAGCAAAAACGGTCGCACTATATTTACCATAAACCATTAGCCAAAGTTGAGTCAAGCGAATGTGACTGCGGGATGGGCGAGCCCGGCAGCCGGCCGCCAGCGAGTCTCATGGAAAGTGGGCGGCGCCGAGCAGCTGGCACACATCTGCGCCACTTCCATGAACCAAAATCAGGGCCCCAACGCATGCATTGCGTGCAAAACTGGGAGGAGCGGCTCAGTAAATTATCGCGGCGCGCCATCGCCCGGCCGCAGCATTCGACTGTTTGTCTTTTTACTGACAATAATGAGTTAGTGGATCGCTGTCCCATTACTTGGCTACTCGGCGTCAAGGTCAGGCGGCAGCAAAACTTGCGTGTTGCGGCAGAATGTGCGTCGCTGAAATCTGTAGCCAGGGGCTAGTTCCGCAAAATGAGACGTGAGAAGTGAAATTGCAAAGGCGAAGTAAAAGCGCAAAGACTAAGTGAAACGACAAGTGAATTGGCAAAAGCGAAGTATAAAAAGAAAAAGTAATTTCTCTCCGCTTTTGCCATTTCACTTGGCAATTCATATGCCGTTTCACTTTGCCTATGCGCTTTTACTTCGCCTTTGCCATTTCACTTCTCACTTCTCATTTTGCGGAACTGCCACCTGATAAACATTTTGCATCAACCATCCGCCATTGAAGAGCAAAGCAGTAATTGAATTTTGAAGCAACAGTTTCGAAATAAAGCGATAACGACAAATTTATTGAAATTGTTGCGCAAAGTTCATTGATGTAAATACATCTCGATTGCATGCACGCGTAAATACGACGGAGTACCACAGTCGCTGGCGCACTACTTGCCGCGGCGGCAGGTGGGCGCGACACCGATCATGAACCATTCCGCCGTGGCGACTGCAAGACGCAGCAGCTGTAGCTGACAGGCGTGCAGCCGCACCGCGACCTTGCCACAGCATGCGCACCACATTGAGCACATGAATCCAAGCCTCGCTGAGTTATTGAATGATCGTTTAACGACACCGTCTACGCGCGGCCGTGGACAAGTTTTACTAACGGACCATCATTAACTCATTACTTGCCAATGTCACTCACTGTTTACTTGAATAACAGCTCGTCAAGTTTGGCGTCGGGCAGCAGGTGCGAGACAATCGAGGGGCGCGCAAACTTCGCTCACTATTGGCTGATTGACACACAGTGAAACGCTCTTTAATTATGAGGAAATGTCAAGTGTATGGAGATAGGTAACAAGAGTTGTTAAAAGTACCAAACTTTTTTTAAAGTATAAGGAAACGTTAAGTATGTTTTACTCAAGTTTGTTTTAACAACTGTGGTAAAAAATGACGAACAGGACTGCCGTATTATCTCGAGTAAGCCTCTCCTTACATGACCACCAAAAATGCGACAAAAATTGGATAAATATCTATTTGTTCAGGCTTGTTGGGGGAATATGCATGCACATTAACGCACGAAAAAGACCAAACTAACGCAAAACTTTCGAGGGTGGGAGTATTTCGACGGTAAGGGTATTTCGAGGGTGGGGGTATTTCGAGGGTAAGGGTATTTCGAGGGTGGGGGTATTTCGAGGGTGGGGGTATTTCGAGGGTCGGGGTATTTCGAGGGTCGGGGTATTTCGAGGGTCGGGGTATTTCGAGGGAGTATATCTCCTTCTCATGTATGTCCTTCGCGAAAAGATAGTACCCCAAAAAGGAACGCCTCTGTCATCATGCAGCAGTTTACAGTACAAAAAGCATTCAGTGAGTACTTGGCGCTGCTGCAAAACGGCAGCCACCTGTTGTCGCCGCGCGGACGCGGATGCGACGCGCGACGCTCAGCGAATCTTGACTAGATAACCATCAAGTTGAATCGAAGCCACAATAAACAACACTTGCATCAAACATCTGCTGAAACAGAAAATGAGCGCGGGAAGTTGGCGCGCCAAGTTTAGCGTGATGTTATCGGGCAAATGGCGGTAACGATTTGCGGCAGAATTATGGGGGTGACCACAATGAAGTTCGGATAAATTTCGAAAGAAAAAACTCACCTTAGTTGTGTCACATTCTGGAGTATTTGATTGGTACGGTAAGTTAATTAAATGTAGTTGTCCACTTTATAGAAATCATGGCGGTACAGCGTGAATTCTTGTGTGCAGCGTTTATTTATCCGTTGTCAGCCTGCAGCAGCATTTGGGAATGTACATAGTAGGAATTCAGGAACAACACGTCAGACGCCGCACCCTCTTTGAGATCTTCATGTGAATGTAAGTCTGATATTTATGAGAATGAGTACATTGCACACAAATTTCAAGAGATGAAAAGCGACTTACTCTACACAAAAATGAAAATTGGTGACGTTACGTTAGCTAACGATAATTATTATTATTTACTAGAAGTTGACAAAAAAAAAATCACTTTCACGCAAGAGCGCCAAGCTTATTAAAAAATGTCAATATATTCTAAAGCATTTTAAACCTGATAAAATCTCAAATCGTAAACCTTTTGCTAGGTATTTAGGTCTCAGGATTGCATTGCACTGCAGTTGCCTAACATAATAGTTGAACTAAATACCTGATGCTGACATAAAACTGAGAAGGGTGAAAATGGGTGGTAAAATGACCAGTATATACAGACAAACTGTAAATAACTGACGACATCTGCCTACATCATTGGCGACTATAGAACGCTTTCAACCCAACTGTAGAATAGACGAACGACTTTGCGGTGACACTGATTTCCGTCCACTCAGTTCGCCCGCCCTCAATTTCCATAACAGAAATGAGATGGAGAAAAAATTCCCGCCGGCCGCCCGGAGGCGATTCCGGCCGCAGGTAAGAGAAAAAGTGCGCCGCGCCGCCCAAAAATAGTGCACCACACGTGCAACATTTACGCGCGCCGCGCGCCGCGTTCCGTCATTGCAGCGCCATTTCACGATGTTTCAAAATGGTTGTAATAGTGTTAAACGCTTTAGGGCGTAGTAAATAGTACAATTATTTCAGTTATTTGTTTCAACAACTACAAGAATGATGGTTTATGCATACATTTAATTGTTTTTAAACTTATCAAAAATTCATCGAACTGAGAAGTGGTGTTACCTTTTCACTATGTGCCTACACTTACTAGTTTTCACCGTGACTTCATGTGAAAACTGAAATTTTCCCAAATGCAAATTAATGAACACAGTTGAATGATTTGATTTTATTTTAATTGGAATTTTAATAAATGAAAGTTGAAGATTAAAAATTTTAAAACTAAAACACATAGCATACAAAAAGACTAGGCTGGATGTCTCCGTGTTGCCATTTCAGTATTCACATCGGTCACAGTGAAAACTAGTGTGTGTAGGGCCTATCATTCAACACTGATTTATGCTATCAGTGTGCCTACACACAGTTTCCTAGTTTTCACCATGACTTCGTGGGAAAACTGAAATTTTTTCAAATGTAAATTAATGAAAACACTTGAATTGATTTTATTAAATTTAAATTGGAATTTAAATTTATGAAAGTTAATATTTAAAAATTTGAAAACTAAAACACATATAGCATACGAAAAGAGTGGGCTGGATGTCACCATGTCACCATTTCAGTTTTCACATCGGTCATGGTGAAAACTATTAGATAATTATTTCTAATGAATTGATCATCTGAAAAGCAATTTTTGACATTCAGTTTCAGTTGAACTTCTTTTTATTTTTTGTGTTGCATATCAGTATTTTCACAATTGAAACGTTATGCATCAGTGTGTACTGCCCTGTAGGTTTTTTTACTTTTGGACAGTTTGTGTCGATCGATGTCATGAATTGGTACCTTTGGATATGGACAATTATGATGACATAAAAATGTTCGAGACAGCGCGAGCACGGATCCAAAAGTGAGAATTCGACGCACTATTTTTCACTGGAATGGCCGGCCGCCATCCGCGGGATATCGGAAGTGGACCACTACTGATAATTGGAACAATTCGGCTGTGGAGTTTGTACCCGTCACGGCCGAGCACCATGCGCCTATTGCATCCATGCATTCTAAAATGTCCATCCCCATAGAAAGGCAGAGAAACCACAAACGCGGCGGCGGCGGCGCGGCGAGTTCCAGGCGGCCGCGCGCCAGCTCCAGGTGTTTCACGTGCATCAGACCAACTTGCCCATCCATCCCGGGTAACGCGAGAATTCCGCCGCGGGCAGTGAAATAGGGAAAAAATTGAGTACGAATGTCACCGGCGGCGCGGCGCAACAGAAAAACGAGAACAATGGTGTCGTCCCGATGTTACGATGCGTCCTAGAAAGTTCATAAAGTGGCACTCTTTCGACCGTAACCCACTGACTACGGGGACATGCTGCAGAAATGCAGACATAATCCAAAAAGGCTAAGTACAGAAACCAGTTCGAGTTAGAGAGAAGCATGAACTAGTGATTTGATCATCACAAACGAGCATTTCTGCCGGTGACAAAGAATATATATCCATTTATGTTTACACAATAGTGCCGGTATATACGAAAAGTTTATATTCAGTGATGTATGGTAGCGCACCTGGCGGCGCGCGCCAGAAACGCCCTAAATAAAATAGTAATATAAAAACTTTCATCTAATCATTACACAACTATGCGTTGGTTTGAACTTGGAAACTTGACGCGCGATGGGCACTTCTCGCCGCGGGCGCAATTTTACCGGAAATGGGTCTAGTTTCGAAACAAATGTCGCCTGAGTGGGCAGCGGTGCCACTTTTTGCATGACACTCGATGATGGGTGCAAAGCACGCGGCACGCCGCAGCAGCTTCACACAGCGCATGCAAACTTGACAACCGCCGCGCAGCCAATGGGCAGATGCGCAACAACGGCGCGCGATTGGCACACGATGGCACACGCGCGCGAAAATAGCCCAGTCAAACACTTCGGCATTGCGTCGCGCCGGGGCCCGCAAAACAATGCTGCAGCAGCACTTTTGGAATTGGTTCAACCGCGCGTCGACGTGCGGCCGTGAAATCGCGAACAAATCAATTGCCGGCGCGCCGGCACCGAGCGCCCAAAGTGCGGTGCGGCGGCTATCAGCGGGATGGGCATGGGCAACCCGAACGGCAGCATAACGTCCGGCGACATAACACGACGCGGTCTAACATGACCTACATCCCACCTGCTACAAAAGGATATTGCCGCCTCCACAATGAGTTGTGCCGCCCTGCGCATTACACACCTTTTTACACCAGCGGCGCGGGCGTGCACTACTCTCACCCTCATTCATTTCGCCTGTCACCGCGCAGCGGCGCCCACTGAAACATTACCTGAAACATGTTACAAGGAGAAATTGTGGAGAAACCGTTATGTGCAGGGAAACCCTCATGTATCTTGTGAATCCCTTTGCGTATCCTTTTTTAACCGATCGATATCCATTTCTGAATATGTAAGTAAATATTTACTTCATGTTAATAAGGATACCTAGTTACAAAGGGATGACAATTACACTATTGTGATAAATTTGTGCTTTACATTGTTACAATCATTCATGCAATCATACAAAAGTTAGCGGTGGAAGATGCCCCTTATATGAATTATTGTTATCGCTGTACATGCCGCATATTTTAGCCCTTTAAAAAGTTTTTACCTAATTTCCATTCAATTCAAAGTGAATTTCTACCGAATAGGGACAAACAACGATAGGCGAGCTTTTGTTTTCGCACAAATATGTCGAGGCGGATACGCAACGCTATACATGCACGACATGCTTTTCTATAGTATTCAGTTCATTCAACTAGAAAATTTTTATGAGTATTACAATTATTCCAAGTATTCTCGGAAAAACTTTATACCCAATGAGAATTAACCATCCATCGTTATTTTTCCGCCCGTGCGCGCCGCCGCCGCTTGATTACTTCCAGGTTTGCCACTGTGTATAGGTAGCGATTTATCGCGCCGCGCGGCCGAATTTCACTGCAGCGGCGTCTATCGGCACGGCGGCGATCTCCTATCAGAATGAGTCGCATCTGGCCCAGCGGCAGATGTGACCAGTGGCCGTGACGGCCGCCAGCCACTATCTACGCTGATAGGAAAGCGAAATCCGGCACGCTGACTGACTGACCGTCGGTTCACGCAGAGTGAAATGATAATGAAAGCGACGGTGAAGTTATTGTTTGCGCGACGCGCTCGTAAACAATGAATTTGACTGCGATGTTTGTGGCCGTGCGGCGGTTGTGTTGAAACTACGAGATGTAAATAAATACCTACATGACTAAGAAAAACGACTCCACAAAACGCAAGTTCACCTCCATCAGCATGTATGCGAACCTGCACAATTTAACTCCACAAACAGATATCCTCAACGAGCAAAGTCAACCCAAGCAGAAAAAATGGTCAAATACCGATTTGCCATTTAGGTGGACCGGGTGATAGCAGCGACTGAAAACAACGTGTCAGTGCCTGAAACACGACGGCACGGCGCGACCACGCACAACGGTGTGACCTACATACGCGCCGCCCGGTGATAGTGACGCGCGGTTGCATTGTGGCCGGTACGTCCATCGCTGTGGGCGACCAGATAGAATTTTTTAGAAACCATGAAAACTCCTCGACCATGGACCAAGACAGGTGGCAAAAAAAGTCAGCATGAGCAGGTTGATGCGAGTGGGCTCCAGCGCTACATATAGCGTATATCCGCGAATAAGACCCCAGGGGCGTTATTTTTTTGTCCGTTTTTGAGGGGGAGCGAGCCAAGGGGAGCAGTTTTTCAAGGGAGGGAGTAATTTTTTCTCAGAAAACTTGCGACTCAATTCATTGTATGAATGCATTCTGTCCACTCATATAATCCAGGTATTTAACACTTCAACAACAACAAGGTGTACACACTGCGTACACGATATGTAAACTGCTGTCGCTGCCATACGTTAACATTCTTTTGTATTTTTGTACATTTTGTACCGTATTTTTCATCCAGAGGGGATAGTGATTCAAGAGGGGGGGGGGTATTCGCAAAGAGCAGTTATTTTTCGTCAGAGTTTCTGAGGGGAGAGTTATTCAAGGGAGGTAGCGCAAATCCCCCTCTAATACGGGGGCTTCGGCGACTCAGTACAGCGTTTTTTGTGAGTTTTTCGCTCTGCGCGGCAAGTGCGCACCAAAATGTTACCCCCACAGCGGATGCCATCATATCTCCAGCTGTGGGGGGTGCAGTACGCTGAAAATTCTTCGGTTTGTAGTCAACACCTCCCTACTATACATCGGGTGAGCTGCGGCGACCACTACAGTGTGGGTCGCTAAACATATAGAAAATGAAGCGTTTTTTATCTACGTCAAGTCCAGCACCAAGTTTTTGCCAATCTGCAGCAAGTTAGGCATTTGGCAGTGTTTTAAAAGATCCTGATGCCTAGACCCCAATACCAAAAATTTATAAAAACAATCCTGATCCCGATCGCGAAAAGTCGGTTTCTGTTTTAACCATACCCTAAAAATCACCCAACCCTCCCCTGGCCCACCCCCGCAGGGTGTAATTAAGTAAAGTTACTTTGTGACTTTTTTTAATAAACACTTCTTGAAAAGTTTATGTATGGTGTCACCTACGGTAACGAGAAGGCGTCAAAATTGCATCAAAACATTACTTCAAAAATGACCCCGTAAGGTCTAGGATGGAGGAAAATTCAATGACGTCATCACAGGAACAAAAATTGCCACACATTGCCACTTACAATACTTTACCAGAGAAATTGACGAAGAGGTATAAAGAAAGTTTATTTCAGTCCGGTGCATAAAAAACCATGAGAAGTCTGTAAAAATGACGCAAGATTCGCCCTCACAAGGGGCAAGGGACCCACTAGAAACGAAGGTAGCACAAAAGACGAATAAGAAGTGATGGATATTCGTAAATATCAACGAATTGCGAGCGAAGCCATTGTTATTTTTAATCAGTAAACGTGTGCCGTAATTGAACCGTTTGGCGCTCATTCACCATTTATAGAAAACTTTATCTATACAAACAGAAACAGGATGAAATATTTTGTGAACGCGACAAGGCGCAAATCTTTAGAGCCCCGATTTCCAGTGATGTTACTGTAGGATGTATGCACTATACGGATACACAGTAGCGAAAAAAGCAATATCACATTTACAATCGTGGTGAGTGAATACTATTAGCCACAGCATTTGGGCTTTGCCATGTACAATATAAATGCATACCTACATACCATATTTCCTCGAATTACCCCCGGGAGGTTTATTTTTCAGAGTGAAAATTTGAGAGAAAAACGTGAAAAATGCAACAATAACCACCATTTATAAGTTTTTACAGCCTTATATAAGGATGTAGATGGTACAAACGATGTTCTAACGTAACACAGTAAGTTTCTGAACGTCTGTTATGCATTTCCCGGACCACAAACTCATAATGCCCATTTTGAGGGGGGTATTTCGAGGGGGGGGTATTACGAGGAAATACGGTAAATATATATTTTACCTACAATATTACTTAATGGTTTTGCTAGAACTCTTTTTCGGAAAATGAGCAGAGAACATGAATAGTTAAAACATATGGCGACTCATGCGATGGACACCTCGACATATTAACAACGGTTCAATCATATTTATTTTGTCAACCGACACGCCAATTTGTGGTTCATTTTCACCGCCCCAGTTGCTAGATTTTCGGTGGAAATATTTTTAGTCTTTTGTGCGGGTAAAATCGAACATGCAGCGACCGCAAAAAAGCGTGTCTTTTCCAGGAAGCTCAAAACATAACTGTGGAGTTTTTGCATGATGCATTTTAGCAGGAATGATCACCCTGAAGATGGAAGATAATTAGGTATCAGCTTTTGATATGTTTCGATATCACCACAACAGTTTGCAAAATCTACATTCCCCAAAGTATTTTTACACTTTGAATAAAAAGTACAAGGAAAATGATCACTTTTGCAATTGTCTCAGCGTGGAGACTTTGCCTCGGTCAAAAGCGAGGCAGGTCACTGGATGCGGTACTTCGTCGGACTGGTGCAACTTGGAATCGGGCTGTAGTAGGATAAATTTATATTCTAGATTTCAGATTTACATGAACGAAGCTTACGAAAACTTGTAATGGCGCTGCGCACACTTATTTACTAAGACATGACTCTAGTCATGAAAACCCGCTAGACTGTAGACCCACCAATCATCTATGTCTACCCGCTAGTCATGTAGATCCGCAAGTCAAGTATAGGGGGCGTACACGACCAGCAGGCGGGGGATGACCAGCGGACAGGATGGGTTTAAGCGACTTTGAACGTGAGTTTAATTTTGAGTTTGCTTTTCAATCTCCGACAACTGGATTAAAAAGAAAACTCAAATACGTTCAAATCGGAAAGTTTGTAGTCAATTTCGGGTTTATTAGTGTTAGCGTGTGCAGCGACAATAACAGGAAAGAAACTAACCAGGTATCGGGAAATGAATTCAAGCACCATTTCCCCTATTCTTCTATTACTCTCTACAATGTCATCGAACCTGCACACGATGGGGGAGACTAAACAAATGAAAGAAGGCATTCACAAAAAAGCTGCCAAAAAATGTCTGCAGTATGAACCTTTTCTCCTCAAACAGTCCAGATTGGGTAGCCCGCTCGCATACGGACCTATTCAAGTGGCCATCGAATAGGGGCACGCCGAACATGAAATCGAACAGCAACCACTCGTCGAAAACTACAGGCATGGACAAGTCGGCGCTGCAGGCGGGCGACCGCCGTGGATCGCGGGACATCGACGTGCAGCCAGCGGCTGCGACGCAACGGCAATATGGATATATGGGATGGGACAAGGTGGTTTGGCACGAATTTATAGCTCTACACGGTGCAACCAGTTCCCACCAGGGCCAACTGTAAAATATCAGATGTCACGCAACGTTTCAAAAGTAATATAATATGCCCTGTAAAATGTCAATTTTACAGGGAAGTTTACATTACTTTTCACACTTTGCATGACATTTAAAGTGGGATGCGGGAAAAGGCATGCAGTGCTTTATTTATCCTTTTTTAACGAAATTTGAGTATTTACAACTCTCAGTACAGTATCCCGCTCCCACCGCAGAAATATAAATATTTAATGCGTACACTTTTTTTAAGATAAATGGTGTCTATATTTTACATTTTACAGGATCTGGGGAAATTTTTCCCCGAATCTATCACGATACATGTGAACTCACTGAGCGCGAGCACATTGGGCGGGCCAGGCGCAGCGTCGGGTGGCCGTTCCGCAGCACCCACCTCAGCACCCTCTGTGAGCACACGTTCATCATTCGGCAGGGCCTCTTTTCGCTGCACTGCATCAACCGTTTTAGCATTCTGTCGTATTCTCAACATGGTCGCGTAACCGCACGTATGCCGCAAATTCAACTTCGCATTGAGCTTCAGAATGGACGGGTGCAAGTGCAGCGGGCCGTCTGAAATTGGACAAACATTTGAGGCTATTCAAGTAAATATAAATAGTATAGAAACATTCGTTAAAACCGACTTTCGCTACTCTCAGACGACTGTTCGTTATCCAACAAGGGGAATGGAACGTGCATCACCTCAGTGCCAGGCGGCAGATCGCTGTAAGCCTGCAGAAAGTGAAGCTTATTGCATACAATGGCCCTGACCATCCAACCTCGAGTAATGGCTAGCTTGTAATGTGCTACAGAAGACTATAACATCACACTTTCCAGGTGCACTAGGTGATTTGAACCAGGGTTGGACAAGTATAGCTACCAACCATTTTTTGAACTTGTCTGTCAGTTGGAATTAAAGTTAAACAAACAACTAAATAAAAATCAGAAAGATTTAGCGTTCCAGGAAATTTTACTAAGTGTACAGTTGCGCATCTTTACAGGCCTGTTTTGAAAGTGCAAATGCATGAGCCAGCCACTAGCGTAAAATCTACCAAAAGCAAACCTGCAAAAACACAGCACTATTCAACAACGCATCGTTCAGTGGCACAAGACAGCTATCTGCAGCCATGAGGCCGGGCTCGTGGCACCAGGTGCTGAGCAACACCTGCCTGGGGGCCGGACAGCGAGACAAGTGCCGCGGCAGGCGGCGCACCCGGCTCCCCTTTGTAAACAGCACCGAGGCGGGGCCGACGCCAACCTTCAGGGGGGGGGGGCGTGCGGATGAGTGATGAAATACCTGGTGAAAACGTCTCGAAAACAACCCACTGTCTCGTATATGAATAATCTGAACCAAGATGAATTTGCGGCGGCCAGCGGCGGCCCCAAGTGGGGCGGTCGGGCGCCGCCGGAGGACACGGGCGCGCACTCGGCTGTCAGTGGAGCCATCGACAGCAGTAATCTGAGTGAAAAAACCTTAATAGGTTTACATGAGGATTCTTCAAGGGTTTTATGCGATGGCTTGCACATTTGTCGAGTCAATTCTGATCTGCTATATTGAAAAGCCATGCGCTGAGCTACTCAACTTTCAAACTACCAATCTACACATTTTTCGATTTTTCAATTTTACTATAAAATTTGCACTTTAGAAAAAATTTTTCAAGGACAATTATGACTATTCACAACTGGTTCACATTCACAAAATCCCAGCAAATCACAAGAGCCTCCACCCAACCTATAGTTCTTCTGAAGCACTCTAGATCTACTTGTGGGATCCAAGTTGCTGAGGCTCTCACATCGCACTAGATCGAGACCGCCATGGGCCCGTCTCAGAGTGACCAGGGTGCTCCGCAGTGTCTGCGCGTGCTCGAAGTAACGCTTCGCCTCGCCCTCGCCGAACTCGTGCACCTGCGGCAAGTGTCATTTTTGGAATAAAGTTGTTTCTTGAAGTCTCTACGTTTGCAAATTTGAAAGCATAGAATCTTGGCAGTGAGGGGCAATCCCTATTATGAAACTTTTTTTACATGCAAATACACAAGTCTGTGGCTACGCACTGTTTTTTTTTGGCGAACATATAATTTATTCGCGGCTCATTTTCACACCGTAGCATAAATGAATGGCATCAAAATAAGCCGAAAGAAAACTAGATGGGAACACACAATACTATGATAGACCCAACAGATCAAAGTTCATAAATAGCATAGTAAAAATAGATTTTACCGGTGCTTTCCCTACCTTGCTGAGCTCGTCGATGAAGTTGTCTAGTGCCTCGTCTGCCAATTTGCCAACTTCAAACAATGTTACTGCGTGATTTTTCAAGCCCTGCGTGGTGGCAAGTTGAATGGCCATCACGCTCAGCACAATGTAACATTTTCAAAACAATTTGTCATTAACAAAACTCACCGGCGAAAGATTTCCCATCATTAAAAACGCAGTCAATGTAGAATCAAAAAGGAACGCAAAGCGCCTGGCCGACTGTTTGATGTCAGTGAGCGAGATGGTCGCTGACAACGCGTCCACGCTGGTGCTGCTATCTGGCAACACTGAGTTCGCCTGCTCGTTGTCCAGTTCATCTGACAGGAGCTTGCCATCTTCTGCGAGTGGAATGCGTGCGTGTATATAGGGTTCAAACGATATGACTTTTCGATATCGATATTCGATATTTTTTTTAAATTTTCGATATCGATATTCGATACTCGATATTTTTTTCTGAAACTCGATATTCGATATCGATACGATATGGAACCTCGATATCGATATTCGATATTCGATATTGAAAAATGGTCGATATTCGATATTTCGATATTTTCGATATTCGATATTGCGATATGCTTTTGGTATAGCAAGGCATATTTCAAGTGGCATATTGTATTTTCATGTGGTTGCACACATGTTTAATCATCTCTTTACTGAAATGTGAATGGTACAAGTGATTTTAACAAGCTTTACATCACTCAATGGTAGAAAATAGAAGAAAAACTGGGGGGGCTGGGGGGGCTGGGGGGCTGGCGGGGGCACAATATATAGGCTTTTCAAGGTTAAGAATGCAGAAAGGGGAAAAAATCGCTAATAATCAGTTAAAAGTAGGGTTGGCCGATGTGTTTTTTTAAACGTTTTTTTTAAAAAAAACACATGACGTCCGAAATGTTTTTTTTTTTAAAAAAACATCGGCTGAAATTTTTAGTACTAAGCACTAGGTATTTTGCAAAATTTTTGCGCGCAAGCGCGCAATTTCACACACAAATTGACATTGGTGGTTGTTTTCATTGGTTTTGTTGCATTTTTAGTATCAAAACATCCATTTCTATGTGCTACCATGGGTGAATAAGCCGACATATGTTGCTGTAATATATAATATTGAGGTAATGTGCTTCCATGTACCTCCACAGTGTGTAACTTCACTCCCAAAGTAACAACCTCCTTTTATAACCTTGTTTGATCACCATTCCGTGCCAAACTTTACCTGAAGTCACGAACATTCGACTATATGGCGATATACGAACGATATGTTGACGAAAAATGGATATTTTTGACACAAATCACCACTTATAATGCTATCCCATGGCTCCACAGCCATTATATGGTCGTATTTAACATCACAGAGTATTGCCAGTGTCTGATATACCTATATATGTTGACACTAGGTCATATCTGGGAGCTTTTAAAAAAAAACGTTTTTTTTTTAAAAAAACATCGAGTTAAAAAAAACGTTTTTTTTCCAACCCTAGTTAAAAGTAGCCAAAAGTAGGTTTAAAATGGCTAAAAATAGGTATATGTATATAACCATGTATATTGCCGGAAAGCAAGGACGTATCCAGGGGGGGCGGGGGGGGGGGGCTGCAGCCCCCCCCCCTTCCCGGGGTGAGACCTAAAAGGTCCCAGAAAATGCGACTTTTCCTATATAATTTTTGATGTTTCTTAAAAATTTTGCGCGCAAGCGCGCATATTCTTCCCCATGCATTGGATCGGTCCCTTTTAACCACTATCCTTAGAAATGAACACATATTTGCGACTTTTCGCTGTATATGTATGCATAATTACATACATATAGAGCGGTTCCTGGAGCTAGCGCCAACGCCAATAGCGCCATGGCGTGGCGCTTTTGTATGCCGCTAGCGCCAAACCGCCTTTTCGTACCTATATAGAGAAAAAATTTAGGGGGGGGGGGGCTGAGCCCCCCCCCCCGCTCGCCGGCCCCCGTAAACAAGCAGCCCCCTCCCCGCTCAGAAATCCTGGATACGTCCCTGCCGGAAAGAACGATTTTGAAGGTGAAAAACTATAAAAAAGGTGCGAAAATTAGTGATTTTGAGCGAAAATTAGGGCAAAATTTCTATTAAAAAAACCCACTCCAAATAGAGAGATAGCTGAGCGATTTTTTTGGGGGGGTCTTTGGGGGTAGTAGCCAAAAATTGTGCCTCGGGATAGATAGATAGCTGAGCGGCCTCCGGGATAGATAGATAGCTGGCCGATTTGGGGGGACAGCCCTCCCCCAGCCCCCCCACCTAGGAGTCCCCTGGTACAGATGCATGATGAGTCGACCACTATTTATGGCGAATGAATATGAGTCAGTTCAACCTGATGGCGTGATCGTCTGGAGGTCATCGTTCACCCGAAGCAATTCATCACTGATAGACAATGGTTCGGTAGTCACTTGGGCATCACCCTTCAAAGTTACAGGCTCTGAACTTTCGTGTTGTTCATCCAACTTCATGTATTTCGCCCAAGTGACATGTAGAGCTAAGTTTTCCAAACCAGTAGTCCGTTTGTAAGCAAATCCCAAGCGGCAGAAAACTGACACGGCATTCTGAAAAGACAGGCAAAGGACAATATTTGATAGGATATGTCGATATTCGAAGTTATCGTAGTGCAAAATGTATGTGAACTCCGCATAGGAGATATACATATCTCGACAAACCCCAATTTGGTAATCCAAATCAGGGGTTCAGTATGGGTGGGTCCCCCCCCAATGCTCCAGCTATCTATCTAACCCCGGGCTGCTCAGCAGTTCAGCACCATCTATATGAAGCCCCGGGGGTCCAAATCGGGCCTGTGCCTCTGTGCATGTTTACCCGCTGTGCATGTCAAGAGTATTCAAGACTTTGACCCTCCAGGGGGTTGGATAGATGGCTAATCGCTCCTCTGGAGGGATAGATAGGTAGAAAGAAATTTTTGGGGGTTTGGGGGTTCATTGTATAGGCTTTTTCATAATGAGGAAAAAAAGTAGAAAAATCGCTAAAAGTAAGTGAAAAATTACTAAAAATGGGTATATAAGCACATATACTACAAGAAATAGCTGAAAATAGACAATAAAACACATGAACTAGTGATTTTGAAGGTGAAAATGTATAAAATGGTATGAAAATGAGCGATTTTGTGTGAAATTTAGGGTCTACATGCACAGCAAGTAAACATGCACAGAGAGCCTCAGTCGTCCAAATCCACTAAACCCCTGATCCAAATGGAAACCCCTGAAACCGACAGACCTTAACCAACTGCAAATCAATGTCTAATATCTGCGCCAGTTCAGCCACAGTCGTGTGCTCATCGATAGACACGAAAACTTTGTACAACAATGTCTCAAAATAATCGCCCAGAACGCGGTTCATGACAAATCCATCCAACGGGGGCACCACCACAATGTCCGTGTCGGTGATGGGCACATCGAAATAAACTAGGCCCTTGTGGTACAATTCTGCGAGTGCAGGGGTAGGTATGCTAAATTTTGACTGCTAGACAGCTGGGCGGTATGGGGGTTACCCCCCCCCCCCCATTGGAGACCCCTGTGCGAGTGTGCGCGAAAAATAATGGGTTCAATGATGTTCGAGGAAAACCGACTTTGCACAACGGATGCATCCAATGTTCCAACTAATTGGGCGCCCTCGTCGATCAGCATATCGACCACATCCTTTTCCATTCGAGCGCAGCTTTTGATATCTTCCTCCATCACGCTGCCAACCTGCGGAGCACACAGATATTTGTAACGAACAAACAGAAACGGTTGACCACATAAATACCGTATTCCCTCGAAATACCCCCAGGGGGTTTCTTTTGCATAATGCAAATTTTGAGGGGGGATATACAAAGCCGAATTTTTAACAGACAAAAAGTTGTCAATTGCAATTGAACAAATACAGCAATCAAGTAAAACAAGCACCTGAACCATCCACCAGGGTTCGATGGATATGTCGATGGGTCTGCGCGGCAGAACGTCCGCAGTGCCGCCGGCTGCCATGCGTCGCCGGAACACTTTCTTGGCCGATCGGCACTGATTCATCAGGTCAATGTACTGATTTCTGCCCACGCCCAACAGTCGCAAGCCTGATCATGTTACATACTACAGATGATGAAGATACCGTATTTCCTCGAATAAGACCACCCTTGAATGCTGCTGAATAAGACCACCCTTGAAACCCACCGCTGAGTGAGGAAAAAATACCCACCCCCTTAAATAAATCCCCCACTGTGATAAATGGAAAAGATGTTGGGTCAATTTAAAAAACGATCAATGACGTCAGAAAGACTAAATAAAGCTACGCCTGGGCATCAAATGCAGTGCAGTGTGTGAAACAAAAAATACAAAAGAATATAAAACTACGGCAGCGACAACAGATACACAATGTAATTGTGAGGAAAAGATAACTCCCCCTCATAACCTATGAAAAAAACAACTCCTCGGGGCTCTTATTCGAGGATATATGGTAATGAATAACCGGTGCCGTGTCATGTTTTCAAAATTTGCAGAACACTAACAGTCAGCTGCTGTGAAATTAGGGAGAGAGTCGTAACTGCGCTCTTGCGACATCAGGTCCTGGATGGTATTTGAGAAATTATTGTGTATAGAATTATTGCTTCCAAAATGAGAATGCTATGGCAGCTATGCCTTTGCCAGCTAGCTATGCCTTTGGACTCTCACACAAATTGAATTGAACAAACAACTTTGATTTATATTTTGAAATAAAAACTTCTGAACACTTTTAGCTTTGCATGGATCTAAAATCATTTTCCAGCCTGCTTCTTGGATATATCCTGGACACTAATTCTATCCCCATTATGTAAATGAATCTGCTAATCTTATACGCACCAGCCGTAAATTATAGAGAACAAAGCAAACCTGCATCATGGCCACATAATACTGAAACGGCGTGACCCTCAAACCGCGCACGGTCACATCACTCAAATGATAAGGATACAACATTAATGTGGCCCTGGAATTCCTCACGAGCAGTTCGTAATACTGTTCCTCATTGCGGCGAACGTGTCGCACTAAATTGCCGCGGTATCTCAACTGATTGCGGATGCTGTGATCGACCACGATCTTGTCGTATTCCCGTTGGGAATTGCCCAGCATCTGAAGAACATGGGAGATTTTTTACAGCAAGAGATATCACACATAGATCCTGCAGAATGTCAAATGCCATGCGAAGTGTCAAAATTTATGTAAAATACACTGTAAAATGACAAACGGCCATGTTGAACGGCATTTTACATGACTTTTAACACTTTGCATGTCATTCATAGGGCATTTTGCATGATCTGGGAGTACCCCAAGGAAGCAAAATTAGTTTCAGTAGGTATCGAACTCACCTGCTTTATGTTTTTCGGTAGCTTGTTCCATGGCAGTCCCGCTCGAACGCAGTTCTGAACCTCGTCGCCCATCGTGCACCTCGGAACAGCCACTTGGCACCCGTCCAAGTGAGCAGCTCTTTGGTCTCGATTGGATACATTCATTAGCGGATTTTAATGGCTCAATTGCCTGGAAAACGGGGCAGCCGTTTTTAACCCGATTTTAGGAACGTTCTAACTAATAGACCTTTCACAAACACATTAAGCATTAGGAGGAATATTGTCGTGAATAGACACAGACATTACGCTGCTTGCAGGTAAACTTTTTAGCGTTTCTGGCTTGATGCCAGATATCCACTGTAGAGTCAAGAATATCCAAGTTTCCTGTCATGGACCTTCAAGTATCCAAGTTTGTTTGAACTTTGGGGATGCGGTAATACAGGTGATTTTTAGGATGTGACGTTTTGAGGATGTGTTAAGCGTCGCAAGAATATGTAGAACTATCATTTTTTTAAACGAGGGAACAATTTGGTCGTTTTTAAAGCGGTTAAATAGTTTCTTTCAGTTATCGAACAGCAAAATAAAAAGTTTTCTGTATCCAAAAAATTATTTACAAACGAAAAAGGGAAGCAATCTTTTGTTACGCCCACGTTTTTGTCGTCGTTGTGCAATTGTTATTCCACGAAGATGCGTGTGGAGAAGTGTTATTTTTGTTCGAGTAACGTTTGGCCCGGCCATGGGATGACGTTTGTAAGAAATGACTGCAGGGTATGTTTGTTTTAACTGCTCGTGTGTGGATTTGTCCCGAAAGTATACCAGTTTAATTTTCCCTGGCAGGTTTTCAAGTTTTGTCGGCCGAAATGTCAACGTGCGTTTAATAAGAAGCGGAATCCACGAAAGGTGAAATGGACGAAAGCGTCGAGAAAGGTAAGAACAGTTGTGTTAAAGAGTTTTCTGTATTTCTGTTTTTGCGAACTGCTGTTGCAAATTTCTTGTGCTGATTCACTAGTTATTTTCCTTTTTTTTATTGTGCCAGCGTGCAATTTCACAGATAAGCATAGGGTTTTTCCATTTATTTTGTTGTATTTTTAGCGCGGAAGCTTCTATTACTGTATGCTACACCTTAAGAATAAGCCGTGATAATAACACCTACTGATTTGATTCTGTTTACATGCTTCTGCGGTATGAATCTTTGGCGCTCTCCACACATCGATTTTAAATAGAAGTTCGAACGTTTTTTGGCAAAGTATGAATAGCGTATTTCTTCGAATAGAAAAGCGCCGTTCTATTTTTTTCGTCAACTTGTTTACCTGCCATTCTATTGGAGGTTGACGAAAAAAATATAACGGCGCTCTTCTATTAGAGAAAAATACGGGATTCATACTTTGCCAAAAAAACGTTTGAACTTGTTTTAAAAATCGATGTGTGTGGAGCGGCATAACTATGATTGTATTTTACCATTATTTGAGTACTATTTCATGTCCACTGAATTGAATATACATGAACACATTTTTCCAATCCATGCTCAGGCAAGAGGCAAGGACTTGACTGCTGATGCTGTGTTAGAATTCGAAAAGAAGCGAGATGTCCCAGTGAAGTACAACAGGGAGCTTTGGACAAAGACATGTGAGCGTTTCTGCGATGTGCAATGTGAAAGAATACACCAACTAAAACACTTTTCGTGCCTTTTCAGTGGATGCCATGAAAGAAATCGCTGAAATCCGCAATAAACGCGAATCGCTGCACATTAAAAACCGATTGAAAAAGGGCAAACAGCTGAGAAAGGCGCACGATTCTGTATTGGTTAGCAAGCATAAGGCGCTGATACAGTCCCCTGCAGGTCAGTGATTTATGCAAACATTGAAAACCGTGTTTTGCATGAATGGCCTGTTGCCCCCCCCCCATTGCACCTAGCCGTCCCCTCCCTAGGGGTATTTCGAGGCAGGGGTCTCCAAGATTTTGGCCCTCGCGGGGGCTGGATAGGGAGCTCATCGCTCCTCCGGAGGGATAGATAGCTGAAAATGTTTTTTTTGGGGGGGGCCCCTGGGGGCCAAAAATATAGGCTTTTTCAAGCAAGAAAGGGGGAAAAATCGCTAAAAACAGGTTAAAGTACCCAAAATGCGCTAAAAATGGATATATAAACATGTGTATAGGTGAAAGCCGCGATTTTGGAGGTGACAAACTATAAAATGGTGGGAAAATTAGCGAGTTTGAGCGAAGATTTGGGCAAAATTTCTCAATATTCGCTCCAGATTTTGGGGGTAGATAGCCAAAAAAATTTGTCTCCGGGGTAGATAGATAACTGGCAGATTGGGGGGGGGGGGTTTCTTTTGAAATAGTAATTTTGCACTCTAGCTAATGATGAAATAGTAATAAGTATGCACTCTAGCTAACATTGAAAAAATGAGTGATTTCAAAAATAAATAGTCTATTTATGTTTATTGTAGCGAATTTATGCACACTCATATTTACCTAGCTAACAAGGTTATGTGTGATTAGCTATCTAGCCAGTTAGACGCCCGAAATCTGCTCAACCCCAGTTAAAACTTTTTTATCATGCAGCTGCGCTGCGCGCCAAGGAGGAAGTTCCGGAACAAGAACCGTCGACCAGTCGCAGATCTGTGGCAATCGCCGAAATGGAAACGAATTGATTTTAAAGCATGTTCAGTATTGTTTTGTGATGGTAACGGATCGGTTGCTATTAAAAAGAACTTGAACCGAATAAACCGCGATGCATTTTTGTAGTAATTACCTCGTTCAATTGAAAAACTTTGCTGGTCACAGTGTCCCACTGCAAGCATTTGCTTGCGTGATATTGGTATTTATTTACATATCAGTTTGTTTGTTGTTTTGTGCGGCAATGTAGTCCACACATGGAATTTATTTAGCATAATAGCGTGCCTATTTTAGTGTGCTGAATGTGTGTTCATTTTATTCCAGTGTTTGGCCATGTCCTTTTGTTCTGTGAATTACTGGGAAGCTGTTAGCTAGCGCTGTGCATACATAAAAATGTGCAGAATCGAGCATGCGGGAAAAATGTTATGCAGTGCTTCCATCAGAAAAATACGAGAAAAATTTTCTCATTTGTATGCATGACATTTCGTGGTAAAGAATTGCCAATGCTAGCCAGTTGCAAAAAGTTTGTGAAGTTCATTAGACGGAAGCCGCATGCTAACAAACAGTAGCCAGCCACGTATTTGGTTATGCAAAACCGCTGGAAACGTCCCCACGTGCATTCTTCATTATCACTGCATGCGTAGTGCTGATTACTTTGTTAGCGCCAGTACTGAAACGTTATTTGCCACCCTTTTCGCAGGATCTAAAACAGCCTTCAAAGTGTTTATTTACGCGTCTGCAATGTCTCTAGATAGTCGCGACAGGCTGGCACAATGAACGACTAAAAATCTACCTCAGCGGATTTAATTGTTGTAAATTCAACTGCAGATTATGATTTTAAGCTGCGAACTATTTATGTATTTCTCTGTGAATACGGGTAAACCGGTGTGACTATCGAACATCTATGCCGATAAACATATTTACGCATATTTAATCGCCGTCTTTTCAAGCTATGGCATTTCAGAGACTACTAGCATTTTTGACAATAGTTCATGCCAGCCAATTTGGCATTTTGCCAAGTGTGGTCGTGTCAGCCGATTTCGACTCCGAACATTCATCTTTCGATGTGGGATGTGCCCAGTCAGACGGGCAGGTGGACAGTGAGCAATGTGTCCACCCTATCCACGTTGCTGTGGAGTTGGATCCGACTTGTGATAGAAATTGTGCTGATAGCATCGCTGCTGATCACGGCATGAAACTGCTCAATAAGGTTGGCTGTTATCATTGGCAGCGGCGGGTAGTGAATGGAAAAATACTTTTTTGAACGACCTGTCTTTAAAAAAGGGTTTTCAAATGGTTTGTTAAAAAAAGCTGTCATGTCATTTGTTTGTTTTTTGTTTGTTCATGTCAAAAGCTCCCAGATACGTTTGAGTCTGTCAGACAAGTCGCAGATGCTTAAAAAACAGTTTCGACGCTTGGGTTTTTGTTCAATAACGAAAACGTGTTTTTAAACCCTTTAAATAAAACACCAACCGTCGTTAGTAGCGAGTGATTCACGCAACTCTTATTCACCGTGTGCATGCAATCGCAGATCGGCGACCTGCCCGGCTGGTACATGTTCGGCTACGCGTCTCAGCAGCCCCTGTCATCATTGCAGCGGCGGCACAAGCGACACGCGGCGCTGCGGCTGTCGGTGGACACGCGCGTGCGCCACCACATGGAGCAGTTGCCGCAGAGACGAGTCAAGCGCGACTTGACAGCTGATATGGGCTATAGTTTGGCCAGAGTGAAGAGAAAGTCTAAGCACTCGCCTCCGAACTTGCCCTGGCCCGATCCCTTGTTCAGAAAGCAGTGGTATTTGGTTCGTTTTTTTAACCTTTTTGTGGAATTGGACGTCTGATTACTTGTTCATTCCGATCGAAAAACTGATGTTCCCGTGTCTTTCGTATTTAGTTATTTGGAAAATTTCTAACAGAAACTGCTAATTATCTTTCAACATTTCGACATTTGCAGTAGAACATTTGGGTGTAAACTGTAATTTACTTATGTTTCTGTGCCTATTCGAGTGAATTACAATTTTGTAACTAGTTAATAATAATGCCAGCGGTGTGGCATTACTCACTAATCATTTCATTCCGTTGATGATAGCGTGCTATTTGAGCCCTGTGTTCTTAGTACTGCTTATAAGCCATTCGTTAGCGCATGATTACAATCGCAAAAATGAACCTGCCTGGTATTTCTAATCCCCTGGGGACAGCGTTAACATGAAAGATGTGGGGTATAGGCAGCTGTGGCACTGTACTGTAACCCGCGCGTTCTCGCGTGATGTGGGTGTGGGGAAATTTTAACAAACTGAATTTTTAACAAAAGACAACTGCAAGATTTTTAACGTGTACAGACAAAATACCATAATTATACACAATATGGTAAACACCTTCCCGATCAAGTCCGCCCCCCCATTTTTTATTTTACTTCTGACGTCCTATCTCCTGTTCTAGGACGCGCCAGAAGCTGAAACTTGGGGTAGATATTGGCGCAACCCCCGCTCTACTTCGCATGAATTGAAGGGGTCGCGGCGACCCCCTACAGGGTGGGTCGCCGAGTGCAAAAAAAAATTGCAGCTTTTTTAGTGTCCCACACAGGTCCGGCCCCCACTGATTTCTTTCACTGCAGGTGCCGTACCTCCACCTGTGGGAGGGGTATAAATCTAAAATTTTGGGGACGTGTCGCCAACACCCCTCCCCTACTATACACTGGCCAGGCGGTCTTTGGCAACTCACCACAGTGTGGGGTGCAAAGTTTAAAATTTATTAAAATGTTACTGTCCCACACAAGTACAGCATCCAATTGAATTTCAAAAAATGGACACTTTTGTGTTGTTTTAACACTAATGTGGTTGACAATGTGAAATAAGCATGAAATATCCTCTAAAAAATATCTTATCCAACCTAAAACTGCCCACCACATGAACCCCTCCCCCAAGTGGGTGACAAAAGAATCACTTTTTACAACTTTTTTATCAGACACTTGAACTGCTGGTTTACAATGATTTATAGAGGAGGGTTAAAGGTTTCAAATTGTGTAAAAAACCTTACCTCAAAAACGCCTTCATAAGAAAATTTGCTGGGGGTGAATTTCAAATTGTGAATTTTGCCTATTTTTGTTCCCGCAATGATGTCATTTTTACAATTTGAAATTCACCCCCAGCAAATTTTCTTATGAAAGCATTTTTGAGGTAAGATTTTTTACACAACTTGAGACCTTTAACCCTCCCCTATAAATTATTGTAAACCAGCAGTTCAAGTGTCTAATAAAAAAGTTGTAAAAAGTGATTTTTTTGTCACCCACTTGGGGGAAGGGGTTCATGTGGTGGCCAGTTTTAGGTCGGATAAGATATTTTTTAGAGGATATTTCATGCTTATTTCACATTGTCAACCACATTAGTGTTAAAACAACACAAAAGTGTCCATTTTTTGAAATTCAATTGGATGCTGGACTTGTGTGGGACAGTAACATTTTAATAAATTTTAAACTTTGCACCCCACACTGTGGTGAGTTGCCAAAAACCGCCTGGCCAGTGTATAGTAGGGGAGGGGTGTTGGCGACACATCCCCAAAAATTTTAGATCTATACCCCTCCCACAGCTGGAGATACGGGACCCGCAGTGTAAGAAATCAACCGGGGGCCGGACCTGTGCGGGACAGTGAAAATGCAAATTTTTTTCACATATATGGCGACCCCCTCTATAGTGAGTCGCCGCTGCCCCATTTATTCATGTGGGGTAGTGGGGGGTTGCGCCTATATACCACCCAAGTTTTAGTTTCCCACCCCTCCCGCAACCGGAGATATGGCCTGCGAAGTGAAAAAAAAAATAGGCGGCCGGACTTGATCGGGAAGGTGTTTAATTACATCTACAATACGCTTGTAACGTAAATATGCATCCGAGTGAATTGTTCCATTCATCCCACTGTAATATTCAATTGCAATATCAGGACGGCGGCGCGGCCGGCGGCTACGACATGAACGTGCGCGACGCCTGGAACCAGGGCTACTCCGGCCGCGGCGCCGTCGTGTCCATACTCGACGACGGCATCCAGCTCGACCACCTCGACATCGCGCAGAACTATGTCGGTTGTCAACGTTTGAGCCCACGCACAGTAGTTGACATTGATAAATCGTGTCAACTAAATGTCAACTAAATAACACAAAAAATTTAAAGCATCACACACAACAGAAACAATGACAGTTAAGTGTCACCATATAAAGTTCACTATGCTCTATCACATAGGAAAGTTTAAATAACACAATTGACCAAAATTCAGATGGCACGAATTTTGATGTCAACTGGTATGTGCGTCAACCTTTTCTTCCCATGCGCATGTGACCGCCCCCCAATCAGGACAGCCAAGCATCCAGCGACATCAATGACCACGACGCCGACCCCACACCACAAGACAACGGCGACAACATGCACGGCACCAGGTGCGCCGGCGAGGTGGCCGCCGTGGCTGGCAACCAGCAGTGCGGCGTGGGCGTCGCCTACAACGCGTCCGTGGGCGGCGTGCGCATGCTCGACGGCCCCGTGAGCGACTCTGTCGAGGCGGCCGCGCTGGGACTCAACCAGGGCCATATTGACATCTATTCGGCCAGTTGGGGACCAGAGGATGATGGCAGGACGTTCGATGGCCCAGGTCCTCTCGCCAGGAGAGCCTTTGAAAGAGGTGTCACTGAGGTGCGCACTTTTTGGGCTCTTTGACCCTTCTCCATGTGACTCGTGTCCATAATACTGTAAATTACAGGGGCGGAGAGGCAGGGGAAACATTTTCGTTTGGGCGTCGGGCAACGGCGGTTCGCATTTGGACTCGTGTTCCGCCGACGGCTACACCACGAGCACATACACACTGGTCTGACTTGGTGACTGGGGTTCAACGGGAAACCGATCCAGAATCCCGAGAAATTTCGGGATTTTGTAGGCCCCATCCCGAAATCTCAAAAAAACGAATCCCGATCCCGAGTTTGCCAACTTTTTAAATAACATTTTTGCACTTGGACCAATTTATGCCACGTTTCTGGAGTTTGTGCGTGTTTTTAGACCCATTTTTGACGTAAATTAGAGAAAATATGAGAACTTTTTCGAGAATCCCAATCCTGATCCCCAAAAATGCCAATCCTGGTCCAGAGACACCAATCCCGATCCCGAAATCTCCAAAAATGAATCCCGATCCCGATCCCGAAAACTAAAAAAGCCAATCCCGATCACGATCCCGAAAAGTCAGTCCCGTTTGAACCCTATTGGTGACTCAAATTGTTTCCAACTACCGCCAACGGTACTTCTCTCATTGCAGTCGATCAGCAGCGCCACGTGGGACAACACGAAGCCGTGGTACCTGGAAGAGTGTCCCAGCACGATCGCGTCCACCTACAGCAGCGCCAATCTCGGCCAGCCGGCCATCGTGACGGTGGATGTGCCGCGCGGCTGCACCGAGCGTCACACTGGCACCAGCGCCAGTGCGCCGCTCGCCGCTGGTATCATTGCGCTCGCACTTGAGGCCAAGTGGGTTACGGTTACTTGAGGCTAAGCGAGTTGGAATCATAGGGGATTTTCGGGGTAGCATTTTAGAGGGGGGGGGTCCGCCAAAGTTTGCATGGTTATAACGGCGCTGAGCCGGTGCGCAAGTAAAACCGGTGCCCAAGTACGCCCTGTGCCCAAGTATAATTTCCGGTGCCCAAGTACGCCCGGTGCCCAAGTACGGGCACTTTACTTGGGCACCGGGCGTACTTGGGCACCGGTCTTTATACTTGGGCACCGGGCATACTTGGGCACCGGTTTTACTTGGGCACCGACCCACGCCCGTTATAACTTTGCATGGTTTTAACCACTTGGCGAAATTTGTCAAAAATTTTACATAATGATGTTTCAGGTCGCGGCGGTATTGAAAATCGAATTCGACTTTCTACGACCCCCCTGACCCGAGATAGGGTGGGTCTGAAAAAAGGCACATTTTTAGATTTTTTCGGGTGTCGCCTTGAACACGCTAACTTTGAATGTCAATAACTCCGTGATTTCACAGCCAATTTGGTTCATTTAACTTCTAAAATGAAGAATAATCTTTGGAGATTCCATTTTTGAGGTCATTCTGGTGATGTACAATTGCGGCCATATCGATGTGACCCAATTTCTGAATGCCAAATTTTGAGCAAATTTTTTTATTTGAACATGCTATCATATACTTTAGACAACGAGAACTCATGTAAAACACAAATGAGTTCAATATCTCTTTCCAATCAAAAGTTATAGCGGACCAAACTTTCCCTCCAATTCACATAAATAACTGCATGAAGAACAAAGCATGCAACTTCAAAACTCCATATCTCAACCATTTCTCAGCCGATTTTCACCAACGAACACTTAAAATGATCAGAATAACATGGGGATATCGTTTTGATTATCAGTTTATTTGTATAAATTTTCATTATGATAATTTCATTCAAATGTTATCATTGTTTTCTTGTATGGGAGAACTTATACAATACACAGATAATCTGGGAATAAAAATGATATCTCCATGTCATTCTGATCATTTTAAGTGTTCGTTGGTGAAAATCGGCTGAGAAATGGTCGAGATATCCAGTTTTGAAGTTGCATGCTTTGTTCTTCGTGCAGTTATTTATATGGATGGGAGGGAAAGTCTGATGCGCTATAACTTTTGATTGGAAAGAGATATTGAACTCAATTTTGTTTTATATGAGTTCTTGTCGTCTAAAGTATATGATAGCATGTTCAAATAAAAAATTTGCTCAAAATTTGGCATTCAGAAATTTGGTCAAATCGATATGACCGCAGTTGTACATCACCAAAATGACCTCAAAAATGGAATCTCCAAAGATTATTCTTCATTTTAGAAGTCAAATGAACAAAATCGGCCGTGAAAAAAACGGAGTTATTGACATTCAAAGTTCGCGTGTTTGGGGCGACGGCGAAAAACATCGAAAAATGTGCCTTTTTTCAGACCCACCCTATCTCGGGTCAGGGGGGTCGTACAAAGTTGATTTCGATTTTCAATACCGCCCCGACCTGAAACCTCATTATGTTAAATTTTCGTCAAATTTCGCCAAGTGGTTGCAGAGTTATAGCCATGCGAACTTTGGCGGACCCCCCCCCCCCCACCAAAAAAAAAAAAAATGCTACCCAGAAAATCTCCTATGGTTGGAATGTGCCTACGCGCCATAGGCGGCGTGAGTACTTGGGCGCTTGTGAATGTCACAAGCGGAATTTTTGGTGTCACAAGCAGAAATTTCACTGTCGCATTGTGAAATTCACAAGCGTGTATTGTACAAACGAGATTGAAAGCTCAAAATTATCTCAAAATAACCAAAATTTGCTCCATTTTGCCAATTTTCACCTTTATAATCACTATTTTCATCTATATACATGGTTATATATTTACATATTTTTAGCCAATTTTATTTATATTTTTAGAGATTTCGAAATTTTTGGGAGGCTGTCAACTTCACATTCAGCTGCCAAGGGCTCCGATAAAAAGGTGTCACAAGGTGAAATTTTCGCTAATGTGAATGTCACAAGCGCAAAGTGGGACCCTGCGCCGCCTATGCTACGCGCACTAGTTCGACAACTAAAATTTCCGAAATTGATAAATCTGTTTTGAACTCTTGAGTTTACCACAACTAGGGATTGCCGGATTTTTTCAAATGTTTAAAGAACAACGTTTTTAATGAAAAACTGGGTTAATAAAACGTTTTTCCATCCATGGCACACATAAATTTATACAAAACCGATTTACCAGCTTTGGAATTTTCATTTGTCAACTCTGGGGTCTGCAAGATTTTGGCCCTCGCGGGGGCTGGATTGATAGAAAATCGCTCCTCTGGAGGGATAGATAGCTGAAAAAAATTTCTGGGGGGGGGGGGCTCGCGGGGGCTAAATATATAGGCTTTTTCAGTACATAGAAGGCCGAAAGATAGAGAAATCGCTAATAATTGGTTAAAAGTGGCCAAAAGTAGGTTTAAAATGGCTAAAAACAGGTATATAACCATGCATATAGCTGGAGAGCACGATTTTGAAGGTGAAAAACTATAAAAGGGTGCGAAAATTAGTGATTTTGAGCGAAAATTAGGGCGAAATTTCTCAAAAACCACTCCAGATAGATAGATAGATAGCTGAGCGATTTGGGGGGGGGGTCTTTGGGGGTAGTAGCCAAAAATTTTGCCTCGGGATAGATAGATAGCTGAGCGGCCTCCGGGATAGATAGATAGCTGGCGGATTTGGGGGGGGGGGCAGCCCCCACACCCCCCCCCCTAGGAGACCCCTGTGTCAACTATTTAGTGTAAAGTATGTAGGGCTATATGTACGCAAACGAGTGCAATCACATATCAATTCTACTTACCGAATTTTTACAGCAAAGACCTGTCGTGGCGCGATGTACAGCATGTAGTGCTGCGCACAGCCAACCCCGGTCCGCTGCTCAACAATGCAGGGTGGTCACAGAACGGCGTTGGTAGACAAGGTAACTATTTACCGTATTTCCTCAAATTACCCCCCTCGAAATACCGTGCCTCCCTTCAAAATGATCACTATGATTATGAATTAATAACCCCTCCTCGAAATATCCCTCGTCATGGAATGGTGTACATCATGTATGCAATGTACATGATGTATTTTTTCTGTCAGTTGGTATCATGGCTACACATATACTTTACTATGAATATCACGAAACCCCCCTCGTTTAACCGGGGGGGGGGGTGTCGGTGCACATGTTTTATACCCCATGCACAAGTTTAACTTGTGCACAAGTATAGTGCCCGTACTTGTGCACCGGACTGGGTGGATACTTGTGCACCGGGCTGATATTTACTTGAGCATATGTACGTGTGCATTACTTGGGCACCACCTGTGCACACGGAGGTTGCGTACTTCCCAAATATGGTTACGAGTAGTGGCAAAAGCGCTAGGAAAAATGGCGCCATGGCGCCATTCAAAAAAGTGACCAGTGTTTTTCTAACCTTGCTTTTTAGTGACAAGTATTATGGGGCGAAATTAGATTCTGCCAGAATTTTCACAATTTCATGCTGTTTATAAGGTAGCACATAAGCACCATTTTGTCAGCCTGAAACAACGATCAATTGATCAATTACCAGCAATGTGAATACTGTATTTCTATTTGTATCTGAATCGCAACGCGGGGCGGTTCTGTCACCAGCACTCCCGCCCGGTGCACAAGTATGGCCCCCATTCTTGTGCACCGGGCGAGCCGCTTACAACCGCCCAGTGCACAAGTGCTCATGCGCCCGGTGCACAAGAATCTGCCCGGCCCGGTGCACAAGTATGGGTGCCATACTTGTGCACCAGGTAGATTTGTGGACGCGATATTAGTACTTGTGCACCGGGGCAACTTGTGCACCGGGTTTACTTGTGCACTGGTCCTGTGCCGGTTGACCCCCCAAAATTTTTACTATGAAAAAATAACCCCTCGACGGTATTTCGAGGAAATCATCTAAATGACAGCGTGATGGTTCTGTTTCAATGCTTTGTTCCTTTTGCAGTGAGTTCGAAGTTTGGTTACGGTTTGATGGATGCAGGGGCTTTAGTCAGATTATCAGAAAAATGGAAAACTGTTCCCGAGCAGAACAAGTGCGAAATTGACTTCGACATGTCGACGGAGGGATCCAACAGGTGCACATAAATACGTTTAAAATTTTAAATTTTTCACCAAAAAACCGCAATTGTGTCCCTGTCACAGGCGCGTGGAGCTGAACGGCAAGTTCAGACATGAATTCCGCATTGATGCTGATGACTGCAACGGCATGGTGCGCTACCTGGAGCATGTCCATGCCAAAGTGACGTTGAAATTCAGGTGATAACAGCTGACACTATTTTCTACGCCAATTATGCGAATTCTTTACTAGGGTTCAAACGGGATTGACTTATCGGGGTCGGGATTGGTTTTTTGAGTTTTCGAGGTAGGGATCGGGATCGTTTTCCGTGAAGGATGGACACATCAAAGTTTTAAACAAAAATGTTTGGATTGAAGACATGCCATATAAACAGTTTGTACTTTTCTACTAATGGGGTTTCGGGATCAGGACCGCCGAATCCCGGAAATCATCGGGAGTCGGGATCGGGATCCCGTTTGAACCCTGTTTTCTACCACTGCGTCGATTCCCACGCAGCAAGCGCGGCGCGGTGCAACTGTCGCTGTTATCTCCAGCGGGTACCCGGTCGGTGCTCCTGCCGCCGCGGCCGTACGACTCTGCTCACAGCGGCTTCCATCAGTGGCCCTTCCTCACTGTGCACAACTGGGGCGAGGACCCGCGCGGCACCTGGACGCTAGTCGTCGAGAACACCGGCGCTCCGCAGCAGCATGGTTAGATTTGGGATCGATTTTGATGATTGCGAAATGATGCGGGATACTGATAAGTGAATTTCTGGGCCGTGATAAAAGTAGGGTGAAGGCAAGGACGTAGCCAGGGGGGGGGCGGCCGCCTCCCCCGTTCACCGGGCTCCGTATACAATACGCCCCCCCCCGCTCAAAAATTCATTGCTACGTGGTGAAGGTGACATGTAAAAATGTGACGAGTACAAAGAGGTAGCAAGAAAAGTTTTAAGTGACAAATAAAATTTCATGTTTATCCTTGTCACTTGAACGAAAAATGTCAATTTCATTTCACGAGGGGCTTGTTAAATACCACTTATCGTCATCTAACACTTGGCAAGTGCAACCTACACCCCCCCCCACAACAGGCACCTTCCACGGCTGGTCGCTGGTCCTGTACGGGACATCCGAGCCGGCGCAGTCCACCGACCCCACCTACGCGCCCACGGCCAACTCGCGACCGAATTCGCTGCGCGGCGGCGCCGCCGTGCCCAGCGGGGATCAGCTCGTGTCGCAGGGCAGCGGCGGCGGAATGCAGGTGCATAGGCCGCCCTCCCCACCCGTTAGGTCGCAGCATGTTAATAGGGGTCGCCTGTCTGGTTCCGGGGCGGAGGGACAGTCGTCGGCGGCTAGTAAAGTTGGCACCACTAATAAGGCGTCTCAGTGGCTGCAGACTATCATCAGATATTTGTCTACTGGATAACAATTTTTCCTTGCTGTGGGCCTTTTGCTTTTGTCAGGTGATAGATCCAGTGGTGAGTCTTGCACGAGATCCACATAACGTTTTTTGCCAGTATTTAGGAAATGCAATGCGTGGGTCATTATAATCCTTTTGGTTCACTTTTTTCGATAAACGTTGATGAAGGATTATTTTTGATTAACGTGCAAGACTTTCTGCAAAACCTAGATGTCTAAGTAAAATACTGTGATGTGTTACTCGTTATGTTTTCTTTTTCACTTTTTATCTGTGCCATGCTTTAAACTACCTACATATTTACATTTATTCACACAATCGTTCAAGTGCGTACGGGAGCTCAAAAAGTTGCATACACAAAACTGTCTGTGCGCGCTTTTCAAGTGTTCGCATGTGTAAGTTGTTCTTGGCACACAGCCAACGTGAGACGCGTATTGTAAAGTCATCAGAAATGATGAAGTATTGTTGCCACACACACCAGTTTACCAACGTAAGTAAACTCAAATTCAGTCCTCATAAATCAGCTTTGAAGTCTGAATTAGCCAGAATTAGTTATTTTTAATGTTCGTCAACTGTACTTGTCATACACCTCATTCGGGTAAACTCAAATGCGTTGAAAGCCAGTTTATGAGTTTGCCATAATACGAGTATGCTGGCGGTCAACTAGTGTGCGCAGCGCCAATACGTTACACAGCGGTAATAGCAAATAATTTTTTGACGGGACGGATGTTTTTCAGAACTGCCTTCGCGTATGCAAACGCACGGGCTTGCGTACGCACTTGTTTTCTTCAAAATGCACGTTCTTGTCTTACCAAAATTTGGTATTTAAATATTTGCATGCTTTTAGATGACAGTGGTGGCAGTCTGCGTTGGTGTTGGGATTTTAAGAATAAAAGTCAAATCCGATTTTTTTAATCATGACCCTAATAGTTCGTAAATACTGATACACTTTTTAGGTAATTCCAAATTGTGCGTGCTGATGTATACCGGGCAGCTTAAAACATCGGTGTTTGATTAACCTCGTCGGGATTTTTTTGTTGTTCCAGTTTTATTGGATACCGGGATGCAAAATGGGCCTGTACTTGTTTGTCCGTTGTCTTTAAACTAGAATTTTTTACTGCCATTGGATATGTTTTGGACACCACGCTTCGATTTTTCATTTTCGTTATTCATCTCGGATTTTGATTCACGTAAAGTTGCATGGCAGTTGCGGTGGCTTTGTGTTTCCAAAGTGTGGTTGTTCTGCATTACTTATCATATGAAGGGTGTGCTTCTAAAAGTATCGATCTACAAATTTTTTAAATTTTACTTAGGACCATTTTTGGGATCGCCATAAAAACGCGCTTCAAAAAAATATATAATATGTGGCGGTGCGTAATTCAATTTTGAGATATGGGGGGTCGTAAAATACAAAAAAATAGCTAAATACAATTAATGTAATTTAAAAAGTACCGATCTACAAGCTTTTTCAGCTTTTGTATCATTAAAAGTACCAATCTACACACTTTTTTCAAAGTTGTACTTTTGAAGGTACCGATCTGCACGATATTTTTTGTGCTTCTAAAAGTACCTATGTATGTCAGATCGGCACTTTTCAGCGCAAAAAATGACTGTGCTTTTTTATTATGGGTAAAAGTACCGATCTACATCTATCCGATTTCTGCTTTTAAAGGTACCGATCTTCGTGCGCTTCACAAAGTGTACCATTGAAAGTACCAATGGAGGCAATTCACTAAATTTTATATACCTAGCTAGTGACACAGGTGTCACCCAAAGACTATACCATGCATAACAATAACCAACAATATACCCCAAGTACCCATACTCAAAATTAGGGTTGGGACGATATGACTTTTCGATATCGATATTCGATATTCGATATTTTTCTCTGAAAGTCGATATTCGATATCGATACGATATGGACCCTCGATATCCGATATCGATATTCGATATGAAAATATGCTCGATATTCGATATCGATATTTCGATATTTTAGTACAGCGGGGCATATTGTATTTCCATTTGGACACAAACATGGTTGATAATCTTTTTAAATGAGGCTCACAACAGTTGAAATGAGGTAATGAAATAAAAACAGGATGAATCAAATTATATAAGGTGAAAAATTATTAAGCAAACACTTCAGGTCATATTTGTGACTAGGGGTGGCTGGCTTTTTACATTTTTAAAAGGTTGGTATTTTAAAATAAACAGCCAAATTTTTGAGCCATGGTGCCATGCAAAGGTTTGGTGAAATGGTTTCCTTGTGATGCAGTTTGCTGTGTTAATCGGGTGGGCGCGCCAGCGCCATCCCTCGCTGCCGAGGGAGGGCGCAAGCGACCCACCCATAATATGGTCAGAGACAGCAAAATGCGGAAAATCGAAAATTAAAACTCAAATAACTTTAGAACGCCATTAGATACAAGGAAACCGTCTACGCCGTTGGAAAGCCCGTGTCGGAAAGTATATTGACTCCAATTCTCAAACCGATTGGTTGAACTGGAAAAAAGTTTTTCAAGAATTTCGTTCTGAGGTGCTGTTCTTGTTCTTGTTGTTGTTGTTGGGATGAAAAACTTCAAACTGCAATAACTTCCCTGTAACACAACCGATTTCATTGAAAAATGGCTCATATGAAAGAGCTTATGATGCAATTTATTATTTTACAAAAAATTTGTTACAGGCTCCGCCCACTTTAGGACAGTAGCGGTTTGAAATCTTAAAACATGAATAAATTTAAAATTTGAATACAAAGTATGCAATAAAAAAAATTTGTTGATGTGCGCTGGGACAAGAGCTTTCAAATGAGCTCTTTTTGGCTAATTTTGATTGAGATTTAGAAAAGTTATTTGAGTTTGCGTGTTTTGTGTAAAATGCGCATGTGTGCTGAAAGTGCTGCTTGATTTTATACTGGGTCCAGTTTAGTTAAAAACGGATTTCGCATGACAAGGAGATGCTTATAAATAAAAAAGTTTTTTTAAATTATTTTATTTTTCAAACTTTTTAATTTTAGATGTTTATTTTTTAAAGTTATTGAGTTTTTAAATTTGAAAATAATTTATTTTGTTTTTTTTTAAATTTAATGAACGCAAAAATTTTTTAAACTTGTTTATCTTAAATTTTGTTTTAAATTTTCGAATTTAAAAATCATTATTATTACTTTTTATATATTTTTTTAAAATTATTATTTTTTGTTATACTCATGCTTTTATATTTGTTTCTTTGTTTTAACATATTTTTATTAAAAAATAAACACCAAAAAAACATTGATATATTTTTAATAAAAAATTTTTTTTGAAAATGTGTTTAATTTTTTTGTATAAAAAAATGTGTTGATTTTTTGTTTGAAAATTAAAATGAATAAATAATTTTTTAAATTATATTTGAGCTTTTTATCATTTTAAATTATTTGCTTTTTAAATTTTATTCCTATCTACGTTATTCTTATAATTTAATTTATATTAAAATCAAAATAAATGAATTATTCTTATATTTAAATTAAATTTTTGTAATATTTTTTTATTTTGGTTAGTTTCTACTATTTTTATTTTAGTTTAAATTGAATTGTATTAAAGAAAATTGAAAAAAATTTGCTGATTTTTTTGGTCGAAAATTAATACACTTAAATAATTTTTTTTAATTATATTCAAGTTATTATCATTTTGGATTATTTGCTTTTTAATTTTATTCTTATCTACTTAATTTTTTCAATTCAATTTATATTAAAATAAAAAATGAATTATTTTTATATTTACATTTAACTTTTATAATTTTTTATTACTTTGGTTTTGATTTTAGTTAAATTTTAATTGTATTGTATTAAAAAAATTTAAAACAATTTGTTCATTTTTTTTTGTTTGAAAATTAGAATAAATAAATAAGTTTTTAAAATTATATTTTAGCTTTTATCATTTTAAATTATCTTTTTAATTTTTTTCTTATCTACTTTTTCAAATTTAATTTACATAAAAATCCAAATAAATGAATTATTTTTATATTTAAATTGAATTTTTGTAATATTTTTTTTGGTTATTT
Source organism: Sphaerolaimus hirsutus (assembly GCA_964036195.1). Lineage (NCBI taxonomy): Eukaryota > Metazoa > Nematoda > Chromadorea > Monhysterida > Sphaerolaimidae > Sphaerolaimus > Sphaerolaimus hirsutus. Next base: position 13,851,836 of record OZ038458.1, read on the forward strand.
TTTATTATTTTGATTTCAGTTTAAATTTAATTTTTATAATTTTATTTCTAATCAAAAAATTTTTACACATTGATTTTATTTTACTTAAATTATTTTTTATCATTTTTGTTTAAATTTTACTTTATACTCTAGTCACTAGTGTATAATAAAAAATTTGGAAATGGTATTCATCTTCCACTTACATTTTTTGATAATTACAATAGATTTCACATCATCTATTTACTCAACATTTTCCATATTCATAGTCAAAGTTGTGGTATTATGGACCACACACCACACATTTGTGGTTTTCTAAATCATGACATCATTGTTGATATTAATAATGGATATCCTAGTGGGCCCGTGGCCACCAAAAAGAAGTATATCCCATTAAAAATGGCTAAAGCCAACAAAAGGTGGACGCCATATCCAAACATGTATGCCTTTGAATGCAGAAAAGTAATATATATCATAAAAATCTTGCCATTTTAAGATTGAGCTATCAAAAGAAGTATATCAAGGGTAATTTATACCTTTATTAATGATATAGGTACGCTATCAACACAGCAAATTTTATCACAAGGATACAATTTCACCAAACTTTTGCATGGCAGCGTGAGCTTTTTGTATCTTTCAAGTGTGCAGCACATTGACTCAGCTCACACTGACATGCAAAAGTTTGGTGAAATTGTATCCTTGTGATAAAATTTGCTGTGTTGATAGCGTACCTATATCATTAATAAAGGTATAAATTACCCTTGATATACTTCTTTTGATAGCTCAATCTTAAAAATGGCAAGATTTTTATGATATATATTACTTTTCTGCATTCAAAGGCATACATGTTTGGATATGGCGTCCACCTTTTGTTGGCTTTAGCCATTTTTAATGGGATCATATATTTTGTAAGGATGTGTATACATTACCCTTGATATCCTACTTTTGATAGCTCAATGTGAAAATAACATGGCATTTATATATGATATATTACTTTGTGCATTCATAAGCATACGTGTTTGGCTGCCGCATCCACTTTTTGTTGGCTTCAGCCATTTTTTATGGGATCACAAATACCTTAAAAAGAATACCAGAATATCGAAAAATATCGAAAAAATGGTCGATATTCGATATCGATATTCGATATTTTTTCAAAATTTTCGATATCGATATTCGATATTCGATACGAAAAAATGGTTGATATCCGATATTCGATATTCGATACGATATATCGTCCCAACCCTACTCAAAATACCCATATCCAATACTCATGTGTGGGAATTGCATACTTCAAACTTTGAATTGCGATTATCTCAAAATCGATTTTTTTTGTAGATCGGTACTTTTAGAAGCACACCCTTCATATGTGCATGCGATGAATGTGCAAATTGTGATCTAAAGCTGCTTCGACGGGAATTGATTGCATTTGATTCCACCCTTTTGTCAATAATGCGACGCGAATTGGATGCAGATTGGATGCATTTTCTGTATCTTGATCTTTATTACTTAATTTGTCTAATTGTTTTTTTTGTGTCGTTGCACTTTTACTGTTTATCTGCACATATTTCTCGACTATAAACGAGGTGTCAGTTTTTGCTTTGTCCTAGTTTAGCGCTCTACTTTTCTGCTTCTTACGTTTGCTGTGGATGGTCTATCCATGCTTGCATGCTTACCAACTGTTCCATCTGTATCAATGTCGCCACAATCACTGGATGTCAACTGGGTTCGGTGTCAACTCAATTTAGGACACAGGACAACTCGCAAGTGCAGATGCGGCAATGTCGAAAAGGAATCAATACAGCCATGTGCATTTGAACATGGTATCGCAAGAGATTACGCGTAACCACCCTGTTGACATGTTATGTTTTCGGTTTAACCAAAATGTCGGCCCCACCCGGCTTTGAACTGAAACCAGGTGGTTTCATGCTGTCTTTGGAAACGGGGCGAAACCGCATTTCGCATAGTTAAAATTTCCTTCAAACCCCCTAACCGATGACTTTCATCGCAGTCACCGTCAACGGCGACGCACCCACCGAACGTTGGCGACTGCCACGCCGAGTGCACAGATGAGGGCTGCTGGCGCAGTCGGTCTGCCTCTGCGTGCTTCCACTGCAAGCACTTCGCCACCGCGCTGCCGGCTAAGCAGACGCATGAACATGGGCAGAATGTCACTTTCAAGTTGGTTTTGGTTGGCTGTTTGTTGGTTTTTGTGTGAAGAGCGTCCCTCTGGACATCTTAGCCGCTTTCCGACCCAAAGCGCCATCGCGATTTTTGCTTTGGCGCTAGCACCAAGCGCCAGCGCCAGGCATTTTGTTCCTGGTACCGCTCAAAAATAGCGCCATGGCGCTTTTTGCTTTTGCGCAGGCGCCATCGTCATGGCGCTTTTACATCACTACACGTGCGCCGCCTGTGCCAGGCTGGTGCTAACTGGTCCTCTGCAGCTGTTATATTTATGGGTTCCTTTTTGATTTTGAACATGGACGCACATTTTTTCTTCGGTAAAACGACCTAGAAAAGCGTTTCTCGTTTTAAACGTTTCTTCAATGAGGCCATTTGCCACTCGTGTGTATAATTCACGTAAGCAGTAGTGTTTATCGTTGCAGATGTCTGCAGTCGTGCCCCGACGGCTACTACGTTGAATCGGCCACCTCAGCCGGCGGCGTGTGCCGTCGCTGCGGCCGCTCGTGCGCCTCGTGCGCCCAGGCGGAAGTGTGCACCAGGTGCCAGTCCCAGACCGTGTAAAATGCCCTGTAAAAGGTCAATTGTCGTGCAAAGTGTCAAAAATCCTGTAAGATGCCCTGCAGAATGGCAACTATTGCCATTTTGCAGGGTATTTTATATGACTTTTGACACTTTGCATGACATTTAACATTGTACATGGCATTTTACAGGGTCTGGGACTGCCCCAGATGCAGCGACAAGCAGCACAAACTGATCGAAGTGGACGGCAGGGCGGATCGGGCACATGGGGAGAAGCCAGTACTGTATCATAGAGGGCAGTGCGTGGATGAGTGTCCCAAGGGATGGGTGCAGAAAGACGTGGCCGCGGAGTCCCGGGAGCCTATCACTTCCTGTTTCCCGCCTGACCGGCCCTGTGGACACAAGCATTATTTCAGCCAGCGCTTTTCCGTATGTCGTGTGGATTTGAACTCGCTTTCGTTTTTCAAATATGGAGATGCTCTCGAGAGCCTCCGAAAAAGTGTGGTTTGAACGATATTTATGTCGCAGAATTTTAGGAAAAAAAATGTTAAATAGCATGTACATGGTCGGGCTGAAAAGTCCCCGGGCAGTGCTCGCCATTCGCGCTAGGGGTAAGCTACGGTTATAAAATTTTAACACGTTAATATATCAGGTGTTTTGAGTTTTCACCCAAAATTTCACCTCTCTAGCTCTACCCACTGCGGAACTGTGGGGGTTACAATTTCGGTCATTTTGTACTGATGCACAAATGGTGCTCTAGCTCAACGCTGCTTTAACTTGTGATCATGAAACTTTGGCTAGTGTGAGCCACCAGTGTTGGCAATGTGCCAGCACTAACCAACATTAGCTATGATATCATAAGCCTAGTCCATATTGCCATTACTGTCACTACTCTCACTACCAAATTCATCATTCTGCCTCTACGGTTGGTCAATACAGGTTGATACAGGAGGCGTTTTTCATGCACACTGCTGTTGAACACAGGTAATATGTCCACTACAGATAAGTAATGAAACACAAATGAAATTTAATTGACATAATAATTTACTGCACATTTCAAAAGAACATTAAAATCACTGCAATACAACATGATCTCAGATGATCACCAAAAACATCCATCAGTTCCCACGTTCCTTGCACATCACCCTGATCTGCACATTAGTTTTACCTTAATAGCAATGATGTTGATGAAAGTGTTGAATACTATCAGCACATTGCCAACACTGGTGGCTTACACTAGCCAAAGTTTCGTTATCACAACTTGAAGCAGCATTGAGCTAGTGCACCATTTGTACATCAGTACAAAATGACCGAAATTGTAACCCCCACAGTTCCGCAGTGGGTGAAGCTAGAGGGGTGAAATTTTGGGTGATAACTCAAAACACCTGATATATTAACGTGTTGAAATTTTATGACCGTAGCTTACCCCTAGCGCGAATGGCGAGGACTGCCCGGGGACTTTTCAGCCCGACCATGTACATAGGTAGGTATCTAAATATCGCTCAAACCCCACATACATACCATCACAAACCGCAGCATTGTACCCTTCTGCGCAGAAATGCATGCCGTGCTCGGCCGCCTGCGCGTCCGAGTGCAGCGGCGGCGGCGAGTACGACTGCGAGGGCGGGTGCGCGCAGGGCTACCGCAAGCAGCGCAACCGGTGCCGCCCCTGCTGCTCCCCCGAACAGCTGAATGGGTGGCGGCACGTATTAGATGACTGCGGTGCGTTGGCGTTGGGCCAATTCCTGTCGATACTTGTTCGGATTTGTGTTTTACCGACGTTTCATATTGGATAATGAGAGTCGGTAAAAAGACGTGAAATGTGTCACCCGTTTTAAAACTTTTTATGAACACGGAAAAATTGACAGGGGCCTGGATTCAGACCATCTCACCTGTAAAATGTCATGTAATATGCCATACCTGTAAAATGTCCTGTACAACCTTTATTGTCAGCCAAAATTGTCAAGTGGCAAATTTAGCCAATTTTCTTTGAAATTTACTGCGTGCGCTTGCCCATCCTGAGCGTATTCATTGCTTAGAGAAGTTTATTTTATTTAAGAAATACACTCAAAATGTCGTTCCAGCCGACTGTCGTCCAGACGCTTCCACCATCCATCTCACATCGCCGTGGGTGATCATTCTGCTGCTGGCGGCGTTGTGCGGCGGCCTATTTTGCGTCACATTCGCTTGCTGCTCGGCAATGGATGAAAAGAAAGAAAATTACTCGTTTGTCAAATTTGAATATTGTAATTTAATATTGATGTATACTCGACGGACCGGAATGTATGTGCCCAAAATTACTTATGTCTTAGTGAATAACACGCGAGCCGGATGCACTAACATTCACAAAGAATGTATTATAATGTTAAAAAATGATTACAAGTCACGAATGTGTTTTTTCCAGAAACGTTTATTTTTTGGAACGAATTGTTTATCATTAACGATGACGTCATGATGGAGTGTTTCCTTCGGAAAAACGCATAAAATGCGGTCTACAGGGTATAAGAAAGGTCACTTTACCGTCTCTCTCAGCTACAGTTCCCTGCCGGTGCGCTACAACGAGAGCAAGTCCGGCCGTCCGACTTCCAATGGCGTCGACTTCGAAAACGGCGTGGTGGCGTTGGTGAGCAGCGACAACGACAACTCGGACATGTGTTCGGACGCGGACGACGACGCCGTGTTCGACAGGGCGAAAATGCTCGTGCAGAGATAACGTCGCTCGGCAGTGGTGCTTGCCGTCGCTGCTGTGTGAGGAGAACTGTTACTGTATGCAGTGTGTACTGGCGGGTACGTTTTGGTGATAGGTATTTGTAGTTGTGAACTGCATATGAACACTATTATCATGCTTTCTGGGAACAAAGTATTTTCTCGTTTCGTTCAATCCACGCATCCTCCGCCATTTTTCTCTTATTTTTTTTGTGTGAACTTTGCCGGGTCTTGCACGTTTATAATTCCAAATTTCTATCGATTTCTGTGCGCATTCGTGATTGTTGTGAGCAACAGCCCATATCGTTGCAAAATCTATGCATAATCAGCGTTGCATTGTGTTCATTGTGTAGTAAGGGGAAACGTCGCACGTGAAGGAGGTTGTAAATACAATCGACTCTAGGTTCGAAACTATGTTTGTGAATTGATTGGGGCGGCGCGATAATCTCGGTGGTGATGGCCATGTTTTTTGTGAAGGGGTGGCACAAACCACAGCTGAAAGTCAATCTGCCGCAGGGCTTTCTGACACATGCGCTGTTCCAAAAAAAAAACAGTTTGCGCTCCTGCGCTCTCAATGGGGTCGTCCCGCAAGTTGTCAAGGCGATAAGCAGTAAGAAAAGCTTCAAGTGGATAGCTTTACAAGCAAGCCTGAAATACATTGAGCTAAGTTAGGTATGCATAAATACTTGTCACTTGACAATCTGCGGATTTCGCACCCGCAACTCGACAGCCATGGACGACGTAACCACCTCTAGACATCTTATTTGTGTGCTCACTGGACATCTGACTATTTTTTTATCCGCTCTAAATTCAACCTTTCCTGGAATTTCAATTCTGATAAAGATTGAAAATTCCTAAGACTACATCATATCAGGTACAGGTAGGGTGTCAAAAAATTTTTTTTGCGGAAAACGGAAAGGTAAAATTTTTTCACTTTACGGAAAACGGAAAACGGAAAGGTAAAAAAAAAATTTCTGCCGGAAAACAGAAAACGGAAAGGTAAAAAAAATTCACTCAGCGGAAAACGGAAAACAGAAAGGTAAAAAAAAATTGTCGGCCGGAAAACGGAAAAATGAAATGCCGGAAAACGGAAAGCAAAATTTTCACGGAAACGGAAAAAAATAAAGTGAAATTAGCATGGTAATAGACAAATTTGCAGAAGGAAAACCTGCATGCAGGTTTGCCTGTTTGGCTTTGATTGTGGTAGCTGTACATTCTGCAACTATGGATCATGCCTGTAACTTCACTTGTAGTTCAAGCTTAACTGAACCAACAAAAAATCATCAAAAAGTAGCCATAGTGGCCATAGGAAAGGAAACACTACGACAATTTCACAGTCTAGAAGCAGTGGGAATCACTGATGACCCCTATGCAATTGATGACAACATTGCAGAGGAGATGATAATAAATAGCATAAAATTCAACGACAACAACAAACAATACTATATTGGCTGGCCGTATAAAGATAGTATCAGTGACCTGCCCATTGGAAAAGCAGAAGCCTTGGTGCGGTTTAAATCACTGATAAGAAGATTCAACAAAGATCCAAACTTATTCGAACAATACCGGAAAGTTTTGGACGACCAACTAGAAAAGGGAATAATTGAGATCTGTGACGACAAAACAGACAACAAGGGGATTCATTACCTGCCACACCAGCCAGTAATCAAGCCAGGCAAATCAACATCATGCAGAATCGTGTATGATGGGTTGGCAGGTAAGCCCAGTTTCAACAAGTGCCTTTTTAGAGGACCAATTACAACACCATTAGCACTGGGCCTACTCCTGAGGTTCAGGGCAGGCAATCTAGCATTAATTGCCGATATTGAAAAAGCCATTTTTGCAAATAGGATTGCATGACCAAGCTAGAGACTACACACAATTTTTCTGGCTGAAAGATGCCTCAAAACCAGTAACTGAAAATAACTTAATAGTACTTCGTTTTAAACGCGTACTGTTTGGACTTGTCTGCAGCCCAGCAATTTTGGGAGCAGTCATAAAATACCATTTAAATGTGACAATCAACAACATGAATGAATATGAAGAAAATGAAGGGGAACAAAACCAGTTGGCGATGATAATAAGCAACATTTACGTCGATAACTTCATCATGAGTGTCACGAATGAAGTTGAAGCTTTAGAACTATATTACAAAGTCAAAGCTTTATTTAACCAATGTTCTATGAACATGAGGGAATGGCTGTCAAACTCCAGATCAGTCATGAATGAAATAGCAGAAAACGACAGGAGTCCTAAGGTGAATAAAATTGTCACATTAATGGGCATGAAATAAAATCACCGAACGGACATGCTGGCAATATCAACACCAAAATTGCAAATTGACAGCATCACAACACCAACCAGCCAAAACTTGAATAAATTATTGGTGTCAGCATATGACCCAATTGGGTTCACAGCACCTGTTTCACTGACCCTGAAATCCCAGTTGTCAATGCTGCTCCAAGAGACAAAAACAACACAATGGGATGAGCCAATTGAAGATAAATACAGATTAAAAAAAACAATGGAAAAATGCCAGAAAACTGAAAATCGAGCCAGAAAATGGAAAAATGGCCTGGTAAAACGGAAATGGAAAGGTACAAATTTTTCAGCCGGAAAACGGAAAAATGGAAACGGCAAGGTAAAAAAATTTCAGCTGCCGGAAAACGGAAAGGTAAAAATTTTTAGGCTGCCGGAAAACGGAAAACGGAAAGGTAAAAAAATTTCGGCTGCCGGAAAACGGAAAGGTAAAAAATTTTCCTGCGGAAAGGCGGAAACGGAAAACGGAAACGGAAATTTGACACCCTAGGTACAGGTAGTGTTATACATTAGAAACCATTACAAGAATTTTAATCCCTACAGAGTTCCTTCAGTAGTACATAATTCCATTAATTACCCAAATTCTCATGGGGCACTGGTGTCCAGGGGTTGTCCGCCGGTACCAACATCGGTGCAGCCCATAGCGCCATCATTAGATTTCAGTCTTTCCTATTCCTTTTCGTGCATGATTTTTTTATGAATACCTAGGTATTATACGTTAACTTTTTGATGTCTTTGTTGCTCTTTTGACTATAGCACATAATTGAAATGTTAATAACTATGCGTAAATATAATACTTGTGCGTGCGGAATTCGGTGTGTGTCTCTGGCTGTAAGTTGTAACCCATTTTTCAGCTGAGACTTTCTAAAATTACCTAAATATTTTTGCTAAATAAAATATTTTGTTATTATACACATAAATACAATAGTTGAAAATTCCGTTGGTTGCAAGGTAATTTTAATACTAAGGTAGGTTTACAGCTTCAACCCTTCTCAGAATAATAAATCTGTATTTACATTTAATAAATAGTCAGCCTTCTGGTACGCACTGGGTACCAATAGATAATCAAAATACACGCAAATCTACCTGTCGATGCATTGCATGTGATTGAAGTATATGTTAAATTGAAAGTCCTGTCTTTATCCCTTTCACAATTCAGCAGAATCAGACCCACTCATTTTTGCCATATAGCATTCCTTTTCTAAAGTAAATATTTTCATTATACGTTAGTTTATTAGATTTTTTGAGCCGATTCATTGTACAATATTTACTTTTTTTATATTAAAACACTAATTTTGAAATGACATTTCAATTGTAGAATTTTCCCAGTAACTTCGAATTTTGTTACACTTTGATCAAACTGTGCGTACTGCAGGCTCTATTCTTTTCATGTGATAATTGCCTTTTGAACTGCTCTGTATTTTGTGATCCTTGGCTGAACAATGTGATAAAAATATGTCCGTGAGCAAAATGAATGCATAAACGTGGAGATACGACCCAGTGCAGTGCACTCTTATACTACGCTTGGGTGGTGATGGAAAAGTGGAAGAAAAAGGGCACAAAGCGCCAATGGCGCCATTTCAAAAAAGGTGCCAGGTGCTGAGAAAGGGGGTACTAAGCGCCATGGTGCGGCGCCTTCAAATTGCGCCATTCCATCTAGGGTTGGCACTAAATTGATTATTTTAACTGATGTTTTCAAATCTGATTTTTTATCTCAGGGTGGAAACTGACCTTAATTTAAAAACATCAAAAGGCAAAATTTCTGGTTGACACACTAGGTATTTTGCAATGTTTTTTTTGCGCGTAAGCACGCAATCTTACATACCCAGTACCATTGGTGTGTTTATGTGGGTTTTGATGCATTTTTGGGGTAAAAGATTCCATTTATTCATGCTACCGTGTAATAAAAAGCCGTGATATGCTAGTATCCAGCCAATGTGTCCCCACATTCTTCTACACTGAAACATCACTGCCAATGGATTTGCCTCCTCCCCCAACTTTATTTAAGCACTATTCCATGCTGAAATTCACTTGAAGTCACTAATGTTCGACAGAAGGCGATATTCTACATAATTCAACATTCAGAAGGTTCAGCATAAAAATGGATGTTTTTGAAAGAAATTACTGCTTATAATGGCTCTATTACTGCTATAAACATAATTATTACTAAACACCTTCCCGGTCAGGTTTGGCACCCTATTTTTGATTTCACTTGTGTTGCTTTTACTCCAGCTGCGCGGGTGCTAGAAAGCTGAATAGGTATGCGGGGTTATATAGTTTTAACCCCCCTCTACGCCACATCAATGGAGGAGGCCACCGCGACTCATTACAGGGTGGGTCACCATTCATGCAAAGTTTTTTTCCAGCTTTTTCAGTGTCCTGCACAGCTCCGGCACCCATCTGATTTCGTTATACTATTGATACCATAGGATTGCTTTTTCGGGATCGGGATTGGTTTTTTGAGATTTCGGGATTGGGATTGGCCGGAATTGGGGTCACTGGATCGGGATTGGGGTCTTGGGAGAGAGATTTTGGCCAATGTTTTGGCATCCACAGTTGTTCATAAAGGTCTAAAAACACTGTTGGATGCCAGAAACGTGGCATAAAAGAACGCTGGGGGTTTGCGTTCACATTTTTGCATGCAAAAATGTCGTTTTTTTCACTTTTGATAATTTCCACTAATTTTTCTGGGATCGGGATCCCGGACTTTGGAGTTTCTCGGGATCGGGATTTGAAAAGTTTCGGGATCAGGACTGCTACATCCCGGAATTTCACGGGATCCCGTTTGAACCCTAGTGGGGGGTAGAGAGGAATTTGGGGTGGTGTAGCCAACATCCTCCCTCTACTATACACTGGCAGGGTGTCCATCAGCAACTCGGTTTAGGGTCGTTCATTGCGTTTCAATTTTGTGTAAAAAATCCCAACAGGTGCCCAGGGGTTTTGTAGATTTGGACCCCCGCGGGGGTTCATATAGATAGCAAATCGCTCCTCCTGAGGGATAGATAGCTAAAAAAATTATCGGGGGGGGGGGGGTTCGCGGGGGTTCAATATATAGGGTTTTCCGAGGTATAGAAGGAAGAAAAGGGGAAAAAATCGCTAAAAGTAGGTGAAAAATGGCTAAAAATAAGTATCTAAGCACATATATAGCCAAAATAGGCGATAATGAACATGAACTAGTGATTTTGGAGGTGAAAAACTATAAAAAGTTATGAAAATGGCGCTGCACACGCTAGTTGACATCGATTCCAGCGTCAACTCAGAGTCAACTCCATTTAGTTGACACAACCTATTTCTTAGTAGACATTTACGCAACTGCGTATGTGTTAACTTGTTTTTTGTTATTTTTTGGGTAGTTAGGTCTGTTTGTTAAACAATATTGTCAACTGCGAAAAATACATTTTCAGAAATGAGTTGACCCAGCCTTCTTTAATGCTATTTGTGTGATTTAAATGTTCCTATGCTGTTAAGCAAAATCCATTTGATATTGTGACACTCAATTATTCATGTTAAAGTAAAGTATGATAATTTGAAAATTTATTTTCTTGTTACACATTGAAAAAAAATTTAATTTGTGACATGTGTAATTGTGTGAATATTGTTTTGGTGATTCATGTAGTATTAATATAGGGCAATTTTTTGATATAACAACATGTTTAAATGATGCCTTAATGATAGATGAAAAAATTATTTTGCATCAAACCAAAATTTATTTTTTATTGAACACAACAAATGTATATCATATACCAGCAAACAGTACCAGCAAACAGTACCAGCAGAAAGATAAGAAAATTTGGAACACAGTGATCACTGAACAAAAAGAAATGCATACAGGAAACAAAATATTATGATTTTTAGAAAATTCTATGTATAAATATTTCAAAGTTATGTTTTTACTGCAATTTAAATTATGTAATACATGTCATTTGATAGAGGAAAAATATTCAAACATATATGTTTTAATTGTTAAGAATGGAAACATATTTGACTTTCAAAAATGATTTTTGAAAATGAGTGAAAAATTGCTGAGTTGAGCATGAATTCATGAATTTGACAAATACAGTCATAATGATATGTCAATTGAGCAATTTGGCCATTTTATCCATGACAGTCTGCATTTACCAGTCTTTATCCACTTTTTCACCTTTTCCCTCACTACTCCAGCATCAAATTACATTTTTAGTAAGTTTTGTGATAAAATTTTTTTTGAAGTTGACAAAGTTAAAAATTCATGGTTGTCAAGTGAGCGTGCGCGTACGATCAGTACAAAAACCTGATGTCAACTCAAGCAAAAAATTTGGACAAAAATGTTTTTCTAAACTTTATTATAATTTTTCATGTAAAAAGTTCTTCTATGAAAGATGGAGTAAATTTTTCTCTATCAGAGTCTCAAATTTCATACATTTTCAATAAAAAATGAATTAATAAAGGTACTTTTAGAAAGTCGGGGAGTGCAGTGTCAACTAGCAAAAAAACATACTTTTTCATACTTTTTTGCACTATTTTGGGCAGTTGACAATAAAGAGCGACTACTTGTGTCAATTGAATTTCTGTAAAATGAAAATGTCAACTAAAAACGTACACTTGCATGCACTACATACACATTTTTCACTAGTTGACATTTTCACTATAAAAATCAGTTATTTGAGTGCAGCAAAAATGTCAACTAAAGTTGATTTTTGCCTAATAAAATCACCCAATTGACAAAGGTAATCATCAAGAAATGTCAACTGAATGAAAAACGTACACTTTTTAGTGCACGCATGTCATTTTAGTTGACTTGTCACTTTCTCAAAATTGTCAACTGTCCAAATTTTTCAGTTGACACAAAAAAAGTGCGCACGTTTTCAACTAAATAGGTTCTGGGGTCAACTCAAAAGAAAACAGTTGACTCTGAGTTGACTCAATCAACTTCTAAAAAGTAGCGTCAACCACCGTGTGGAACAATGAGCGATTTTGAGCGAAATTTTTTCAAAAAATTAAAAAAAGCAGTGTTTTTTAGAGAATAAGGAAAAATTAAAAAAAATTTACATAAATCTCACATTATTGAGGGGTCCCCTCTATAGTAGGGGAGGGGTGTTGGTAACACATCCCCAAAATTTGAGATTTATACCCCTCTCACAGCTCAGAAATTAGTGGGTGCCAGACATTTGTGGGACACCATAAAAGCCAATAAAAATTTTGCACTTAGTGCGACCCACCCTGAGAGGGGTCACCGCGATCCCCCCCCATTCATGTGAAGTAGAGGGGGGTTGCACCAATACCTCCCCAAGTTTCAGCTTCTGGCGCGCCCTAGAACTGGAGATAGGATGTCATAAGTAAAATCAAAAATAGGGTGCTGGACGTGACCAGGAGGGTGTTTATTACTCTAAATTACCGCTATTCCATGACTCCACAGTCATACACATGTATGTATGACCACATACATATCAATACATTGTCTGACTTAACATACACATATTTTTTCTCTATACCCCCATTTTGGACAATTTTGAAAAAATCTGATTTTAATTTAAAAAAATCAATTGTTAAAAAAATCAAGGGGTTTAAAAAAAGTATTTTTTTCCAACCCTAATTCCATCACTCACTATTCCTCGGGTCATTTCTGCACTGGTCACTGTTAGTCATGTTTTAGCGTGCTGTTCGAACGTATGCCACGTATTTCGAACTTCCGGGTTCCTAGATAAATAGTATAATTACCTGGATGAATACCTTCCGGAAGGGATAGACAACTACAAACGGGCTAACAAAAATGGCTAGAATGTAAACTATATTGCATTGTTACTAGAGATGAATAAAGCTTTTCCGAACCCCAACACCAAGCACCAATGGCGCCAGAGCAAAATAGCGCCAAGCGCCATGGCGCCTCTCGTCGGTGTGACGCCAAGCGCCAAAAGTGCCATGGCGCTTTTCCATCACTAATTGTTACACCGTTTCAGGGGCTTTCCATATTAATTAGGATGACCGCATCCTTTAACAACTTCAAGCTTTTCAAGGTGGATTTTAGTGCGAATATGTTCCCTTAAATGAACATTTTAATGTTCACCTTTGGCAGCTATCTCTAGTCGTTCACTAGCGTGTTTCGTTTCCGCTGCCGCATTCTCTTCGTTTTGAGGATATGAACTGTCGGGGAGTGCTTCCTCCAGTCATTTGTAAAAAAACCTGGCTGGCAGCGTAATCTGTTCCTTGGGGTGGTCCCGACATAATTCGCGTGGGCTTGTCGATGGTAGAACTTTTTACGTTGTCATTTCATGACGTAGCCCCTTCATGACGTGCAATTTTTGTGCTTGGGTTAATAGTTACCCAGTCAACTTCCCTTCTTGCCTGATTTTAATAAATATAAAACATTAGTGATAATGCCGAGAGAAAACAGTATGGAAAACAGTCCCGCGCATTCGCGTCCGCCGTCGGCTCATAATTTATCCTAGCCCTCATCTCGCATTGTATATTCGTACAGGTGCATAATGTATTTGCGTGAATTGATGTGGGCCGCGGCCGCCGTCGCCGTGGGAGACGTGGCACCTTGCAAGTTACAGGCTGCTTTTTATGGCCACATAGCCGGTTCAGCTCAAGGAAACTGCCGCTGTCAAATGCTAATGTCGTCGCTACGATTACTGGCATATAACTAAACGAATTTTGTCCTCAAACAGACTAAGTTCCTAGATAATCGGGGTCTATGAAAATAGCTCATTTTACATGGCCAATCTGGACAATCAAACTTGAAGTTCAATAAAAAGCCGTAGACAGTTCAACAATTTATATGATTGGGACGCCCTGTAGATTTCATTTTTGTTGAAAAAGTTCATGTCGGAGGTCGGATGTAGTGATGGAATGGCGCTGGCGCCAAAGGGCGCCGCGCCATGGCGCCATTGGCGCTTGGCGCTGGCGCCAAAGGGCGCCGCGCCATGGCGCCATTGGCGCTTGGCGCCATTTTTCCTTGGCGCCTGGCACGCACCCAAAAAAGGGCGCCAACATGGTTTTAGTGTGAGCTTTGACAATATTGACAAGATTAACAATATTGAGTGCATCAAGATTAGTTTTTTAACTTAATCACAGAAATTGTTGTTGTGACATTGGTCAGATAATCTCATAGACATCTGTAGTGTTTGTGTCCACCATTTTACCTGTCAGTCTGTTAGGGATACCCTTCCATTTGACATACCTATTCCATTCTACTAGAAGAAATATGGTATTCATAAAAATCAGTTACATAAATACGGTAACATAATCAACTCACATCAGTATATGACTGTGCTTCTTTCACTTTTTTTTCTGCCTCTTGTTATTTTGAACACAACATGATTGTGAAGGGAGTGAATGAACAGTTGGGTACTTTCACTGTTGTTCACAAGGCGTTGGGGAAGTTGATTCACATATTTTTCTTTGGCGCTTTTGGCGCCATATTCTCTGTATATATTCGCCCTCTCTCCGTGGCGCCATTGGCGCTTAGCGCCCTCCTTCCGTGACGCACTTGGCTCCTGGCGCCCCGTTTCTGAATGGCGCCCTTTTTCTGTGGCGCCTGGCGCCCTGTTTACGAATAGCGCCATGGCGCCGTTGGCGCTTGGCGCCCTTTTTTCTGGCGCTTTTCCATCACTAGTCGGATGTTGAAAAAGTTCATGAATTTTTTTTGATCTCACATTGTACTTGGTCGGGCTGAAAAGTCCCGGTGCAGTGCTCGCCATTCGCGCTAGGTGTAAGCTACAGTCAAAAAATTTTGACAGGTTAAGATATAAGGTGTTTTGAGTTTTCACCTAAAATTTTAACCGTCTAGCTCCACCCACTGCGGAACTGTGGGGGTTACAATTTCGGACATTTTGTACTGATGTACACGCTTTATCTCAATCCTGCTTCAAGTTGTGATCATGAAACTTTGGCTAGTGTAAGCCACCAGTGTTGGCAATGTGCTGATAGTATTCAAGACTTCACTGCTATTAGGTAAGGTAAAATTAATATGCAGATCAGGGTGATGTGCAAGAAACGTGGGAACTGTGATGGATGTTTTTGGTGATATTTTATGTGTGGCGTGGCGTGTACAGAGACCGTTCCTTCACTCGTCTATCGTAATGAGACTTAATTTGGGTCTACCGGAAGGGTCTTTGCGATCGGCAACTCAGCTGGCAGCTCATTCAACTTGTTAACTATGCTTCTGCACTTTGCGGTGTTGCTGTTTATCTGGCTGCAACCGCGATCCAATTTCCGTTTAATTTCAGCACGAGGCTTTTTTCTTTCGTTTGATAATTGATTTCTCGCCCTAGATGCTCCGCTTTGAAAATTGGAATTCCGTGACTGTTTTTTTGTGAAATGCGGTGCGTTTTTCATGTTCGTTTGCCGCTAGAAATGAAGATACCTAGTTTTGAAACACTTTGCGAAATGGCGCGGACCCTTCGGCCCGTCGCCGCCGTATTTTAAGCAAATAATTGGCCAATAAATTTTATGTGCCTCGTAATCAACAAGTGTCGCAAGACTGTCCTCAGCTGCAAATGGTAAACATTGTTATTGTTTTGTTGCGAGTGCTAAGTTTGACGTTTTATATTTTTCTCGCACTGGTGCGTGCATTCGAGAGTTGCGTCATAAACTGGTTGAAGTCCCGCAAGCTATACTCGGCGGACCTCAAAGTATGTGCAGAATCCTACCATAATTTGATGAATAAAATATTGTGATGAATTTCGTAATAAATTATTCCGTAGTAAAAACTAAATAGGTATGAGTAAAGTGAAAAAAAGTTGCGCAATGTCATTAGTGAACTTTTTCACTTCACTCACATCTGAAAATCACTTGAAAATGTGTCAAGTGAAGAAAACAGTGAAAAATAGCCATTTTCACTGTTTTTCACTTGACACATTTTCAAGTGATTTTCAGATCTGAGTGAAGTGAAAAAAGTCATTGCGCAGCGTTTTTCACTTCACTCATATCTGAAAATCACTTGGAAAAGTGTCAAGTGAAAAAAACGGGCAAATGTGCGTAACGGGCAGATGTGCGTATCAGTGCACCCCCGATTTCCATACTACGTGTGATGTCGGAGTAATTGATTCCACAAAAAATTCCACATAAAAAGTGCCATACCTATTTGTCAAATCTGTAAATGTCAAAATATAGAAAAATGTCAAAAGTTCAGTAATATAATATTTTCTTTTTATTTTAATTGACAATTTACATGGCAATTTACTTCAAACTTTACATTGAGCGAACTGTCCCCAGCTTACATAACGAATTGCTAAAGACAGGTCTGAGGCTGAGGCACGAGCACGTCAAGTTAACAAATTCAGATCAAGTTTAAAATGATTTGTCAATTTTAATAGGGCATTTGAAACTAAAAAAACTCGTTAGAAACTAAAAGAATTTCGTTCACTGCAAACGGTTCCAGAGCATAGTTCTTGAGACGTACCTATTTATGTTTACTCAAAAAGTACGTATCCTCGAGTACTGAGTAAATACGTTTACGAATACTTTGAAAAAAAGTACCTGTACTCGCTTTTACGTATACTTTTTGAAAGTACTCAAGTAAAGAAAACGTAATTCAGATACCGTATTTCCTCGAAATACCCCCCGGGGGGTATTTCGAGGAAATACGGTATATGCATTATGCATGTTTTACTAAATAACGTGCAATTTTTTCAAATTAGATGCAAAAACTTTATCATATGTCTAAAGCCGGAATTACAGCTCAGCGGCGTTTGACGTGAAATGATGACGTCGTAAAATTGATTACATCAAAATAGACATATTTAGGTACCGCGTTGAAATTTCAGAATTTGATAGTTCTAGTAATTGTGCGTAATGTCCTAAAAAAATTGAGAAAATAATTATTATTTAATAAGTTATTAATTTTACGTCAAAATTTGAACATTCTACGTCAACATTTCACGTCAAACATTTTGCGTCACCAAAAAATTTTGACGTTAAATTAATAACTACTTAAATAATGATAAAATTTTTTTGGGACATCTCCACCTATACAATTTCGAGAGAACTGCACGCTAAGGATGCTTCAATGCAAAAGATAGGAGGCACAATCACAGGCCTCATTGTGCCCAATTCGTGTGTGTTTTTGCACACAATGCAGTCACTATTTATTAGTACAAATGCCCTTTACAAACACGATCCACAATCTTGACAAACAGGGTTAGTAGATGGCAAAGTTGCTTCCCAAGAATGCAATTGCACATGTATACGGGGTTGACTTGAGTTTTTAGGGGCTGAGTTTACAATTCAGGGTTGAATTGATGGGTGTTTATAAATTAGGGTTGGGTTGACAGAAGTTTAAAAATAAGGGGCTGTTGACACAAGTTCACAAATTATAGGCCGAGTTTATGGGAGTTGAGTTGATGGGTGTTTGCCAAATTAGGGGCTGAGTTTATGGGACTTAACAATAACATTACCATAATCCTTAAGTGAGGCCCCCGGGGCTAAAAAATATAAATTGTGATATAATGCATTTGTGGGTTACTGATTACAATGATTTGAAATATGCACTCCATTCTGACAGTACATTACAATAACCCTGAAATTGATCCCAAAATGGGGCCAAAACTTTCAAATTGTGAAATGATGCATTGTGGGTTTCTAATTGCACTGATTTGATATATAATGCACTCCATTTTGACACTACATTACCATAACCCTGAAAATGAACCACTGGGGCCAAAAACTTTCAATTTGTGAAATGATGCAATTTTGGGTTTCTGATTGCACTGATTTCAAATTTAGGTTTCTGATTGCACTGATTTGATATATGCACTCCATTGACACTACCTTACCATAACCCGTTAATGAACCCATGGGGCCAAATACTTTCAATTTGAGAAATGATGCATTTTTGGGTTTCGGATTGCACTCATTTGAAATATGCACTTCATTTTGACACTACATTACCATAACCCTGAAAATGAACCACTGGGGCCAAAAACTTTCAATTTGTGAAATGATGCATTTTTGGGTTTCTGATTGCACTGATTTCAAATTTGGGTTTCTGATTGCACTGATTTGATACATGTACTCCATTTTGACACTACATTACCATAACCCGTTAATGAACCCATGGGGCCAAATACTTTCAATTTGAGAAATGATGCATTTTTGGGTTTTGGATTGCACTGATTTGATATATGCACTCCATTGACACTACATTACCATAACCCTGAAAATGAACCACTGGGGCCAAAAACTTTCAATTTGTGAAATGATGCAATTTTGGGTTTCTGATTGCACTGATTTCAAATTTAGGTTTCTGATTGCACTGATTTGATATATGCAGACCATTGACACTACATTACCATAACCCGTTAATGAACCCATCGGGCCAAATACTTTCAATTTGAGAAATGATGCATTTTTGGGTTTCGGATTGCACTGATTTGATATATGCACTCCATTGACACTACATTACCATAACCCGTTAATGAACCCATGGGGCCAAATACTTTCAATTTGAGAAATGATGCATTTTTGGGTTTCGGATTGCACTCATTTGAAATATGCACTTCATTTTGACACTACATTACCATAACCCTCAAAATGGACCCATGGGGTTAAATACTTTCAATTTGAGAAATGATACATTTTTGGGTTTCTGATTGCACTCATTTGAAATATGCACTTCATTTTGACACTACATTACCATAACCCTAAAATGAACCCCCTGGGCCAAAAACTTTCAAACCATAAAATGATGGATTTGTGCGTTTCTGAGTGTAGCGATTTCAAATATGCCCAGGGCTTAAAAAATTAGAAATTGTGAAATGATTCAATGTGGGTTTCTAATTGCACTGATTTGAAATATGCACTCTGTTTTGACACTACATAACCCTGAAAACTACATAACCATAACCCTGAAAATGAACCTCTGGAGCCAAAAACTTTCAATTTGTGAAATCATAAATTTTCAGGTTTCTGATTTCACTCATTTGAAATATGCACTTCATTTTGACACTACATTACCATAACCATAAAAATGAACCCCCTAAGCCAAAAACTTTCAAATCATAAAATGATGCATTTGTGGGTTTCTGATTGTAGCGATTTCAAATATGCACTCCATTTTGACACTACATTACTAAAACCCTGAAATTGAACCCCTAGACCCAAAAATTTCTTATTGTGAAATGATGCATTTTGCAGGTTTCTAATTGCACTGATTTGAAATGACTCAATTTCAACTCTACATTACTGTAAGCCTTAAATTGAACCCATGGGGCTAATAAATTAGAAATTGTGAAATGATGCATTTGTGGCTTTTTGATTGCCTTGATTTGAAATATGCACTTCATTTTGACACTACATTACCATAACCCTGAAAATGAACCCCCAGGGCCAAAAATTTTCAAATCATAAAATGATGTGTTTGTGGGTTTCTGATTGTAGCGATTTCAAATATGCACTCCATTTTGACACCACATTACTAAAACCCTGATAATGAACCCCTGGGCACAAAAACTTTCAATTTGTGAAATGATGCATTTGTGGGGTTTTTATTGCAGTGATTTGAGATGTGCACTCCATTTCTACTCTACATTACCATAACTTTTTAAGTCTAACCCCTGGGGCTAAAAAATTGAAAATTGTGAATTGATGCATTTGTGGATTGATGATAGTGATTTTTTGAAATATTCATACCATTTTCCAAATTAGGGGCTGAGTTTACAGGAGTTTCCAAACTAGGGGCTGTGTTTACAGGATTTAGAGGGGGTCCCCATGGGGTGCCATTTTTGGGGGGTCTCCAGGGGGTGCCATTTTCTGGAGGTACATATGGGGGTGCCATTTCAAGGGGGTCCACATGGGATGCCATTTTTTGGGTGGTCCCCAGGGGTGCCATTTTTTGGTGGTCCTCAGGGGGGTGCTATATTTTTTTTGCGGGGGGGTCCATAGGGGGTGCCATTTTGGGGGGGGGGGGTCCCCAGGGGGGTGCCATTTTTGGAGAGTCCCCAGGGGGAGCAGACTTTGGGTGGGTCCCCAGGGGGTGCCATTTTTGTGGGGGTTCCTAGGGGGTGCCATGTTTGGGGGGTCCCCAGGGGGTGCTATTTTTGGGGGGTCCCAAGGGGGTGCCATTTTTGGGGGGTCCCTAAGGGGTGCCATTTTCTGGTGGTCCTCAGGGGGTGCCATATTTGTGGGGCCCTAGGGGGTCCCATTTTTTGGCGGTTCCCAGGGGGTGCCACTTTTGGGGGGTTCCCTGGGGGGTGCCATTTGGAGGGGGGTCCCCATTGGGGTGTCAGTTTTTGCAAGCCTCTGAGAAGTGGGTACCTATAGCAGGATTCTCTCCAACCTTCAGTTGGGTTTTGTAGAGTCCCCAGGGGGAGCCAACTTTGGGTGGGTCCCCAGGGGGTGCCATTTTTGTGGGGGTTCCTAGGGGGTGCCATGTTTGGTGGGTCCCCAGGGGGTGCTATTTTTGGGGGGTCCCAAGGGGATGCCATTTTTGGGGGGTCCCTAAGGGGTCCCATTTTTTGGTGGTCCTCAGGGGGTGCCATATTTGTGGGGCCCTAGGGGGTCCCATTTTTGGGCGGTTCCCAGGGGGTGCCACTTTTGGGAGGTTCCCCAGCGGGTGCCATTTGGAGGGGGGTCCCCATTGGGGTGTCAGTTTTTGCAAGCCTCTGAGTAGTGGGTACCTATAGCAGGATTCTCTCCAACCTTCAGTTGGGTTTTGTGGTTCTCTACAATTTATACCACAAGGATTTACAAACACAAAAAGAACAGCAAAGCACAAATGTAACCAATTGAAGATTACAACAAAGTTTGACACCTTGCAAAAACCACACTATCATATCACAAAACCTATACCACACAGAATGCACACTGCACACCATCATACCAAATCGCAAACTGTCTACATTTTACTATCGAGTTTCATGCCCAACCATTTTACAGAAGTTTACAAAAATCCATTCCAAAACATTGCATCTTTGGTATTGGTCTTGTCATTGTTGGTAGATTACATACCGCATTTCAAAACACATGCCTAGCATGTGGGCAAACTTAACTAAAGTATCATATTTTCTCCAATGGTATTAATTGTAGAGAACCACAAAACCCGACCGAAGGTCGGAGAGAATCCTGCTAGTTGTACACAATTACTAGAACTATCTAATTCTGAAATTTCAACGCTGTACCTTTGTCTATTTTGATGTAATCAATTTTACGACGTCATCATTTCACGTCAAACGCTGCTGAGCTGTAATTCCGGCTTAAAGGGAGGATTATTCGAGGGAGGTATTATTTTTTCCTCACTCGTCTAAGAGGGGATAATTATTCGAGGGGAAATTATTCAAGGCGGGGGAATTATTTGAGTATAGGTAGGTAAATATACGGTAAGCGCAAAATAGGAAGAAAAAAATCAAAAATAGCTTTAAATAGGCAAATAACACATGAACTAGTGAATTTGAAGGTCAAAAGGCCATAAATTGGTGATTTTGATTGAAAATTGGGGCAAAAGTCCTAAAAAATACGTACTCACTTTTACGTTTTCTCAGTTAAAAAGTATTTCACTCATCATTACTCACGAGTAAAAGTAAAAAAATGTTAATATACGTTTTCTGTACTCAGGGAGTGTGCAAAAAAATAAATACTTTACGTTTACGTATACTTTTAAAAAAGTTCGGTACTTTTAACAACTCTGTTCCTGAGTGCCTGTTCAACAGGATCGAAAACAGGGAACAAGGAGAACGGAACACCACGTTCTTGCACGTGGTTTTCCCACATTTCATTTTTCGCTATCGCTGCAGTCCAAACTTAGCCGCTTGCCAAGTTAGCGCTGACTCTTACTCTTTTTCAAATTGGTACCTGCTATGTTTCACAGTTTATGACCGGGTGCAACCGTTTCTGATAGGCGGCGGCGAGTTTCTGAACTATTCGATGCTTGTCGAAGCGCTTTTGCACAAAAGCCGGCGATCTTTTTCATTTCAATATATTCAAAATATGTTACGGTAGTATTTTAGATCCATAAATGATGTAATACCGTATTTCATCTAACAGAGCGCCGTTCTAAAAGACTTCTATCCTAATCGTTCTAAAAGACTTCTATCCTAATCGTTCTACTTTTTTTGTGAACTTTTTATCTGTTGTGCTATTGGAATACCGTTCAATTGGAGGTGCCGTTTTATTGGAAGTTGCCGTTCCAATTTCTAGCAATTTTTCACATATTTTTCATTTATTGAACATTTTAGAGCCAGATTTTGATATCAGAGCATACCGCATTTTTTCGAAATACCGCCCCCCTCGAAATACCCCCTCAAAATGGGCACTATGAATTTGTGGTCCGGGAAATGCATAACAGATGTTCAAAACACTTACTGTGTTATGTTAGAACTAGGGTGTAAAAAAAATTTTTTTACGGAAAACGGAAACGGAAAAATTTTTCAAGCGGCCGGAAAACGGAATGGAAAACGGAAAAAATTTTTGCAATTGGCGGAAAACGGAAGCGGAAACGGCAAAAAAATTTCAGCAGCCGGAAAACGGAAAAAGAGGCCGGAAAAACGGAAACGGAAAAATCTAATTTGCACGGAAATGGAAAAACTTGCTGAAATTTTGCTGGAAAACGGATAAAATGTGCTGAAATTTTGCTGGACGTGGAAAAAATTTGCAGTAATTTTGCTGGAAACAAAAAATTTTTTTACATCATTGACAATCTGCATGAATTTTTACCAGTTTGACTCATCAGAAAACAGAAAGTTGAGCCAGAAAAAGTAACAATGAGGCAGAAAAATGGAAAATTGAGGTGGAAAATGGAAAAAAGGCAGAAAAACTGGAAATTGAGCAAGAAAACGGAAAAAAGGTGGAAAAACTGAAAATTTAGCCGGAAAACAGGAAAAGAGCCGGAAAAACGGAAACGGACAAAAAAGTTGCTAGAAAACGGAACAGAAAACAGAAAAAAATTTCAGCAACCGGAAAACGGAACGGAAAACGGAAAAAAATTTGCCTGCGGAAAATGGAAAACGGAAATTTGACACCCTAGTTAGAACATCGTTTATACCATCTACATCCTTATATAAGGCTGTAAAAACTTATAAATGGTGGTTATTGTTGCATTTTTCACGTTTATCTCTCAAAATTTTCTCTCTGAAAAAATAAACCCCCGGGGAGTAATTCGAGGAAATACGGTTCATTAAAACAAAACAAAGTTATAATCATTTTGAACAATTTCAACCGTTTGCAATTCATTTTTGGCATATTATTGTGTTTTGACACTCTTCCGACATAACTTCTACCTGCTATTCTTTTAGGCTGCCGTTCTATTGGAGGTGTTCCGTTCTATTAGAAGAAATACGGTAAGCGCCCTTCTATCCGGTGCCATAAATATATAATACAATAGAAATTGTTGATAACAAATCAGCTGTAATCCGAGCCTTTAGGGCGATGGAACCGTAATGTATATCGGCAGTTGTGCCGTGTCACCATGGAGAAATTAACAATGGCGCCGCTGAACTGAGTGCCCGCTATATTGCTGGCTGAGAATCTTCCCGCACCAAAAATATACCTAAGTTTATTTGTAGCTATTATATTTATGTCGATTTGTAATCGTAAAACGCATCGTAAAATGGAAGTAAGTATTTATTCACGTGCTTAAATAATGTGTGGGTGGCGCCAGATGTGAAAATCCAGATACCTAGGTAGGTATTTTCCCTACCTGGGACCGTGTACAAGTGCTTTACTCCTGACTGTTAACTTGCGGAACCGGCAAGTAACAAAGTAAAGAGTCAAGTCAACAGTCAAGAGCAAAGTCAAGAGTCAAGTCAGGAGTCAAGCACTTGTCAATTTGCGGAAGTGGCCCCAGGAATGCTGAAAGACATTGTGCATCAATATGGAGCTCCCGAACCCTGCCAAGTGACACAACCAGGGTTGGTTTTATAAAAATTCATTTTAGTAAAATTGTATAAAAATTGTATAAAAATTTTATTTTATTTTTATTTTATTCTTGTTTCATTTTATTTTATTTTATTCCCAAAAGTCATTAATAAAATAAAATGACACATTTTACAAAAAATTTACAAAAATTGTACAAAAATTTTACAAAAAATCAGAATCATGCATGCAAGGCCAGAAAAATGTTTTAATTAGACCTATACATAAAAAACCTGTGACAAATTTTTCCCTTACTTTTCAAAAGTTGCATGCAGTATGTATTGTTAGCTAGCTGCAAGTGTAAAGTTACAATTATTGATAAGAATGGTTTGCATTTTCAGTAGAAGGACTAGTGGAGTGTGCTGGGCACATTTATAAAATGTTATGCAATTTGTCAATTGTCATGACAAATGTAAAGTAAAGTGTCAATTGTCATGCAAAATGTCAAGTGTCATGTCAAATGTCATGCGAAGTGTAAATTGTGTATCCAAATCTTGTGTTTTTGTATCCATAGTATGTATTGTATCCAAATCTTATGTTTTTGTATCCAAATGTTCACATAAGATTTGGATTCAACAACAACATAATTTGGATACAAAACATAAGATTTAGATATCAAACATAAGATTTGGACACAATTTGCTTGACAATTGATACTTTATTTTTTACATGACATGACAATTTACACTTTACCTTACATTTGTCATGACAATTGACACTTTGCATGACATTTTACATGACACTTGACACTTTACACTTGGGACTGCTCCCATATCCATGAATAAACAGGTAGAAACTCAAGCAACGAGATAAAATTTTACAAAAAAAAATGAATTTTTATACAATTTTACAAAAATACAAATTTTTATACAATTTTACAAAATTTTTACAAAAATTCGAATTTTTATACAATTTTTATTTTTATTCTTAAATTTTCCATTTTATTTTATTTTATTTTATTCTTGAATATTCCATTTTATTTTTATTTTATTTTTGTTTTTTTCTGAGATTTTGCCAACCCTGGACACAACCTCATTGCAAGTTAACTACCGTATTTCCTCGAAATACCTCCAGGGGGTTTATTTTTTCAGAGTCAGAATTTTGAGGGGGGTAAAACGAGGGTGGTATTTCGAGGGGGGATGGTTATTATTTCGCCAGAAATTTTTTGAAATCCTCCTACCAAATTGTCGTTTGAAACGTACGCAGACGTTGAAAAATGCAACAAAAATCGCCATTTACAAGACTATATAGACTTGTATAAGTGTGTAGACGGTATAAACACTGTTCTCACATAACAGAGTCATTGTTTTTAACGTGTGTTCTGCATTGCCCCGATGACAAACCGCCGCTTATGTCATTTACGTTCTCTATACACTAAATTTGGGGGGGGGGGTATTTTGAGGGGTGGGGTTTATAAGTTCATAGTGTCCATTTTGAGGGGAGGGTATTTCTAGGGGGGTATTTCGAGGAAATACGGTACATACATTCCGCCGATTTCAGCTTTCGGTCGAACCTAAGAAATCATTTGAGCTCAAGAAAACATTTGCCACTTACACAAGCTTGAAATGATTTTTGCGGATTCAACGTGTTTGTCAAATATTGTGTTTTGACGGTGGCGTTGCAATGTTGTTGTGGCAGTGTGTCGGGGGTGGCCCAATAAATTTCGATTAGCATTGAAAAAATCTCTGGGAGAATTATCTCTGGGGGGATTATTTTTAAAAATCTCAGGATTTTCTGAGATTTCTATTTTTTCACGATTTTCTACAGAGATTTTATTATATTATGTTTGAGAGATTTTCTGAGATTTTTAAAAATATCAGATAATCTCTCAAATTCTGATATTGATATTTATTTATTTTTTTCCAGGGTTTTTTGAGAGAGATTTAACTATATATTTTTTCTTAAGAGATTTTCTGAGATTATATTTAATTATATTTTCTAAAAATTGATGATTTTATCCAATGCTAATTTCGATGCGTCCTTACCCCCTGCGTATGATGCATACGGTTGCGTTTGGACAGATACTACCAGTGCTGGATGCCCAGCAGCCACAACACCTACCCATTTGGGAAAAATTGGGAAACAATGTGGACTACAACCTTGTGTTGTTGTTTTCCAAATACGTTTCCCCTAACTATTACATCCTCGCAAAATATTTATGACTAATATATGATTGTTTCATTTTGCACTTTTCCTGGTGACGAGACGACTATTCTTCGCCGGAATGTAGGTCGTAAATTTAAAAACCAACATTCACAGCCCACAATCGTTTGGATTAACCACAAACACGTTGGTTTGGATCAACATATTGTACAGCTCTACACAAATCTAATATCGACGCCCGTTCAAGCAGTGTTCGTATATCAGCCAGGCAGCCCCAGTCGTTTTCGCAAAATGTTTTCGTTGGCGATGCGCTACAAAAGTGACCGCGACGAGGCTGCTGGCAAGCGTAAAGAAAAACAGAAAGCGTAAGTTGCAACGTGATAACTTTCCCATCGATTTGGGGCGGGTGACAGAACTGATATTGTGGAGAACGCCACAGATTTGGCGCCAAACCCCATGGCGCCGTAATGTAAATAAGTGACGCCGAAAGCGCCATGTAGTCTTTGCTATGGTCTGGTACTATTTGAGGCGTCTAATTCTAAAAGTCGACAAGTCCACAAAATGCGATTTTGAGTAAATCGCATTTTTAGTTTCAGATCCAATTTCAGTTCCGTCGTGCGTATCAAATTTGCCTCTCTCATGCTTACTTTAAGTTCCATATGTTGACAATAAAGTGTCAAATTTTTAGCCCCTGCTGCTCTCAACGTATATGTGAAAGATGGGGTGTCCTTAAAATTCCATTTGGACAGAGCAAAACTGTTTTGAGGAGGGAAATGGACTTGTCGACTTCTTGCACGCGAGAACATTTTTGTTCCCTGCGACGCCGACGCTGCCTTATGGACAATTTATGGACTTGTCGACTTTTATAAAGTATTCATATCGTTGTCCACAGTGGACTTATCACATTTAATTCTTGCTTTTTTCCAACAGAAGAAGATGCGGAAGGTGGACTTATCGACTTTTAGCCCAAAACTAAGTGGACTTGTCGACTTATTGCCCAATTTTTTTGCATTTTCCCCAAAAATGCCAAATTTGACACTATCGTATAGGGGCATGTGAGGTCAAAACATTTACAGAAAATACTGAAAAATGTGCGGGAGTACGAGATGACGTTTTCGGGCCTAACTCGAAATTTTGGTCTTGTCGATATTTAGAATTGAAGCCTAATTTATATGCCGCTTTTACATCACCCGGAACAAAAAATCTGTGCAGGATGATGGCGGCGCAGCAGCAGCATCAGCAGCAGCAGCAGCAGCAGTTGCAGCAACAGCAACTGCAGGCGGCCAATGCGGCCCAGTCCTCCGACCGCGACGAGCGGCACAGCGACAGACAGCCGTCGCGCTCGCCCAAAGTAGAAGCCAAGCAGAGCGAGGAGCCTCAGAATCAGCCGCCTATGCGGCGCGACAAAGCCAAGCGCAAGGACAGCGACAGGAAAACCATGGACGATATTATCATGCGCGCGCAGCAAGTGCGCCAGCGCAAGCGATAAAAAATGTACCTATTTGATGTTATTGGACATTTAGCTGGTCGTATCTGCGGTTATTTCTAAGCTTTGCCTTGTGCGAATGGTTGTGTTCGGTTGTGGAATGCGGCCACGATTATGTGAATGACACTCGAGGCGTTTTTCGGTTCCCTACACTGCGCCCAGTGTAGCTGGCTTCGATGGTTTACTTCGTGCCTGCTTCAACACCTGCTCGCCATTCTGCAGGTTGTGTGGAATGTCGCCACAGAGCCCATTGATTCATTAAAAAGTGGACCATTCGATAGTGTGACATAAATAGGTATGTATCGAAAACAGCCAAATATATATAAACTTTTTTATTTAAAAATATTCATTTTAAGCATTTTATCGCATGTGCATTGTATTTTGAAGTGTCTCATTTGAAGTTTTTCCGGCACTTTCGATCGGGGACCGCAAGGGGACTCTGTGACTCGAATTTCACTGAATATCCACCGAATGAATCGCAAAACGGAATGAGATTGTCCCGAATCATGTAAATTTTGAAAATTCTGTAGCGATTGCAATTTCCGACATGGTTAATAAATCCCGATGCAGATTCATCCAGCTCTCAATTAGAAAGCATCTAGCTATTTTTGTGTATTTGGTATTGGTATACCCTATGTTGTATTTTTTTAATCTACTGAAAGAAGGTTGTTGAAAGGCGCTAATTATAAATATACAGTCATCATGAATTTTGTGGTGGCAAATTCGTCCATAATTGGAAATACAATAAATGTATATTTTCCATCAACCTATATTTCATTGCGAGTGAAGACTAGATTTGCCCTTCAACCTGCGTTTGAAAAAATTTCAGTTTTTATAATATTTAATAAGAATTTAAATCGTGATGTTATTGATTTCTCAGTTTAAGGAAAGAACTGTTCTCTCTCTGGTTATTCTCTGCAGACGACACTGGGGTGGAAATGAAGAACGCCCTTCGAAAGTGTTTCATTTTGTGATGTGACTTATCAGGCTCTTGTAGAGGTAAAATGCAGTTTAAGATGTTTGCTATCTTTTTGTTTTATCAAAGTGGCCTATACAATCCAGATACTTTTATACCTAATTGTTCGGTTGACTTTTCAGATTTGTAAAAGTGATTTTTCTCTGAGATTCCTTTGCTGAGTGCTGCTTACCATTCTGGCATTCCTCTGTATGACATCATCAATCAGTATTACTTTTCATTTACATTTGTTTTAATAGTTTTTTTTCTACTTGTTGTCCATATTTGTACAGACGCAATTTTAACAAGAAAGTGTAAAAATATTTACAGGTATATAAATTGCACCAATAAAACTTTATCATATTTATGTTGAGTGTACCGTATTTCCTCGAAATACCCCCCCCTTGAATTGACACGCCCCTCTAAATACCCCCGGGTGTTTTCGAGCTGGGGAAAAAATAAACCCACCTCGAAATACCCCCCGTCTGGAAGAAGGTATACGATGTATAAAATATACATGATGTATAAATTGGGACCAATTTGCATCGCGATACACATAGAATGGTTCGTGTAGCGATACACGTTGATACATCCAAGTATAACCTCGTTCGCTGCATTTATTACCAGTTTGGGGTACGAAATAGAGCATTCTTTACTACGATCCGTCTCGAAAATTTCTGGCGAAATAATAAACCCTCCTCGAATAAGCCCCCCTCGAAATACCCCCCCCCCCTCAAAATTTCCACCCTGAAAAAATAAACCCTCTGGGGGTATTTCGAGGAAATACGGTATATATGAAATTTGAATCATGATTATGGCTTCTGCACTGACTTATCCCGTGTGTATAATACATAAAGTCCATCATAAAAGCCGGGCCACTCCACTCATCTTAAATACTGACACAAATCACATCCACAACTCTCTCTAGATCGATCTATCACAGCAGCTATTGGAATTCTGCATTGACTTTACTACAAATGTAAAAATATTTCAAAATGCTTTCAATTCCCATGAAACAAAAGGAGTTTGTAGCTGTGGATAAGGTGCATAAATCAATTTTACGCGCAGCAGCATGAGCTACTAAAATGCCGGTGCAGGAACGACGCCATGGCCGTCGTAAATATCATGAAGGCGCTGGCGCGAGGGTTTCCACTTTTCATCCCATACGGTTTAACTGCTCACGGTTTTCATCCTATACTGTGTCAACACTTCACTTTCCAAGTACTACACTTTACATGCTGACTTGGTGTGCCACTTTTCATCCAACGTATGCCACTTTTCATCCAATGTATGCCACTTTTCATCCAATGTATGCCACTTTACTTGCGATAAGTATTTCACTTTACTAGCCAAACTTTGTATTCCTTTTGCATGCTTCAGAGCACGTTATGCAATTGGTAAAAATGCCAAACTTCACATCCTTTAACATTCTCCTAGGTAACGATTTTTACTTAACATATTCTGCAATGGGGTAGTGACAGTGAGTAAATTTATTATCTTTCTGTTTACATATAAATACTTTGAAAAATACCCATACCTTCAACATGTCATGCACCCCGCAATGATTAAATGTGTACAGTCTCAGATGAATAGTGTCATTCTGTAAAATCCTGTAATTCTGTATTGGCATGTAAAACGTAATACAACAATAAACGCACAAAGTGGTATTCTCTAGGATGAAGACTGACACAACAATTTGGCATGTAAAAACACATCTGGGGCTTGAAAATCATATCTTCTGACATGTAAAATAGTTTATTTTAGATGAAAACCGTGAGCATGTAAACCGTTAAGGATAAAAAGTTGTACACTCTCGCTGGCACGGGCATGGGTCTGACATATTGGCGTTCGGTGCTCAGTTTCAGGCAAAAGCTTTGTTGCCGCTTGGCGCTGATATTGATGTTTTCGACCAACCCATCATCTGGCGTTAAAGACGCTTCAAGCGACATGAAATAACTACCTAAAGTATCCAACCCTTGGCTGTTTTACCATTGCTAGTTGTCACACGGCGAGTCAGTTTGTGGCCGAAATTGACTGCAATGCGGCTTGGACTGAGAGAGAAAAATGAGCTCCGTGACTGCGGAATTGAGGAATGACAAGTTATCACAGCGTATTACCCTTGTTTGAGATTCGGGCATTTATCTTGTCGGTCACACTGGTGCACAGTTGTTAAAACGTATTTACGTTTACTCGATAAATATGGATACTTGAGTACTGCGTAAATACGTTTACGTTTCCTCCAGAAAAAATACCGGTACGCACTTACTCGCGTACTTTTTGAAAGTACGCGAGTACCGGAAACGTATTTAAATGGGACATAGAACGTGACATTTTGACAGATAGAACATGACAAAAATAGGACATTTTCTCAAGAAATACTTATCAGGCAAAAAACGCATCCTTGATGTATTCTAGAGTAACAATTTACAAAAATGTCTGACTTTTACGTTTCCTGTGAAAAAACTCACTTTCACACTTTCTGTGAGAAAAATCATTTTTACATTTTTGTTAGAAAAAATACTAAGTTTTACGTTTTCCCAGAAAAAAAGTATTTATGCAGCGTAAAAGTAAAACGTTGTTAGTTTACGTTTTCTGTACTCAGTCGAGAGTAACAAAAAAATACTTTACGTTTAATTTAAAAAAGTTCAGTACTTTCAACAACTCTGCAGTGGCGCACTGCTGCACGTTTGATTTCGTATGGTCCTGCTGTATTGAGGAGTGCAGTGCGTGCGTTTCCGGTTCTATTTAGCTGGGCGAACACCAACTCGGTCTATTCTGATTTCAATGAATTTTGTACCTCGCTGGTCGCTGGTCAAAGCCCTGTGTTGTGCCGCGTGAAATTGCTTAAAATGCAAAAATTGAGAACATTGAGCAAAAGTGCCAGCGTGTGTATTTTACCTACAGTATTTCTTCTAATAGAAGGGTGCCCTTATATATTTGGTCAACTTTTTTACCCGTCCTTCAAGTCAAGACCTGCCGTTCTATTAGAAGAAATACGGTCCTATGTTACATCATAAATGTATACGTCAAAAAAACGTGATAAGTTAAACTTTTAAAAAGCCGAGGGAACGTGTTTTCCGCTGCGGCGAAACTAAAAACAGTGTTCAACCCATTCACATGCCCTTTTACCTGTCGGCGGACTGATATCACCAAAACAAGCTGAAAACAACATTTACCTTGCGACCTTCAACGACTAAGCAATATGGGAAATGGCACAGTAGCTCGGCGAACGCTGATATTATATAAATATTAACGCAGTAGGACAGACTCTTCACCACCGTCTGGACTCCCAGTTGGTTGCGAGTGCATTAAGCGTTTTATGTATTTTAAGTATAAACCTAGTATTTTTATACCTAGTTTTAAGCATGCACTCTCGTTGCTTTGGTGCTGGCTGACGGCAGCTAACGGTATTTGACTTATTTTTTCGCTGGAACTCTGCTTCCACTGTTCGTTGTGTTACTTCCGGCGTAAATTTTCAAATACCTATATAAATTCAAATGCAAATAGCCAGATTCTCTGTACCGTAAATCCTCGAATAACTCCCAAAGGAGACGCGGGATTTTTAGACTTTTTAGACCCGGGATTTATTAGAACTTTTTAGACCCGAGATTTATTTCAGGGGATGATTTACTTTTTCGTCAGAACATTCAGCAAATGCACGATCAATTAATTGTATGAACGGACTAAAATTCGTTCCATACATCCATAAGTCGGAATACAAACTCCACAATTCAAATGACTATCAGTCAAACTGAAATCAGTACTAGTGAACAAAAGCAGTAAAAAATAGATGTTTTTATGGAATACATACGAAAAAGTTATTTTATACATTCATACATCGTCCCCACCATCAAAGAGAGGAATTATTCGAGCCAGAGTTTTTACCTCACTCGGCTAACAGTAAAGGGGTTATTCGAGTTGTTTGAGGAGGGTTGTTCAAGGGAGACTTATTTGAGCACTTACAGCATCTGAAATGATATGCTGCTCAATTCTACGTGGCTTTGATTGGCAGCGAAACGTCTCAAAATCTAATTGCCAATCAAATTTCTTCTCCAAATTTTGAAGAATCTTGAAAATTCAAGTTGCATAACCCGACCACCTGAGTACGCCTTTAACCTACGTATTTAGATAGATACATTTTTGGATTGGAACAGCGACGTAATCGCCAGTTACGCCGGCCGGACGACCATAACTTTCCATTGTTCTGCTGCTGTTCAAGATTGCGCAAACAGATTACACAACAAAAGGACACACAGAATGGATATCGGCTCGGTTTTGTCGACTAGGTATTTACTGTTGATTTTGTTGCTTGTTGTTTTCGTTTTCCTCAGTTTTTTTTTTGCACAGCTGTATAAGCAGCGTGAACGTCAATAAGTTCGCGCCACCAACTGTGTCTGGGAGCCCTTGACCTGCCTAGCGCCTGGATTTCCGCGCGCGTGTGGCGCTCGCGTGCAATCGAGCACCGCCCACCGCGCGCTCATTATTCCTTTCCTCAGTCTGGCGTTGACTTTTTCTTTGCACAGGTAAATCGCATGGACGCGGATACATGCACGCTATTTTTGCATGAATTTCATGCTGCGAAATCTGGCAGGCATGTGGTGCGCTGGCCGCTGGAGACAGGCCAAAAACCTTTCCGTGTTTGTGCATTTCATTTGTGATGCAAAAATTGTCGGTATTGTAAATATGTAGGTATGCGATTTTGTATTGGATAGGATGACTTGTTCAATCATGCTCATCGACAATGTGGCCAGGCATAATTTTGTCATCTATGTACATCTTGTTCACACGTCGGTAATCATGCCTTGTGCAATTTCGGCCAATATTCGACGCTGGGGTCAACATAAATACAGGCCTATGCGTAGATTTTTCTTTTCGATTCCGTAAATGTTTATTCGCGGAGCGGTGAAATGTTTGCAGTTTGCAAAAGCGATTTTGCAACTTGAAATTGAATGTTGAGATACTCGAGATTGAAGTGTTCTTTTGGTCTTCATTTTGTCACACTTTGAGAATACAATGCCATTCTACATAAATAGTTGTTGTCGTTGGAATAGAACTTTTACACGAAGCGCGTACGCCCGCAAAGTTTATGTTGCCACCTTCCGAGAAAAAGTATTCAAGTTCATTCCTCATACAGCATGCATGAGTGACTAGCGACTTGACATCATAAGTGCATCAACGTACATAATTTCCATTCCCGTAATTTTCCAAGAGCTGCACCTCTAGAGTCATGATCTTGACTTTCAGGAGTGAGGTGGTGCACTCACTTTTTTATAAGATTTCAATGAGATGTGTGTGACTATAACTTGATGTCGAGTGAAACCGTTTGAAATGATCTTTTTTCTCTAGAGGTAGAATCTTTGCGCGACATATTGAACATGCAATTTGTGAATATTCTCGGTTCTTGACACTTGTCCTGACACTTTACAAGTTGCGACATTATGACCACGCACACTAGAACACCACTGTAATTTGGGAAGCTCATAAACCTGTTTTGAGCACATTTGAGTTCACCAGAATGGATAATTTGTGATCGCCGTCAACAGTAGTTGCCAGACTCCTCATTGTGGTAAACTCAAACGTATTCTAAACAGAGTTATGAGTTTCCCAACTTTCGATGGTGTACTAGTGTGCTCAGCGCCATTACGCACAGTAGGGTCACATACCCCGCCAAGTGATTTCTTATCATATTAGAATATTTAAAAGGCTCAACAGGTCCATGTCATCTCACGCATTTTGCCGATGAACTTTTCACACCTTTTCACATGAACCATTTGCAGATTACTTGCGCGCAGTAATGTGATAAAAGGCGGGCGGAAACATTAGGCGTTCACGCACCCCCATTGTCCAGCGAAGTGGGGCAGTTTTTTTCTTGTTTTTGTTTTTGCTGCCATGTCCATGTCCGCTGCCGCTCATTCTGGGTTCGTTGTGTGAATTTCATGATGTGGTTTAGTTTCATCGCTGTGGTATTTTTAGCATGCTGCAATATTCAGTGTTCTTTCTCAAAGTTCGGTGCTAATTGCCTACAATTGCAGGCGGCAATTACCATCCGCGAGTGTTTTGCAGCTGTAAAGGTAACCAAAAAAAATTGTCGCTTGCAGTAAATATTTTTACTGCCGTGAAAAATATCGACAAATGAGCAAAAGTTCAGCCTACGCTGCAAATTTTGATTCGAGTCGAGTGAAAGTTTTCACCGCCTTGGGGGGCAACGTTTGCACTCTGACATCGACTGGAAAACTGGCCGCGCGCCCGCACTGAATCATGATGCGGCGCACGTTTTTCATGAGCAACGTTCTCATGCGACTGATTTTCCGCGCCGCCCGTCCGTTTTCTGATTCATTTCGTCCAATTTACAGCAAGCTATAGACTTCTAGACTCATCGTTCAGCACCCAGAGTGAGAGTATCTTTTCATAAATTCACGCGGCTATCCATATTAAAATTGCCGCACTTGTGTCGTGTACAATCCAATCACGTTGTGTAGCTGACAAAGCTTTCGCCTTGAGATTAGGATGGGGATGTAATCATGAATTCGAGAGGCCTCAATTAGCCACTTTGGCCACCCTCTGCGCATGTAAACGCGTGTGTAGGTATAAATACGTTATGCCAGCGCTGCGATAGTAGCGATTGATTTCCCCAGGGCGCAATAAAGTGAAATAGCTGGCGAGATGATTGGCTTACTCTCACCTTGCTACAAACGGATTTCTTTGTACATTTACTATACGTATGCATGGAAGCGCATTTCTAGATACTGCCTTGTCCCGATTTCCTAGCGTTTTCAACCCGAAACCTGTCCCAAAATTCACACCCGGAGACAATAACCACAATATTATCGCGGTCGCAGAACAGGATCTCATTGTGAATGCGTTGTAGGCTGCTATTTAATTTTTGCTCCACTCTGAATGTGTGAATTCAATAAGTGGACTGGCAATAGACAAACGATAGTCGTTTGCGATTTGGGAATTATGCTGCCGCTGTTTTAGCAGAGATATTGCTGTTGGCGACAGGCAACGACAATGTGCCCTGGATATTGCCAATTGAGATACTAGAGACTCTAGTGTAGAGTGTATATTGCATTCGGTGCTGTAAAATTGCTTAATTCTCTACATAATTGCACTATATCTGTGGACTGGACGAATAGCAGCGAGTGTGGTGTTCTGCTTGGCAAACAAAGACTTTTGAAGTTTAATTTTCATTGCCATTTGTTTTCCAGCCGACGACCCGGTTGGTCATGCCGCGGGAATTGTTTTACATTCATCTGAAAGTTATGCTTTGTTTGTTTTCTAGTTAAATCACCAGCCCATAAGCAAACAGCGTGACGCAGCACTGCGCCAAGGTGAACCGCTTTTCGTTGGGTGAGGCGCGGCACACCAGAGTTGTGAAAAGTACTGAACTTTTTTCAAAGTATACGCAAACGTAAAGTATTTTTTTTTACTCACACCCTAAGTACAGAAAACGTATACCTAGTAACTTTTTTTTTGTAAAATACTTTTCCGCCCAGAAAATGTAAAAGTTTGTATTTTTGATGAATTTTGCCCCGATTTTCACTCAAAATCACTAATTGTCGTACTTTTTGACCATTTTAACCTTCAATTTTCATTAGTTCATGTGTTATTTGCCATTTTAAGCTATTTTTAGAATTTTTCTCCCTATTTTTCTTTTCTTTCTCCCTTTTTGCCCCATCTATCCCTTGAAAAAGCCTATAAAAAACCCTTTCTGAAATACGTCTTCTGTACTCGAGTACTTTCAAAAAGTATACGTAAAAGCGAGTACAGGTACTTTTTTCAAAGTATACGTAAAAGTTTTTACTCAGTACTCAATTATAAACGTACTTATTGCGTAAACGTAAATACGTTTTAACAACTATGCGGCACACCTGCACGCATGCTAATTCAGCATCTTGTCTGGTGTACAAGCGAAAAAATATGGAAATTTGCAATTGCATGTCAATAGTCAACCAAAATTTAATTTAGTTTTCGTATTGCCGTATGGTTAACATTTATCTGTAATTTTCATTGACTCTCAGCACTTTCCTTATCGCTTGACAAAGTGTTCAATATAGCCAGGTGTGCTGCCGCAATACTTCTCCCATGAAGCCACTCTCCAGCTGCATTTAAATATCTGCAGTTTACATTGTGCACGTCGAGTGCGGTTGAAGTATATATCGACCACAAAAGCCGCACTTACAGTTGATGGGATTGATTTGTATAAAAATAATAATATGCTGGTCGGTGGTAATGTGCCGCGCTGCTGGTGCCCTGGTTGCAGTCCCAGACCCTGTAAAATGTCAAATGTCATGCAAAGTGTCAAAAGTCATGTAATATGCCCTGCAAAATGGCAACCGAGTTGCCATTTTGCAGGGCCTTTTACATGACTTTTGACACTTTGCATGACATTTGACATTTTACAGGGCATTTTACAAGGTCCGGGAGTGGCACCTGGCCACCATTGATGTGTCATATAGTACGTAATGTCAATACAGTACGGAATACAGGCAGTGGTGTTTGCTCGGCGCTTTGAAACTTGTTTATTATGCACTGCACTACCAGCGACTAGAGTTTGGTTGGCTTTCGTTCAATTTGCGGATTGTCTTTCGATGGCTGTGAGTTCGAATATTATTATTAAGTGTAAGCGAGATTATAATCATTTTCACGCTCTACATGTGCGAAAATATTAAACATTGGCAACGAGCATTTTTGCATCACCCTGTATTTAGGTTGTAAACATATTTGCACCATTACGATTTTGTAAACTCCAATTATAAACATCTGCGAACAGATATTGTAAAAGTTACCTGGTTTGAGTCAGAAGCGCCATTTCATATGTGTTCTTTCCAACGCAAGTCCCGCATTATACGCTAAATCTCTCATTTGGATAGTAGGTATACTACGTTTGCTGCTCGTTTCTGTAAATACATACGCGTTGCTAAACTAAAAAATTGCCCGTTGTATGTTGTAGTAAGTGTTATGTTATGGCGGCCCGTAATAAATAAATATTTAATAGCGTGGCGCGTTTTTCGGTCGTAACCGTTTACAACGGTTCCATGCGTTCAGTTGATCAAACCTGCGACACTTTCACGATTTGGCACTGTGCCAAAAGTGCGTCGATCAAAAAAAAGAAAATGTTGTTTTGTGATGCTCCTTCCCCATGTATTTATCCTTGATAATGATTTGAAGTTCGCTTTTAAACTCGCAGAGAATGGCGTCACTTGGCCGTCGCTGGTGACTCTTCTCATCATTACTCCAGAATTATTCGATCAGGGATAACTGCTATTTAGCAAAAGCTGCAAAAATCTGCAAAGATTCACGATGTTTAATCGATGGACGTGCGCCGGTCTTCTAATTTCAACCCTGCCCGTATTTATGGACGCCTTTTTCGTCGGCGAGCAGCACACTGGGAGAATTGTCGACGCACGTACGTTTTTTTCGCTTTTGGGTGCGATTTTATGTGAAGGCGCGTTTTTTTGGGTTTTTGTCGCTGGACGATCGCCAGCGGCGATTGCTGTCAGCTCGGTTCAAATTTCACGTTGCGTGACTCAGTATGCACAATATTTTTTATCATGGTTTTGTGAGTCATGCCCTCCAGATTGGGTGGCAGTGTGGGGTTAGGTTGAAGGCCCTTCTCAACTACTTTTTGATACTAGAGATAAAATACAAAAGAATGTGGCTTTGGTATACTCGGCGGACATCACACTTAGTATGAAAACCTACCGTAACCCATCTGAATAAGGATCCAAAAATTATACAGTTTTGTCATCATAATATTTCGTTTTTTTTCCTATGGAATAAATTATTACGAAATTCATCACAAGATTTTATTCATTAAATTATGGTAGGTTTCCGTACTATGTGTGCTGTCCGCGGAGTATATATGCTGCTGTTTTGCTTCGTGTTCCCTGTTCCCGGTGGTTCTTTCTGACCAAAAAAATGTAGCAATCACGGTGCCATTAATATAGCCGTGTCTTCCATGGGAAAACATAAATTCTGAACATCGTTGTTAAAACATATTTATATTTATTAGAAAAATACGAATACTCGGGTACTGAGTAAATATGTTTACATTGCCTCTGATAACAGTAGCTGCACACGCAATTGTATACCTACTTTTTGAAAGTAATCCAGTACAGAAAACGTATTTCAGATAGGCTTTTTCAAAGCAGTGAAAAGAAAAAGAAAGAAAAAGCTAAAAATCGGTAGAAATACCCAAAACTAGGTATATACGCATGTATATAGCCAAAAATAGCTGGAAATAGGCAAAAAAGACACGAACTAGTGATCTTGAACGTGAAAATGAAGGTTTTCAAAATGTGTGAAAATTAGTGGTTTTGAGTGAAAATTGGGGCAAAATTTTGAAAAATACCCACTTTCACGTTTTGTGGGGGAAAAGTATTTTACTCACTTTTATTTTTACTTCACAAAATTTTTACTTTACGTTTTCTGTACTTAGGGTACTAGGTCAGGGGGCGAGTAAAAATAAATACCTTACGTTTATGTATACTTTGAAAAAAGTTCAGTACTTTTAACAACTCTGATTCTGGAAAGGCCTATCCTATCCTATCCCTAGGAAAACTTCCTATCCCCAGATAGAAGCGTAATCCACCTTTTATCGAATTCTTAACTGAAAAATTAGCCGTTTGCATTACTTTGGGGTAATTCTACATCTTGCCTGCAGCTTCAGATGCTGCGGTTTTTCGCAGTAACGTTTCTCATTGTGATTTTTCGAATGACATTTCCCATCCTCGTTTCAATTTCGAACATTTACGGGTATTTACAATAAATGAGGGCCACTGACGATAAATACTTGCCTAAATAGTTTTATTTTGCGGAACACATTGAGGTCATCCGCAAGGACAAGAAGTTTCGAATATAAAAATTTTCAGCGTGGTAAAATTAAGTTCGGGTGGGAGACCTAATTCTTGTACTCGTGTTTCATCCTGCCGCTCAGCCGAGCGGAACACTGCCCGATATCTCAAGTTTGCCCGTAGTTTCGCGCATGAGATGTGTTGTACTGACATGACAAGTGTTGTATGTCTGCGTACAGTGTTCGCAGTGTGTCATGTTTCAGCGCGCGACAATTCGCCGCGCACACCGCCGCAGGTATTTATAAATACATCTTTCGGATGTTACACCAGTGGCTTCGGATCATGGGAGAACGTTCAACTAGCGATATCGATGCATGGGATCGGTTGCAATGTCGAACTTGGGTTGAAGCTGCCATGCAAACCAGCTAGATCAAATAGCTGAATATGTCCCTTTTCCATGAGTTGATGGCAACAACAGCCCACCGGATCATGGATATATCACATCGCCTTGTAAGGTTAAGGGAAATTATGTTTAAATTTCCGAACGGATCTGTCTAGGTACATAAATATAAATATACAACCGTGTTGTTGTGCATGTAAACGTGTTTTACACATGGCCGGTTCTCGGTCAGCTAGAGCTCGGCTCAAGACCCGGACCCGGACCCGGGCCCGAACCCGAACGAACCAATTTTCCCCAATGGTGAACCAATAGAACATATTCATTGGTCGGGTCAAATGAATGAAATTTTTTCATTTGGATCTTCTCTAAGAATTTCCGAGACAGTTTTCAATTTCGATCGTGGTATGTCACGGGTGCGTGTGTCATTTCGGATTTCCCACGTCGGGTCCCTTTTACAATCACCGCCCTCCTCGTGATGTTGTCCTGTCTCGTGCAGGTGACAGTGCGTAAAACTGTATAATGTGTATTTATGTAGTATCCATGTAGATACACCGGTCGTTTTGCCCATTTTCGGGTCGACCAAGACAAGATCAACAAATATCGGGGATGTAAACGGGAACATGACTGGGGGGAGGGGAGGTCGGTTAATAATGTCAAATCCTGTTCGTTCAGCTTCAATCGGTCGCGTGCCGCTAACGAGGCAATTGGCATGCGATTCAAACCACTAAAACAGTCGCTTATGCACGAGTGCACTTCTCTCCAGTCGGAAGCTTCACAGGCTCTGATTACGGCCGGACATCATTTAGTCAGGAAATTAGGCTCATTATGCGTTTCAAATATGGGATTTATTGCATTCAACTGTGAAATTGGGCTGCGTGCATGCCCTCGCATAGCATGTTTACTTGATTGCATGCATTTATTAGCAACAGATACACTCTGCGGCTTTTTGGGCTTTGACAGGGCAGGGCAATGATTATGGAGGGGGATGGGCAATATTTCATCTAACGTTTACACTTTTGGAGTTTCATACAATAAGAGCCAAGGACGTAGCCAGGGGGGGGGCGGGGGGGCGGCCGCCCCCCCCCCTTCCCGGGTCGGACAAGAAAATATACCCGAAACGGATCTTCCGTAAAGCGATTTTGTCGCCAGTCCGGAAAAATTTTGCGCGCAAGTGCGCATTTTGCGCGCAAGTGCGCCGCACAGTATATTTTAGTTATACCTGTGGTTTAGGACCAAAAAAGCCCTGAAAATTCGCCCCCGTCGCTGTATATGTATGTAAAATACATACAAGTACAGCACTATTTGGCGCCATGGCGTCGCGCCTACGAATGGCGCTGGCGCCAAGGCGCCATTCCTTTACCACAGGGGTCAAATTTAGGGGGGGGGGGCGCCGCCCCCCCCGTTCGCCGAGCTCCGTATATAATCCGCCCCCCCCGCTCAAAAATCCTGGCTACGTCCCTGATAAGAGCCATGACTATTTTTTATGGCCTGTCTGCGGTGATTTTTCCCGTCCCTCTATAGTCCAACAGTTCACCACTCAAAGTGCTTCCTATTCAATCGTTGCCAATTCAATGTCAACAATGACTTGGCGCTGTCAAGTGTCGAGCCAATTCAAAGCGACCGGTTTTGTTTCCGTAATTGTTCCTGTACCTTGAAGAATGTGTATGTACTCTAGCATGTTGAGCCTTTGATTGACACTTGTGTAACCCACTAGTGGCATACATATTTGCGAAAATTAGTGAATTTCTACCTATTTTTACTGTGTACCTATTTTTAGACATTGATCAATCATGTCAGATTCAGCACAATTACATGAAAAATACAGTACTATTCTGGGGTCTCCTAGATTTTGATCCTCTGGGGGTTGGATAGATAACTGAGCGGCCTCTGGGATAGATGGATAGCTGGGAAAAATGGGGGGGGGGTTGTGGGGGTTTCGATATATAGACTATTTCAGGGGTGTAGAAGGAAGAAAAGGGAGAAAAATCGCTAAAAGTAGGTGTAAAATAGCTCAAAATGGGTATACAAGAGCATATAGTACTAAAAATAGCTGAAAATAGGTAAATAATAACAAGACTAGTGATTTTGGAGGTGAAAATCTATAAAAAGGCATGAAAAATAGTGATTTTGAGCGAAATTGGGGTATAGTGTCTCAAAAGTCGCTCCAGATAGATAGCTGAGCGATTTGGGGGGGGGGGGGTGTTTTGCCAAAAGTTTAGTAGCCAAAAATTTTCCCTTCGGGATAGATAGATAACTGAGCAGCCACCGGGATAGATAGATAGCTGGGGGGGTACCCTCCCCCCTCCAACCCCCCTCCCTTTGGAGACCCCTGGTACTATGCAAAGGTCTCCAATGGGGGGTACCCCCCTCCCCCGAAATCGCCCAGCTATCTATCTATCCCAGAAGCAAATTTTTGGCGATTTCCAACTGCCCCCTGAATCTGGTCCCATTTAAAGCCTATGCGAACTCCTCAATCCAACCCCTGCCAAAAACTTTTATTCAGCTGTCTATCCAATTTTGGGGAACAAAACCGGGATACCCCGGTAGTATCGGTCTCCAGCAGGGGTAGCCAATACGGGCAGCAGTACCCCCAAACGATTCAGCTCTCGATCTATCCATCGATCCATGTGTTTAGCTGGCTGTGGACCCTGCATCACTTCACAAACTTGACAGTTGACAAGTAGGGAAAACATGACAGTTGACAAATAAAAATATGATACTTCACAAGTAATACCGCTCACTTGACAAGTAGGTCACAACTAAATATTTGCGCTCACTTGACAAGTAACTTCACAAGTAAACATATCATATTCACGCTCACATGACAAGTTAATATTATGTTACAACTATAACAACTAAATGAACTCTACAACTATGTAACAGATGCCACATGCACACGACATGTGGTCTGTTTTTATTGTGCAAACATTGTCAATCAAAGGTAACTTTACCTAACAAAGAAGCATGCCTCTGAATATTGGGAAGGGTGAAAATGTGCTAAGATTTGATAGGTGGTGGCCCTTAAAAATGGTTGAGTTTTTCGAATTTTTGTTTTTAATATTGAGTGAAACCTGACAGAAATGTCATTTAAATTTCAAATTTGCAATTCCACTTGAATCATTCAATCACACATACATGGTGGTTCTTTGACATTTAGAACATTGACAAGTGAAAAAGTTTTTATGTTGTCCAATTTTTAAAACTATTCATATGGTTTTACACACACACATACATATATATGTATACATATATAAATGTATATTTGATGTCTCTTACATTTCTAGGATTGCACGTTCACGTCAAATCTACCATACCCCATTGGAATTATGAAGAAAAAGAAATATACTTTTTGTCCACAACACATTGTTTTCACAATGACTTTATTCATCATGGCACAGTAACCTTCTGTGCAAAAAGCGAGTATATAATTAAATTTTACTTTTGCAAAAAGGTATATGAATGTTTTCTTTCAGAAATACCAGATACCATAAATTTTGATTTCTTTTATTTTTCACCCATCATATTACAAACCATTGAAAAATAAAAAAACTCAACCATATTTAAAGGGCCACCCCCTATTCTAGCTTAGCACATTTTCACCCTTTCCAATATTCAAGGGCAACATTCTTTGTTAGCTAAAGTTACCTTTGATTACTGTAACAATGGTTGCACAATGAAAACAGACCGC
Organism: Sphaerolaimus hirsutus; assembly: GCA_964036195.1. Classification (NCBI taxonomy): domain Eukaryota; kingdom Metazoa; phylum Nematoda; class Chromadorea; order Monhysterida; family Sphaerolaimidae; genus Sphaerolaimus; species Sphaerolaimus hirsutus. The sequence goes on from OZ038458.1 coordinate 13,895,789, forward strand.
ATGTGGCATCTGTTACATAAATAGTTGTGATGTTCATTTACTTGTGAAAGTTGGAACATAATATAAACTTGTCAAGTCAGCGTGAATATGATATGTTTACGTGAAGTTGGAATAGTTACTTGTCAAGTGAGCGCAAATATTTATTTGTGACCTACTTGTCAAGTGAGTGGTATTACTTGTGAAGTATCATATTTTTATTTGTCAACTGTCATGTTTTCCCTACTTGTCAACTGTCAAGTTTGTGAAGTGAGCATAGCCCCTGGCTGTGTTTTTTTTGTTTTTGTTTTTTTTTGTTGTTTTTTTTTTGGGGGGGGGGGTTCACAGGACGGTAGCCAAAACTTTTGCGTCAGGATAGATAGATAGTTGCGCATCTTCCGGGTAATATGGATTGATAGCTAGCCGATCTTTTTTTGGTCGGGGGGGGGGGGGGGTTAACCACCCCCACCTCCCCACCCCCCGCCGGAGACCCCTGTCCCCTACCTATTAGAGTTCTGCCAGTAACCTCCTTCGCGTCTCTGTGAAAATTAGCTTTTATCCTGGATGGTGCTTAGTACTGCTTACAACATTCAACATCTTAATTCTAACATGTCTCACTTGATTTTATCGCGCATTCTGCTATACTTTTTAAAAACGTTCTATGTGTATATCTTTGAAGTCCACCGATCTGTAGTGCGGCAGAATAATGGTACCAGTAAAATATTCAACAACAATTTATTCCGGGCAACGTTCACTTTTACAGTGAAGAACCTGGCGACTTTGATATAAATTTATGTATTGTAGTCTGACGTTGCTATTGTTGGGTAGCAACGCACGACATGGATTCTGTGTTGCGTTTTGACTTGAAATGATACCAATATTCATGCAAACAATGCTATTGATATGATTGTTTGCCCCACTGATCAAACAGAAACGTCCGCCGGCGGCAAAAGCCCATGCAAACAGCGCAATGGCCCAACTGCAAAGGGCACTTTTAGTCGACTTTCCGTCAGTCGTTCGCGCGGCCGCGCGGCGAGTCGAATCCAAACAGGGAAAAGCTGGCCATTTTGTTTGGCTTGTTTTCGCTCGGCAAATAGCCCCCCCAAACGGCAAATTCGCTCGGCGCAGTTTACATTAAGACAAAGGTTATCGGTTGTTTGCGGCGCGGCCGCACAGCTTTGAGTGATTTCGAGTGTTGTGTCTCTCGAATGCTGGCTGAATGTGAAGTGAAAGACCTTCGTTTTGATTTGATTCAGTGGCAAGAGCTGGATGTGTACAATGTGGATTTGAAATTGTGCTGAAATGGGTGTGCTGTTGATTGTTGGCTGGTGATGGTAACGAGTTCATTTTCCCGGTAACGGTGCCGAAAATAAATAAGTTCAAAGTTTAAAATTTCCAGTAAACTTAACAGGTTATCTGATAGTTTACTTGATAGTTTACACCGTTTGATTTGTCTGAAACTGTGAAACTTGAGTTGAAATTCAACTTAAGTAGCATTCTTAGCTTGAATTATGACATTTGTAATCTGAATAACAGATTTTCGAAGAATTTAATTCCATCAGATCCTGCGTTTCACTGCTCATTTTGAATAACCCCCTCTTAATAACTCCCAAGTCAACAAAGTTTGATGAAAAACAATTTCCCTTTGGACTTATTCAAGGATATACTGTATGTGAAATTGCGCACTTTCATGCAAAAAAAACATAAATGCACTAGTACTGAACTGAAGTACTGAACAGTACTGAATAAGTACTGAAAATTTCAGCTGGCCTTTCTTAAAATGGTTTAAAAACCTGGCCATCCATATTTACACAAATAAAAATACATTCGCCATCGTACTTTCACTGTGGTTACCTAAATTAGAACGAATTCCCTGAATTTCACTAGTATACCTCCAAGGTCGCATAAATGTTCCTGCATTGTGTTCCTTTTCTGTTGTTTGTGGAGGTGCTAGCGCGAGTGAAACTCATTAAAATTTGTACCATCCCTCAACTAAAAGTGGCCAAAAATTACCAGTTTCTCTGACGCCGTTTGTTTGGGCGGCAATTTTTACAATCTACAACCGCAGCCGATAGTCGCGGTTTTTGTTGTTGAAAGAACGGCCAAAATAATTAACGATGGCAATCATATTTACTTGCGATTTTATCGCGATTTTTACACTGCTTCTCTGGGCACTTTGGCACGGGATGATCAATTTCACACAAGGGGCGGGCAGGTGAAATCGTTAGAAAACTGCCGTATATCGGTTCAGTTCACAGTTCGCAAAACAAGATGTGTGACATATTGAAGTGATCATGAAAATTGGCACTTGCCCCGTTTTATCTGTTTCTCTAATCTCACTTTCTAAATTTTAAACTTTCATCTGTGGGATTCTAAATGACCTTGACTGCAGTCAGTTTTTTTCACTTTTCAAGCGGGGACTGATACTTTCTAAATAAATCTTTTATTTTTAGTTTCAGTTGGTCAGCGTCAACAATGTCGACCAATTAATATTCACTGTTAAGTTTGAAAAGAGTACATAAGTATTTACATAAATACATTGAAAAAGTGTACATATGTACACGTCATGAAAATGTAGAATGTGTGTATACAAGTTTTATGCCAATTCAAGTATTGTATGGTTTGGCCATGGGTTTTTCTACATATTAAGGACACCAAGTCAAGTCGCACTTCAAATTACGGGCCGAACTTGAAGTCGAAAATGCGAAAATTGTTCTTCTCTGCCCAATAGACTGGTGCCGCGCCGACTTTCGAACTGAATTTTATTTATTTGCAAAATTTACGCGCCAGTGTTTGCTCAGGTAAACTGTACAGGTTAAAAAATTGCAATTGGCGCGCTTCGATTTTTTTCGTGTTGAGTTATCGACATAAAATGTGCCAGTGTGTCTATTTTTGGCTGTGAGGTCAGTGTGAACCCGTAATTGACGAGCATGTCGTGTGCTCTCTTAACTTTTGGGGTTGATTTTTCGTTACGATCAGCCTTCTACCATGCATGGAGGTTGATAAGCAAACTGTGTGCTATGTGAGGCACCTGAAAAGCACTTTTTCTCATTAAAAATCATGTATTAAAAGGGCCTTCCCATACGGACGGAGGTCATCGAAATACGCAACTTAACAACCTTCAATATTGCCGTAAAGTGTCGTCGCGGAAGGTGACACACGCGCACACCACGTCCATGTAACGCGTTCCCCAGCGCCCATTGTTGTGATAAGCACCAATTTTACTGCACGTTGGGGAGTGCCAAAAAGGTCGATTCACCTGCCAGCTCCCGTGTCGTCACTGTGCGCGTTTACAGTTCAAATGGGATTGTCCCGTTATGGAGCCGGGCCTGGGATGGGACTGTACCATTTTGCCCATCCCAGCGCACGCTACTTTGACACTTTTGCGTCATTTATGTACGCGGCAAAAATAAGGAAACGTTAAAAAAAGCATCAAAGTCACTGGACCATCTTTCAAACGTTTTTCTCACCGCGCACTTCACTTCGACGCCATCGATGTGGAGATAGATTTTCGGTGCTGGGCTGGAAGTTTGAAAGTTCGCGCAAAACGGCCACGGGACACCTTCCCCTTTTCCCGGCCGCGCGACGGCACTTAGTCACGCCGATGGAAACGAATAAAAATCGGCGCGCGCAAGTTTTCGACTCCGGCAAATCCGGCCGCGGCGGCGCGGCGGCATCATTTTGCCTTCGATCATCGATTGTATGCAAAGGCAAAGTATTGGGCCGGACGGCGCGCTCCATTGGCACTAATCATGTGCACATTTGCGCCTATTTTCGTCCGGTGACTTTTTTCAACGTGCGAACTTTTTGGCTGTGTAAAGGGAAGTGACAGTTTTTCAGCCGCTACTTTGGCGAATTTTTAGGTGCGGTAGTTGGGGAGAGTGGGTGGGAGATAATTTGATTTACCATGATAAATAATTATATCAGCATATGAAATGAATAAATGCAAAGTGAAATTGTGAAGAATAATTAAAAATGTCAATGTAATTAAAAATAATAAACCTATCGATTCAAAAAAATTCAAACATCATTTACATTTACAACAACTTCATTTACAGGCAGCGATGGCCTTCGATTCGTGGGCGCGGCGAGCGACGTGGACTTCTTCAAGCTACTCTATCTCGACGACAACTTCCTGCTAGTCGGCGCACGGTCTGTGCTTGCTCGCAACTCTTTGATTACCGTATTTCCTTCATTATTATTTCGCAAGGACATTTGAGGGGGGGGGGGGTAATTTAAGAGGGTTTATCCGAGTGAATTATAACCACGTTGTTCCAAAATTATACGCTGTCCGACCTAGGGTTGGCCGATGTTTTTTTTAAAACGTTTTTTATTAAAAAAAAACGTTTTTTTTTAAAAAAAAACATGACGTCCGAAATGTTTTTTTTTTAAAAAAAACATCGACCGAAATTTTTAGTACTAAGCACTAGGTATTTTGCAAAATTTTTGCGCGCAAGCGCGCAATTTCACACACAAATTGACATTGGTGGTTGTTTTCATTGGTTTTGTGGCATTTTTAGTATCAAAGTATCCATTTCTATGTGCTACCATGGGTTAATAAGCCGTCATATGTTGCTGTAGTTATATAATATTGAGGTAATGTGCTTCCGTGTACCTCCACAGTGTGTAGCATCACTCCCAAAGTAACAACCTCCTTTTTTAACCTTGTTTCATCACTATTCCGTGCGAAACTTTACCTGAAGTCACGAACATTCGACTATAAGGCGATATACGAACGATATGTCAACAAAAAATGGATATTTTTGACACAAATCACCACTTATAATGCTATCCCATGCCTCAACAGCCATTATATGGTCATATATAACATCACAGAGTATTGCAACTGTCTGATATACCTATATATGTTGACACAAGGTCATATCTGGGAGCTTTTAAAAAAAAACGTTTTTTATTAAAAAAAAACGTTTTTTTTTTTAAAAAAACGTTTTTTTTTTTAAAAAAACATCGAGTTAAAAAAAAACGTTTTTTTTCCAACCCTAGTCCGACCTAATCTTGTTGCTTCTACCGGCTTGGACGTATAGAAAACACTTTTTGCTGATCTAATTTCGTTTCAGGGTTCGTCACTTTGAACTCAGGGTTGGTCGAGAAACTACACCCATCCCAATAAAACCGCAATGACAGTATGATACCTGTCACTGTCATGTGAAATTGTTTTTCATTTCTCGATACGTATGTGATTTGTATAAAAAATTGGCAAAATGCCCAGAAAAATTGTAAATATTTACACGATCTAGAGAGAACATCACTGCGTGGTTTTTTCGCGGATGAATGACCCTAGCCTGATCCAAATTGGTAAAAAAACTATTTTCTTGCATGCAACATTCATTATCAATTTTTTTTCAGCGACGCCGTGTACAACATCAGCATGCGCGATTTCTCCGAACAAACAGTGAGTTCAATACCTCGGGGTGCATTTTGATCGGGTCGTGTTTTTTTACATTGTTTTGTCAAAAAAATGTATTTGCGTGCATCGTTTTGCAGAGCATCGTGTGGCCGTCCACGCAGAAAGAGATCGGCGATTGCATCATGAAGGGGAAATCTAAGGTGCGCGCTCGTTGTCATTGCCTTAAGCGGCGTTTACACTGATTTTTGTGGCGGTAAAAAATGAGTGAAAAAGATCCATAATTGCGGAAGAAAGTTCCATGTCTGCCTCAAAAAGCAGTGATGTATACTCACTAGTTGAGTGTACACACATGCCAATTTGCAGATAATTCGTGGATGTCATTCAAGTTTGAAAACGAATTTCAGTTGTCATTTCTGTTTCAAAACAAAAACCTAACCGACAACTGAAATTCATATTTAAATGCCTATAAGTCTTGAACGACAGGCTCACATTATCTGCAAATCGGCATGTGTGTACGCTGAAGTAGTGAGTACAATACGCTGTCTTTTATTGCCGATATGTAACTTTATTCCGAAATTATGAAACTTTTACACTAATTATTTCTGTCTGCACACGAAACAGTGTAAACGCCGCTTTACGGTTTGCCGTTGTATTTACTGTACGCAATTTGTCATATCTCCCCGTCCTGTCATAGGATTTGCAACAGCTCATTCATAATCCATGCACGTCATGCAATTTAACATGTTTTATGCGCCCATTCAGTGTTGCAATAGATTGTAAAATTGCCCTTTGACCTTGTCAGCGGTGCGACGCACGCTCAGGTACCTTTTGTCCTTACAGAGGTAATGTCTCCATACATTATTTAGGTAACACAGTCAGTGTAAAACTGTGTGAGACACATGGTGCATCTGTGTGTGTGTATTTTACATATGTGTTGATTTATTGGCAGGCAATATTTGTGGAGCGTGTATTTTCTTTGTGTTAAGAAAAGGGATACTTTAATGGGCATGATAATTCGCGTGTGCGCGCTGAACAAGCGGGCGTGGATTTCCGGTGCTCAGAATTGCCATGCACTTGTGAACATCGTCCTGGCATTTTCTTTGTTACGGAAAAAAACATGTTTAATCGAATGATGCACCTTTAACTCTGAATGTTGCAATAAATTTCATCGCTTTTCTCGATCCACTCATTTGAATTCACCCTTAAAAGGGATGATCCTGTAAGCCTAATCGTTCGCCCCCATTAACCTATGATCACGTTCGCTCGTAAATCGATCACGAACGTTTTTATCCACTTGACACGTTCCTTTATCTCGATCGGTTATCAATTTTACATGACCAAAATGCACGCCACTCTGTGCCGGGCGGTGCCGAACCGCTGTCGCGTTTTCGAAGACGTCATTTGATAAATAATGGCGCGTCGGCGATTTCGCAAAGATCTAACTGAACTGTAATATGTGATTAGGAGTGGATCCCGTTGGCGCAGTCCATTGTGCCTGGAGAGTATCCTTGGGGCGGCACCGCGTGCCCGTAGATTACGCGCGAACCCCATGATCAGGGGACCAAATTTGATTAGCCCACACTTTTTGGACGGCCAGATTTATTGGATTGAAATTGCGCCCTGCTAATTTTTTAGGTTGTTATTTTTGGCAGTACACTGAAACCGTAGCACATTGGCCCCACACACACTGGTTGACATCGACACCAAATGTCAACTGGTTCCGATCGCAATTCAAAGCTTGCTGACAAGCGAGAGACGACGTTCAAATGCAAGCTTGAAATTGGGATCGGAACCAGCTGACATTTGGTATCGATGTCAACTGGTGTGTGTGGTGCCAATGAATTGTTGGGCAACGTGTTGTTTCAGATGTGGGCAATGAATCGGGTTACCCGAAGAACACAATGTGTCGGGCAAACTTCAATATCGCCCCGGTTAATTCTCCTACTGACACACGACGCGCGGACGCGCCGCGCTGATTTCACGGCCGTTTTTGCTCCGTAATCACCGGTTTGAAAAGCAAACGTTTATCTCCCCAGGGCCACTATTCTTATGATACCTTATGACTTTTTTTTATCAGTTCGCCGAGATCTGTGGTTTTTGTTGAAAATGTGCGTTTTGATCGAAAACGACCTTGATTTTGGTCAAACTAAACTTTGCTTTTGCCCGTTTTCAAATGAATCCACGCCAGACGGGGGCAACCTTGAAAACGATCGCGATAGATTTGTCTTCTGAAATAATGGGGTGATTTAAAAAGTGGCGGTTTGTTTTTGTGCAAAAAAATGGCCACTGATTTTCATGGTCGATTTTACCTGGTTGCAGGATGTAAAATTTCTGCATAATTTTGTGGAGTAAATTAGTGTATTTGTGTCCTTCGTGTGACTCTTGATTACGTGATACAGAGGCACAAAATATTTTATTACGTGATACAGAAGCGTGCATGGAAACAAAATCACGTTTGCAATATTTGCATTGCGTTAGCGGGACGAATTTTTATAACAATTGTTTTCAAACAGCTGGAAGCGAGGAATATCATGTTTCCAATGTCGTTTGACACAAACATCAGAATGGTTCCTCAGATATGTCTACCTTCGAAATAAGTATGGCTGTCAGAAAGTCTACCGTATACTCCGGAATAAGCCCGAACTTTTTCGTCTTCAGACCATCTTGGTGGGATGTTATTCAAGGGGAAGTTTTTTGAGAATTTTTTTGGCAAAATACACTTGAATAACCATCATTCATCCTGATTGAATGCGGCATTAAACTTTTGCCAACTTTGACACGTTGTGTTGTATATTTTCGCATTTATGGACCTGTGGCTGTGCTTGTCATACTCATGTCTGACGGGGGACTTATTCAAGGTGGAGTTATTTTACTTAATTTCCATTAACTTGATGAGTTATTGGCAGTGGACCTGTACTTTGTTTAAGGCTGTGATGTACATAAAAAGGATGAAACATGAGAAAATGAAGGGATGTTTTCACCTCATTTTCAAAGCGTTGCGTGTCCCCTCGCTGGGACAGATTTCTGAAGTGACAAAATTGGCGTCGCCTACCGTATGTATTCACGTAGAAGTGTATCCATTTGTCACATTTTGTCAACAGTAAAGCCGCAAGAGATACAATTTCCGTATTAGACAAAACGTATATCGGCGTTTAATGGTGGGCAACCCACGAAGAAAGTAACCGACTCGTGATTTATCTGAGGGAAAATCTCCCACCATCTGTCAATCGAATTGTAAAAAAACGATTTTTACAAACAGCAGGGGAGTGTGCCTTAATATACGTAGGTGTGCCTCCACGCATCTCAAATAAATGCTAAATGGGTACATGCACCTGTCGGGTCAGCGACATTTGAATACGCATTTGGGGGCATATTTACGTACTGTTTGTTTGGAAACGACAAACGTGTATGTCAACAAATTACAATAAATAAAATCATGTAGTGGATTATGACAGATTAGAATGTCTAATGCAATTACAAAACAAATTACGTCATTTTCAATTAATAAAAATAATCACGCAGTATCATGTTTTTCCTTACGAATCTGCGTTGTCGCAGGTGGACTGCCGCAACTACATCCGCGTGCTGCACGTGTCGCCCGGCAGGGAGCTGCTCGTGTGCGGCACGAACGCCTTTCACCCCGCCTGCCGCAGATACGCCAGACAATGGGTTCGTGTTTCTTTGGTTGATAAATCTGGGTTGATGTGTGGTATTTGTGTTTATTCACGTAGGATTTCGGTAACTTCACTTGTAACGCGGCAGTAATTTCAAGTGAAAAAGTGGCCTTGTTGGAAATTGAATGGATGTCTTACTGAATCAAATGGTTATGATTCATTGCCACAATCAATCAAAAGTCGACATCCCGCAAAATTGAGATTTCTCCAGTTGAAAAACATTTCGCATTAGAAGACGGCAATTTCGCATCGCAAATAAACAGTTGGCGGGCAGTGCCTTTGCTCACAAACAGAAAAGTTTACAGGTTTCACATGATCACTTCATTACTGATTGATTACGCATTGATTTCGCGTGTGTAAAAAAGATCGCGCAGTGTATAAAAAGGTTAAGTTTGCAAAACAATATGAAATGATTTAGTGTAAACAAACTACTGCCTACTGTATTTATGTACGTGAGATTCACCCAGGTGAAACGAGGGATACATGGCGTGCAGAAATAAAAGACATAAAATAAAAATTGTGCTGTTTATTTTATCTATTTTTATTTATTTCAATAGATTTAAATAAAAGTTTATCCAACAGAAAATACAGAATACTGAATTTTTAAAAAACAGTGTCTTTCGTAAAAGTTATGAAAATGGTTTAGCCGGTCACACTGAATCAAGATCAACATATTTTACCAAAATGAAGCAACATGCCCACGCTCCAACAATTGAATCCATCTCCCCAGGACGGCGCGTACGCGCTGGGCGACGCGGACGAGTTCAGCGGCGTGGGCCTGGCGCCCTACGACCCGCAGCACAACTCCACCTACGTGATGGTCGACGGCAGGCTCATCGCCGGCACAGGTTTGCCAGTGGTGGGGAGTTTTTTGTAGTTGTCGTAGTTGGCTAGATTCGCACTTTGAGGCTCACGTGACGAGTTTCAATGACAAGAAAAGTTACAGGTGTGAATAGATGAAACAAAAATTTGAAAAACTTACTAATAATATAATATAAATACTAAAAACTACACCCATGTTCACATGGGTTCGGACACTTGAAAATTTTTCATTCAAAAATTAATTCCGCTGAAACAGGTAAACCCTAAAGGTTTTGGGTTGTATCAAAAGAAAGCTCAAACATTTCTCTACAAATGCCTTGGGCCATCCCTTGACAGAATCCCCTGTGGAATTAGTAAGAGGCCCACACATTTTTGATACAAAATTGTGTTGCTCACTTGGGTTCGGACACTTCCTTTATGTAGCAATAAATCTGTCTTTCAAGGCCGGATTTTGGCTTTGAAGACAGAAATAAGCTCTGGCTAGTTGCCAAAGTCCAATTCCTTTTAAAAATCAGATAAAAATTTCACAGGGGATTCTGTCAAGAGGTGGCCAAAGCAGGGGTCTCCTAGGGGGGGGGGTAGGGCTCGAACTCGACTCGACTCGACTCGACTCGACTTGTGACTCGAGGGTAAAATTGGGTACCGACTCGACTCGACAGACTCGACCGAAAAAATATGGCCCAAACTCGAGACTCGAGGTTTTTGCCTGACTCGACTCGAAATTTTGGCAAATTTCGAGTCGGGGATCACCATTGAAGCATGCCAAAGATATCTAATTTAATATGAATTTTGAAACATTTTTTCAAAATTTTTGCATGCAAGCGCGCATTTCGACGCTGAATGTAAAATTTATCATAACGTCATAACGTATATACTCGAGTATAGGTACGTATTTATCTAACGTAACAACTATGCATGTAATTTCCTGGCTGGTTTAGGGATGTAATTTTATCAATGGTTTTCTTTAAAAAAAATTGTTCTTATTATTTAAAAAAACTGGGTCAATAATCTATGTTGCTTTTCCATTGCCAGGCTGTTTTTTTGCGACTTTTTGTGGGAACATCAGAGAATGAAAAGTGGGACAAAAAGTTATAGTTTTGCTTTATCTTGGTATGAAAATGAACTGTTTGCATTAGACTTCATTAAGTGTGTGTGAAAACATTGGTAGAGAAACCAGTATCTGAAATCTCTGCGAGCGTCATTCCAAAAAGTAACGCATCCGACTCGACTCGAGACTCGAGATTTTTGCCTGACTCGACTCGACTTTTCACAAACTCGCCCGACTCGACTCGCCGACTCGACCGGAAAAATTTTGTGGTTGCGACTCGAACTCGAGTTTGAAAAAAATCGAGTTTCGAGCCCTAGGGGGGGGGGCTGCCCCCCCCCAAATCGGCCAGCTATCTATCTATCCCAGAGGCCGCTCAGCTATCTATCTATCCCGAGGCAAAATTTTTGGCTACTACCCCCAAAGACCCCCCCCCCAAATCGCTCAGCTATCTATCTATCTGGAGTGGTTTTTGACAAATTTTGCCCTAATTTTTGCACAAAATCACCAATTTTCGCACCTTTTTATAGTTTTTCACCTTCAAAATCGTGCTTTCCGACTATATACATGGTTATATACCTATTTTTAGCCATTTTATACCTACTTTTGGCTAATTTTAACTGATTATTAGCGATTTTTCCCCCTTTCTGCCTTCTTAACCTTGAAAAAGCCTATATATTGTGCCCCCGCCAGCCCCCCCCCCAAGCCCACCCCCCAGAATATTTTTCCAGCTATCTATCCCTCCAGAGGAGCGATTTGCTATCTATCCAGCCCCCGCGAGGGCCAAAATCCTGGAGACCCCTGGGCCAAAGGCATTTGTAGAGAAACGTTTGAGCTTTCTTTTGATACAACCCAAAATTTTTAGGGTTTACCCGTTCCAGTGGAATTAATGTTTGAATGAAAAATTTTCAAGTGTCCGAACCCATGTAAACATGGGTGTATGTATCGTAGATTCTCCGTTGAGCTACTCCCGAATAACTCCCCCCTCTTTGAGGTGCGGGACGATAAAACACGCATAAAAGATCTTTTTATTTATGTATTCTGTAAAAGCATGTATTCTTTTGCGATGCTGTTCACTACTATTGATATCATTCCTTGAAAAAAACTCCAAAACTCCAAATAACTCCAAAAATTGAAAAACTCCACCCTCGAATTACCACCAGTCAAAAAACTCTGACGAAAGAAAAACTCCCCTGGGGATTTATTCTGAGAGTTACGGTAATATGAATATATTTACCAATATAACATGTTCATTCATTACACATTTCATTACATTCATACACATCCTTCGCACCGCAGTGAAAGACTTCAACGGCAACGACGCGATCATCTACGCAATGGACCCGGCGCGCGTGAATCAACTCGGCGTGCAGACGCCCAGCGACGAGCACTTCTTAAATGGTGCGCAGCGCTGCACTTGAGGCCAGGGGTTACTCCCAGACCCTGTAAAATGTCACGCAATGTGTCAAAAGTCATGTAAAATGGCAAACTTTATTTGACATTTTACATGGTCTGGGAGTGGAAGGGAGTGGGCCAGACAGCAAGCTTCCAAAGACCTGACCACTACCTTCGCAGATCCTTCCTTCGTCGGTTCCTACACCCTGGGCCCATACGCGTACTTCTTCCTTCGGGAAACACTGCCGCGTTCCAGCCTGGGCTCCGCAAAGGGCCTGTGCTCCGTCGGCGCCAATCCCTCTTCCGACGGGACGGGCAGCGACGACGGGTCCTCCGCGGCCGGCCACGAGCCCGTCATGCACGCCAGAGTTGCTAGAGTTTGCGCTCAAGACGCCGGCGGCGGCAGTCTGCCCTTCTCGCAGATGTGGACCAGCTTTTTGAAGGCCAGGCTCAATTGCAGCGCGCCGGGAGAGTATCCATTTTATTTTGATAGACTCGGTTTGTTTTTGTTTGTTTTTTGAAAAATCAATTTAGTGATCAATCGCTTCAAGTGATGCATGTTGAATTTTTTTTCAGAAGCGGTGTCAAATGTCGTGCTGGGCAACTACGACAACTCTGGTGCCAGACGGCAACTGATTTATGCGGCAACTGATTTATGGAGTCTTTGGCACGCCGTATGCGGCTGTGCAGGGTGAGGCTCATTTTCTATTGACCTGAGTGTGCAGTGTCACGATGCAAAGTTTTCAATGCCTTCTCAGGGTCGGCGGTGTGCGCCTTCGATGTCTCCGCCATCGACAACGTGTTCGCAACGGGCGATTTCGCCTCGTCCAGCGACCCGGCCGTGGCCGTGCCCACTCCCAGACCGGGCGATGTCAGTTCCAGATACCGTATTTACCCGTATAATTTCCCCCGGGGAATAATTTTTTTGTCAAATCTTTTTGAGGGGGAACTATTCAAAGGGGGAATAATGCTAGTGAACCATTTTGTAACATGTATTATCACACTACGTGAACATTATGTCCTGTCTCCGTTGCTAGTGCACATTCCATTCCACCTTTGCACACCAGATGTGCTGCATTTGCATTCAATGAATGAAACCGTACACAGCTCTTCTGCTAGCTCCGACTTAATCAGTTGTTCTAAAAAAATGTCTGCATTATCGTTCTTCCACCATTGGGGGAATTATTCGAGTGGGTGAATTTTTTAATCACCCGTCTAACACGGGGGAATTATTCGAGTAAATGCGGCAAATACAACGCAACCATTCCGCACGCGCAACTGTGTGTTACTTACGCAGTGCTCCGCATCGGGTGCGAATCGAACGGACGAGCAGCTGGCGTTCATTAAGACGCACCCTTTGATCGCCTCCGCCGTGCCCAACTTCTTTGGCGCGCCTGTGCTCGTATACACTGATAATGGGTGCGTTTCTGGATTGCTGAAAGTTATGTTCTTTTGTGAAACTTAGGTCGTTTTTTCAGTGAGCGAATGACGCGTGTTGCAGTCGATCCCCAGGTGACCGACGTATATGGCAAACGATATGACATCCTTTTCGTTGGAACTGGTTAGTGCTTTTGTATTGCGCTACGCACACTGTTTGTGAACTGTCAATTCAGTTTCCGTTTCTATTTTGTAATCAGATTTTAGGTGAGATATTGTTCAGGTGTACATGCGGAAATGCCAAAAAATAATTAATAATTGCAATTATTCATGTGCATTTGAACATCGTTCTACGACTCATCAACTCAAATATGAATCAAAACCAGTCGGGCCAGTTGACATCCGATGTCATTGTCAACGATTGAATTACGTGTGTGCTATAACTTGTTCTTAATGATCACATGGGCCCTTACGCGCAGATCGCGGCCGAATATTGAAATTCGTCAACATCAAGCCGCACGCCGGCGGCGAAGAAATAGCTGTGCGCATCGAGACGTTGCGCATCATGACCGACGCCTCACCCATCCGCAACCTGATGCTGCACAGGTCTGTCCATTTTGACGTCTCATCCCTGTGAAGCTTGGAAATTCAAGACTCAGTGTATTTACTCATTTAACAGATCTCAAATTACCCAGCTCACACGCGCTGGTAATAAAAATCTGCCCATGGTGATAATTGACAGATAACTGCATGTGCAAATTTCACTGAGTCATGAATTTCCATGACAGTTTCTCCCTCTTTCCACAACCTTCAAAACCAACCAAAACAACTCAACCTACCTCACAGACCCTCAGCCCACACCGCCGACAGCGTAGCTTCATCACAAGAGTCCGTGCTGCACTCCAGTTCCGTCCACCGCGCGCACGTGCTCGCCGTGGCCGACGACCAGGTGCGCAAGGTCGCCGTGCACCGGTGCACCCAGCAGGTCGACTGCGCAGAGTGCGTTGGTCTGAGGGATCCGTACTGCGCGTGGAATGTTCGATTGCGCAAGTGTGTGTCGGCTATCGATGGGTTAGTGTTGTTGGGCGTTTGGTGTCAATATCGGAGCCTGTAAAGTGTGAAGTAAAGTGTCAAATGTCATGTAAAATGTCAATTGCCATGACAAATGTAGGGTAAAGTGTCAATTGTCATGCAACTTTTTGTAATAATTGTTTTCGTTTCTTTGTTGTTTTGATTATCATTTTACATGACATTTTACACTTTACTTTACACTTTACAGGGTCTGGTGGCAGTCCCAAGCCCTGAAAAGTGTAAAGTAAAGTGTCAAATGCAAAGTAAAGTGTCAAATATAAAGTCAAATGCAAACTAAACTAAACTGTCAATTGTCATGCAAAGTTCAGTAATAAAATCTCTTCTTTATTGTTTTGATTGACACTTTACTTTGCATTTGACTTTACATTGACACTTTACACTTTACAGGGTCTGTTACTGCCCCCTGTTGATGTTTGTTTTGAATCGTGTTCTGTTACTAATCGATCTACATTAAACCATCGCAGCCGGTGGTCGGCCACAGACAAGTACGTCCAGTCCGTGTTGGCGGGCGACAAGTCCGATTGTCCGGCGCCGCCCAATGTCATCAGGAAGCCTGTAAATTCAGATGACCCCTACCAGTCGCATTCGAACAGCATTCTGATGGCCAGGGATGCCGCCCTGGATGCCGATCAAGTGCTGCAACAGACTGATAATGATGTACAGTCTGTGAAGGGTGATGAAAATATGGTGGATCAGATTGCACCAAGCAAGGTGCCCCCGTCTGAAAGTGAGATTGGCTTTTTTGCATTTGTCTATCCGCGGTCTCGTGATGATTTTTTTGTATGTTTCATCTCTATCCCGTTGTAGCTTTTAGAACTAACTCGCCTTTTCCTCACTACTACAAGCGCACGATAAATGCAACTTTTTAGGTGCTCCACCAGCAAATGGCGTCCTGTACAACATCGGCTTCGACTATGGTAAGATTTGTACTTAATACTGCCTGCCTGACTTATTTGATTCACTAATTATCATATTTATCACATGCAATATTTTCCACGCCTTTTCTGTTAGTACAGGGGTGGGCATCTTCAGTTACCGCTGGAAAAACGCGATAGCTTGAGCTACGGTTGAGCTATCACCGTAAAATTTTTACACAATAGAGTAGACTCCATAGGACACCTATTCTGAAATTTGCGACCCAAACGGCCACATTTTGGGTGAGTTGTGGAACACACAGTTTTTGGTGTAATTTTGTTGCTTGACCCCCCCTTATCTCGGGACTGGGTGACTATTCGAGAAGGAAAAAGAATTTGGTTGTAGCCCCGACCACAACATACTCAAAGGGCATCAAAATCGGCCAATGTACGACAGAATGGGACGACACCAAAGACCGGTGACCCCCCCCCCTAAAATGCCACCCTCGATTTATCCTATGGGTGACGCGAAATCACAAATTTCCACTCAAACTTTGTGTTACACAACTCACCCAAAATGTGGCCGTTTGGGTTGCAAACTTCAGAATAGGTGTCCTATGGAGTCTACTCTATTATGTTAAAATTTCACTGTGATAGCTCAATCGTAGCTCTAGCTATCGCGTTTTTCCAGCGGTAACTGAAGATGCCCACCCCTGTATAGTCTACTGACGGTACACCTTACAATGAAATCTACCATATCTCATCTGAATAAACGAACGGACATAAAGTGTTTCTCATCAGATCACATTGCGCCCACTCTGGGTGGATTTGGTGCGCAATTTTTCACGTAACCTTATTCATCAACATATGGTAGCGTTCATTGTATACCGTTCTGTCCCTCCAGTATAGCAACTCCCATTCAAGCGCATTCTAAAACTGCGGTCACGCAGGCGCGCCGCCATCGAAAGCCGCATCGTCGGGCGAACTGCAGTCGACGCGGCAAGTGAAGTCGACCGGCGACCATTCCAAGCCGGTGTCGCTGGCGTCGAACCCCTACCAGCACATAGCGAGCACGACCGTGGGCAGCGTCGTGTTGGCCGTGGTCGCCAGCGTGGCCGTGAGCAGCGTGATCGGCTTCGCCGCGGGATACTTGTGCCGCGCCAGGAGGTGCTTCCGCGGCAGGAAGCAGCTGAGCCAGAAGAGCAGCTTCCGCATGGACGACTATCCTACTAGTGCGGCCAGCATCGGTTCGTCTGACGTTTGAATACCGTTTTTTTGTGAAAAGAGTTCACAGAGTGAAAATTATGATGGGGGTCTTTCGAGGGTGTATTCGAGGTTTTCAGGAAGGATCGTTATATTCCCAAGAGGCAATATGAAAAGGTAATATGTATGGTTACTCAAAACTTTTTTTTCCGTTCGGTACCTCATTCAAGACCGATTTCGAGTGTGGGGTATTTTTCCTCAGCTTGTTTAGACCTAGGGGGAATTTCGGGGGGGGGGGGGGGGTAAATTCAAGGAAGGTATTTCGAGGTAATATGGTAGTTACATCTGCTTTCGTGAAACCCAACCAGCATTTGTGTTACAGTAACAGCGACCACGCCGTTGCCCACGTCGATCTCGAGCGGGCTGTACGCGGCGGCGCAGCAAAACGGCAACGCGCCCGTGCGGCGGTCGCACAGCAGCGCGGCCACGCCGCAGCCGGTCAACGGGAACCGATCGCGGCAGGTCATCGACGCCTACGACGAGTCGGCCAGCGGGCGGAACCAGCTGCAACCGATCGACGTGTCGCTGGTGCTCGACTTGGACAGGGACTGCGGCGCGGATGGTCTGCGCGACGCGCCGCCCAGATATCCGAATGACAGCGTCAACAGATTCAACACTGTGAATAGGACTGAGTCTGTGCCGCTCGGCGCTAATGGCGACGCCGGCGGCAACTTTTCCTGCACCACTTTGCCCAGAGATTATAAGGTCAAAGTGAAGCAGTGCTATTTATAACGCTGGCTCGATGTTTCGGTGGTCGAGCGCTGCGCGCGCTCGTTTTTTTAGTAAATTGATGTAAGCATCGGCTGTGCAAAATGGCTTCGATGCAGTATGAAATTTGAACAGACCCGAAAAGTTTCATGACCTTTTGGACGCTTCCTTTTTGCAGTCTTCTGAACACATTAAATGTACATAAATACGAGCGTGCGCAGTGACTTGATTGTAAATCCCAACCATTTCGGAACAGTTTTGCTTGATATTGGATGCCGAAACGTCTTGCCGAGCCTTTTTAATTATAAATTAATTACGCATATTATATGTAAGAGTGCTAGATAAGTTTAGAGAAAGGGCAGTAGTGTGTTTTGTTGATTTTGAATTCTGTGAAGAAGTATAGACAGTAAGTTTCAAAAAAATGTACACTGCTGTCCTTACCGTTTGCAGTTGTGATAAATATTTGATCGTGTAGTTCGGTAACATAAGATGTTTCGTCTGTTGTCTCTGATAAAAGCTGATGTCTGTGTATATACGTGATTTTGGTGCTCCGTATTTTTCGACTTCTCACGCCCATTCCTTTTGTAACGTCATTTCATCCTTGTCGCTTGCGTTGGCACTTATGCATTTTGATGCGATCACACTGAATAATCTCCGGTGAAGATTTCTATTTTTGATTGGTATTTATTTTTCATTTATTTTTCTTTTGTCTCAACCTCAAACATTTGTGCCTATATATTGTAATCATATTTTAGCTGTGTGTGTGTGTATTATACATTTTTGTAGATTTAACGATTTACTTGAAGCTTCATGCTTTGCAGTCTTTGTAATCATCGGTAAAGTTACATATTTATGTTTATTGTATGCATTCTCTAGCACGTACTTCTTATGCAGTATTATTTGGTCAGTATTCTGAATACGTGGTCACATTGATCATCACTGCAATGTTAGGTGATCTTGTTTACCTGGCAGACATAACTCTGCGTTCACTTCTGTAAATAGTTTTACTGGTTCTACGTGAAACTCTAAACCGACTGTTGCATTTTTTCTTGTCGGCTGTGATTCGCTGGCAAATTGTGGCATATATTTTCTTTTCGTGTTATTGGAATGAAGCTCATCTAAACCTTGATCTTGTCAATATTTACTTTGTTGGCCATCGTTTTGTCTCCCGTGCAAAGCTGTTGAAACGTATTTACGTTTTCTTGATAAATACGTGTACTTAAGTACTGCGTAAATACTTTTACGTTTCTTCCCGAAAAAATACCGGTACTCACTTACTCGCGTACTCGTTGAAAGTGCGCGAGTACAGAAAACGTTTTTCATGTCGCGTACTCGTTGAAAGTGCGCGAGTACAGAAAACGTTTTTCATGTATTTACCCAGGCCTCTTTATCGCTTTTTCAAGACATACCGTATTTCCTCGAAATACCCCCGGGGGGTGATTGTTTCATAGTGGTCCCGAGAGGGGGGGGGGGTTAAACGAGGGGGGGGGTTATTATTTCACACGAAAAATTTTCAAATCCCAGTACGAAATTGTCGTCTGAAACGTACGCAGACGTCAAAAAATACAACAAAAACCGCCATTTATAAGGTTATGTAGACTAATGTTAGTATGTAGACGGTATAAACACTGTTCTAACGTGATTACGACATTGTTTTAACCTGTGTTCTGCACTACGCAGAACACAAACTGCAGTATTTGTTATGTACGTTCTCTTTACACTCAATCTGGGGGGGGGGTGATTGTTTCATAGTGGTCTCGAGAGGGGGGGGGGTCAAACGAGGGGGGGGGTATTTCGAGGAAATACGGTAAGAACATAAGAAAAAAGCTAAAAGTTGGGAAAGATAATCAAAATTTGGTAACGAAGCACATATCACCAAAAATAGTTGAAAATGGCAAAAAGGAATGAAAATTAGTGATTTTAAGTGCTAATTTCTCAAAAATACTCACTTTTACGTTTTCCACGGTAAAAGTATTGTAATCATGAGTCTACTCATGAGTAAAAGTAAAAATTGTACTTTACGTTTTCTGTACTCAGTGATGAGCTCAGTAATTTTAACAACTCTGCTCCTGTCCACCGGCTGACCGGCTTGCATCTTGGCTGCGTGCCATGTGGTTTCATGCTCCTTTCAATTTTTGTTAGCCTCAGTAGCGCTGGCACCTATAAATTAGAAAAAAGTACACTGCCATACGTAGGGTTCAAACGGGATCCCGATCCCGATCCCGAATCCCGAGAAATTTCGGGATTTTGTAGTCCCGATCCCGAAACCTCAATCCCGATCCCGATCCCGAAATTTGAAAAAGCCAATCCCGATCCCGAGACTTTGAAAATCCCAATCCCGATCCCGAAAAAATGCCCCAATCCCGATCCCGATCCCGTAAAAATTCACAGACACAAAAGGTGCCAGAAATGACACTTAAAGGACCATTTTGTATGCAGTTTGCAAAAAAATTTGCGCGCAAGCGCGCATTTCCTCACCTCCCTCTATATCTCTGTTCCATGGGCATGGATAGCACTACAAATGGACTCGATACAGTGCCCATTACCATACAAGGTTAATACACATGCATATATGGTACACAGTGGTGTGAATGTCCATGCCAGGCAGCCCATTGCGCAGTGCTTAAATGACTCTAGCATTCATTGTTTTGAATGCCAATTTGATCCAATGTTTCTGGCATCCATTGTTTTTGTTGTTTTGGGTCATTTTGTGAAATCTCAGGGAAAAAAACTTAAAAACCAATTTTTTTGGCCTAAATCCCGATCCCGAAAAACCGCCGATCCCGATCCCGATCCCGAAAGGTCAATCCCAATCCCGATCCTGAAATCTCAAAAAGTCAATCCCGATCCCGATCCCAAAAGGCCAATCCCGATACCCATCCCGATCCCGAAATCTCAAAAAACCAATCCCGATCCCGAAAAGTCTATCCCGTTTGAACCCTAGCCATACGGCACCCCTTTTTGTGATTTCCACGGGTCTAATCTGCACGTGGATCCATTTGCGTTTGATTCATGTATCCTGTTCATATGGCCCCCGCAAAAAAAAGAATATCACATCGTATTTATTGGAACACTGCCAAATGGGTACGCTGGACCACGGGGAGGCGGCGGGCCGCCCGTCCAATCCTCTCGATGTTGATTCGGACAATTTCGACGCTGAGGCTTATCTGAGCAACATGCTGAAACAGCAACCACTCGATGAACTGGTCGATCAGGAGGTGCGGTTTTTGAGACGTTTTTTGATCGTTCGTTGGATTCTGTGGGCGACCTTTGTCGATCCCTGGGCGTATTTGGAGATTTGAATACCAACAAAATGTGACTGTTGAATGAATAATGAAGAAATTACGCATGTGTGTGTGGACGTAGCTCCAAGTGGCACATGTGATCGATGCCACTGCATCTATGCTTCCTCTAGTACAGTTACTGCTGTTGTTTCTACCCTAAGTTATGTTGAACCAGGAACCTGCCAGGGTGTCGGTCATCATCAGCATAACCCCTAGCAGGCTCCTCAATTTCATTGCACAGGTGAATCTATTCAACGAGGTTCGGCAGCTGGAGTCAGAAATGGAACACCTTGTGTATGAGAATTACAATAAGTTTATTACTGCCACTGATACGATACGCAAAATGAAGACTGACTTTGGGGATATTGAAGCTGAAATGGACAAATTGGCAGAAAACATACAGGTGGGTTGGCAGATGTTGTGTCGAGCAGGGGTCTCCTAGGGGGGGGGGGCTGGGGGGGGGGGGCTGCCCCCCCCCAAATCAGCCAGCTATCTATCTATCCCGGAGGCCGCTCAGCTATCTATCTATCCCGAGGCAAAATTTTTGGCTACTACCCCAAAAGACCCCCCCCCCAAATCGCTCAGCTATCTATCTATCTGGAGTGGTTTTTGAGAAATTTTGCCCCAATTTTCGCTCAAAATCAGTAATGTTCGCACCATTTTATAGTTTTTCACCTTCAAAATCGTGCTTTCCGGCTATATACATGGTTATATACCTATTTTTAGCCATTTTATACCTACTTTTGGCTACTTTTAACTGATTATTAGCGATTTTTCCCCTTTATGCCTTCTTAACCTTGAAAAAGCCTATATATTGTGCCCCCGCCAGCCCCCCCCAAGCCCCCCCCCCAGAAAAATTTTCCAGCTATCTATCCCTCCGGAGTAGCGATTTGCTATCTATCCAGCCCCCGCGAGGGCCAAAATCCTGGCAACCCCTGGTGTCGAACAAACCTCCCTGGCGATTTCGCGCTGATTTTCAGTCAATTATTTTCAATTTTTATAGTCCCGTGTGAATTTGAGAACTTTCTCCTATTTTTCGGCTTTCTGTATTGTCATTTTCCATGTAATGTATTTGACATTTTCCATCAATGTAATTACGGCCCTGTGTCATTACGCATGTAAACCCATCATGCATGTAGAACCGGCACGCATTTAGCTTTACCCGGTATGCTGAAATTATAAAATAAAACACATGACGTAGTGTCTATGTGTCTAGTGTAGTAAATCTATAAAAAGTATGAAAATTAGCGACTTTGGGTGATAATTAAGGTAAAATTGCTCAAAAACGCTCCAGATAGCCAGTTAGTTATGCAATTTGTGGGGGGGGGGGGCTGTTCAGGGGAAGGTAACCATAAACTTTTGCCTCTGGTATAGATAAATAGCTGAGCGGTTTTGGGGTGGGGTTACGCGCTCCCTTTCTTACCCATGCGGGTATAATGGGTCTACATGCGTAATAGGCATGGCCCTGTAATTACACCCAACGAATCATTCCAAAACACTTAGCGTCGAAATATAGAATATTACGCATATCTCATCTGTATATTGAATATCAATTTTACGTGTAACATCGAAAAAAATTACGGTGATCAGAAATCTGTATTGTAATTCAAGTTCCATCACATACTTGCACACAACAAACGTTTTTATCTACAGAAAATCAGTGCCATGTCGGACGAACTTTCATCATCATCGCTATCAAAGAAACGTGCAAACGTTAACCAACTGGCCCAAGCGAACAAAACACTGAAACATCTGCAACATCTGTTCGAGTTGCCAAAATGTTTACGTGAGTGTGTAGAACGCAAGGATTTTGCTCGTGCTGTAAGGTGAGTTTTTAAATTCACCTTTGTTGGTGGGGCGGATGATTTCGTTAGATATCTGCCATCGTGTAGGTGTCCAGTAGATTTGTGGACCTCCATATTTGCATTATGTTTGTAATAAAATTTTCTCAGCAATTTAGCTCAAAAGCTTTGGGACATTTTCATACCGTACCCTGCTTAATATCCCTTCTGTTAGGGATAACCGGAGTTTAAAATTTTTTTTTAAAAACGCAAGCATAGGAGCGATTGTTTTGTTCATAAAACGACAGCTGTTCATATCAGTACTTATTCACTATGTAAGTATTTGACAATTTGCAAATATCAAACGTAACTTTGCATCCCTACCTCCTCCAACTACACACACACAGACTGCACAACCGTGCAAAGGACACCTTGGCTCAATACAAGGACACGGCCGCATTTGCGGGCATCTACGCCGACTGCGAGACGCTGGTGGACGAGCTCAAAGAGGCGCTCAGAGACACGTTCGCCAGCAGCCTCGGCAGCAGCGAGCAGACCGCCGCCGCCGCTGATTTGCTGCTGCAACTTGGTGCGTAGATTTATGTTGGCTGGTGCATGGAGTTAATTGTGTGCTGTTTGGAGTGTCCTACAAGTTGCAATTTTCAGACAAACTTCCTGATGACGTTTATACGCCTGGAGTATTCAGGATGTTATTTGGGGAGGGGCGAATTGTATACATGGGTCATAAAAGGGGGTTCTAAAATTCATCTTTGTTTTGGCTAGTGACACGGCTAGTCAACGTTTTTACCTCTTCAACATTGTTCCTTCAGGAGAGCCGGCTGACAGTCTGGCTGAAGCTTTCTTGGCCAAGGCGGCTACCCACTTGCAACATCAACTGGCGGAGCTGCAGCAGCAGGTCGTGCTGAAACGAGCTGCCGTTGCCGGCACTAAAGTCTTGACCAATGCTGATGCTGTGAGTAGGGTTGGAAAAAAAACGTTTTTTTTTAACTCGATGTTTTTTTTTAAAAAAAAACGTTTTTTTTTAAAAAAAAACGTTTTTTTTTAAAAAAAAACGTTTTTTTTTAAAAGCTCCCAGATATGACCTAGTGTCAACATATATAGGTATATCAGACACTGGCAATACTCTGTGATGTTAAATATGACCATATAATGGCTGTGGAGCCATGGGATAGCATTATAAGTGGTGATTTGTGTCAAAAATATCCATTTTTCGTCAACATATCGTTCGTATATCGCCTTATAGTCGAATGTTCGTGACTTCAGGTAAAGTTTGGCACGGAATGGTGATCAAACAAGGTTATAAAAGGAGGTTGTTACTTTGGGAGTGAAGTTACACACTGGAGGTACATGGAAGCACATTACCTCAATATTATATATTACAGCAACATATGTCGGCTTATTCACCCATGGTAGCACATAGAAATGGATGTTTTGATACTAAAAATGCAACAAAACCAATGAAAACAACCACCAATGTCAATTTGTGTGTGAAATTGCGCGCTTGCGCGCAAAAATTTTGCAAAATACCTAGTGCTTAGTACTAAAAATTTCGGCCGATGTTTTTTTTTAAAAAAAAACATTTCGGACGTCATGTTTTTTTTTAAAAAAAAACGTTTTTTTTTAAAAAAAAACGTTTAAAAAAAAACATCGGCCAACCCTAGCTGTGAGTGGACTTTATTTTTGGAAGAAAAAATGTAATTTTCGATAAATACGATACATTTCGACACCTATCCATCTCCCGATTTACATGTCCTTTCAAAGTACCTATTCGCCTTCGATAATTGATATTGAAAAGTCTCGCTATTTGAACTTATGTCGTCATTTTTTTCAGATGCTATGTTTTTCATACGATAAGTAGGTCTCTAGTTCAAACCGTACTGCCACTGAAAAAGTGTAAATGCCCCGTGAACACAGGCGCGGCGGCCCTCTGATGCCATATTAAACCTTCCAATGGATGTGCTCGAATTCGTCGATTCCGGCCTGTCCAACATGTTCTCCGACCTGAGTCTGTTCGTCACCACCTACTACGAGATGTTCACCGGTGAATTTAACAGTACTTTACGGTTTAATTAGGGATGGCCAAAAAATCTTTTTTTGTAACGACCGTTTTTTTAAAAACAACGTTTAAAAAAACGTTTAAAAAAACGGTAACTTAAAAGCTCCCATATATGGTTATCGGTCAACATATACAGGTATATCAGACAATTGCCAGTACTTTGCGATGCTAAATATAGCCAAAGAATGTCTGTGGAGCCATGGGGTACCATTATAAGTGGTTATTTCTGTCAAAAATATCCATTTTTTGTCGACTTGTTACGTATATCGGCTAAATTAAAAAGAATAAATTTTTTTAATGTCTCAAAATCCTATATAATTAAGTTTCTCCATTTCCAACTCAAATACAGTCACAGGTACAGTTTTCACCCCACCACATCAGGTAACAAGGACCGAGTGAGCGTCAGCGGCGCGAACGCCGAGCGCCGAGTGGTTCAATTTGCAAATCAACAATTGGCCGACGCGCTCGCCGTGGCCGAGCAGCGGTTCGAGTGCGAGCAAGAGCCCACTGATATGGGCGTGCTGGTCAGGGCCCTGGATAGGTTCTACAGGAGGTGCGTTTGTGCTGCCGTTTTTTTGGAATGTAGTAGAAATTGTATTTATTGAGTATACTCGACGGACATCACACCTAGTATGGAAACCTAGCATAGCCCATCTGAATAATGAGCCAAAAATTATACAGTTTTTTATTATAAATAATATTTCCTTTTTACTATGGAATAATTAATTACGAAATTTATCACAAGATTTAATTCATTAAATTATGGTAGGATTCTGCGCGTATACTTTGCGGTCCGCCGAGTATAAATACCTTATTACCTCGAATTATCCCCCCTTGAATTAACCCCCCCCCCCTCGAATAAACCCCCCTCAAAATGGCCTGGGGAAATAATAACCCCCCCTCGAAATACCACCCCCCTCGGAATGATGTACGTCATGTACATAATAAATACGTCATGTAAGCAATGTACATGATGTATATTAGTGTTAATTTGCATTGCAACTACACATAGACTAGTTTGTGTAGCTATCAACGTTTTATTGTACAAATGTCTCTTGTTTGGACACATTTATTACCTGTTTTGGGTATACTATTTACTACGAAACTTGCGAAAATTTCTGGCGAAATAATAAAAAAAACCCTCGAATAAACCCCCCCTCTAATTTTGCTGGCGAAATAATAAACCCCCATGGGGGTATTTCGAGGTAATACGGTAGTAAGGCCGCGAATAAGGCTGCGTTCGCTGTTCATCTCAACCATTCAGCTGCACGCATTTTGTAGGCTGAGTCAAAAACCTACTTTTAAGCTATTGTAATTTTTACTATTTTCGTTGCATCTTTCATGTAAAATTTCATAAATAAAAAAATCGTTTTTAGCAAAACATTTATGTATGTGTGCACCAGCTAAAATGCATAAATTTATGTGCCCAGCCCAGCGTTCACTTCACGCCAATAATAGCAAGGTTGAGTGTTTTCGTTTCTTTTGCGGCATGGGTATTTAGGCGGTATAGGGATGGGATGAGGCGTGTCACTTTAATTATCATGCTATCATCATCAGACAGCTGTCAGCAAACTGATTTTTGTTGTCAGCAAACTGTGACCATTCTTCATGATTGTTAAGACGCTGTCAGTGAGTCGACAGTGTTTTGAGTTCAAACTAAGTTCAACGATGACAAACTAAAATTCGGAAACGAAACGTTCAAATGTGTCTGCTTGGAAGACCGCAACACATGAATTATTATTCACCAAGAAGTATTATCAATTATTCACCAAGAAATTAATATTTACAAGCAATAACCGAGAAAAGGGTTTTTCAGTTAAGAAATTGAAAATTCTAAGAAAATGATAAAACACTCGAAAATGATAATGATAATGATAAATGAATCGATAAAAATGATTCTAGAAAAGCACTTAAAAATTTAAACGTTTTTTTCCGGAAGGTTTGCCGTTGTTATTTGGATTTCAAAATTGGCCTAAAGTTTTCAACTCCGACATTTTCTACACCTCTACATTTCATTAATCATCAGCCAAATTTGGCAGTGGTCATCATGCTCACAAAATTACTTTTTTAGATCAAATCACACATGATTTTACCTCACACACCATCCACTTTACTCGTCATTTTTCCCATCGGAAAAGGGGAGAAATTTTGCCTTTGCACCATTTTCGCAGCGAGAAATCTGACATCACTCAGTAGATTAAACAGGGTGGCCCACAATGAAAACTTTGCCAAAAATTGGGGTTAAAGGTAACTAAACAAACAGGAATGGTGGTCGATGGAATGTGGAATATTGGAGAAGTTTCATCAAAAACTCGAGAAGTAACCGTACCGTAACAATGGAAAGCTATGATGAAGCTTTTTATATCCTCCCTCCACCTTCAGTGACGTGAAATGGAGACTTTAAAACGTAGCGGAGAAAAAGAATAAAATTCACTGAGTTTCGTTGTTCCCACGTTTCATCGATCTACTGTTTATAAACCGTGAGCATTTCACTGTGTGCCACCCCTCGTGTGGGGCCAGTCTGCGGTGCATCTACATGTAGTTGTGCCTGCGGTCCAGCGTGTACAGGTACGTCGACCTGTGAGCAATCGCAATACTGGACGAGGAAAAAACTGTGTGACGTGATGAGAAAAGTTGTAGGTGATTTGACAGGTTCAAGTGAGAAGTGACTGATTTGACAATATAAACAACTGTCACTTATTTCACTTGAAAAAAAAACTTGTAACGTGTCTGAGTCACTTTACGGCTTGAGGAATGGGTACCTGACAGCGGGCTTCGGCTGGGCGCGATAGCCCCGCTCAATGTCGCCCACATTCACGTCGAGATCGGGATTCACCACTGCGACTGTGTCTGCGAAAATTGCGTAAATCGCTCAAGGATTCAGTGTCACAATACGACGCCATGCGACTGCCCACATGCCATGCCCATAACAATGAGGCGCCATGCCCAACATCGCATATGCCGTCCCAAAATTCCTATAGTTGAAATTTCCACACTTTCCAAAATGAAATTTGCAATTTTCAAGTTCAATTTCAGATAAAAATGAAGTTTGCGTCTGGTTTGCGTTATACAAGTGGAATTTAAGTGGTAAGATACATAGAAAACAGTTGAAAATTTAAATACCTATCATATTTTCATCCCATCATATTTAATCATCATTATAAATATTTAAGCGAGTTAAGATTCTTTCAGCGAGCAACGTACGTTTGGTGTAGTTCTGTGGCTCGGCGATGTACTGGGGGTCGTCGAGGGGGTCATCCACATGCTGGCTGCCGTCGGGGGTGGCCAGCTGCGGCGCCAGGTAACCCGACTGCACTTGGGGACCCGCCTGGGCCCACTGCGGCCCGAGCTGCTGCTGCTCTGGGTTAGCCTGTGGCTGTGCCGCTCGCTGAAACTGCCGCTGCACTGCGCGCTGTGCGGCCAGCTGCGCCTGCTGCTCGTTGTAGATCCGCCCACGCTCCAGCAGCTCCTGCGCGCAACACAAACTATTGCCTCTAGCTGTGTGTGGGAGGGGGGGGGGGGGCTTGCACCGCGTTGCCTCACTTGGATGTGCGCCAGGTGTTGCTCGTGGGCGTCCTGCTGCTGCTCCGTGTTGCCGTCCATCATGAAGGCGGAGTTGGAGGCAATGGCGTAGTGCGACAGGACGGGGCGCGCCGATGCCACGCGTCGCTTGTGTTCCAGCACCTGTGCAGGGGGGGGGGGGTGTGGCAGTAGCGCTGTAAGTAGTGCAGCGCGAGATGGCAAACTCACCGGAAAAAGTTTTTATGTTTCTGAGTGTTTTTTCAAACTTATACCAGAATCAAAAATACTTTTTGAATTTCTGAACTTTCGAATTTTTCTCGACTTTCAAGTGTATTTTTTCTCATGGCAGTAAAACTTCGAAATTAGCAGTGAGGCGAGTCACCTGTGCGGGCAGTTGGCTAAGGGCGGGCGCGCGCCGCTGCGGCTTGCCGTAGTCCCACTCGAGGTGTCCCTGCAGGCGCATGGCCTCGCTGTACTGCAGCTGGTCCAGCGCCGGCTCCACGTAGAACGACGACCGCTCGGGTCCCGTCTGCGCACAACCAGGGGGGGTCTCTACTGTGCACACAGGAGGGTAGGGTAGGGTTCAAACGGGATCCCGATCCCGAATCCCTAGAAATTTTGGGATTTTGTGGTCCCGATCCCGATCCAGAAATTTGACAAAGCCAATCTCGATCCCGATCCCGAGATTTTGAAAATCTCAATCCCGATCGATACAGTGCCCATTACCATACTTTATAGTATGCATATATGGTAGACAGTGGTGTGAATGACAATGCCGGGCAGCACATTGCGCAGTGCCTAAATGAATATATAACATTGTTTGGGATGCCAATTTAATCCAACGTTTCTGGCATTCATTGTTTTTGGTGTTTTGAGTCATTTTGTAAAATGTCAGGAAAAAACCCTGAAAACCAATTTTTTAGGCCTAAATCCCGATCCCTATCCCGAAAGGTCTATCCCGATCCCGATCCCGAAATCTCAAAAATCGAATACCGATCCCGATCCCGAAAGGCCAATTCCGATCCCGATCCCCAAATCTAAAAAAAAACAATCCCGATCCCGATCCCGAAAAGTCAATCCCGTTTGAACCCTAGGGTAGGGGTGTAAATACCTGTCCGCCGGGGCGGGGGTGCAGCATCCAGAATGGCAGATTCGTGCTGAGCTTTGGCGTGAAATGATGCAGGTCGGTTGTGCTGATGGTCGTGCCGGCGGGCCGCGCGACTGTCTTGCGCCGCGACGGCTCCCTTGCCGTCTGCAGGTTCTCGCTGCTGTTGCTGCGTGAGCGTTGCGTGGCTATGGATGCATCGGCCGAAGCACCGTGTGTAATGGACCCACACACGTGAGTTGTCGTGTCAACTCAATGTCAACTAAATAACACAATTTGTTAACATAACTACATAAGCATCACATTTAAAGGAAACAGAAATGATGATGATGAAATAACAATGATGAACATGATGTGAAATTAATTATGCTCTATCAGATGGGAAATATTAAATTTCATGTTTCAGTAAAATTTAGTTGACACGAGCGTTTACCCAGTTACCCAGCGTGTGTGGCGTCAATTACCAAGCTCGTCTATTAACGTACGCGGTGGCGAGCATTTTGTTCAGATCGGAGCTGCTGTAGAGGGCGACCTTTCTCTGCCTTGCACCCCGTTGCCCGCCGGTCACAGGGCTGGGAACTGCCAGGGGACTGGCGGCAGTCTCCGTCGACGGGTACTGGGCCCCAATGGGCGTGCACAGGTCCAGCTGCGTGGGCTCGGTGAGCACGTCGGCGCTGCCAGACATCTCTGCTGCTGCTGCTGCCTCGATCTCTCTCTTTCAGTCAACCGGTGCAAGTGCCGCTGCGATGGCTCTCCAGTGCGCCACTCGGCTCACTTTTATTGACCCCAAAGTGGGATGTTTTTTTGCGCGGTGATGTGCAAGATTTTTTTACTTTGTAAGCGGAGCTTCGATTTTTAGTGCGTGTTGTATTCTAGTGCGTCATTTCAGTTCTTTTTTAGTGCGTCAAATAATCCGTGGTATGTTTCTCCCAATAAGAGTACCTAGTGGGAAATGCACACCTTTATCGAACGAAAAAGGTGACAAAAATTCTCCAAAAAGTATATTTTTGAAAATACTCCCCCATCGTCATGCGGTGCACACAATGAAGCAAATACGATACGCCGCTGATCAAAATGAGTGGTGTGCGTTTTGTGGCCCGTATGAAACAGTCTATTAAAAACCCTCCATCCACTCAAACAGACTAGCCGCAACCAGTCGCGTGATGCCGGGCGCGGTCAGCTACGCGGCCAGCTCCATTGCCATCCTGCAGCGGGTGGCGCTGTCCTGCGTCGACTCGTGCCACGGCCATCTCAATGCCCAATTGAAGGCGCACGTGAAGCAGGCCAGGCAGTCGCTGGCGCACGTGCACAATAAGCGACTGATGCTTGGGACTGGGGTGGAGGGCGGAGCCAAGGGCGATGAGATAAGGGCTACGCATGTGCGCTATCTGGGTGAGTCGGGTGCCTGCGCACGAGCCCTGTGGGGTGAAGTGTCGAATGTCATACAAATTTGTCAATTGTTATGCAAAGTTCAGTTATAAAATGTTTTCTTTTTGTTATTATTGACACTGGACACTTGACTTTACACTTTACAGGGTTCGGGACTGAACCCAGATAGTCGTCTGATTTTATGTTTTGTAGGTATACTCGGTGGACATCACACTTAGTATGGAAACCTACCATAACCCATCTGAATAATGAAGCAAAAATTATACAGTTTTTTCATCGTAATGTTTATGTAGTTTTTACCATGGAATAATTGAGTACGAAAATTATTACAAGATTTTATTCATTAAATTTCGTAGGATTCTACACATACTTTGCGGTCCGCCGAGTATAGATATTGTCTGTTTTCCCACGCAGAGGACTTGCTGAGCAAGTTGCTGCAGGCTGTGCAGCTGGACACCAAGACCGCCCTGGCCGGCCTGTTGCAGTTCGTCACGCCCGACGTCACGTTCGCCAGCGAGACCCGTTTTCGCGTGGTGCTCGCGCGCGCCACCAGAGAACGCCTGGTGGTGCAGCTGCTGCGAGACGCCGTACAGCTGGCTGACGAATTCTGTTCTGGGGCCGGCGACAAGGCTTATGTGCATTCGGCGCTTATTTTACTGTTGTCGAGGTTCTGCCAGGAGCTGCAGGTGTCTGTAGCTGGGTCTGTTCTGTGTTCATGCCGTAATGGCGGCCCGCACACTAGTTGATACATTTCTGTCAACTGGTCTGTGTCAATTGGTCTGTGTCAACTCAGATTTCGGCTTCACGTGTTGCCGAGCGATCTGCAAATGCGCATGCAAAAATTTTGAAAGATAAATATTTTGGCAAGTGCATTTGGATATCGCTCCGCGACACGTGAAGCCGAAATCTGAGTTGACCTATACCAGTTGATTGTCAACTAGTGTGTGCGCTGCCAATTGCAACACTGTCATTTTTTCTATTAAAATTTTTTTCCTTGTTCCTCAGCTACCTGCTCAACCTGTGCGAGAAGCAGTTCTCTCTGGACGCGAACACCGAGTCTGCCGCAGCGGGCGGGCTGACCAACTTGCAGTCGGGGCCGCGGCCGCCCAAGGACGTGGAGCAGTACACGCCGGCCGACAGGGTCACCAAGCAGCTCGGCGCCGCCGCGCAGAGACTGCTGGATAGATACGTCGAGATGGAGGGCAGCGGCTTGTCGCAGGTGCGCATTGGTGTATTTTATGCTGATTTTAAAAGTATTGAGCTTCGGGCGAAGTGACTTTGATGTCGCCATTCGCTTTTTAAACATTCGATGTGAAAATGTGCTCGATATGTAGACTACTAATGGCGGGCCACACACTAGTCAACTGGTCTGTATCAATTCAAATTTCAGCTTCGCGTGTTGTAGAACGATCTCCAAATGCACATGCACCAATGTTACGCAATAAATATTGCGGCAAGTGCATTCGAAGGTCGCTATGCGACACGTGAAGCCAAAATCTGAGTTGACACAGACCAGTTGACACACGTGTCAACTATTATTCATTGGGCCGTCATTTGTTCATCATTTTCGATGCGAACAGAAGTTATATTCTCGACATCACATGTCCAAATCCTACACGCAACTGGCACATCATCACAGTTACTGGTTAAATCGGTGGACACGCGCGACTGGCTCGCCTGTCCCGAACCTAAGGCTGTGCGCGCAGTGATGAAGCGATTGGTAGAGGACTTGGCCGACATTGACAACCGGGTCGGCCAGCTGTACGTGGAGGGCGCCAGGAGGGCAGGTCTGCATATTGGGGGATTTTCGAGTTCCGATGGCTAGAAATGGTAAATATCCAACCGCTTCGCTGAGCGTGTGCGGCGAGAAAAGAGACCACAGCACTTTACGGCACCTGGGGCCACTCCCAAACCCTGTAAAATAAAAAACGACCGGTAAACATAAACTTTTACGTTTTACAGTGTATTTTACATGACATTTAACATTTGACAGAGTTTGACAGGGCCCCCTTATCACCGTAATCCCCAAATAACAGCGCCCATTCCCAGGCGGCGGTGCGAGCGATTCGAGCCGCGGCCGTCGCACGCTGACTGCAGGCGCACGCGGCACATCTACAAAGGGCACCGGCTGGCGGCCGCTGGACGGCGGCGGCGCTATGAACGCACTGGATAAGCTATGGGCTGAGAGAATCGACTATTTCGCCCCGGTGCAGTTCAACAAGGCCAGCATTGTGATGGGCATAGTGAAGATATGCTTGAAGACTCTGCTGGAAAGCGTTAGGCTGAAGACTTTCAGTACGTACGGGTTGCAGCAGGTGCAAGTGAGTTCGTTTGAACTATTATAACATCCAAAAATAATAATATTTGTGAAAAAATGGCAAATCGGGTAATTCAAATCAAGGAAAAATCAGACAATTCAGGGAAAAATTGAGTGTCGCCAATCAAACTTTTATTGATTTTAGATTTCGAAGTTTTTGTAATAATGCAAAATATAGAAGCGATACGGGACACCTCCTTGTTGGATGGTTTATTCTACAAATATTCTATTGTGATTGCGTTATGTTAACCATTTTTATGTATTTTCCAATTTCACACATGTTGCCAGTTCAAAGTTAGTCAATTCCCAGGTGGACTGCCAGTACTTGCAGCTGTACTTATGGAACTTCGTGTACGATGAACAGTTGATGTTTGTAATGCTGGACGAAGTTCTGAAGACAACCATGCAACGTTGCATTCAACCGGTGCTTATGAACCAATCTATTGTCGATAGCATATGCGAAAGAGCGTGAATTAGTGTTTCAACTTTCTAGTTTTTGTGTGTGTGGTCTTGCTTCTCGGTAATCGATGGATATGTAAATATTTACATTGTTCCTTATTGGATTCTGTGATACTCCGCGACGGTGGGTTTTCAGATTTTTACCCGCGGTCCTACTAGACTTGAAATTATTGGAATCAATGAAGGGTGTCGACTTCTCTGAGCATTTTCCTTTATATAAATGGCGTTGAAAAATATACAAATTTGAATAAGCAATAAATAAATATACTGACGTCACAACCACCGAAATTTCCGAGTAAATTCCGAAGTTCCCCGTAAAATATGAGCACACGTATCTAGACCCTTGCCCCGGCAGTAATCACGCCACCGGAATTGCTACAAGGCGGCGGTGTAGCCGCGGGCGTGGCGCCAGAGTCTGGCGTGGCGTCGTCCGCTGAGCTGCTGTCCGCTGGTGTGCCCACTCCGCTCATCGCCCCGTTCGCCTGCGGTGCAGTTTTTGAAGTGGCGTTTTGGAGTGGTTTTGAAATCTAAAATGGCCAAAATAATGGTTTTTAAGGTTAAAATGGGCAAGATGATCACATAATTTTAGCCTGGTTGAGAAGTGCATGTTGTGAGTGTCAAATGGGCAACCTTTTAAACGTGTGGATATTTTTGCAAAAAGAAAGCCACTAATAAAAAAGCGCCGCTGTTTAATAAACTGCTTTTTTCACCCCTACGGTACCAAACAACAGCACTCACCCTAGTGGCAGCTCGCATAGCACTCTCCACTTGAGGTTGGTACTCCCGTTCGGCGGGCACGTGCACCTTGGGCAGCAGCTGCCCATCCAGCGGCCACGCCTCGTGCACCGGCCACAGGCGGCGAGCGCGCAGCTGCGACTGCCACGAAAGGTGCTGCGTCGCTTGCAGCGCGTCCGCCTCGCATCGGTGCCGCGACAGCAGCTCGCGCTGGGGGATGCGGAGAGGGGCTGGGTTAGAATGGAGGGTGGAAAATGGAGAGTAACGGGGTGCCAACTTTTTAAAAAATAACATTTTTGCACTAAGAGATGTGACCAGCCACCTATAACGTACAATTTATGCCACTTTTCTGGCATTTGTCGACCCATTTGTGTTTTTCGACCCATTTTTGCGGTAAATAATAGAAAATGCTTCAATATGAGAACTTTTACAAAGATCCCAATCCCGATCCCGAAAAGATGCCAATACAGATCCCAATCCTGATCCCGAGACACCAATCCCGATCTCGAAATCTAAAAAACCAATCCCGATCCCGAAATCTAAAAGGCAATCCCGATTTCGAAGTCAGTCCTGTTTGAACACTAACCTTATTCTTTTCGAACTGCACCAAGGCTGCAGAAATTGCTATGGCGAACGGCTGTCTGGTGCTGCTTTCCTGACCGCTACGGTCAACGGACGTCGAGTTCGGGGACAGCGTGTTTGGCTGGAAATAGAAAAATCCCAATTCGAAGAAAAGCGAAATTCCCAAAATGGGCCCACACACGCTAGTTGACATCGACACCAAAGGCAATTGGTGCCGATCACGATCCAGTTGACATTTGGTGTCGACGTCAACTAGCGTGTGGGGCCATTCCCACATACACTAGTTGACATCATAAACTGTGTCAACTAGATTTTGGTTAATCATGTGTTATGTTCAATTTTCCTATGTGATAGAGCATAAATAGGTAGCTACTTTCATATCGTGGCACTTAATTTTCATTGTTTCTGTTAAGTGTGATGCTTTATTTTTGTGTTATTAAGTTGACATTCAGTTGACCGAATTTGCGATGTCAACCAATGTGTGACCCAAATCCTCCAAAACCAACCACATCCAGTTCGAGCGTATTGTAGACCTGCATATCCCTGAACATGCGACACACTGACAGCGGCGGCTTGAATCCATGCGTCCGCCGCGCGGCCATCCGCAGCACGAGTCGTTCAACTGTGAGCGCCAGCCGTTCCCGCTCTACGCGTTGACGCACTTGCAGCTGGTCGCGTTCCGCACTTTGCGACGAGTGTAATGCAGCCATACAATCGGGCACTGCGAGGGCGGATGTGATATGCGATAGTTACGCACAACTAGGTCGTCAAATCTCCGCTTTACTAAGGCAAAATTTTTCCGTTTCCATTTTTCCCGGTTCATTTTCGTTTTTCGGCAGTTTTTCTGTTGTTGTTTTGCACGCATGGAGGTTTTTCAATTATGCAAATTTTTCTGCTTCCATCAACATTTCTGCAAATTTTTCTGTTTCCGGAAAAATGTATGCATTTTTCCATTTGTGGCAAAATATCTGCAATTTTTTTTACATTTGTGGCAAAAAAATTAAAAAATTCAGTTTCCATACAAATTTTGCTTTTCGTTTCCGTCAAGTGCAAATTTTTTGCCACCTAGTCACGACAACAACCAAAGAATTACAAATATACCTCGAGTACTTTTTCCACCACAATCAGCTTTCCTAGCCTTTTGTTCCTCCTCCCATTTGTCCTTGGTGAGGTAACTTCTCTTGGCTAGTAAAAAGTTGCTAGTGTCAATCCTGGGCGTGTCGTGGACGTGCCGGTCGCCCGCCCGCTGGTACTCCACTGCGGTGCTGTACCATCGACGGGCGATCTGATCGATTAAGCATGTAGATGTGCATAAGCATAGTGGAATCATGTTAGGTGACAATTTCGCACCTCGTCGAGTGACACATGATGATGTGGCAGTAAAAGGAGTTAAAATGTGATTTGGTGAGACATCGCATATTCGTGTCAACTGAATGACAACTACATCACACAAAAAGAATTTTAAGGCATCGCACTCAAAAGAAACAATGAAAATTGAGTGTCCCGATTTCAAATTAACTTTGTTCCATCATATAGGAAAGTTGATAATCAACCTAAGTTTAGTTGACATGAATTTTGTCACATGAACACTAGTGTGTGGGGGACCACTAATAGTGTTTAGAGAGTAGCAAAAAACGACAACAACGAATGTGGATTTATCGACATTTTTCCTGGGAGTTACAAGAAAATTGTCACTTCAAACTTTATACATCACTGTTCTTGCCACTTCACAAGGTTCGAAATCGTAGTATCTCAAAAAACATGGAAAACTTTCCCTCACCAACCTCTTTCCTCAAGCCTCTATAAGCATCATAACAATTCCCAGCATGCAGCGCGTCCGTAAACCTCATCTGCGCGCCAGCCACCTGCGACCAGTGCAGCTCGTTCTGGGTGCCCTGCGCCAGCGCGGCGAGTCTGGCCGCCTTGGCAGCTTTCTTGCCGCCGCGCGTCGCCCCGCTCGCAGTCACGCTGGTGAGCGACGTGCAGGATGGTGATGGAGTGATGTGCACCGTCACCTCGGCCGTGGACATTGTGGTTGTAGGGGTGGCTGCGGCGCCGCTCGCGTCCCACTGAGTTGGGAGGGGCTGTGTGATGATTGGAGCAGAGTTTTTATAAGTGCTGAACTTTTTCCTAAGTAAACGTATTTTATTTTTACTCAACATTGAGTACAGAAAACGTTAAGTAATTTGTTTAGCTCTAATACTGCGTAAAAGGTGAGTAAACGTAAAATCCAATATCTAGTAATTTGTTTGGCTCTAGTTACTCAGAGAAAACGTAAAAACAAGTATTTTTTAAAAATTTTGTACCCAGGAAAACATAAAGGCAAGTGAAAGTCAAAGTGAGAGTCGTCACTTTCCCTACTCGTCGCAACTTTCGTTTTTTCTACTCCCATTTTCGCGCCATTTCAATTCATTTGAGCGTTTCATGCGCCCCATAAATTTTTCTAAATTACATTTTCTGCACTCGCGTACTTTCAAAAAGTACGCGTAAACGTGAGCACAGGTATTTTTTAATAGGTGGAATGTAAACGTGAGTATTCACTGAGTACTAGAGTATATGTATTTTTCGAGTAAACGTAAACACTTTTCAACAAATACGGATTGGGCGAGACTTGTCAGCGATGAAACAAGGATAACGAACTAGATCTTTTCTGTTGATCCTAGTGATTAGAGATTCAGGTTTTACGGGTGTTTTCAGCTCGCCTCCAGTTGGCGACTGTTTTACAACGCGTGGAGAAGCCGCCGCCGCATCGGCGCACGCCGGAGGTGCCCCGCTATCGTTAGGAGACAAGCCCCTATTTATGAGCAACCTGCAACGTTGGCGAACTCTTTTAACGTAGTAAATTACCTAGATCAAATGTCTACCGCGCTAATAAATATAACGATATATACCAACAAGCCAAAAATCTACCTACAGCCGTTTTTTAGCTAGAAAATCCGATAAAAACCCTTCCAACTCATTTAAGTTTTCTAGAATGAGTATTTTTTATCTCCGTCAACTGTGTCAACGGACTCCACATTCCGGTTAACTAAAATGCGTACAAAGCCCATTTATGTCCTTTCAACGTGTTGGTCACTTGAACAGCATAGATCACCTGAGCGGAGGAACCTTCTGTTCGGCGCTGCTCTGCTGCAGCGGCTTGGCCACGCCGCCCTCCTCCACCAAGACGTTCAACTGCTCACTTTGCTGCTGCGCCACCACGGACACGTTCTGCGTGCTCCAGGGAGCAGTCCCAGACCCTGTAAAATGTCAAATGTCAGTCAAAGTGTCAAAAGTCATGTAAAA
The DNA here is from genome assembly GCA_964036195.1 of Sphaerolaimus hirsutus. Taxonomy (NCBI): domain Eukaryota; kingdom Metazoa; phylum Nematoda; class Chromadorea; order Monhysterida; family Sphaerolaimidae; genus Sphaerolaimus; species Sphaerolaimus hirsutus. Next base: position 13,933,899 of record OZ038458.1, read on the forward strand.
TGCCTAGTAAAATGGCAAACTGCCATTTCACCGGGCATTTTCCATGACTTTTGACACTTTGCATGACATTTTACATTTTACAGGGTCTGGGACTGGCACCAGGCCGCGTTGGCCACGCTCGTCCGGTCGAAGGTCACCTCGATCGGTCGCGCCGCGTCGATTGAAAGTGACGCCAGCAACGTGCGGCTGCGGTCGCTGGTAGCTCTATTCGGCTGCGGTGGGCGTGGTGATAAGGAGCGACAGCGATTCGCTGCTCCGCTTTGGGTCGGTTTGGCTGGCACGGTTTGAACAGGACAGGCGGGTGCCCGTTTGATACACTCGGAAGTGGTGTCTGATTTCGCTGGCGGCGCCGAGCTGCGGGGATCACATAGTTTATTTCAAATATTTACGTAGAGTGAAATGATATGAAAACGGTCCATAGCAGAGTCTCAACTTTTTGTTTTCCGCTTGCGGAATATTTCGACCTAGCCGTTTTCCGGCAGCTGAAATTTTTTTATCGTTCCAGTTTTCGGCAAGTAAATTCTTTTACCGTTCCTTTTTTATCTTTAAAAAAAACTTTTTTCCTTTCCAGTTTTCAGTTTTCTGGTGGCTGAAATTTGATAACATTCCTGTTTTACGTACCGTAAGACAAACATTTTGACAGTACCCAAAACAGACCATTCAGTATCAGCAAGTAGCCGTTTCTTTTTGCTGTAGGCCGCCGCGCTGTGCGGCACCGCAACGCTAGGCGCAATCTTAGCTGGTTGTTCCGTCACTTCCGCTGGCTTACTCGTTTTACTTGACACATCAGAGCAATCAGTGACATCAGCAGCGACACTATTGCTCGCTGGCTCAGTGCCAACGCTGTCAACTGGAGCACTTGGCTTTAGTGAATTTGGGCTCGTCGAAGTTTGTGCAGTCGTTGGTAAAACCAGTCTGCGCCTCGACGCAGCCAATGACCGGCTATCGGAATGATCAGAGTCGGAATCGTGAAAATCAAACACGTCGCCGCCCGTCGATGTGTCCGCTGGCCGCGAAGTGCCTGAAAAATTGCACAATGAATTTTTTGTTTGCTTATTTTGAAACAAATGAAAGTTGCATTACCTGATGTGGGTGATATTACTGAGATGACACCAACATTAGAAGCGGCGCCCTTTTTATTCGGTGAGTTTGTCAACTTTCTCCGTTTATTCGGTGTGAAAAGTGTCGCTGGTTGGCCAGATTGATTCGCAGCCTGCAGTCATGAAACAAGTGGATCATTGTACCTGCGCACACTGGTTTGCACCGCTACTTTGGTGAAAACTGACATGGCCACATCCAGTGTACAATTATTGTATGCTATATGTGTTTTAGGTTTCAAATTTTTCAAATTTAAACTTACATAAATTTAAATAACATAAAATCATTCAACCGAGTCGATTCATTAAAATTTCAATTAAATTTCAGTTTTCAGGAAAGTGCAGCGCCAAAAGTATGCTGCGGTATCAGAGATAAACCACAACCGACCCACCTGCATTTGCATGTGTTTCCTTTTGTTACGCAAGTATTCCCGGCGGCGGCGCGCCAACGCATAAGAAGCGACCAGCGATGGCGAGGGACTAGTGCCGGCGGGATCAGCACTGCAAAATAAAATAAATGAAAGTCCAGTGCGAATGTTTTCAACAATGGAAGTTGGACATGGAAATATGTTCAAAAAAGCTTAGAATACATAGAGAGTGACACTTATACTTGAGATGCATGTGGTCAGATGTAGAGATGGCACTTGATTCTTCCAGTTCCAACTGATAAAAATCTGATTTTTTTAATAAAAAAATTACACAATACTGATGCTAAACTGATGCTTGAGTTAAAAAAACTAAGTTTCTAAAAAACGGTTGAAAAAGCAGGTCATTCCTAACAGCGACTGCAAAAAAATCTTGCCTGCAATTGTCCTGCTTTTGCAACCCTTCACTTTCTCTGGTTGGATGAGTTCCAGACGGGGGGTTGGCGAGTGCCTGCTGCGGGTACCCTTGTGCAGTCGCGCCAGAGCCGGGCAGCTGCGGCGCGGGGCACGACAGTGCACTCGGCTGGTGCTGCGGCTGCACGGCGCGGCTGGGCAGCTCTGGCGTCGGCGCGGGGCTACGCGCGCTTTCTGAAAATGTTTGAACACAACGTTTTTGAAGTGTAAAAATTCGACTCGCATGCAAATTGCGTGAAATATTACAAAATCAAAATTTTTACACTCCAAATACGTTGTTTTTTTTTATAGATTTTGATTTGCAGCGTTTGATTCAGCATGCAAAAAACGTTGGAACGCTGAACGCAAAATTTCAGTGTGCGGTGCTGCAAAACGATCACAAATTTTCATACCCCTTTATAGTTTTTCACTTTCAAAATCATTACCTCTCATGTGAATTATTAACTATTCTTGGCTTTATATCTGCCTAGTAGGCACCTATTTTTAGCCTTTTTTTCTCGCTTTTTCCTTCTACACCTCAAGTAAGCCTACAAGTAAGCCCTGCGAACCGCCCCACCCCACTTTTAGCTGTATATCCCTCCGGAGGAGCGATTTGTAGTCATATTTATGAACCGCCGGAGGGGTCGAAATTCAAACCCCGGTTTAAAATAAGGTACTGCAGAGTTAGTGAAAAAAGTCTGGGCACCTTCAAAAGTGAAACTCCTAGGACTGGCAGGGTCGAAATCCGAGTGCCCGACAACGTCGCTGTCAGGACTCTCACCCCTCTCCAACTGCTCCGAGCTGAGGCCCTCCTTGAGCAGCTTGACGCACTCGTCGTTGGTGCACAAGTCGCACGGCCGTTTGCCGCGATTGTTCGTTTGGTCCACGCGCGCGCCGTGGCGCAACAGCAGCAGAACCAGCTGTGGATACACAACTGATTGTAGGTTGTGTTTACCTACTAGATAAAAAACAATAAATGGATACCTGAGCGCTGTTATTGGCGGCGGCGTCGTGCAGCGGCATGTCGTTGTCCAGTCCGGGCGCGTTCACGTCGGCGCCCTTGCGGACCAGTACTTTGGCAGCACGGTACATGTCGTGGTTGCACGCCTCGTGCAGAGGGGCCCAGCCTTTAAACCGAACGTTTATCCATGAGGGTTGAAAGACGTTTCTGTTTGAAGACAAGATTTTAAAATACAACGTTGAAGGCCAACACACTTACACGTTAATATGATATGCTCACCACCGTAAATTTTTTTTATAAATTCCCATTTATAACTGCCATTGAGGGTTAAAATTGCTTTTCGGTTCTGTTGGGGACCGCAGGTGCCTAAACAGGAATATATAGTTGTGACACCCCTGCACACACAACAACAGCTTGATTGTTTGTGTGTCGGTTTTTAAAAAGTGATTATCAGAGTTGTTGGCACATAAAAGTGTAAAAGACCGCACCAGCATGATCCCTCGCATTAACATCGGCTCCCTCCTGCAGCAGGGCCAGACATCGCCGGTGGTCGCCCTTCTTGGCGGCGATGTGCAGCGCCGTCTCGCCGCGCTCGTTGCGTTTGTGCACGCGCGCCAAGCGGCTGCGCGGCGTGCTCGACGAGGGGGTCGACTGCACCTGCGTCAACGTGGTGCTGCACACTGGCACGCTGCCAGCTCTGGCCTGCGGCGTGCCGCCAGTGAGGCCGGGCGAGGGCAAGGCGCTGGGTATGCAGCCGGACGATGGTGAACGAGGTGATGAGGCGTCTGCGCGGCAGGGCAGGTTGAGTTGAGAATGTGTCGTTCAACATCAGATTAATTTAATTGTCAGTGTAAAGCTGAAATACTCTCGAATATTTGTATGTTTGATACAGAAATTGTTGAGCATCAACCAGGACCAAAACATTTTTTTGCACCAGCTTACCGGTTTTTTGACCACAAAGTGTTAAAGGCATATGAAACACTCTAAAATTTGTTGAAAATCACGATTCGAGTATAGGACCAGTACTATGACTTCCCATAATGTATTTTATTCGCTTCCTCACTTTTTGTGGTAATTTTTTTAAAGGAGGGTCTCGAATTGGTGTTAATCAACACAGAAAGAACGTATAATCAACAATGAAGAAATCTGAATCTTAAAAACTCATATGGCAATATCAAATCAACGACATACACTATAACAAAGTAAACTATGCCGCACTAAACAAAACAGGAACACACCACCGCTGATCTGCTTCAACAATGCGAGTTGCTGCCGCTCAGACATTGGGTACGCGTGCGATCTGGGCGACAACACCACGCCGCCAGGGGCAGTTTCCGGGGGTCCGGCTATGCGGCGTCGTTTCGCGCTGCCCGTTGATGCGGCGGAACCACGCCGACCCTCCGCGCCGCCGCCTGAAGAAATGTTAACGGCAAGGTGGTCAACTCTTCACATATGGCATGGCAGCAGCGGTTTGACTGATTAGGCGTGGGAAATGTCATTTTTTGAGTTGCCTGATATTTTTTATAGCTAAGTGGGGTTACCGTACGGTTCAAACAGGAAATAGGTTCTCGTCAACAAAACTACATTCAAAAATCAGAGTGGTTATAATCACTGAACTTTTAAAAAAAGTATATGTAAAGTTAGCAGTGACTTCCAGTGATAAAAGTGATCCTAGGCATACAGCATTGAATAAACAAAAAGTTCATCTCGTGATACATGTGTGATCCTCCTTCCCATTTCATTGTTTTAATAGTTGATAGCTGAGCCCCACAAGGCATCAGCCAGCACCCAAGCAGCCAATGAACCAGCAACGAGCAGTTTGGTGGACCACCTGAGCTGTACCAGCAGGCACTGACAGCCTGTTGACGCACTGTTTGATTGTAAACAGGTGACCAGGTGGTGAGTTTAGAAAAAGATACCTCCACATTGGGAGATGCCACTGCCAAAGAATGATGCCACTTCCTTGAAGTGATGCCACAGTTGGTGATGTCTGCACATTAGTGTGTGCTTACAATTCAGTTCAATCTCAATTTCAACATCAATTTCAAAAAGAAAACAAAATAGATTCCACTTTCTAAAAGTGATGCCACTATTCAAGTGATGCCACCTTGTCAGGTGATGTACACACATTAGTGTGTCTATAATTAAAACAAAATTCCACTTTCTAAAGTGATGCCACTGTTTAAAAGTGATGCCACCTACATGGTGATGTACACACATTAGTGTGTCTACAATTAAACAGACATTCCACTACCAAGTGATGCCACCTTATGAGGTGATGTAAAACATTTGTGCAAACTTGCAATATATCACACAAAAGTGTGTGCTGACAAATAAAAATACCACTCTTGAAGTGATGCCACCTTGTCAGGTGATGTAAACACAATTAAAAATCACCATTGAGTGATTGCCCAATTAGTGAGGCATATTTCAGCATAGTCTGACAAGCTCTGAGTGAGCTGGCATCTAATGAGATGGCCAATGAACAGGGAGCCAATGAAGGCCCTGCATATCACACTCGCTCACAGATGAGTGATAGTGCCACAGAAAGCAGTGCCACAAGGCAAAATGCTGAGGCACCAGCAGCAAGTACTGCTGTGAACAGAAATGACCAGGTAGATATGGTCAAGCACATGTGCACATTCATGCAGAGTATGATGCGACAACAAGAGCGCATGGCAAACAGCATGATGCAACAGCAAGAGAGCATGGCTGATAAGCAAACAAATGCCATGGATAAAATGATGGACAAACAAAACCAAATGATGGAAATATTGACAGAAAAGTTGTCCATCAAGCACACTGGAACTGCACCAAATGCTGTGCATGATTTGACCAGTGATGCAAGGGATGACTGTGGACGCCACTGCTAAATGACAAATTTTCCACCTTTGGTGGTGAAGATCCACTGAAATTTGAATTGTGGATGGGCGATTTGAAGGCCCGGATCAAGCTCACTGAAGTGCCAGATGAGTTTGCAGTGATCCATGTGCGCAAATGCCTGAGTGGCAGAGCACTGCGCCAATTTGAGCACCTGTCACATGAGGACGGAATGACCTTTGAACAGGTCTGTGCATTTTTGGAGTCACAATATGGTGACCATTTTTCTGCACAAAATGCAATGAATAAGCTGATCACAACAAAGCAATCAGCAAAGGAACAAGTCAAGGACTTTGGCTTGTTGATTGAGAGCTTGGTGCGCAAAGCGATGCCAAACATTGTTCCGGCAGCTCTCAAAGTGCAATTGAAGCACTATTTTATGTCTGGCTTGCAGAATCAGACACTGCAAAATGCACTGTATGCATTGCCAACTTATGAATTGATGACATTCAAGGAGCTGGTTGAGAATGCTGAAAGGCTGGAGTTTGCTGAAAAGCGCATGAAAGTGCATGCACCAAATGCACAGAAATATTGTGCCATGCATGGCACTTATACACATTCCACTGAGGAGTGTGACATTACTGCCAGCCAGGCAAAGAGAATTGCAAGCGACAAGCTGGCAAGGCAAAATGGCAGACCTGGAGCAAATCGCTTCAACAGGTCCAAACAGTGGAATGCTAATCGCTTTCCACCCAAGGTGCAGCAGAATGCTGTAGGTGCTGAAAACAAACAAATGTACCAGAAAAAGTGGTGCAGTGTCCACAAGTCTGTCACGCATGACACACAGGACTGCTGGATGTCCAAAAGGGACAATTTCAACAAGCACCCTGTGAAAAAGGAATGGACAAGGTCCAAGGTGCACAATATTGATTGTGACCAGGAGGGTGAACCTCCCAATGCTGTGAATCGGGTGCAGCATGTGGCACAGCCACAAAAAGTGCAAATGAAGCCAAAAACTGGCTCAAAGGTCAATCAGCCATGTGCCTTTTTGAATGGCACACAATTTGACACCTGTCACCCAGACAGTGGTGCTGATGTGACAGTGGTGACTGAAAATGTGGTGAAAAGGCTTGGCTTGATGCCAAGGCCTACCAAGCACAAACTGCTTGCAGCAAATCAGACACCAATTGAAACAAAGGGATGCGTAGACATCCAAATTGACTATGCAGGTGGCACAGCTAGGGTTCAAACGGGATTGACTTTTCGGGATCGGGATTGGGATTCACTTTTTGAGATTTCGGGATCGGGATCGGGATTGGGGTTTCGGGATCAGGATTGGGATCGGGATTGGTTTTTTGAGATTTCGGGATCGGGATCGGGATTGGCCGGGATTGGGGTCACGGGATCGGGATTGGGATTGGCATTTTTCTGGTATCGGGATTGGGTTCTAGGGATAGAGATTTTGGCCATTTTTCTGGCATTCACAGTTGTTCATAAAGGTCTCAAAACACTGTTGGATGCCAGAAAAGTGGCATAAAATTGACGCTGGGGGTTTGCATGCACATTTTTGCATGCAAAAACGTCATTATTTCACATTTTATAATGTCCACTAATTTTTCCGGGATCGGGATCCCGGACTTGGGAGTTTCTCGGGATCAGGATCGGGATTGGTATTTTTGGATTTTGGGATCGGGATCGGGATTGGGGTTTCGGGATTGGGGTTTCGGGATTGGGATTGGGATCGGGACTGGTAAATCCCAGGATTTCACGGGATCCGGGATCGGGATCGGGATCCCGTTTGAACCCTAGGCACAGCCATGCATACATGTCAGATTTCAAATGAAATTGACTATGATGTCCTGTTGGGACAAGATGTGATGCCAAAATTGGGCATTTACATGAGAGCTGCAGATGGCAGTAACCTTTTGCCAGAGGCCAAAAATGTGCCTGTCACAAATGACATTCAAAGGCAGTTGATCAAACACTGCAAATTGGACAGTGATGACCAGTCAGCACTGGTCATTTTTTCTGACAAACAGGGCCAGCCAATGCATGCTGCCCATGTGCCACTGCACAAGAATGAGCCACCCAGTGAAGTGCTCATAGGCCAAGTGCAAAATTTGGACAAAAGTGAATGGGCAAAAATGCTCAGCATTGGTGACTGCTCAGATGCAGAAAAATCCAAGTTAGTGGATGCAATTTTTGAGCTGCGACATGCATTTAGCTCCATGTTCAAAACAGATGCATGCCAAAATGTGGATGAAATTGGATGCACAGATGTGGAGCATGAAATTGACACAGGTGACACCCTGCCATTCAGAGTTCCACCTAGGCACATTCCACTTAGACTGCGCCCAGAGGTAGAAAAGATGCTCAAGGATTTGCTTGACCAAGGGTGCATTGTGCCTTCAAACAGCAATTACAGCAGTGCATTTGTGCTAGTGAAAAAGAAAGATGGCTCATGGAGATTCTGTGTGGATTTCCGCCAGTTGAATTTGAACACAAAGCAAGACAGCTATCCATTGCCCCGCATGGATGATTTGCTGGATCTGTGGGCTGGGAGGAAATTTTTCTCCACCATGGACATTAAATGTGGATATTACAACATCCGCATCAAAAAGGAAGATCAGCATAAAACTGCATTTACTGCATTGGACCAGTTGTTTGAATGGAAGTGCATGCCATTTGGGCTGCATTTGGCTCCGGCTACTTTTCAAAGAGCCATCAACAACATGCTGAGTGAACATCAAGGCTACTGCAGAGCATACCTAGATGACATCATTGTGGCATCCACCACACTTGAAGAGCACATTGCTCACCTGAAGGCAGTGATTGCAACGACATGCAAAGCTGGATTGAGGCTGAATCCACGCAAGTGCCATTTTCTGAAAAACAAGATTCAGTATTTAGGGCATGTGATTAGTGGTGATGGAATTCATGTGGATCCAGACAAAGCCACAGCCATTCAAAGTTACCCATTGCCTGCCACCAACAAAGAAGGCATTTCATTCATGGGACTTGTCAGCTACATGCGACGTTTTCACCACAACCTGTCCCATAAGTTGGCGCCATTGCGCAAATTTTTCCAAGCTGCTGAGAGCAGTAAGGCACAATTGAAATGGACACCTGAATTAGAGAAATTATTCAGGTAGATTTGCACTGAGATAGGTGATCCAAGGGCATTAGCAATGCCTGTGCCAGGAAATGACTATGTGATAACCACTGATGCTAGTGCCAATGGATTAGGTGCTATGCTAGAGCAGGAAAATGAGCAAGGCAAGTTGCAGCCAATTGCTTTTGCTAGTCGTGTGACTGCACCTGCTGAAAAGCGCTACTGTGCCACTGAGTTGGAAGCGCGTGCAGTTGTTTATGCACTTCAAACTTTCAGGCCATACATAACTGGAGAAAAAGTGACAGTATTTACTGATCACCACCCCCTGACACAGCTGTTTCAGAAAAATAGCCCATCGCATAGGCTTTACCGCTGGTGTCTTGTGTTGCAACAGTTTGATGTGAAATTATGCTATAAGCCAGGAATAAAAAATTTAGTGGCTGATGCTCTTTCAAGGGCACCTGCTGGCACAATTCCTGTTTGCATGGGGGAAAATGACTCCATTGACCAGCCAGAACTCACACTTGATACAGTGTGCAACATCAATTTCATCAGTGTGTCACACATGTTAGCCAAATTGGCTACACCAAAGGTGCACAACATTGCATTAGCAAGTGACAAAGAGCGCAATGACATGTTGCGCTGGCATCATGAAGGGCGCTGGGCAGCACATGCAAGTGCCTAGAAAACATACCAGCGCCTGAGACCATTCTATGGTCATGGAACATGGCCCACACTTGCAGCTGATGTGCAAGAGTATTGCAAAAATTGCAAGACATGCAAGCAGCCATCAAATTGCTATGAGGTGCTGCCATTGATGCCAAGGCCACCTCCTGACCAGCCACGTCGGTGCTGGCACATGGACTTTTCCACGTTCATGCCAAACAGTTACAAAGGGCCAAAGTATTGCCTTGTTGCAATTGATGCCATGTCGCGTTTCATCGAGGCAAGGCACAGCAATGCAACTGATGCAAAAAGTGCAGTCAAACTGTACAATGAAATTGTTGCCAGACATGGGGTCCCAGAAGAAATCGTGACTGACAGTGGGACACATTTTAAGTGCCATGAGTTTGAGACCACTTTGCAGAAAAACCAGACAGTTCTGCATGGCAAAACAGTTTCCAAAACCAGCAATGGCATCAGTGAAAGAGCCATACGCACACTGCAAGATGTGCTGTCAAAGAAAAAAGCTGATGACCACCGAGCTTGGCACCTGATCCTGCCTGATGCAGTGGCTGCCTACAATGCTACAGAGCATTCTGCTACAGGTGTGTCACCATTTGAAGCTCATTATGGCTCAAAACGCTCAACAACTGGGCATGAATTTGAAATTGCACCGCCACTAGCCAAGTTTTGGCAACAGATCAATGAGAGAGTGGCAAATGCCCAGAAGAAAGCAGCAAGCTCTGCCTATGTCACAAATCCCACAACCAAATTCAAAATAGGTGATACCATTTTTGTGAAGGATACACCTGCCATGGGAAGTCGCAAAGCAAAATTGGACTTGCCCAATTCCAAAGAAGGTGAAATCATTTCATTCCCATCACCTAAGGCTGCAACCATAAAATTTAGCAATGGTAAAGTGCGTGTAGTCCCCATTAACATGCTGCAGCCCCATTCTTTAGGTTCAGGTACTTAGGAGAGGATCAACAGGAGACCAGCCAAGGAATTTAGGACCAGCACAGGTGATATTGTGATATAATGTAGTTTAGGTATTTGAGGCCAAATACTTCCTGCACCCCCCGAGGAGTTAGCAGTGACTTCCAGTGATAAAAGTGATCCTAGGCATACAGCATTGAATAAACAAAAAGTTCATCTTGTGATACATGTGTGATCCTCCTTCCCGTTTCATTGTTCAAATAGTTGATAGCTGAGCCCCACAAGGCATCAGCCAGCACCCGAGCAGCCAATGAACCAGCAACCACCAACCAGCTCTACCAACTGTAAATGTAAGTATTTATTTTTCACTCACCAAAACGTATAGAAAATGTATAATACTTTTTTTTACTCATTCTCATGTGAAATGTGAGTAATATACTTTTTTCTCAGGAAAATGTAAAAGCGAGTTCTTTTCCCCTGGAAAACGTAAAACCTACTACTTTTTGAGTGAGAGTGTCAGTTTTACACTGGAAGGCATAATAGATGTCGTTTTTAGTGATTAGTTAGTATTTTTTAGAATTTTTTTTATGATTTCTTGAAAATTTACTTATTTTAGCAACAAAAATATATTTTCTCTGTACGCGTGTACTTTTAAAATGTACGCGTAAAAGTGAGTACATTACACGGAGAGTGTATAATTTAGCAAAATAAATAAAACTGAATCATCAGACTTTAACAACCCTGTAAGATTTGACTTAAATGCACACTTTGGTGATTTCCGATATTCAATTATTTAAGTTTATGTGACGCGTCCGCACGGGTACTCGACGCACCCGCCGGCACCCAATAAATCCACGAAACCAACCCTGACACACCCTTCATGGTGGACAACCTAAACCGTATTCAATGCAGAGGGGGATGGCTGCATCATTGCTGAATGGCTGTGCTGACCTACCAAGCTCTTCATTGGCACCTGCTCACCCATCCGCTGGGAACACAGCAGAACCAGTGCCAACAAGCTGCTTCTATCCAGCTTCAAAGGAACCTACACCTACAGCACCTGCTCACCCATCCGCTGGGCACACAGCAGAAATGCTTCACAGGTGGGAAAAGAGGTCTCCTTCAGTGCTGTCAGCTCGCGGTGTCCACTGTCACACCGGAGTGATCCAGACAAACACAAGAGCACACTGGCAAGGGAGGTACCAGTCAGTTGCTTGCAGTGGCCTCGCCAGAGAGAGAGAGAGAGAGAGAGAGAGAGAGAGTGAAAGTGTGATGGTTTTGGTTAACCCTGTTCTCCCTTAACTTAACTTATCCCTAAACTTATTATCCTTTTCTTAAGGGAGAAAAGGGGGAATATGTTGGGAATCGTGATGTTTGTTCAGTTATACTACTTCCACATCTGATCAAATATAGCTGTGTGATAGCAGCCATCGAGAGAACAGTATGAAGTACTAACCAACCAAAACCACTCAACCTTCAAATCCAACAACCCCTACTCTCTAAAGAAAATCACGGACAAATCAAGTGCCATTTCACAACTCACTGTGGAACGACTCTGCCCCCTCGCTTGTGTTCGGACTCTGAGCGGCCGCATTTGGACAGCTAGCAGTTTGACTTTCGAAAGTTGTTACGATAGAGATTGGCTGCTGAATCGAAGTTTTGTGGACATTTGAAACTAGGTCTGTTTGTTGCTCCGAAGTTCCCGATGGCGTTTGTTGATTTTGCTTGTCCGCCATTTTACAAACACCCTGGGGTCCGTTTGGAAGTTTGAATAGAAAGGACGAGCGGTCAGTCTTTTTCACAGCTTGAAGGGTACGTTCTGGCTAAATTTTGCCTATGCAAATCACGTAATTGACCAACATAAAAATATTCCCGCTAGCGGTACGGCCTTTTAAGTATACCAAAATGCTGTAAAACAAATGTATTAGCATTTAAGTTTCATTTAGGCGGGATTTGGCTGAAGTCCAAATTTATGCAACATTTTATCAAAAAGATAATTAAAGCTGAAACACCGAACCGCGGGATAGTTCTTTCAACGGCGCCATGGCCGCACTTGTCGTACCGCAGAAGCCGCTGCTATGATGGAACAGACGAGCGAGGGTGTGTAATCAAATACGCGTTTAATTGCCATCATCAAACGTGAAACACAAAATTAAAATGAATCTTTCCGGCGCAGATTTGAAGGCGTTCGAGCGGCGCCTTACGGAAGTGATAGCGTTTATGCAGCCTGCAGCGGGGCGCTGGCGACTGGTGCTGCTGTTGGCTACCGCTTGGCTCGTGTACGGCGCTTACGGCTGGCTGACCGACCCGCTCACTGGCCAGGTGCCACTCACGGACCCTGTAAAATGCCGTGTAAAATGTCAAGTTGTCAAAGGTCGTGTGAACTTGCAAACTCCTCTGCCTTTTTACAGGGCATTTGACATGACTATTTACACTTTGCATGACAGTTTACAGGGCATTTTACAGGGTCTGGTAGTGCCCCAGGTGTCCCTCTTCGAGTCCATGCAAAACCACCTATTGTTCACTTCGGCGTTGCTCGTCACTGTCGCCCTGTTTATTTGCGGCATCCATAAGCGCGTTGTCGCGCCCAGTATGTGAGTCTTTTTACTTGTCAAGTGCGTATTTCTAGCCTGTAGCTAACGCAAATAAAAAGTCATCTTCTGTTATGAAATATGTGTAAATTATCGGAAAATACATGATGCGTACATAATATTGTAAACGTCATTCCACCAAAGTGTTTATTTCTCTTTTTAAAATGTGGTTATTGTGAAAATGCATTTGTGTATGCTTCAAGTTTGAAATGGGTCTGCCTGCTGCCTCATATTTTCGTCATTTTTGACAACAATTTGCAGAATCGCCGCGAGGTGTCGCGCTGTGTTGGCTGATTTCAACATGTCATGCGATGATGTTGGTTCTTGCTTTTTCTCTTGAAAATCCGATGTTTTTACGCCTGCCCGAATTTCAGAGCGGCAGATTATTACTGAGGCCGCGCCCTACTACCCCATGAAACTATTTTTACTCTGCATTATATTCAAATTCTGCTCAATATCACCAATATTCAATAATTAAAAGTGACAAATCTATATTCATAATGTCGCTAGAGCCTCAAGCAAGCACCAGTGCTAGTGCACCTGCGAATATTTCATTGGCTCAGAACTATGCTAAACAATGGCGACAAGATGAATCCTACGCAAAAGGGTTCGCTAAAGGAGCCGCAGTTGCATGTGACATTTTCGCTAAACTTGGATTTATTGAGGAAACTGCGCGAATTATGCTTCTACGCGCGGAGTGTGAACCTGGGGACATTCACAAGAAAGCTTCGCATTTGAAACGTCTGAAAGTTCTGTGCGATCGATGTGCAAAGGTTGACGTGCAGGATCAGGATTTGTTATTGAATGAAGTGACTGCTATAGAGAAATTGGCTAAACAGGTGTGTTTTTTTGCGACTGTCATATAGGGTTTGTCGTGCTATGTAAGCTGCTTTTGCATTCACACCCTTGCATGTGCTGCTGCGAACACTATTTTACCTCACATATCATAGTTTGTCATATGCAGGCAAATATTAATTACGAAACTTCGATTACAACTGCACCTGACATGCCCAAGGCTGAATTTGCAGTTTCTTCAACGGAATCGGCTAAAAGCAATTTCCCAAGACCTGATAAAATGACGTTTTGAGTTCCCTTTTGTCTGCGTGTGGTTGCAAAATGTTGTAATTATATCTATTCCAGTTGTGAATACATGTGTTACCCAATGAACTGTCGTACCACACATTCTTGCTACTTTTCTGAAGTGCTAATTGTTTACTCAAGCAGCCCATAATCCTGTGCTGTTATCTCGTCTGTCAGTCTCTTTTTGTCCGTTCTTTATTGCATAGTTTTTTCTCCAGACCGTTCCCATTTACAGTTATGCCTTGAACTTTGCACTCAAGTGAAAAAACCATAGCGCTTAAAGTGCGACACGAAACTGCGTCAATTGTTGGGCAGCCGCGCGCTGATGTCAGGTGATGGAGTTGTTTTGATGACTGGTGGGTCGATGAATTTTATATTTCTGCGCGTGCTTCTGTATGATGTCTTCTGGGTGGATGGGCTGAATTTTGGAATGTTTTGTGACGGTGATGGTTTCGGAGTAGTATGTATTGCGTGTATTCACACAAAGGTACTACAGTGTGCTGTAACGAATTGCCGTAAATCCTCGATTGGTTGTTTAACGTCTATTTAGTCTTTCACTTTCCAAGTGAAGAAAAAATAATTCCCCTCGAATAGTTCCCCTGCTAGCCAATTGAGGAGAGCATAATTGACACGAATACTTGCTTCATGTATGTAGTGTGTACTATAGCCATGTAAATACATGCGATGTGTGTTTTGAGTGATGCTAAATAGCCAAAAGTTCTTGTTTAATACACATATGTAGCTCATGCATACAGAGAAAAATTGTTGAAAATTCTGCCGAAAAAAATATTCCTCCCCTTGAATAGTTTCCCCTGACGAAAAAAATTGTTCCCCATGGTAACAAATCGAGGACGAGGAGTAGGGTTCAAACGGGATTGACTTTTCGGGATCGGGATCAGGATCGGGATTCACTTTTTGAGGCTTCGGGATCGGAATCGGGATTGGGGGATCGGGATCGGGATTGGTATTTTGAGATTTCGGGATCGGGATCGGGATTGGCCGGGATTGGGGTCACGGGATCGGGATCGGGATTGGCCGGGATTGGGGTCACGGGATCGGGATCGGGATTGGCATTTTTTCGGGATCGGGATTGGGGTGTAGGGATAGAGATTTTCGTCACTGTTCTGGCATTCACAGTTGTTCATAAAGGTCTCGAAACACTGTTGGATGCCAGGAAAGTGACATGAAATGGACGCTGGGGGTTTGCGTTCACATTTTTGCACGCAAAAATTTCATTTTTTAACTTTTTATAATTTTCACTATTTTTTCCGGGATCCCGATCCCGGAAAAATTGGTGGAAATAATAAAAAGTGAAATAATGACGTTTTTGCATGCAAAAATGTGCAGGCAAACCCCCAGCGTCAATTTTATGCCACTTTTCTGGCATCCAACAGTGTTTTGAGACCTTTATGAACAACTGTGAATGCCAGAAAAATGGCCAAAATCTCTATCCCTAGAACCCAATCCCGATCCCGGAAAAATGCCAATGCCAATCCCGATCCCGATCCCGTGACCCCAATCCCGGCCAATCCCGATCCCGATCCCGATCCCGAAATCTCAAAAAACCAATCCCGATCCCGATCCCGATCCCGAAACACCAATCCCGATCCCGATCCCGAAATCTCAAAAAGTGAATCCCGATCCCGATCCCGAAAAGTCAATCCCGTTTGAACCCTAATCCGGGATCGGGATCCCGTTTGAACCCTAACGAGGAGTAAGAAAAAAGTGTAAAATGGGTGAAAATGGTCTAAATTTAATCATTAAATTATTTGATTAATCATTTAGTTATCTTTAGATGTGGGTCGTTTTGGGGTACCTCGCATACAGTTTGGTTTATACAGTGTTTACCACCACTCTTCCCCATTACAATCGGGCGGATGCACAACGCAGTTGCGCCGGGCCCTCCAGCGACACCGATCTTGTCGCGGATAGCCTCCAACACCACGGCGAGCGCGTCCATGCTGGACGTGCTGGCGGCGGCCAAGCTCGATGATGAGCAGTTCTGGCAGGACGCCTACCACGTGAGTTGCTCCCGTACAATGTCAAGTATCGAATGTCATACAATTTTGTCACGTCTTGGAAAGTGTCGAAAGTTCAGTAATAATATCTTTTTGTTTTAATTGACATTTTACATGACGTTTGACACTTTACTTTACAGTTTGTAGGACTTTACAGTCTGCAGGGTTGAGCGATGGAAAATTACGAAAGTCAATTTTCTCTGACATTCTTTTTTTTATCAAAAACTGTCGAAAAGGATACATCATTGCACCGCGTTTAGTGTGATTCACTCGTTGGCACTTTGCTCACTCAGTACGGCGTCATGTTCCTGGTGGTGGCTGCGGACTTGGTGCTGGTATTCGGAAGCGCAGTTCCCTTTCTGTTCCAGTATGTTGAAATCAGACGTCGGCGCTCGGCCAGAGGTTTTTCTCTGGTCGTCTGCGCCACTCTCCTTGCAGCCAATATACTGAGGATTATGTTCTGGTGTGTGGGTGATGTGTTTCTTTTGTTGTTGTTTTATTGTTTTGGGGTGAAATCTAAGAGAGCTACGGTAGAACGAGCGATTTACAACATTCAAACAGACAACATGCGTAACTTTGCATAGGAATGGTCGGCGTTTTTTCACTGTTTAAAAAACGCCGGTATCTTTTTCTGTTTTTTTTAAATATGACAGCTGAATTTTCTTTGCTGAATACTGGAAAAAAGTCTTTATCCTTTCGATTTTGTTGGTTTCAACACAAAACCCTTCTTTTTCGCTGCGCAGGTTCGGCAAGCGGTTCCGCCCAGCGTTGCTGTTGCAGAGCGTCGTTATGATATGTGTGCAGGCGGCGCTGATCGATTTGGCCGTCGACGTCAAAAGGAAGAGTTTGTTGCCGCCCGTTAAAGACAGGACATTGTGGGGTGAGTGCGTCTCGTTTTTTTCTGTTGCATTAATTTGACGTCGTGCAATAGTTTTGTATGTAGTTTATTGTGAAAGTAATTCGCTCATTTCGGAATAATCTTGTACGGGTGTTTACAACATCGCTTCGCCCGACGTATAGAACAGCTTCAAGGAATATAAGGACGCCTGTTTCAAATGCGCCATGGGATCACTATGTCCGTTGGGCACTGAATCCACATCTGCGCACCCCCCGCAGCGCGCGTTAGGGCACACATTGCTGGGGCCAGTTCCGCAAATTGAGAAGTCCATAAGTAAAATGGCAAATGTGAAGTGAAATGGCAAAAGAGAAGTGAATTTAGAGTAAAATGGCAAAAGCGAAGTAAAATTACTTTTTATTTTTTAGAAGTAAAATCACTTTTTTGCCAATTTACTTGCCATTTCACTTCACTTTTGCCATTTTACTTATCACTTCTTAATTTGCGGAACTGGCACCTGGCTGTCAAACTGCTCACCCCAGTGGTGGTCACCAGCACCACGCGCTTATTGCCGCCACTGCACGCGTCAGCGCTCGTCGGCTGGGGGCACTCGTGTTCGCCACTGTCTAGATGTTGCACTGATAAACCGGAGCCGGTGTGCGGTAAACATAGCGTAGCCTGGCTCCGGAATGGCCGCTTCAAAGTGCCATTGTTGATTGTCGTGCACGCCCTGTCCAGTGTGTTCGGAGACAGCACCGTGGACTGGGCGCGCCGCTGAGTTGCGCCCAGCGATGTGAGCCGATCGATTTCGGCGCTCTGCGAAAGTTGATTAGATTCTACCACTGCGCTATCTCGTGTTTTGGCGCGTATACCTTATAAAGACTTGGCTACTTGC
Source organism: Sphaerolaimus hirsutus (assembly GCA_964036195.1). Lineage (NCBI taxonomy): Eukaryota > Metazoa > Nematoda > Chromadorea > Monhysterida > Sphaerolaimidae > Sphaerolaimus > Sphaerolaimus hirsutus. The sequence goes on from OZ038458.1 coordinate 13,951,725, forward strand.
CAAAATTTTTGACATCGCTATAAATATAAAAATATGCTATACTAGGTATATGACCATATATATATTGGCAAAATGGAGCATATTTCAGCGATTTTGAGCAAAAAATTGAGAGACATCGTTTGGACTTGGACGTGGGTCAAATCGCTCATGTAAATTGGGACGAGGGCGAAGTCTTAATTAGTGCAGCTATCTCATGTTTTCGATCTTAAGGCCCTCGGTAAAACCTACCATTTGTACACTCCTAATGATCTTTTCTCTGCGAACGCTTTTGGCATTGCGCCAGCGCCTACTGCTGCTCACAAAGCGGCTCAGCGTCGGGCACGCGTCGCCCAGCGGTTTGAAGCAAGGTCTGAAGACTGTGGCTAAAATAGCCTTGAATTCGGCCACGTTGAAGGCATAGATGATTGGGTTGATCATACTGTTGCAGTAGCCCAGCCATGACGCTGCTTCTACCAGTTGCACTGGGATGCAGTCGCATTGAGCATCTGAAATGTATGGGTTTGGTTGTAATTTGTTATGTGAAAAAAATTATCTGTTGGCCTTCATTCTCATCTATGTGAAAGTTGTCATTCTCAACTTTTTTTAAACAAACCTCGACGTTCAAACAGTTTTCCATTGGCGGGGGGAATTTGAACCCTAACCGCCGTAGGTCTCATTTCTCCTTTCAATCGTTACTGGTGCGAAACAAAATAAATTTTGGTAACTGACAAATAGCTGAATATTTTGATCTATTTGGGGATAGATGGCAAAAATTTCGGTGTGCATTGCTCAAAAACTACAAACTCACTAGTGAGATAGAGGGAGAAAAACGGCAGCCAGCAGAAAAGAAAAGCGCAAGAAACCAGGCCGAGTGTCTTCGCGAGGCGCTGGTGCGTTTTGAGCACCCGCTGCTGGTGCTGTATGACGCCTTCGCCGTCGCGCACACCCCCGTTTTCGGCGTTTTCACCGCCGCCGCGATGAATTCTATGTGGTTTTTGACATGTTTAGGTACTTTTAGGTACATGTTATGGGCAGTGCACTATTCCGCATCTAAACCCATTCCGCATGTTGACCCGGAACACATTTAATTATACCTGGCATGTTGCAAATATGTAATAAAACACATGACCTAGTTTATTTTATAGGTGAAAATCTATAAGAAGTAGTAAAATTAGGGACTTTTGGTGAAAATTAGGGTAAAATTGCTCAAAAGCGCTCCAGATAGCTAGATAGCTAGGCAATATGCGGGTGTGGGGGTTTTCAAGGGAATGTAGCCAAAAACATTTGCGCCAGGAATAGATAGATAGCTGGGCGGTTTGGGGTGGTGTTACCCACCCCCCTTTCTTACCCCTGCAGGCATAATGTGTCTATAATGGGTCTACATGCGGAATGGGCTTTGATGCGGAATGGGCCCTAGCCCATGTTATGTGCTTAGGTACTGTTTAGGTTTAGGTACGCAAATTTCTAGTTTATAAGTCATCCATATCCAAGTCAATTAAACAAGGGGGTATTGCAACACCAGGGGTCTCCAGGATTTTGGCCCTCGCGGGGGCTGGATAGATAGCAAATCGCTCCTCCGGAGGGATAGATAGCTGAAAAAATTTTCTGGGGGGGGGCTCGCGGGGGCAAAATATATTGGCTTTTTCAGTGCATAGAATGCCGAAAGGGGAAAAAATCGCTAATAATCAGTTAAAAGTGGCCAAAAGTAGGTTGTAATGGCTAAAAACAGGCATATAACCATGCATATAGCCGGAGAGCACGATTTTGAAGGTAAAAACTATAAAAAGGTGCAAAAATGAGTGATTTTGAGTGAAAATTGAGGCAAAATTTCTCAAAAACCACTTCAGATAGATATATAGCTGAGCGATTTGGGGGGGGGGGTCTTTGGGGGTAGTAGGCAAAAATTTTGCCTCGGGATAGATAGATAGCTGAGCGGCCTCCGGGATAGATAGATAGCTGGCGGATTTGGGGGGGGGGGCACCCCCCCCAGCCCCCCCCCCCTAGGAGACCCCTGTGCAACACTTTGATGCAGGGTTTTGTGCCCACTTATCATACGCACTGCACTATCTGGAGCAGCAATATTGTCACGGGGTACAACTAGCGGTAGAAAACAGAAACACCTGAAAATACGGCATCCCTCATTTTTCAACAAGGTCGCCACGGAACGATTCCCATACTATTTAGGTGCACCTCGGTACTTCTCTTACCGAAGACACAGATACATCTAATACGCGCTAGCACACACTCGTTCGACGGTGCGATTTTCCGGGTGGTCCGGGATCTCTTAAAAAAGTGGATGGAATATTGATTATTGGCTTTTTAAACACTATTGGCTGATAAATAGCTCATGCCTAACTAGTTACAAGCTCACCTGAGCGGCATGGCCGTTGCCAGTGTGCCTGTGAGCAGGTTGAGGTTCTTCCCAAACAACATGACCATGCCCTGTCCGATCGCCCGCTGCCGGCACTTTGCCAGCTTGTAGATCTTCCAGTATAACGTCAGCGTGACCGCCGCCGGCAGGAAGAATGCAAACATTACTGAGTGGGTCAGATAACGCACCTCGTTGCCTGAGTCGTTTTGTGTTACATTCAGTGAGGAGTCTGCAGGTTGAGGGCTCCATGATGTCTGTCTGACCGATCTCTAAGCTACATTTTAGGGTTCAAACGGGATTCTTATCCCGAATGCCAAGAATTCCCCGGATTCGACGGTGCCAATCCCGATCCCGAAACGCGAATTTCGATCCCGATCCCAATATTTGAGAATCCCGGTCCCGATTCCGAAAATTTTCAAACCCGCTCCCGTGACCTCAATCCAGATCCCGAAAATTCAACATGATAATCCCTATCCGAAAAGTCAATCTTGATCCAACCCTAACAGCGATCAACTTAAAGACAATGTCTATGAACCGACAAGCTAAATATATATTGTTCTATAGATGGAACCCGCCTTGTCTATCGCAATGCCGAAAATCGACTCACCGGCAAAGCACTGGTTTTCTTGCGAGCATGCGGTTTGCTCCCACCTCAGGGTTCCCAACAGTACTGCCGTGGAAGAAACCCAGATAACTGCGTTAGCAGTGAGCACCTTCCTTCTGGTGACCACCGCCATGTATCTCAGTGGTCTGATTGGAAATATTTTGTAGAATGTGCAATAAGGTTGATTTTTTGATGAAAATATTTATTCAACCTCGAAAACTTGCTGCTCACCTGGTGACGGCAACGTAGCGATCCACGGAGATGACGCATATGGTCACGATTGAGGCAGTGCAGAATATCACATCGCACGAGACCCAAATGCGGCACATGAGATGTCCAAATGCCCACTCGCGCGCCAGCAGGTTTCCCACGCTCAGCGGCAGCACGACCAGCCCCACCAGTAGATCGGCTAGAGCTGTCGGGAAAAGTTTGTGCTACTTAAGATACACTAGTAGACATCGAAAATTCGTCAACTGAATGTCAACTGATTAACAGAAAAATTCAAAGCATCACACTTAACAGAAACAATGAAAATTATGTATAATAAAACTATATAAATTTGACTATACTCGATCGGAAAGTTGAAATCACATAATTAACCAACATTTAGTTGACACGAATTTTGATGTCAACTACTATGGCGCCACACACTAGTTGACATCGCAAATTCGCGTCAACTCAGTGTCAATTGAATAAAACAAGAAGTTTGTAAAAAGCATCACACTTAACAGGAACAATGAAAATGAAGTGTCATGATGTAAAATAAACTATGCTCTATCAGATAGATAAGTTGGAATCACAGTATCACTTAAATTCAGTTGACATTTAGTTGACACGAATTCAGTTGACATCCAGTGTGTGGGGGCCCAATCCCGGGCTCAAAATCCCAGTGACGTACCCAAATTGCACACTAGCAGCATTGTCTGACGTTGACCCATAGCGGGCACCTTCATCAACAGCACCAACGCATTGCCTACCACCACAATCATTATTATTATGCTTGCTGGAATGCCGATCATTGCCAACACCCATCCCGAAAATGGCTCCGGTTTTGGCAGCCTGCCAGCGGATGTGATGTTGCAGTCATCTAGTGTATCATTCAATATAAGATCCATATTCGTCCCACTATTTATTGAAACTAGAAAATCATAGAGTATTGTAGTGTTGGAAGATGCGAAATGTCAGCTGGTAGCTAGATGGAGTCCCATATCTCTTTTTAATCTGAGAATAGACAGAATTGACAAGACAAAATAGGCAAAAAGGATGTGTAAATTTTGCAAATATAATAGTATCAATCTGCATTCAGACGAGTAAAATACCTACTGCGTAATCTCCAAAATAAAATTCCTATCTTTAGTTTTTGAGTGATTTTTGAAGCGCAATAGCGTGTGTGGATAGCCATAGAAAAACACGTTTTAGTTAACTGAAAGGTCTTCACAGTGTTGTTTAAAAGAAAAGTAAACACTTTACATAAAATCCACATGGCAGTTTGTGCCCAAAGAAAAAGTATCAATTAGCTGTTGCTAAGTTTCGAGAACTCAAGAAGTTCATTACACGAAAGTGAAATTCAAGCGCTTTCGGAAATTGGCAACTTGAGATGACTGCTACAAATAGATCGACCAAATAATTTATTTTAATACCGTATTCCCCCCCCCCTTGAATTAACCCCCCTCGAAATACACGCAGGTGTTTTCGAGCTGAGGCGATCTTGTTCGGTCACGTTGATTATCAGTTTTGGGTATGTAAAACGCCACTCTTTACTACGATCCTTATCGAAAATGTCTGGCGAAATAATAAACCCCTTCCTCGAATAAGCCCCTTCGAAATACCCCTTCGAAATTTCCATTCTGAAAAATAAACCCCCTGGGGGTATTCCGAGGAAATACGGTATATCTAAATAAACCGGAAACTCGCCTGGAGTCCTTTTACATAACAATGTGCAATTTGAATACTATGGGAAGGTACTTCATGCAACACTCCTATTTATAGTGTTGTATTTATTTGTTAGCATGAATATGTTACTACGTGTGTGTAAATATGTAAATAAAAATTGTTAGATTTGATTAAGGGTACAGCGAAATCCCCAGCGGATTTTCGCATTTCCCAGATGCACCTACAGCGTAGGCTGGATGTTAAAATTGACATGCCTCGGATATGGTGAGGGGAAAATAAATTTTCTATTATTATTAGGGAAGGGTAGAAAGGATAAAACGGATTTTACGTCATAAGGATGAAAAATGCATGAATTTCTAGCCTTGATATTGCGTCTAAACTCGAAAAAGTTTACGGGTTTCGTAAACACTTGTGAGATGCGGCATTTTGATTGGTTCAGCAAAAAATCCCACTGCTTTAGTCAGAGATGCCGTTTCATGTTGGAGCGACTTGAATCGAGCAGTAATTTGCCGCCAGCATTGCTGCTAATATGCCGGTGTCACCCTAAAAGCGTCGCAGCGACAGGCCCGGTTGTTTAGTCGTGTTGTACGGTGATTGCTTTTGGCACAACACTGCTCCATTCGGCGGCCCCACGCCATTGCAAATCGCGTACTTTAAGCGCTTTTGTCGACTCCATGATGCCGGCCGCGATGTGTGAATCTTCAACGTTCTAGCTTTTCCGCATACCACATTCACCTCATTCTGGTAGATGAAAAGTATGTACAAGGACGTATCCATGGGAGGGGGGTTGCAGCCCCCCCCTGTCTGGGGTCAGACGCTATGGCGCCATTCTGTCACTGTGGGTAAATTTTTAGTAGGACTAACCCCCCCCCCCCCATTTGCCCGTTTCTGCAAACAATCAGCCCATCACTCAAAAACCCCTGATGTGGCATTTATGATCAGCCAGTATGCCTCCACATGCCTCTGAAGTAGGGTTGGCAAGCGATTTTGTTAACAAAAATCCTATATATTAATAAAGGAAAACGGAACACCTGGTCTGACTTTGAAAAAATCGCTGGCAATGCTTTTTGGTACTCATGCACTAAGTAAAATGCAAAAAATTGACACGCTGGTGCACTGTTTCATGCATGCAATACATGGGTTGCTTTTCTTCATCAGGGACGTATCCAGGATTTTTGAGCGGGGGGGGGGGGCTGCTTGTTTACGGAGGCCGGCGAGGGGGGGGGGGCTCAGCCCCCCCCCCCCCCCGAAAATTTTAGCTACATAGTGGCTGAATGGCTCCATGGCGCTGGCGCCATTAGTAGGCGCCACGCCATGGCGCCATTGGCTTTGGCGCCAGCGCCATGGAATGCTGTATATGTATGTAAATATACATACAAAACAGCGAAAAGTTCAACATTGACTGTATTTATAGCGACATGGAGCAAATCTGATGACAATACCTTATGTCAGGTGAAGAATGCGCGCTTGCGCGCAAAATTTTTGACGCTGACGTTGAAAAAGTCGCATTTTCTGGTCTCGCCCCGGGATGGGGGGGGGGGCTGCAGCCCCCCTCGCCCCCCCCCCTGGTTACGGCCCTGTTCTCCATGGCTTTTGCAGAAAATTTGTGATATAGCATCCCTTTCTGTGTGCTTTTAAGCGTGTCAGGTAGGGTGTGGATCATTGTGGGAAGTATAAATACTCATGCTGAATAAGTATTTTCATATTTATATCAAACAATGCAAATGCATCCATTTCTTCCTTGATTCTTGCAATTGCTTCCCATTATGTTCCTTCAAATTAAATATATTGTGTTCTGAGCAATAACATGCAATTTGTGATTCACACAGTAAATATAACAAATTAATCATCTAATCACAATTAATTAACTTACTTTCAAGCTTTTCCAATGCTCTACAGTAATTATGTTACCACAAAAATCTTAATCATAGCACAAACTGGCTATCATTTTTTTTAGTTTTAGTTCTCTATATCCCCTCAGAGGCGATTTAAAAGAAAAATGGGACTCTTATTTAAGAACTTGATTTTTTCCATCCCTACTCTGAGGTATTTATGAAGCATCATTTTTAATGTATGAACCTTCTCTTTTAATCTCTTTTGATTAGAAGACGGCTCTGAACTCGAAAAAATGTTGTTGCCAAGAAATAATGGCATCTTTTTTCGAGTCGCAATTTTAAGTGGAAACGCAATATTGCTAATGTTTTGCTAATATTGCTGAGATGCATTGTTTCTGTAAACGTGAACGGCTTTCCCGGCTGTACGTGATTTTTTCTTGTGGAATAATGAAAATTAATTGGGTATCGCTCTCTGCCTATAAAATGTGTCGGACTAATTGAATTTGACTGCAGACGTCCAAAATCTGCATAACAACTACATCTGCATCTAACACGAATGAATTTTACATGACAAAATCTCGAATAACTGCGAAATTTTGTTATCATCAAACCCGTCTCTAAAAATTCTATTTGCGTAAGCACTCTCACGCTGGGAGATGAAATCGCTGCTATCCAAGCAAGATATCACACGTTCCGTCGCGCCGACGCGCTTGAAAGAACCTCTAGCAGCCCTCCCAGACTCGACCGTTTCCTCAAACGCAAATCAACCTTATCACGGGCTGCGAAGTGCCTGCGCTGCGCTGCACTGATAAACATGTGCCGCGCGGCGCGCTCGCGCACAATCCGAGAGAAACGAGACCATGATGCTCGTTTTTATCATGAGCTGAACGCACGCGGATAACCATCTGTCAATACTTCCTCAGACTTTTTGAGGTCTTGAGACGTTGTTGCGGAATGAACAAAAAGTTGCGCTGTGCTATGCAACGCGACGCATATTGGGCGGCTGATCGAATTTACCGAGTTTCGCGTGCGCGCGTGAGTAGCTCAAATTGCTCCGGGGAGCGGCGCCGCTCGGACGCGATAATGATTTTGGGTGCCGCCTGAGGTAGATGTGGCAGTTGCGAAAGAATGAGGACATGCTTTCTTGTGAAACTGCAACAATTTTGCAGTGGGGAATGCTTGGGAAGATTGTAAATGAGAACAATATAAAGAATGCTTTGAAGAAGTTAAATAGGGGGGGGTAGTATGTGTTTCTTATCATGGCTTAAGACATTGGTGCATGCAGTGAAACAACAATCAGTCAATGCATATTGGCGTTACGCACACTGTGCCTCATCTGTTTTTCATGGTTATTCAGATTTTATAGAAATTCATAGTAAAGTATACGGTTTAGGTAAACGCGTATTCTTAACTATGAATTTCACGAAAATTTCTGGCAAAATAAAACCCCTCCTCGAATAAGCCCCCCCTCGAAATACGCCCTTTAAAATTTGCACTCTAAAAAAATATACCCCCCCAGGGGGTATTTCGAGGGAATATGGTAGCTTGCATTGTGGTCTATTTTAAAGTAAATATCTTTGAAGTATGATGTTTGTGGGGTAGGGTTGGGAATTTCAAAATTTTCGGTTCCGGTTCTCGGTTCTCGGTTCCTGAAAATTTTCGGTTCCGGTTCTCGGTTCGGTTCTTAAACTCGGTTCCGGTTCGGTTCTTTCGGTTCTAAAATGATAAAAATTTCGGTTCCGGGTAGGGTTGGAAAAAAAACGTTTTTTTTTAACTTGATTTTTTTTTAAATAAAAAACGTTTTTTTTTTAAAGCTCCCAGATATAACCTTGTGTCAACATATATAGGTATATCAGACAGTGGCAATACTCTGTGATGTTATATATGACCATATAATGTCTGTGGAGCCATGGGATAGCATTATAAGTGGTGATTTGTGTCAAAAAATATCCATTTTTCGTCGACATATCGTTTGTATATCGCCTTATAGTCGAATGTTCGTGACTTCAGGTAAAGTTTGGCATGGAATAGTGATCAAACAAGGTTATAAAACGAGGTTGTTACTTTGGGAGTGAAGTTACGCACTGTGGAGGTACATGGAAGCACATTACCTCAATATTATATACTACAGCAACATATGACGGCTTATTAACCCATGGTAGCATATATAAATGGATACTTTGATACAAAAAATGCCACAAAACCAATGGAAACAACCACCAATGTCAATTTGTGTGTGAAATTGCGCGCTTGCGCGCAAAAATTTTGCAAAATATTTAGTGCTTAGTACTAAAAATTTCGGTCGATGTTTTTTAAAAAAAAAAACATTTCGGACGTCATGTTTTTTTTTTAACGTTTTTTTTAAATAAAAAACGTTTTAAAAAAACATCGGCCAACCCTAGTTCCGGGTAATAAAAAACCCGGGTATCGGGTAGTAATCGGCTGAACAACAGAAAAACAATATACCCAAGTTTACATGTGTAAGTACATTGGTTGGATATTTCATACTACAGGAGCATATCACAGCTCATTATTTCATTCAGTAGAATGCTGAAATCATAGTTGTTATAATAATACTGGTATTTAAAAAAGTGTAAAAGCAAACATATACGTTTTCTGTACTCGCGTACTTTCAAAAAGTACACGAGTAAATGAGTACTGATATTTTTTTCTGGAGGAAACGTAAATGTATTTATGTAGTACGCGAGTGAGTACGCGTATTATTTTGAGTAGAAACATAAATAAATTTTGCCAACTACGTTTAAAACTGCCACAAAACCAATGAAAACTACTACCAGTGATCATGTGTGATGTGTATACTGCAGCGACATTACACCTTACAATGAAATCTACCATATCCCATCTGAATAAACGAACATACATTAAAAAATTTTATCATATTTATCAAAGCAATTTGATAAATATGATGGAAATTTTTTTATGTTTGTTCTTTTATTCAGGTGGGATATGGTAGATTTCATTGTAAGGTGTAATGTCGCTCCCGCGCAATCATTTTGCAAACAGATGAATTTTGCGATTCTGAACACGCACCAAGATGTTCAGCTGCTGTTTAAAGGCTTAGATGTAGGTGTTGAAAAAACGCTGTTGAAAAACTTTAAGATTCCTTGAAAATTTCGGTTCTTTCGGGTATTTACTTCGGTTCCGGGTATAAGTGCCGGTTCTCGGTTCCGGTTCGGTTCTCAACCTCGGTTCCGGTTCTCGGTTCCAAAATAGTGCTCGGTTCTCGGTTCGGTTCGGGTCGGTTCGGTTCCCCAACCCTGTTGTGGGGTTCTTGTAATGTGTGGTTTTTGTACTGTGGGTTACAGATAATTATTTAATTTCTTTTTATCCCCGGATTCCAAATTCAAATTGATACAAAGTCCAGTTTACTGTGTTTGTGGTTACTTTTTAAACTTCTATTTATCAATTTGATTGAAACATTTTTGTCGGTGATGTAGGTAATTTGCAGTTTTGTTAAAATACCGGTATTTTTGGAAAGTGTTAGTGTAAGGTAAATACACTTTTCAAATTTTAAGTATGGATACCAAAAGTGTAAGGTATTTTTAAAATACCCAGGAAAGTGTAAAAAAAGTGTAAGTGTAAAAATTTTGTTTTAGAAAGAGCTCTCACTGTTGAGCATTAGATAACACTACTGTTTTCACCTTTAGATCAATTTATCTATTATTTTCATTCATTATTTCACATTTTACTGCCAATTATGAAACATTTCAGACTGTAACAAATTTAGTGGTATGAAGTTGCCTAAAAATGGCACTTTTTCAGTGTTGATATTTTACTGACTAAGCAATGTGATACACACTGTTTAAACGCAAGAATGTACATACAGCAAATATCAATGCAAAAACCAGTCCAGCTGGTGAATGTCAATTGATCTTGTCTTTTTTACAAAAGTATGATGAAACTGTAGAATACCATGAGTACTGTTCAAACGTCAGAGATAGTGCTAATTTGCACATTTGCCATATTTTCTACATTCAATGCATAACTGCATATGTGCAATGTGCAGTTATTTTTTGTACATGAACCTGTTTTATGCTTTTTCAAAAGCATAAAACAGGGCCATCTGAAAGAAAAAAATACACTTTCTGTACCCGAGTATTTTGCCCAGGAAAGTGTAAAAAAGTGTATGGGTATTTTTGAAAGTGTAAGTGTATGTGTAAATATAAATACCCATTTACCCAGGTATTTCGGGTGAGTGTAAGTATACTTTCGCAACTCTGGTAATTTGCAACTATTAGAGAAATTGCTCAAACAATATGGAAACTGATATAAATAATACGGTAAACATTTATTTAAAAGATGTTGCATAGCCAGAAAAGTTAATGGATCACTTATTTAGTTGTTTGCACTTTGCATTTATCATTATTTCATCACTTCCTGAAAATTTCGCGATTACACTTCATTCGTGACGAATCATCATTACTCCGAGATACACCTCTATTATAGTAATATAATATCTCTGTTACAGACTTCGGTACACGGTATTTGTCGCTGATGTATTTGGGACCCACGTAACCGAGTTCCCGGGAACTCTTCACCAGTATATATGTCAACGCACCAACACAATCTAACCATACCTACCAGACATTGCTCAGGCTTGTATAAACCTGCGTGATAAAAATGGGGTGTCGATAAGTTGATAAAACTGAAATTGACTGAGGGCAAGATAGCGAAAGCGTATTTATGCTAACGATTTCAAAGAATATCCTTACGCTTTGTTACGCTTTCCTGACCAAAATACCCAGGTACTGTGAAAGTGTAAAATTTTTTTCACATTTGCCTAATTTTACAGTTTGGAGATAGGGAAATGCATGCGTACAAAATTTTTGCAAAATTCCTCCAAAATAGCTATATAAAAGTGCCATTCCTGGTGTAGTAGTTGATTGAACATGGTGCTACCTAGTACACTGGCATCTTTTATTTTTCACCCAGGAAGGGGGGGGGCAGCTGCCCCCCTGGCTAGGGTTCAAACGGGATCCCGATCCCGATCCCGGATCCCGTGAAATTCCGGGATTTACCAGTCCCGATCCCGAAACCCCAATCCCGATCCCGAAATCTCAAAAATACCAATCCCGATCCCGATCCCGAAAATTTTCAAATCCCGATCCCGAGAAACTCCCAAGTCCGGGATCCCGATCCCGGAAAAATTAGTGGAAATTATACAAAGTGAAATAATGACGTTTTTGCATGCAAAAAAGTGGATGCAAACCCCCAGCGTCAATTTTATGCCACTTTTCTGGCATCCAACAGTGTTTTGAGACCTTTATGAACAACTGTGAATGCCAGAAAAATGGCCAAAATCTCTATCCCTAGGACCCAATCCCGATCCCGGAAAAATGCCTATCCCAATCCCGATCCCGATCCCGTGACCCCAATCCCGGCCAATCCCGATCCCGATCCCGATCCCGAAATCTCAAAAAAACAATCCCGATCCCGATCCCGAAACCCCAATCCCGATCCCGATCCCGATCCCGAAATCTCAAAAAGTGAATCCCGATCCCGATCGCGAAAAGTCAATCCCGTTTGAACCCTACCCCTGGCTACATCCTTGAGTTTGGATGCCCTTTTTTTGTTGTTGTTGAACTGGTCAATACCTGGATTACATGAGTTAACAGAATACATTCATACAAAAGGAAAGTACACGTTTTCCTGAGAGGAAAACATAACCCCCTTGAAGAACACCCGTTCCAAAACTTCTGACAAATTTGAGTCTTATTTGAGGATATATGGTATGCACCTATATACCGATTTTGGGTACTTTTTCCCCAATTTTGAGCTTTTTCCCTTTTTTCCACCTATGCCTTGTAAAATACTATATAAATACCTATCTGTAATGTTTTTTGTACTCGAGTACTTTCAAAAAGTAAACATAAAAGTGAGTACAGATACTTTTTTCACGGGTAATGTAAACGTATTTACTTACTCAGTACTCGAGTATACATATGTTTTAACAACTATGCTTATTTATAATTTTTCCTTTATTTTGACACTTTTGGAAGAACTAGGAAGGCAGAAAATATATGTCTGTACCTTACACGCATATACAGCGAGACGGACAGGACTTTAGTGGTTTTTTACTGGCTTTGAGGCCGCGGATACCGGTTAACTGAAAATATATGTTGTGTGACGATAAAATGCGCGCTTGCGCGAAATAATTTTTCAAACTGCGACTAAATTGTCTTCTGGAAGTGCCATTTCTGGCACATTTTTTGGTTCGGCCCGGGAAGGGGGGGGGGCGGCCGCCCCCCCCCTGGCTACGTCCTTGATATCGACCATTTTTATATCGAATATCCGGTGTCGATTTTGAGGGTTCATTTCGTATCGTTATCGAATACCGAGTTTCAGGAAAAATCGCGTATCGAAATCGAAAAATCCTTTCATCCCAACTAGGTACCGTTTTAACCCTAGACCCAACTGTACGAATGACGTTGACATGTAAAAGTGTTGAATTATTTTGCCAACGAAGATGTATTGTGAAAAAATATTGTGGAATGTGCAATTAGGGTTCAAACGGGACGAGTTTTTCAGACCGTGACCAAAATTGAGGCGTCTACTTTTAGAAGTCGACAAGTACAAAATACGAAAATTTCGAGTTAGGCCCGGAAACGTCATCTGGGGCTACTTCCGCACATTTTTTATAATTTTCCATAAAAAATTTTTGAGCTCACATGCCCATATGGCAAAGTGCAAAATTTGACATTTTTTGGGAAAAATGCAAAAATTTCGGGCAAGAAGTCGACAAGTCCACTTAGTTACGGGGTAAAAGTCGACAAGTCCACCCTTCGCCTTCATTTTTTATGGGAAAAAATAGCAAGAAAGTGATAAGTCCGTCATGGACAGCTACTTCTAAAAGTCGACAAGTCCATAAATTGCCCATAAGGCAGGCGCAACCAGGGCAGGAACAAAAATGTTCGCGAGTGCAAGAAGTCGACAAGTCCATTTCCCTCCCAAAAACAGTTTTGCTCTGACCGAATGGAAATTTATGGACACCCCATTTTTCACATATAGGTTGAGAGCAGGGGCTGAAAATTTGACACTTTATTGTCAACATATGGAACTTAATGGAAAGCATGAGAGAGCCAAATTGGACACGCACCACGGGTCTGGATCAGAAACTTAAAATGCTATCTACTCAAAATCACATTTTGTGGACTTGTTGACTTTTAGAAGTAGAGGCCTCAATTGTTTTTCCAGAAATCGGGACCTGGAATGGTGATGGAAGTGATGGACTTTTAGTGTTGGAAGGACTTTTAGTCATGGAATGGCGCCATTTGAGGGCGCCAAAGTACGCCGCACCATGGCGCCCTATTTAGGGTTGGAAAAAAACGTTGTTTTAACTCGATGTTTTTTTTAAACACGTTTTTTTTAATAAAAAACGTTTTTTAAAGCTCCCAGATATGACCTAATGTCAACATATATTCATAGGTATATCAGACAGTGGCAATACTCTGTGATGTTATATATAACCATATAATGGCTCTTGAGCCATGGGATAGCATTATAAGTGGCGATTTGTGTCAAATATCCATTTTTTGTCGACACGTTTGTATATCGTCATTTAGTTGATAGTCGAATGTTCGTGACTTCAGGTAAAGCTTGCAGCATGGAATAGTGATGAAACAAAGTTAACAACGAGGTTGTTACTTTGGGAGTTAAGTTACACACTATGGAGGTACATGGAAGCACATTACCACAATATTATATACTACAGCAACATATGATGGCGTATTAACCCATGGTAGCACATAGAAATGGATACTTTGATACTAAAAATGCCACAAAACCAATGAAAACAACCACCAATGTCAATTTGTGTGTGAAATTGCGCACTTGCGCGCAAAAATTCTGCAAAATACCTAGTGCTTTGTACTAAAAAATTCGGCCGATGTTTTTAAAAAAAAAACATTTCGGACGTATTATGTTTTTTTATATAAAAAACAAGGTTTTTTTAAACGTTAAAAAAAAACATCGGCCAACCCTAGCCCTATTACTACTTGTGCTACTTGTGCACCGGTACGGGGCCACCAGGACCACCCCAGTCCCTGAAATTTGCCGAACAATGTACCGGGACCGTGGTCTCGTTTGAAACCTATGTGCAATGTATTTGCTAGGCCGTCGTGTGTCAAGTAAAAATATATGTATTCAAAGATGTGTAGAGTTCCTCATCAGCAAGCTTTTTGAAATATATGTATGTAAGGTGCAGTGGCGTAGCCATAGGGGGGGGGGGGATATTGGCCCTACACACACTAGTTTTCACCGCGACATGTGTGAAAACTGAAATGGCGACATGGCGACATTCAGCCTACTCTTATCGTATGCTATATGTGTTTTAGTTTTCAAATTTTCAAATTTGAACTTCCATTAATTTATATTCAAATTTAATTTCAATAAAATCATTCAACCGTGTTCATTAATTCGCATTTGAAAAATTTCAGTTTTCACACGAAGTCGTGAAAACTAGTGTGTGTAGGCACATTTGGAAAATGGCCGTGAGCAGCGATTTTCAGTAGTTTTTCAAGGTTGCTGTATAACATTTTTTGCGCGCCAGCGCGCATTTACCATCACACGATAGCTTTCTTCTGCTCACCGGTCTCGGCGACATCAAATCTTGAGGAAATGCACCCAAATCGTCAGCGGAGCTGTATATGTAAATATGTTAAATACATATACATGGGTATTTGTCGCCAATGGCGCCATGGTGTGGCGCCTATGAATGGCGCCAGCGCCAAGGCGCCATTCCCCTATTACAGGGGTCAAATTTCGGGGGGGGGGGGGCGCCGCCCAGCCCGTTCGCCGGGCTCCGTATACAATCCGCCCCCCCCCCCCACCCCCGCTCAAAAATCCTGGCTACACCACTGAGTTTGTGTCATTGTCAACGGGTCAGACTCTCTGTGCATTTTTACCCGCTGTGCATGGTTACCCGGCGTGCATTTTTCGCTGCCCGGTGTGCATTGTTGCCCGGTGTGCATGGAGGGGCGGCCGCCATGCACACCGGGCAACAATGCACCCCGGGCAGCGAAAAATGCACGCCGGGTAACCATGCACAGCGGGTAAAAATGCACAGCGGCACAGGCTCATTGTCAACTACCTAGTGCGTGTAGGGCCGATACACCAGGTGCACAACTACACTTACCGGACCAGTAGGAGCCCGGGGGTCTCCGGGCTGGAGGGCTGCGCGGCCAGGCACCAGGGGCAGATGCTAGCACCTGGGGTTTGTGAGAGTCTGGACAATAACTGCTCTGGGGCCTGACTAGGGTTCAAATAACACCACCCATTTTCAGTCTCGCAATTATCATGTGGTCCCGATTAGGGATGGAAAAGAACCTTTTCAATGGCCCAGTGAGTGGCAGTACTCTTTGATGTTATATTTATATAGCAATAAGAATGGCGATAGAACCATGGTAAAGCATTATACGTGGTGATTTCTATCAAAAAATCCATTTATGTTGACTCAGTATGTATATCACCTTCTATTTGAAGGTTTGTTACTTCAGGTGAATTTGTGCACAGGATTGTGCTTAAATCAAGTTATGATTGAAGTAATGATTGATGATTGGATTATTGAACTTTCTAACAACTCTGGTTTGCACAAACTCTAACAACTCTGGTTTGCACTGTGGTCTGTAAACATTTTGGTGTATTAACTCACCATAGACAAAATCAAAACGAATTTCATCGTTGCAACTTCTGGCTTTCCTTGCCTGTTTTTGATTGCTTAATTTTAATACCAAAGTTTTACGGAATACTATTGTGATGTTTGCAACATTTTTGCTGGCTTTTATATCAATCGGATATCAGTGTCTAGGGAAAATTCACTTGTGAATGTTTTAAATGCAAGCTTAATGGTTCATTGATCCAATTCATGTTTTAACGATATTTCAGACAGGCTTGCAGCTCCCATTATCACGCCTGTGAATTCGGGAGCTTTTTTGTATGCTTTTTAGTGTGAATATGCCGATAGTTTTTTTGGTGTGAATATGCAGCCAACGAATGCATAAAATTGGCGTTTTGGTGTAACCACAGCCAACACGCTAACACGCTGCCTGCGTGTTAGTAATACACTACCATGTTAGTTAGACTTTTTGCTGCATGACTCACATTGGCCAAATCTCAAAATGTTGAATATGCAAAATATTTGGATACCATACGTGGGTATCCTGGGGGGGGGGGTTGATACATGTGCCCAGGATTGCCGCCCCTTGAGTTGTGATGTGCAGATGTTGTATGAGTAGTAACATTTTGGTCCGTTTGGTTCGTGTTTCAGAATTTCATATTCTGGGTAGTATCCACCCAATATCATATTTTATGGTGTGTATCCAATTCCAACATTAATTTTTGATCAAAATTACCAATATGGCGGACTGTCTGCCTGCATTACCACATCGCAGCATGATAAGTAGGGTTGGCCGATGTTTTTTGAACGTTTTTTAAAAAAACATGACGTCCGAAATGTTTGTTTTATTAAAAATAACATCGACCGAAATTTTTAGTACTAAGCACTGGGTATTTTGCAAAATTTTTGCGCGCAAGCGCGCAATTTCACACACAAATTGACATTGGTGGTTGTTTTCATTGGTTTTGTGGCATTTTTAGTTTCAAAGCATCCATTTTATGTGCTACCATGGGTTAATAAGCCGTCATATGTTGCTGTAGTATATAATATTGAGGTAATGTGCTTCCGATGTACCTCCACAGTGTGTAACTTCACCCCCAAAGTAACAACCTCATTTGATAACCTTGTTTGATCACTATTCCGTGCCAAACTTCACCTGAAGTCACGAACATTCGACTATAAGGTGATATACAAACATGTCGACAAAAAATGGATATTTTTGACACAAATCTCCACTTATAATGCTATCCCATGGCTCCACAGCCATTATATGGTCATATATGACATCACAGAGTATTGCCACTGTCTTATATACCTATATATGTTGACACCAGGTCATATCTGGGAGCTTTAAAAAAACGTTGTTTTTTTAAAAAACATTGAGTTAAAAAAAAACGTTTTTTTCCAACCCTAACGAATGTTTAAGCATGAACAGCATCGAGGAGAATTTAAGCATGGTTTTGCATAGGTGACACTGTGGCATGCATTTAGTTCAGCGGTAGCTTTGCATTCATTGCCAGCCACTGTGAAATTGGGGTAGGCACACTAGTATATTTAGTTTTGCTCAACCTTTGACTTCCACACCCAAAAAGAGCATTGTCATGCATAAAAGACAAAAAAACATCCCCCGTCAAACCATATCGTCACCCCACAAGGTATCAGACAAATAACAATTGGTAGATATTACAGTTCATACTTATAACCCAATCGCTTAAGCCGGAATTACAGCTCAGCGGCGTTTGACGTGAAATGATGACGTCGTAAAATTGATTACATCAAAATAGACAAAGGTACAGCATTGAAATTTCAGAATTAGATAGTTCTAGTAATTGTGTGTAATGTCCCAAAAATTTTTTATCAAATCATCATTATTTAAGTAGTTATTAATTTAACGTCGAAATTTTTTGGTGACGTAGAATGTTTGACATGAAATGTTGACGTAGAATGTGTAAATTTTGACATAAAATTAATAACTTATTAAATAATAATTATTTTCTTAATTTTTTGTAGGACATTACACACAATTACTAGAACTATCAAATTCTGAAATTTCAACGCTTTACCTAAACTGGTGGCAAATATAAATGGGAAATCAGGTACCTCATTTTTCATAACTATCTCACAGGGAAACGTGCAGCCCAATATGGCTGCCATTTGATGTGGGGCTGCCCACAACAGTTGCCTACATATATGCCAAGTGGCACCCCCTGGCACCCCCCTGTTCTGCTGCTACAGATTGATGAATGTTTTTTTCCAATTTTTTTCCTGGCAAATATAAATGGGAATTTTCAAAAAAACACACAAAATACAGCTGCAGTAAAGTGCACAGCCGATTTTTTTGTGTGCTGCCAACACAAGCAATGAATGCACTTGTGTTGGGTCCTTTTCAAATAAAATAAAAATTACTTATAGCTTTCCCACAGCCATATTTTGACTGCTGGTTAGTTGGGAGTATAATTTGGCCCCTGGTCCACTCACACCCACAAAACTTGCCCCCAGCAAGCAGGCATGGACCACAAAAACATGACAACAATGATTTTAAACTTTGTGATTATCAAATTTGTAGTTGTGATTGAAAAACTGTGATTTTCAATTTTCTGGGCATGACCTCGTCATTTGTTCATCCCAGTCACATAGATACAGGGCACATTGCCCATTGGCCCCTATAGGTTTTTATCAAATAATTAGTGTCCACATTGAATGGGCACAAATATTTTGTCATTTGCGTCAAGACACTGCAGGCGCCAGACACGCTGTCAGGCAAGTGTCTCCAAAAATTTTTTCATGTTTGATAAACAACGCCACCATTGTGTGGGGCTTCCGGGGGTTCTGACTGGGTAGAAAAGTTGCACATGATTGCAATCTACCAATGTCAAAACAACTTTTTGGTCTCAAATGTCCAGAAAAAAATTTATCAATAATTTTTGTTTCATCAGGAACAAAAATTTGTATGGAAGTTCCATTTATATTTGCCAGAAAAAAACATGAGAAAAACATTTTCTGCATCAAGGGTGGCCTGAGGGGGGTGTCCCCTAGGGTATATATGTAAATACTTGTGGGCACCCTCACACAAGATGAAAGCCTAACAGCTTGCATGTGGGATTTGTAAAATACAATTAAGTGATTTTCCCATTTATATTTTCCACCAGTTTATGTCTATTTTGATGTAATCAATTTTACGACGTCATCATTTCATGTCAAACGCCACTGAGCTGTAATTCCGGCTTTAAGGGCATGTTGCAAAAAATAGCATAGCAGCATTTTCTGGCTTCAAATTTAGCACTCCAACAAAAATGACATTATAAATAAAATACTGTACATTTACTCATCAAATACAATAGTATAGGCACATCAGATCAATCATAAATATCTCAAAATGAAAATAATAACTTTACTGAGGGACACAATACAGGTTCGATATATTGAGAAAAAAATGGTCGATATCCGATATTCGATACAATATATTGTTTGAACCCTAGGTAGTAAAAAATCCACTATGCATTACCCCCTTACGCAGAGGGTCACTTCATATCGTCGTTCTGGGACTGGACGGACACGAGCAGCTACTTGGCGGCCACGTGCACCTTCGCCGCCCTGTCGGCCGTGATCACCGCTTTTATGCTACACAATCACTACTATGTGGAGGCCTTGGGCCTAGTCAGTTTGATGGCCGAGGCTAATTTGGGCACGCCGCAAGCTGTGCGCAACTTTCGCAGAAAAAGCGTCGCTGGCATGAGGTTGGTTGCAGCTGGTTTTGGACAGTGATTTGTCTTTGGCTATTTAGTGAACAGATGACTAGAACTAATTGGTGTATGTAAATATGATAGTTTTATGTGAAGTTATAGGCAGGGGTCTCCAAGCTTTTGGCCCTTGCGGGGGCTGGATACATAGCAAATTGCTCCTCCGGAGTCAGAGCTGAAAAATTTTCTGTGGGAGGGCTGGCGGGGGCTCAATATATAGGCTTTTTCAAGGATAGGATTGAGAAAGGGTGAAAAATCGCTAAAATAGGTTAGAAGTAGCAGAAAAACGGTTAAAATGGCTAAAAAATAGCTATATAATCATGTATATAGCCGAAAAAGGCGATTTTGAAGGTGAAAACCTATAAAAGGAGCAACAATTAGCGATTTTGAGGGAAATCGGGTCAAAATTTCCCAAAAATCGCTCCAGATAGATGGATAGCTGAGCGATTTGTGGGGGGGGGGTTCTCAGGGCGTAGTAGTCAAAAATTTTGCCTCGGGATAGATAGATAGCTGAGCGGCCTCCAGGATAGATATGTAGATAGCTGGCTGATTTGGGGGGGGCAGCCCCTCCCCCATAGGAAACCCCTGGTTATAGGTTAGAAATAAAGTAAGTCCGAGCCAGTACTTTCGATCGAAAAATGTCACGTACAGTAATCACGCTCAGTTGAAATGAACACGGCCAATCAAAAAAGTTCAAAACAGCCAGACGGCACGTAAACTTTACAAGCAGGGACGTATCCAGGATTTTGGAGCGGGGGGGGCTGCTTGTTTACGGGGGCCGGCGAACGGGGGGGGCTCAGCCCCCCCCCCCCTAAAATTTTTCCCCATATAGGGACGGAAAGGCGTTTTGGCGCTAGCGCCATACAAAGGCACCACGCCATGGCGCTATTGGCGTTGGCGCCAGCACCAGGAACCGCTTTATATGTATGTAAATATGCATACATATACAGTGAAAGTCGCAAAAATGAGTTAATTTCCAAATATATTGGTTTAGAGGGACCGATCCGCTGAAAATGCAATGCATGGGGAAGAAATTGCGCGCTTGCGCGCAAAATTTTTATGAAACGTCGAAAAATATTGGTGAAAAGTTGCATTTTCCGCGACTTTTTAGGTCTTACCCCGGGAAGGGGGGGGGGCTGCAGCCCCCCCCCCGCCCCCCCCCCCCCTGGATACGTCCTTGTTTACAAGTGACAAGTATTTTAATTAAGAAGATTACCTTTATGTAGCAAGTAAATTGAAAAATGAAAGTAGTTGTTACTTTCAATTACGTGCCATTTGTCTTGTCATTTGTGTATTTGCGGAACTAGCTCGGGCTGACTGATATTTATCATTGGCCTTATGCGTGGATGCGAGCCGGCCCGTCTAAAATGTCATAAATCACTGTAGTTGAGCAATTGTAGTGTCTGCTGAATGTATTCTCTGTCGTTGCTGTACTTGGAAAAAATTCTAATTTATTGCAAAAATAGAATACGTGTGCATACCGCATGAAACTCTGTCTGCTGTGGAATTTTATCAAGGGTTGAGCATGAAAAATTGGCGAGTTCCAGCGTTGAGATCTAGCTTCATAACCAAAAATTTACCGCTTTTCGCGCTCTTACGCGTTCAACGTTCCCAAAATGTATTTTTACAAGCGTATTCATTTGCTATTTTGTTCGGTAGAATATTTACATGGCTGGAAATGTTCAAGAGAACGGAAGAAAAAAACAATTATTTTCTCGACCTGGATAAACAGAACCGCTCAAAATCAGGGGCTGCCTTGTGCAGTACTCACACTGACTCGTGAACGTTTTCCACCGCGCAGCGTGTCGATGGTGGTCCTGTGGCTGGTGGGCGACATCGCCAAGACCATCTACTTCGTGGCCGTGCAGGCGCCCATGCAATTTTGGCTGTGCGGCGGCGTGCAGATCTCCATCGATTTGATCATCGTACTGCAGGTGCTGTGCTATCGACAGAAGGCTGCCGATTTGTGAGGCGATCGTAATCTTCCCCGTGTGCTTATTTATTGTAAATAGGTAATGTATTTGTACTGTGTACTGTAGGCATTCCAGTTTTCTATGGTTGCTGCTAATTTTCGTGACTGAAAAGTTTTACTAGGTAGCTTGACGTTATTTTTTGTCAGAGTATGTATTTCACCTGAAGTTATACCCGATTCGATTCAATGTGTTTCCCATCGGTATATCACTTCGGATGCAATGGACCGGGGCACGATAAAAATTGTCGAGCTAACTCAATGTTTACCCTTACAGTGTTTGTGCTATAGATATTATACTAGTCGTTTTTTTTGTAAACTACATATATCGATGAGGTTGTTGTTTTGACATTTTCTGATCTGAAATGCTGATTTTGTCTTTGAACCACTTTATCGCATTTGATATGCCAATTTATAGGCACTTTACATTGGCTTATTCGTTTTGTGTTGCTTCCAATGACTTGATATGCTTTTTCAGTCATTTTGCACTTGCACTTTGTCTGTGTGCCAGCCTACTTAAACAAATAAAATTATCTTGTCTTCACTAGCCATGATAACAACTGGGGCCATTTCCCGCAACCTGTAATGTGTAAAATGTTACTCGAATTTGTCAACTGTCATGTAAAATGTACGGTAAATTTTTTATTGCCTACTTTTTAGAGGGTACAGTAGGGCCCGGTTACTTTCATTTCACCAAACACCAAAACGAAACTCAACGCCACTTCCCTGGTACAGACAGAACACGGAATTTAACTCACTTGACATCGTCAACTACCGTATTACCTCGAATTGATCCCCCCTTGAATTAACACCCCCCCCTCGAATTAACCCCCCTCAAAATGGCTGGGGAAATAATAACCCCCCTCGAAATACCCCCCTCCAGAATGATGTACATCATGTATGCAATGTACATGATGTATTTATTACTGCTTATTTGTATCGCAGCTACACATAGACTTGTTTCTGTAGCAATCTACGTTTTTATTCAGGCGCCAGCGCCATGTCGCTATTCTGCCACTATGTTGCTAAAATTTTAGGGGGGGGGCTGAGCCTATAGTTTTTATCTATTCGGACGCATTTATTACCTGTTTTGGGTATGAAAATGCCTACTCTTTACTACGATCCTTACGAAACTTTCTGACGAAAAAATACCCCCCCCCCCTCGAATAGACCCCCACTCGAATTAACCCCCTCAAATTTGTCTGGCGAAATAATAGACCCCCATGGGGGTATTTCGTGGTAATACGGTAGCTATCTCAACTCAAAACATGGCGTGCTACCTGGGCATCGACGTGGGCAGCGGCGGCGTGCGCGCCGCCCTGTGCAGCGCCGTCGACGGCCGCATCGTAGCCAGCGGCGCGCGGCCGCTGCGAATCAGCAAACTGCCCGGCGACAGGTACGAGCAGTCCACGCGGCAGATTTGGGAAGCTGTGTGTGAGGCTGTTGGGTGTGCTATCGGGGATGCTGGGTCGAAAGTGGTTGTTCTGGGTGTGGCCTTTGATGCTACTTGTTCGCTGGCTTTGTTCGACCATGGTGGTGGGTTTTAATTATTTGTGTACTGTTACTGCTTTCGTTAACTTTTACGGTTTGGTTTTCAGATCTTCGATATTTTGTTTTTCAAATTTGTATAGGTGGTGCGTGAAAAGACAAAACTGCAATGTTTGCACCGAAATTACTTGTCTTAATTGAAAACGAGCGATCCGGGCGAATTTTGATTACCGTATTTCCTCGAAATACCCCCAGGGGGTTTATTTTTTCAGAGTGGAAATTTTGAGGGGGGGGGGCTTATTATTTCGTCAGAAATTTTCACGAAATTCGTAGTAAAGAGTACGCTTTTATATACACAAAACAGGTAATCAACGTGTCCAAGTAGGGTATATTTGGACATATCAACGTCTATCGCTACACAAACTAGTATATGTGTAGCTGCGATGCGAACTGCGACCAATTTATACATCATGTACACTGCATACACCATGTACATAATTCCAGACGGGGGGTATTTTTTCCCCAGCTCAAAAACACCTGGGGGTATTTCGAGGGGGGGTTAATTCAAGGGGGGTACATCGAGGAAATACGGTATTATGAATAATGACGTCGTCATGCTGGAGCGTTTCCTTCAGAAAATCGCATAGCGTGCGGTCCACGGAGTGTATGGACAATGACCATATGCCCAATAGTTGCTGTTGGTGAAAATCAAAAACAATTCATTCTGGAAAATACCGTTGTCAACTAGTGTGCATGGGGCACAATATGCGAAAATGCTTAATCTATTATATTATATGAATATAAAATATCTGGCCCCAGTAATCTGCTGTTTTTATCGCAGGGTGCCCTGTGGCCGCCAGCAGTGACACTCCACAGGTGTGTGGCTGTGCGTGATCTCATCTTTGAAATGTAATCACAGTGATGCAATCACTAATCACCGCCCCCATTCCCATCGTCTAGTCCGAGCACGTGAACAACGTGCTGATGTGGATGGACCACCGCGCCACCGAGCAGGCTGACCAAATCAACACACTTGGGCACCCTTGTTTGCGCAATGTTGGGCACTATATTTCAGCTGAGATGCAACCGCCCAAGCTGCTCTGGCAGCTGGAGCACAATGCGAAAAACTTCGACACGGTGGCTCATTGTATGGACTTGACGGATGCGATGACTTTTTTATGTACTGGCGATTCGGGTGCTCGGTCGGTTGTTTGTTTGGTTGTGTAAGGTGAGGATTGAAAAAAGGTTTGAAGGAAAAAGTTTAGACGTTGGCCTGTTGGTCATTTAAACTCACTAGCCATGTAGACCCGTTATTAAGGTATCAATCTAGTCATCTACACCCTTAATGGGGGGGCGTTGATGACTACTGGGCAGGGACTAGCAGGTAGAAATACTCGACTGGCAGGTCTACATCACTAGCGGGTTTACATGACTACAGGCACAGGGTCAGATTAATACATTGAGAGTGATGTTTCACAGTGGATATATGTGGGACCATATTCACTGGATATTATGTACTACACTCACATCACAGCTTATAATTACACACTTACTAACACTTTGTGGAAAGTTTTACATCCCAATTGGCTCAAAACTAACGAAAACAACAACCGATAGTAATTTGTGTGTAAAATACGCGCTTGCGCCCAAAAAATTCGCGATATACCTGATAAATCAGTACTGAACATTTCAGAAACTATTATTAAAAAATTGTTTCGACACTTGTATTTTTAAAAAAAAGTTTAAAAAACCTAAATATCATCCATAGCTAGATGTGCCATTAATGTATTTAAGTTGCGTGCGCTATCACAGTTCAAAGTGCACGTTGGTGTGCAAGTGGTGTTTCGACGGCGAGCGCAACGCTTGGCCGGTCGATTTTTGGGACGAGATTGGCTTGTCGTCTGTCTGCACAGACAATTACCTCAAGATCGGCTGCCCACAAAACGTACAGATGGTGGGCACGCCCGTGGGGAAAGGCCTCTGTGCAGACGCAGCGCGACAGCTGAACTTGCCCGTAGGCACACCAGGTGCCAATCGCAGACCCTGTAAAGTGTAAAGTAAAATATCAAATGTCATGAAAAATGTCATGCAAAGTTTCAATTGTCATGACAAATGTGAAGTTAAGTGTCGAATGTCCTGCAAAGTTAAGTATTAAAATATTTTCTTTTTTGTTTTGATTGACATTTTACATGACATTTGACACTTCAGTTTACACTTTACAGGGTCTGGGACTGCCCCCAGTGGTCACGGGTGCGATCGACGCCCATGCGGGAGTCGTGGCTGCACTTGCCGTCGCCGCTGCAAATGTCGGTCGTTTTTCTTTGCGCGCGTGCTTATGAGTAGTGCTATATTTATGTCGGATCCAAATTTCAGTTCGAATGCAAGGACAACGATTTCGACCCGACCAGGTTTCTCACTATGATTTGCGGTGTGCTCCACTCTGCCTTTTAATTTCTACTTTAAATAACTTCGGTACACTAAATTTTGTATTCACGTACTCGCATAATTTGCAAATACCTAATTATGCTGTGCCTACTCTAATTACCTCTAATTGTAGGTGAGCATACAATTGATTTCGTTACTTTTTTCTGAACCTACAATTTGAGGGTACCTCGTATTAGAGGAATGCGCATAACTTGTTTTCACCAGATTTCGCAAACATCCAAACAACGGTGAACAACAACTAAAAGTTAATTTTTCAAACTAGATTATAACAAAATGGTGATCCATATCCTGATACAAGTTGATACAGAGTTGTCTGGGTTTGGTACCCTTCGGCACCATTTTCACCGTTGTCCGCCATATTTCGTCACGTTATATTACGATTTTACCCGTTTCTGGCATGCTGCCAGCTATGCCTCTTTTTGGAGGGATGCCTAGTATTCATTTTGTCACTTTCAAAAGGGCCAAAGTTGCACATCTTATTAGAGTGTGCCTCTTATTGGAATGTATGCCTACAATTGGAGGAAATACGGTATCAGTACATTGTACCCCGTGCAGGAACATCCACATGCCACATGGTCCTCAGCAAAGAGCCATGCGAGCTGGTGGGGGTCTGGGGTCCATACAAAGACGCCATATTCGAAGGATTGTATCTGAATGAAGCGGGCCAAAACGCCGTGGGATCTCTGCTCGATTTCGTGCTGCAGTGAGCTCAGCGTAAATACAGTATATCATCGGATAAGACCCCAGGGGAGTTATTTTATCGTCAAAGAGGGAGGAGTTATTCAAGGGGGCAGTTATTTTATCCTCAGAAAACTTGGACATAATTCATTGCATGAATGCATTTTGTCAACTCATGTAATCGAGGTATTTTACACTTCAACAACAAACAAAAATGTTGATCATTTTTGTAAATTTTGTAGCATATTTTTATCAGGAGGGGGAGTTATTCAAGAGGGGAGGGTTATTCGAGCGGGAGTTATGGGGAGTTGAGGGGGAGTTGTTCAAGGGGGTATTCTAGGGGGTCTTATTCGAGGTTATACGGTATGTTGATATTCTAACTCAGTCGTTGATGACTTGTCTTCCACTCAGGCGCGAAATGCGCATAACTCCCACGGACACCAGCCGTTTATCGGATGCGCACAGCTATTGCATCGATAAGCTGCGCCAAGACTACGCCGCGTCGCCCGCGCAGCTCTTGGACCAAATAAAAAACGTGCACGTGTGGCCGGATTACCACGGCAACCGCACGCCGCTGGCCGACCCGACTCCCATGGGTGCGGTCTCCGGCATGAACTTGGATCTACCGGATGAGAAAGGCAACAAAGTTAGAAAAATTTGTTGAACTTGAGCACCAAGTGCCAATCCCGAACCCTGTAAAAGACTGTAAGGTGTAAAAGACCCTGTAAAATGTCATGTGTCGTGTAAAAGACCCAGTAAAATGCAGACTTGCGAAAGTGTATTTACACTTACCCGAAATACCCGGGTAAATGGGTATTTATATTTACACTTACACTTTCATAAAATACCCATTCACTTTTTTACACTTTCCTGAGCAAAATACCCGGGTACAGAAAGTGTATTTTTTCTTTCAGATGGCCCTGTTTTATGCTTTTGAGAAAGCATAAAATAGGGTCATGTACAAAAAATAACTGCATAGTGGACACATGCAGTTATGCATTGAATGTAGAAAATATGGCAAATGTACAAACTAGCCTTTGATCTCTAACCTTTGATCAGTACTCATGGTATTCTACAGTTTCATCATACTTTTGTAAAAAGGACAAGATCAACGGAAATTCACCAGTTGGACACAAAGTCAACTGGCTTTTGCATTGACATTTGCTGCATATCCATTCTTGCATTTAAACAGTGTGTATCGCATTGCTTAATCAGTAAAATATCAACACTGAAAAAGTGCCATTATTAGGGAACTTCATACCACTACAGTATTTGTTACAGTCTGAAATGTTTCATAAACGGCAGTAAAACGTGAAATAATGCATGAAGATGACAAATAAATTGATCTAAAGGTGAAAACGGTGGTGTTTTCAAATACTCAACAGTGATAGCTTTCTAAAAAAAAAATTTACACTTACACTTTTTTTACACTTTCCTAGGTATTTTTAAAATACCTTACACTTTTGGTATCCATACTCAAATATTGGAAAGTGTATTTACACTTGCACTTACACTTTCCAAAAATACCGGTATTTTCACAACTCTGGTAAAATGTCATGTGTCTTTTTCAGCCCTGTAAAAAGTCACGTGATGTAAGAAACCCTAAGTGTCAAATATAACCAAATCTTATTCTATTGTATCCAAATCTTTTGTTTTTCTATCCAAATCTTATGTTTCGACGTAAGGTTTGGATACAAAGACATAAGATTTAGATACATTTGACACTTTACAGGGTTTTTTCCTGACACATGACATTTTACAGGGTCTGGGACTGCCCCCAATTCGCGCGTTGCAACTGGATGCACATGCAGAGAATCGCCCTGCTGTACTACGCGCACGTGCTGTCGCTGGCGTACATGAGCCGCTACATCGTGGACACGCTGCTGCAAGAGTGCCGCATGGAAGAGATCAAGCAGCGTTTCGACGCGGTGCTCGCTTGCGGCGGCCTGGCGCTCAGGAATCCTGTTTACGTGCAGGCCCACGCGGACATTCTTGGTTACTTTCCTTTACATATGATCATTTAATTATTCCCATTGCTTGGTATGGCGTAGGCTCCGCAGTCTCTAGACATGTAAACCCGCTCGACAGGGACATGTAAACCCGCCCGTTGCAGGGGTCTCCAATGGGAAGGGTTGCCCCCCAAATCGGCCAGCTATCTGTAAATCCCGGAGGCTGCTCAACAAGCTATCTACCCCAACGCACATTTTTGGCTACTTTCCCCCGGAGCCATCCTCCGCCAAAAAATCGCTCTGCTCTATGTGGAGCAAATTTTGGTGTATTTTCCCAAATCTACTACCCAAATCTCTATCCCAAACTCAAAATCGCTAAATTTAGTCAGTTTTTACTTTCAAAATCGCGATTTGCTATCTATCCAGCCGCCACAAAGGTCTAAATATTGGAGACCCCTGTCGCGTTTTCCACAGATCTTGAGGGTTCACATGTCCACTGGCACAAGGTGCTGGCGAAGTGCTAAGACTTCTGATAACTTTTCAGTAGTGATAAACTTCAGTCAAACTGGTGCCTGTACCGCAAGTGGAAAAGTTAAGAGTTAAAACTTAAGAGTTGAGTAAAATGATACATGATAAGTTAAGAGTAAAGTTAAAAGTTAAGAGTTGAGTAAAATCATTTGTCGTTTTACTCAACTCTTAACTCTTAACTTTACTCATAACTTGTCATTTGTCATTTTACTCAACTCTTAACTTTTAACTCTTAACTTTTCCACTTGCGGAACTGGCCCCAGGTTTCATCTTTGGTTGACTAGTCGCATTGCATTGACAGGTAGTTTATTTTAATCCTATCACTGCCTTTAAATCCGCAGGCGTTCCAATCGCAGTGGTGGACGCAACCGAATCGTGCGCTTACGGCTCTGCCATAATTGCCAGTTTGCATTGCGCGCCGTCCACTCAGCAACGGAAACCATTGGTGGATCATTTGAGAACTCTGGGCGGCGGTGGCGGCAAAATCGTATTGTACCAACCGTGTGAAGAAACTAGTGAGATACATGCCAAGCGATATCAAGTGTTTAGAATGTTTGGCGATTTTCTGCACTCGGCTCAGATGGCTATGCAGAGGAAATAGAGTAAAATTGATATGCGCTGTAACTGATGTCTAAGATGAAGATGAAAAATGAAAAATCGCTATTATGTTATTAACTTAGAATGTTTGGTTTATCATTAATGATGTTCACGTGTTGTTGTAGCAACGAGTTTCTGAACCAAATCACATCGAGAATTCACGGTGATTTCATTGCACAAATAAAATGGAGCGATCATTGCAATAAATGATGAAAAATAATCAGTCGGGGTATTTTCGATAAAAGCAACGATAAAAATAAAGCGGTGACCCGGAATTAATATGCAAATTTACGATACATATCTATATACATATATTAATAGACATTTCCAATAATAAACGTATATAGATAAAAAATATTTCCTCCAAATACCCGAGCCCTCGAATCAAAGGCCCCCACCCTCCCCCTCGAAATACCGCTGGGGCCAGTTACGCAAATTTAGAAGAGATAAGTAAAATGGCACATGCGAAGTGAAATGATAAGTGAGAAGTGAATTGAGAAGGAAATTGCGGCAAAAGCGAAGGGAAATTACTTCTTATTTTAATATTTTTTACTTCGATTTTGCCAATTTACTTGCTTTTTCACTTAGCTTTCTTCTCAATTCACTTCGCATTTATTATTTTACTTCTCATTTTGCGGAACTGGCCCCAGGTCTGACTGAGCTGGGGAACCCCCCTTTGAAATACCCTCCTTAAAGTTGCATTGACGATCATGTGAATAAATTTGAGGGGAGCTAATCAAAAGAGGGAGTATTTCAAGGGGGGTTTTATTACGCCATAAGTTATTGAATTATTTTCTTTACAAGCTCGCTATGACCTGGGGGCATTTCTAGGAAATACGTTAGTTACGAAAAACTGACTTACAGCATGCGAATCATCCAGAAAGACAATCGTCATGCCACTTGACGGAGATCATTGATAATGCACCCATCAAAGAATATAAGACACTGTAATGTAAGACGTCATGTATTTATGTACTAAATAAACTCTGTCAATGTTGGTAAAAAATATACCAAGTGGAGCGCATGCTTTGCGCAGAATCCTACCGAATTAAAGAATCCTACCGCAGAATTAATGAATAAAATCTTGTTATAAAGTTCATAATCAATTATTCCATAGTAAAAACGAAATATTACGATGAAAAAACTGTATAATTTTGCGTTCATTGTTCAGATGGGTTATGGTAGCTTTCAAACTAAATGTGATGTCCGCCACGAGTATCAACACGCTAGCATTGGTCCACCACGGCAGCATCTAAAACCAGAGCGCCAGGTGTCGAATGGCGCAAGGTATAAGGCGCTGCATGTGCGCATGATGCCTGGCGGTGAAAGCCCTCAGCGCCAGCGATGGGCGCCAGCGCCATGGCGCCTTCACTGCATTGGCGCTGCCGCCCACCAGACGTTTCAAGTTGCACCGCTTGCAGTCCGGATTGTGTTTGCTGCGCGCCAGCCGACCCGTGCAGGTGATAGAGCTGTACGTGCCCTTCGCCAAGTCGATCGGTTCTGCGAGAAGCGCTCATGGTTATTCACTGTTGACGATGGAAACCTTTGGAAAAAAAGCGGGAAAAAAATTTAGGATTTTTTTCTAAAGAGACTTCACATTTTGAACTGAAAAATTTTTTTTCGAATTTTCACATTTAGTTTTTTAATCGTGTCTCACATTTTAACAGTAATACTGTTTTTGAATCCACTAAATGAACACATTTTTGAATTTTTTTGCTGAATTTTAAATACATGTTTTACAATTTTGCTTTCCCATCGTTATTCGCTATCCAATGTGGAGTAGTGATGGGTGAAACTGAAAAAAATGATATCATTGGCAGTTAGCGTACCTGTGAAGAAAATTTCGACCCATAGACCGCCGTTGCTGTAAAACATGTTCGTGTTGGCGTCGAAGTAGATGAACGGGTTTACTTCGTCCATGCGAAACGGCACCAGACGGGCGGTGCTACAAAACTGGTCCTTCTCGGAGCCCTTCCTGCGTGTTGAAAGTTTTTGTTTAGTTGTGGTCGACACCATTCTTTTGAAGACATGTCGCAAGGTTCCCTATGGAAAATATATCTTCGAATATGTGTAGCAAAGCAAGAACACCCTCCACTCCATTGACATTGCCAAACACTACCATCATCATTGGCATTATACTCCTTACATGCGTGCTGGAAAAGTGCCAATGACATATAATTGATTGCTGTTATAACACTATACACAACATGCCTTTTTACAAAAATTGCATGCCCTAATGATTATTGGCACGCTTCCAACATGAGACATAAATGAGTGCGCAAGTCAAACTCAAGTCCGCACAGTCAAACTCACAAGCAGATGACAACAGTGACATAGTGTGACTCGGTGTTATAGCAGTAGAAGTCTGCAAAGTAGGCGTTGTGCAACCGCGGATTGTAGATTTCCGATGCAGCCACGCTCCACCTTGTGCCCCCAAATGGCGATTCTTGGTGTTTCGTATTTATTAACGGCGAGAAGAACAATCCATCCAGCTTTCCTGAAAAAGTGACAAGTAAGGTTTCCTGCAAACAATAGACTAGCAATCAAATACTGTATTTCCTAGAAATACCCCCAGGGGGTTAAGTTTTCATCAGGCAAGAACGCATCCTTGATGTTTCCGCAAAAACCCATCCTTCTAGAGTAAAAATTGACAAAAACGTCAGACTTTTACGTTTCCTGTGAAAAAATACCAACTTTCTGTGAGAAAAATACTCATTTTTACGTTTTTTGTAAAAAAATACTCAGTTTTACGTTTTACCAGAAAAAAGTATTTTACTCACGATATACGTAGCGTAAAAGTAAAAAGTTTTTACTTTATATTTTCTGTACTCAAGTCGTCGTGAGTAACAAAAAAATACTTTACGTTTATGTTTACTTTGAAAAAAGTTCAGTACTTTTAACAACTCTGCTGCAGTTTTCACTCAATTCGGGTGGTGGTATTTCTAGGGAGGTTTTTCATAAGCTCGCTCAGACCTGGGGGTATTTCGAGGAAATTCTTTACTCATCTTGGGCGATCACATGACTTCTCAGTGGACGGAGTGCACGATTAGCAAAATGTTTATGTAAGCCTACTCACCATTTATCAGTGAGCCCGCGTGCCCATTATAGTCTTTTCTGTACGGCTGCATAAATCCATTGCTATGCCGAAAGGCGTGCTTTGCCCTGCAAAATTGCGTGAATGGCTTCATCCCGGCATATTTCGACTCGTAGGCGTGCGTGTGCGCCAAAGAGTACAGGCTCAACATTTCCGTTGTTGAATACCCTGAAAATGGATAGCGTTATTTGGTTGTCCTCGTTGTTGCACAGTTTTCAGAAACGCCCTGTGCCTGTAGACATGTAAACCCGCTCGACATGTAGGTGAAAGATAGTTACAAATAGGTAAAAAATAGAACCATGTATATATTTATCTCAGAATCGCGATTTTAAGGTGAAAATTGACACAATTGGACAAAAATAAATTATTTCGAGTGAATATTTGGGAAAAGTCCTTAATTTGCTCCACGTAAATAGATAAAGATAGCTGAGCGATTTGTCGAGTGAGCTTATATGTCTAGGGAGCCTAGATCCCAGAAACACACTGGCTGAAAAGTGTTGACTCTTCGATTCAGCAACAACAAATGGACTGCCATCCCTCGACGCGGATGTGACCGCGGCGATCTTGACCTCGTACTCGCAGCCGGCGGTCAAATCCACCATATGCTCGCGCATGGATCTATCGATGGGAAGGTTGGTCGACACCACGCCCCCAGTTTCTTCGTCGGTCGAGGTCACGGCGAGCTCGTATCTGTCGAAGGTGCCTGCGGTGTTATCGATTTTATGGGATGAAAAGCTAAGAATACCTGAGAAATATTTTCGGAACTAAGTTAAAACAATATACCGTATTCCCTCGAATTACCCCCTCGAAATAACTTCAAGTCTCAGCGAGTTTGGGAAATAACAACACCCCGCGAAATACCCCCGCCCAAATTGTATGTGAAGATACTGTACATGACAATTACCGCATCTGCGTCTTCTTTATATTTTTTAGCACATTGTGTTTGTATAGTACATGTTCGACTTGATGGCAATGTGCATGCCATATTCATTTCAGACGGGAAATTTTTTAAAGGGGATGGGTAAAATATTTTTCAGACGTTAACACGGGGGTTATTCAAGGTAACTTACTCAAGAATTGGTTGGTATTCGGCAAAACACTTTCTGATCCCAATGAAAACATATAATACTGGTGCGCATCTAAAAACCACGGCACCATGTTCAGTTGAATCGACAAACCCAACTACAAGTCACCAGCTCACCAAAATCGTATGTCGACCAGGTGACAGTGCAGGAAGTGCTGCATATGTCTGTCACATTCAGCCACAGGGAGGGCGGCAGCAGCGAGATGTCCTGCGGCTGCGGCGGCTGAGTCCAGTGACGAGGCGGCGCCGCACCCGGTTCTGGCGGGCTAACTGCAATTGAATTTGTCATTAATTTGTCATGTCATGGAGAATTTTTAAGAACTACAACCCCTCCTTCCCTTGTTGCCATAACGACTTAAGACCATTTTGGGCTGTTTTTTGAAGGTATCAGACATCCGAAAATTATGCGATGCGTCAAACTACAGAAAACGTAAAAGCAAGTATTGATGTTTTACTCAGAAAAACGCAAAAACATAAAAGTAAGGTAAAAGTAGGTTAGCAAGTTTTGCTAGGAAGGCGTAAAACTAAGTAACTTTCGAACTTTTCTACGGATAAATATTAAATAATTTGAAAAAGATTCCCCCTTGAAAAATCCCCCCCCCCCTTTGGCATACTTTTGATCAATTTGTTGTATCCCATTTGAACAAAAATGGCATGTTGAAAAATGCATATTTCATGTATGAGTTGATAGAAACATGCCTGAAAATTTTGACGAAATAATAATCACCCCCTGGAATAATTCCCCCTCAAAAGACTGAATAATTCCCCCTCAAAAGACTGAATAATTCCCTTTGGGAGTTATTCAAGCAAACATCACCTAACAGTTTTCTGGGCACTAACGGGTCAGTTACCAGCGGTACCGGGATTCCCACGCACACACTTTACAACGAGATCACGCAAAATACCTGCCCAGGTGGTCTCTGACCGACCTGACAAACCTGATGGTGGTGGCGTCCAAGCGAGGCTGCATCGAGCGGGACTGTGGTCATACGATGTCGAAGTCATGCTCTCTGTCAGCCATGGCGACTGGTTGTCTCCGCTGTAGCTGGGCGTCGACTCATACAGTGTATACATTTCGCCCGGCTGGTGGAAATTACTACACTCTTTGTTTGTGGGCAAGGGCTTGGGATGTTCTGGGCGCTGTCGTTTGCAGAGCAGCCGCTGCTTTTGATGTTGCCGATGTCGCCGTTGTTGTTTCCGGATGGGACCACGGGATTTTGGACCTGTAAATGGGGTGGTTTTGCTGCGATGGCGAGAAAATCGAAGACTTTTGATAAAAAGTTACTTTGAAAAGACTTTGAAAAAAGCTTTGAAAAATTTCGGGCAGTTTGCCATCCTTACCCATTGAGTTCTATTTTTAAGCGTGAAAATAGTACATAAAATTTGAACGATGCCTATTTTCTGGCACTATTACATCAGTAATCGGTATGAATTAGAGATAGGTATACAAAAGTTCATTGTCTTTTGTACAAAAGTTATTGCAAGTGGGGTAAAAATCACCGCTGCGTGTGAAAAAGTGCATCCACATTACCGGAATGTTTTCTACTTCCACTAATGTTAAAACGTATTTACGTTTACTCGATAAATACGTAAACTCCTCCAGTAAGTTTCCTCCCGAAAAAAATGCCGGTACTCACCTACTCGCGTACTTTTTGTAAGTACGCAAGTACAGAAAACGTAATTGTGAAAAAATTTCAGGTGCATAAAAAGCAAAAACAACTCAAACGGATTGAAACGGGTGTGCGTCATTAAGACAAAAGCGCTTTAAGACAACAGTAGCTTTAATAGAACAAAAATACTCATTGAGACAAAAGTTCTGGGTCATGTCATGTTCCAGGTCGAAAAATACAAATAGACTTTTATAATTATGATAAAAAATATAAATAGATTTTGTAACTTATTTGTTAATGCAATTAGGCTGGAAGTATAGTAGTTAAAGTAGAATTGACACAATGGACTTTCCCATGAACATAACCATCTTCAAACACTACAGCGTTTTTGTAGCATTAAAGCTAGTGTTGTCTTAAAGCGCTTTTGTCTTAATGGGATACCCCCATTGAAACGGCTGCAAAAATGGCAGCGGAAATGATGGAAGTAGCGATGGGTAGGGAAAGAGACGACTCTCGATTTCATATTTGGTAATTTTTACGTCTTCCTAGGTACAAAATCGAAAAACATCCTTGCTTTCACGTTTTCACTGAGTAAAAATACCGGTTACTCATCTTTTATGCAGCGTACCGGTAAAATTGAAAACCCCCCAATTATTTTACGTTTTCTGTAGTCAGGGGTGAGTAAAAAAAATACTTTGAAAAAAGTTCAGTACTTTGAACCACTCTGGATGAATGTAAATACGGTGCACACCGGAACTATTACCCACCTTGAATAATTCCCCCCTCTTAGACGAGTGAGGAAAAAATCATTACCCCCTTGAATAATTATTCAAGGCACATCATAACGTTTTTGCATCAACTTTCAACAAAAATTGCAGGTTATTTTGTAAATCAAGCATCTTTCATGAAATCAGCTAATAGAAACAAGCCTAAAATTTTTCACGAAATAATAATTCCCGCGTTGAATTATCCCCCAGCCGAACAGTCCCCCTCAAGTCTGACGAAAAGATAATTCCACGGGGGGATTATTCGAGTATATACGGTACTAGTTATATTTGAGCGCCAGACAATAGATTTATCATGCATTCAACCAAATTTTAAGCTGGGCGCGCCTCACCGGTAATCTTCTTCATGGCTCGAAAACCAAGATAATGCAGAGTGCAGACGTTAGTAATCAGTGAATAAATTTGTCGTTGGAAGAAAAATATTCTGCCGCTGCTAACGTTGTCTCGCTTTCAGTACAGGTGCGTACAGATACAGCGGACGTTATCGTGTAGTTGTTATACGCCTGTATTTGGGTAGGGATATTAAGGGCTATAATTAAAGGTGTCTGCAAGGTGACGGTTTTATTTAGAGATTTAGAGTGGGCAGTGTCCAACATTTGACTGTTTGGGAGTTCTAGCGTGTGCACTTTTTACGAAATTTCCATCAAACTTGGACAGTATAAATATAATAATCAGTGCAACATAGTTAAAGCAGCAATAAATTCATCCTAGGTATAATATCAGAATGAACATTCCTATCTTACTTTGTAAATCGAAACTTATATTGACGAACTAAAGAAACGGCTTTGAACATTCAGCTGACAAGATAATCACCTCGATCATACGATGCACACTGCAAGCACAAAATACAACCCACACGTTGCGCGGCGCAACTTCGCGTGCCTGTTGCATCACAATGAAATACATCAAAGGAGCCGACAGGCTTTCATCCGGCCGGACGCACTTATCCGATCGGCTCAGCCATGGGATTTGCCAAAAATGTTGGATCTCGGTGAAAAATGGCACTTGACACAAAGGAAGACGCCGCCCATCTGCTCGAAATTTGCTTAATTGGTGCCGAACGTCAAGCACCGCGCATGGGAAGAAAACTTTTTGTGAGAGTGACTTTTAGTGAAACTTTGAGTGACGCCGCATCGGGAACGTGGCGCTGTAGCTACACATTCTCGAGACCTGGGTGGAAGTTTATAACCATACCTAATCATATTCTAATCGTTAAGCACGGCTCATATTCACTATCGCTCCAACGATCTTTGCGGATTCTGTGTCACACTTTTTATATCTGTCATATTTATATAAACTTTTGTATTGTCGAATTCCATGTGGCTTGATATATTTATGATAAGTAAATGGCGTTAATGCGGGTGGCAAGCGATTAGTTAGTTATAGGTATTTAATTTACAATGCTGCAATGTCTATTTAATAAGGCGATTGCATTGTCATTGAAATGCCAAAAAAATAGGAGAAAAATGGAATTGATCGAAGACGATCAGAGTAAGCACCGAGGGCAATATTTAGCTCTAAAATATGCATAGAAAAACGCAAGAAATGATGGCACCTCAAATGCTTTCTGAGACGAACATGATATCAATAATTGTTATTGATGGACAAGCAAATCTGAAGGGTTTCCTCTCGGAAATGTCAATCAGTCAGCACAAAAAAAAGCAGATTAAATATGACGTGTCGCATTTCTCGGCACGTGTTTAAATAAATATAAACATACACAATGTATTTACGTACGAATGAATCTATAGCAGCTGAACACGAATGAATAAAGTGTCTTGATAACAAATACAATACTTGCAATAAATACTATTTTTTATTCTTCCATAATTTTTGAACAAGCTGTTTCATTCGATTTGACTCATGTTTGTGTCTGAGCGCACCTAAATTTTGCGATTACCTAGGTATTCCACATTACCTAACTATGCAAAAACAATTAGTTCATTTCATTACTGATCAGTTCACGTCACAGGAAAAATCAGTTTTATCACGGGACGGGAATAAGTTTCTTCCTTCTCAAAATTGACTTATCAGTGATAGCTTTTAACGATCATCTTCACAGGATCATTTCATCTCGCAAGTTTCGTTTGATGTGTGTCCAGCTTCACAGTTGTGCTGCGTGTAAAAAAATGTTTGGTTGCGAGTGCATAGCCTGAAAATGTTTATGGTTATCTATATACTCTGCAAACCGCAAAGTTGGCGCCATAAATTACTTCTGTCTTAGGCTTAATTAACTTCTCGGCATTGTTAACAATTTAATCGACCGATACTTCTTCTGAACGCACTTGCACAAATAGTAAAATCAGAAAAAAGTCAAAAAGAGAAAAGCCGGGTACAAGTGACAAACGCATTTCAAATTTTGATTTTATTAATGACGGGTTTAAATTTCAGAGGGTTTTCAATCCGTGTGGTTTAAGCTCATTCACGCACGCATTTGGTTGCTGAGTACGTGTGTACGCACACGCAGAGCACGACTGAGGCCTTCTGTGCATGTTTACCCGCTGTGCATGTAGACCCGAATTTTCACTCAAAATCGCTAATTTTCACACCTTTTATAGATTTTCACCTTCAAAATCAACAGTTTATGTGTTTTATTGTTTATTTTCAGCTATGTTTGGAAGTATATGTGCTTTTATACCCATTTTTAGTATTTTTCACCTACTTACAGCGATTTTTCTACCTTTTTCCTACATCATCAAAAAGCCTATATATTGCACCCCGAATGAGTGCACTTACACACTACAGCTAGAGCGACGCTTTCAAGTGGCTTGGGTCTTTTTTTTGCCACACTGATTTGCGCCGCCTGCGCATCACAACAGACGCGTGCCCTCGCACAAGAAAAAATTCAGTCCCCCAAGGTCGGTTTTTATTCCGGGTATTCCGGTTCAAAGTTGGGCTGTCGGCACAGTCCTTTCATTGTTTCCGCTGTCATTGCAGCACAAATAATCCGCTCATGTGATCGATCTTGCTTGAACGTATTGAATGAAAAATTAGGCAATGTCCACACACCACACGCTGCACGGAATTGATGTAATCAACTGTCGATTATCAGATGGATTTGGGGATAAGTATTCTGTATTTCACGTATTTATGCATTTGCAGTAACAAATAACCAATTAAAAACGTGTGCTGCGCAGTAGACAAAAGTACCTATTTGTGTATTGAATTGTTCAAATAATGGAAATGTATTTGGGTGGTAAATACGCACACGCAATTTTTCATCATAATATTTTGTTTTTACTATGGCATAATTAATTACGAAATTTACTTCCAAAATTTTATTCATTGAATGATGGTAGGACTCCACTATATTATATGAAAGTTGAAATGAATCCATCAATGTGACACATGAGTTGACAATACATGGGTGCCCTTTGGTGTGTGCCGCTCTGACCCCCAAAATGCAAATGTCAATTCTGACATCATAAACCATTCCAAGCCAAGTTACGGTCAGGACACAAAAAATAAAAAGTGCCCAAGTCATGGGCCGCGCGTGGTTATGCTGTAGTGTATAAGTCACCGCTACGTGCACCCCTGCGAACCCCCAAACCCCCCCCCAAACACTTTTTGAAGCTATCTATCCCTCCATAGGAGCGATTAGACATCTACCCAACCCCCTGGAGGATCAAAATATAGAATACCCCTGACATGCACAGCGGGTAAACATGCACAGAGGCACAGGCCCGCAGAGCACCACCAACCGTCGGTGTGCTCGCCCCGGTGCACCTGGCCACTGGGAGCCTGCGTCTGCCGCGCCGACGACTGTGTTGTCTGCGTCTGTGTCTCTACCGGCCGTGTGTGCGTCGTCTGTGTCTGTGGTGTCTGGGGTCGAGGTTCACTGGCCAGGTGTGCGCCAACGATGCCCAGCAGCGCGGGCACCGGTGCGTCCGAGTCGGACTCGCGGCCCGGCAGAGGCGTGTCCGTGCTGCCCACCGCGCTGTGCATCGACGGCGACGGCGCATCGGATGGGGTAGGTGACGGCGACACTCGTTCCATCTGCGTGTGAGGGATTGTTGCATGTGCCTTGAACAGATTTGGTGCCATTCCAAGAGCCTGTGAAGTGTAAAATAAAGTGTCAAATGTCATGCAAAGTGTCAATTGTCGTGACAAATGTAAAGTCAAGTGTCAAATGTTATGCAAAGTTCAGTAATAAATTTTTTTCGTTTTTAGGATTGATATTTTACATAACATTTGACACTTTACAGGGTCTGGAACTGTCGCTCGGCAAGCACCGGTCACTTACCAGCGCCAGTTCCTGCCCAGCATGGACATCGTGCCAGCGTTGAGTGCTTGCTGCGTGCGCTGCTGCGGAGCTACTGGCGCTTGAGTCGGCGCCGGCCGCGCTGAGCGCGTGCACGGGCGGCGGCGGCGGCGGGTCGGTGGGCGGGGGCGCGGCGCCGGGGAACAGCACGCCCGCCACGCTGCTCGGCGTGCGCCACGTGCTCGACGTGCCCGTCCGCTGCATGCCCGCGCGACCGCGCCACATTATACCGGCGCCTCGGCTCACGCGGCCCCGCCCGCCGCCGCGGTGTTCCAGCTCGTACAGCATTTGAGCTCGTCTGTGCAACTCCAACGTTGGAACTCGCGCGACAGTTTTTCGAAGAAAGGCAGTTTTTTATAGAAATCACCTGTACTGGTCTACCGCAGCAGCTTCCCTGGCATTCAGGTCTCTGTATTCAATACGCGAATGCCACAGCTGACCAGCCGGGAGAAATGGCTGAAATGCAAGATCCAACTTTTCTAGACATACCGTATTTCCTCGAAATACCCCCCCCTTGAAATACCCCCCCCACGTTTGAACCCCCCCCCTCTCGAGACCACTATGAAACAATCACCCCCCCCCTCGAAATACCCCCCCCCAAATTGAGTGTAAAGGGAACGTACATGACAATAACTGTAGTTTGTGTTCAGTGTACTGCAGAACACACGTTAAAACAATGTCGGTGTCACGTTAGAACAGTGTACATACCATCTACATACTAATATTAGTCTACAGAACCTTATAAATGGCGGTTTTTGTTGCACTTTTCGACGTCTGCGTACGTTTCAGACGACAATTTCGTACTTGGTTTTCAAAAATTTTCTTGTGAAACAATAACCCCCCCCCTCGAAATACCCCCCCCCTCGTTTAACCCCCCCCCCCCTCTCGGGACCACTATGAAACAATCACCCCCCGGGGGGTATTTCGAGGAAATACGGTACATGGCAGAGCAACGCCGGGTTTTATCGCTACAGTTTTTGTGGTTTCATGCAAGATCAATCAATAGCTCTGTGACTAGTGATGGAAAAGCGCCATGGCGCCATTCGAAAAGGGGGCGCCACAGAAAAAGAGCGCCAGGCGCCAAGGGCGCCAGTATAAATAGGTGCGTACAACACCCTGTGTGTGCTAAAAATGCTTCTACAGCACTTTAGTACATACATTTACTTCTTAATTCGCGTTCTCCAGGATTTAATTAACAAAAACAAGACTAGCGACAAAAAAGTTTTATATAAAATCCACATGACAAATTCAAACACAATGGAAATTGTCATTTGACAAAAATCCATTCACTTCAAATAGACTTTTTCAATCAATGTTCCCTACAAATGGACAAATACGGAATTGCAACAATTTGAATCCATTGATTTATGATTTTGCAAGTTCGGTGGTCCATCATTCTCGTCTTCTGATCGGTCAGGCACATCTTATGAACAGTTTAGACGAAAGATTCCCACCCACTCAAACCACTTTGTCCATTTTTCTGGCGAATTTAGATCATTTACGGATGCGTTGTTCATTTTTTTCATTTACACAGCGCTCACCTTGAAACCCTGCTGGCGCCTTTTTGGCGCCCTTTTAAAGCAGGGCGCCAGGCGCCAAGGGCGCCACGGAAAAAGGGCGCCAAGCGTCAAGGGCGCTATGGCGCCTTTCAGAATGTGGGCGCCAGATAAAAAGGGCGCCAAGCGCCAATAACGCCATGGCGCGGCGCCCTCTGGCGCCCTCAAATGGCGCCAGCGCCATGGCGCCATTCCATCACAATCTGTGACACAGAAAATCCGGTGTTCTACGCGCATCTAAAATTTCAGCTGTGGCCAATCCCAGGCCCCGCAAGATGTCAAAATGTCATGTAAAATGTCAAATGACCAGTAAAAATTTTTTTGACACTTCGCATGACATTTTATAGTTCACAGGGCACTTTGCATCTTATTTTATATTTTACAGGAAATTTTACATGCCCGGTAGTGGCACCTGGAGAAAAGCGATCATATTTATAACTGGGCTGATTGGTGCATTTACAATTGAAGTAAATATGATGGGACTAAACAATGTAACAATGCGATAACTAGGTCATTCAGCAACATTTTATCACTAGCGTATTACCTTGAGAATTATCCGGTGCGAATTGTAGACAGTTTCCGCCGAGGACAAGTCGCCGCGAGGTTTGTTGCTGCGGCAGAAATTGCATCGCACCTGCGTCAGTGACGTAAATATTAAGGTACCTATATGCATCGTCAACACACCACTTCAAATAAGCCACGCTCATCACACGAACATGTTGCAGCGCATCGAACACGGATCTCCTCTTGGCGGCGGCGATGACGCGCAGTCTGCACAGGGCGCAGTCGAGCTGGCGGCACGTGCCGCACTTGATCATTGCCGTGGGCGGCACGCGCGCCAGACAGATGCCGCACTCTGGGGGCAGTACCAGACCCTGTAAAATGTCAAATGTCATGCAAAGTGTCAAGAGTCATTTAAGATGCCCTGGAAAATGGGAAACATGTTTGCCATTTTGCAGGGCATTTTACATGACTTTTGACACTTTGCATGACATTTGACACTTTGCATGACATTTGACATTTTACAGGGCATTTTAGAGGGTCTGGGACTGGCACCTGGCCAAGAATCATCACCCATCAATGTTGGCTGGTTGAGCAGTATGGAGGTGCCGGGTGTGCTCGCGGGTCGCTTCGGAATGGTGTTTTCTGCCATTGCGGAGGTAGTGTTGCCGGTAACGTGCTCGCACAGCGCGCACCTGCGAGAGCAGCGCTGAACCTCACAAGAACTGAGTGTGCCGCGCCACGCCAGAGGGCTCTCACAGGCTAGTTGACATCGCGAATTCGTGGCAACTCAATGTCAACCAAATAACCCAAAAAGTTTGAAAAAGCATCACTTAACAGAAACAATAAAAAGTGTCATGATGTAAAATTACCTGTTCTATCGGATAGAAAAATTGAAATCACATAATTCACTACAATTTAGTTGACAATTCAGTTGACATCCAGCGTGTGTGGCGCCAAAATCACCAACCTCCACGCATCACAAGATGTCACAGCCATCCAATCGAAGGCCCTGCATCGCCAGTCTTCGTCGCTGGGCTCCGCGGCGACCTGCTGCATGTGATTGGCGCCCATGCCCGTATTCGCGTGGTCGTCCGCCTCGGCGACGGCGATCGCCATCAGCACCTCGGAGAGATCGTCCTCGGCTGCGAATGCGGTGCGATAGTGGCAATGACCCTACACACACTAGTTGACATCGACACAGAATGTAAACTGGTTCCCATCCCAATTCAAAGCTTGCTGACAAGCCGACGAACGACGTTCAAATGGAAAAGTGTTGAATCATGTCGCAAATGAAGCTGTAGTGTTGAACAAAATAATGCATTATGTGCAATGCACAAGGACGGCATGAAGTATATTTTGTGTAGGTATACAATAATGCGTAATGTGTTACTCGTCAGCAAGCTTTGAATTGGGATGGGAACCGGTTAACGTTTGGTGTCCTTGTCAACTACTGTGTGTAGGGAAGTCCGTGTGAAACCTTGCTGACGCGCCATTCTGCTCGCTTCAGCTTCCTGATTTGAATTGACGTGCTGACCGCTCATCGACGAACCCATAAACCGACTGTGAAAGAAATTGTTATAAATACAAAACGGATTTTTTCTCGCGCCATAGCGGTCTATGTTTGCGAAAATTACGAACTTCTGGAATCAGCGACCAATTTCACACTTTGTCAAGTGACAAAAGATGAAAAAATACACAATGGATATTGGAATTTGAAACTTCTTCGTTGCCAGAATTTATCTTGTAACACGACAAAGTGTGGAACTGGATCCAATGTTCTCAAGTCCGCCGGGCTCAGTCAGGAATCGGTTATCTGAGAAGGATTAGTTGCAACTGCGTTGCCCGGTCTAGCACCTTTTTCAAACTTTTATGTGACGGAAAAGGGAAGATGCAAATCTTCGAGTTTTGGGGAAGTTTAAGGAAAAATGACCTCTGGCACAAATAAACGTCGACAAAAAATAATGTCTCACCAGTATTGATGGAGCAGGAAAAATGGCCAACAATTAGTCACCAAGCGTCATTCACAAAATGGACGGCAAGGGCGCGACAAAAAGATGGCAACAAGCGCCAATGGCCCTACACACACACACACACACACACACTAGTTTTCACCGTGACTGATGTAAAAACTGAAATGGCAACATGGCGACATCCAGCCTACTCTTATTGTATGCCATGTGTTTTAGTTTTCAAATTTTCACTTTCATTCATTTTAATTCAAATTTGGATTAGATTAAATCATTCAACCGTGTTCGTTAATTTGCATTTGAAAAATGACAGTTTTCAGTGAAAACTTTTCACACAGAGTCACGGTGAAAACTAGTGTGTGTAGGCACAATGGCACCCTGGCTCCT
Source organism: Sphaerolaimus hirsutus (assembly GCA_964036195.1). Lineage (NCBI taxonomy): Eukaryota > Metazoa > Nematoda > Chromadorea > Monhysterida > Sphaerolaimidae > Sphaerolaimus > Sphaerolaimus hirsutus. Next base: position 13,996,683 of record OZ038458.1, read on the forward strand.
TTAAAAAAACACCCAGCGCCGAGGGTGCCACACTCTGATGTAAAGCCGAACGTTTCTATTCAAATAGACTTTTTGTAAACAAAATTGACCGGTACTGTAGTGAGTCACCAGAGGCCGCCCCCTGGGGTAAAGTAGGGTTGGGTGTTGTCTACACCCTCCAAATTGCAGCTCTCTACCATCCCCAGAGCTGGAGGTGTGGCATCCGCAGTGTCTAAAAATAAAGTGGGCATTGGACCTGTGTGGGACACTGAAAAAGCCACAAAAAACTTTGCATATACAGCGACCCACCCTGTAGTGAGTGTTTAGATATACATACAAATACAGCAACATGCATACCATTGAGTGTATTTACAAAGATCAATACAATACAGCTACATGGAGCAATTCGGTAGTAATTCCCCATTGTCTGGTAGAAAACTGCATTTTACAATTTTTTAAATTTTACACAGACATTGGAAAAAGGTTTAGTGAAAGTTGCCTTTCACTGTAATTTTCTCATCTCACCTCGGAACAGGGGGGTTGCAAAAAAATTCATAGTAATGAGTATATAACCTTCTTACAGAGACACCCACCTACCTTGTCATTTTATATACATTTAACAACATTGTAAAAAATTGGAACACATTTTAAAGATAACAACTCAAGTGAAATTGCAAAGCACAGTAGGAGACAAATCTGGGTACTAAACATGCTATGGTTTTTTTTTGTTGCAAGCACCATTATGTATGGGGTCAAGATAACAGGGATTTCAAAATCAATGCTGAAGCAGATGACAGGGATGCCACTGGGACTTTATCATCATTTAGGTGGGATAGGAAAGCACATTTCAAATAAGCTACAGGGGATGTACTGGAACACGAGGACAATGGAATGCTGGTAAAAGTATAGCGTTAAATGCTATAAAGACTAGCTAAATTCAAATAAGGCGTTGGAAACAACAAAGATGGCATCAAACATTTGTTGTGGACAATGGACAGGGGGGGTGAACATAACTGTTAGGAAAAATTCACCTGGGGGGAGGGCAACAGCTGCAAGAGGTAGGGCTTGAAAACACAGAAAATTTAGGTAAGACAGAAATACTGAATGCATGTATGGGTTGGTAGAAGGTTTGAAGACAAGACAAGCTCGCATAGGAGTATCCAATGGGAGAATATTGTGCTAACTGAGGTTATGCCATTATTGGAGAAAACTCTGCAAACAAATAAACATCGGTGGTTTGCCGCCAGACATGGTTGGTTACCAAAAATGTTTAGGACAAACAACTATGTTTAGGAAAAACAAAACAAGACAATGGAATAACTGTCTGCTGTGTGAGACGCTGGGGTGGTCATTCTGGATGACAATGAGCCATTATTTGGCGCAATGTCAACATCAAACAGTGACACTCTGGTGCAAATCTTGGGTTAAGTTGATTAGTGAAGACTGCTGCAGCCAACTGTGTGGGGGCATGGCCCCTACACCCAAGATGGTGGCAGCATTAGAAACATGACAACCTATCCACCATAGCATTGAGAGACAGATTCCTACCAATGTGTCTGATGCCACACTGTGTCATTAAAACATAGTGTCATAAACATAGTGATGTGTCACAATACCTTGAGCAATTGACAAAAATACTTTCAGAATGGGCTGAACACTGTGACAGTTTATTGATCACAATCGGGCAGCCCATTCTGTAGATTCTAAATGCTTGTACAAAGATGTATCTATATATTACAATTTGGAGTAACTTTAGTGGTTTTGCAAAGCACCAGTACTTTCTACTGGTTCAAAAGTGTGAAACCCCCTGGGATCTCAATGTGAAACTAGAAAGTATTTCTGTTATCTGTATGTTTTTCAACCATGAGCACCCAGCCTGCAAAGTTTATTATAAAATGGAATTAATGATTCAAAAATTTTGAGCAAATCAAAAACAGGGAAATTTTCCTTAGGAGGAGGATTAGAAGCATAGAAAAAAACAATGTTGAACTGCACATAATACAAAATACAAGTATGGGCTAAAAGGGACCTATAAGCAGGAATGATTTGATTTTGACATTTATTTCTTTTTGCATGTTGACTATTGGTTATTCTGGTGCAGTTTGGTGAATGTGCATTTTTTTCTGTAGCTCACTGGTGTATGAGCTGTCAACCCGGGTCAGGGGTACTAGAGTGTTTTTTCCAGTCTTACTGGCAATGTTGTTTGCCACATTTCACACTGTTACCTGGGTAGCTTAAAAGGAGATCAACTGGGTGTTTTTCACTGCTTTACCATGTGACCGAAACTTTTATCAATCTCACTTTTCTGTTTTCTCAACAACTCACCTATTAGGGCCACAATTAATGGATGACAGACTATTAGCAGTTGACAGATGTTTCATATTGCATTTTTTTACTTGCATTTGACCTATACAATCCATGACATGTAAATGCAAATTGAATTGAACTCACAGGGCATATGGTCCCCTAATTCACAAAAGCCACAGTGCAGAATTTTTTTTTGAAAGTTCAGCAATTTAAGGATACATTTACTTAGCAATCTCTCTGATCATCCAATTTTTTGTACTGTGTAATACATCTAGAATTTTACTGCTTCCTCTGGCCACACCCAACTGCATAACCAAATAAAATTATAACACAGCCAAAAACATAACCAAAAACTTCTTATCACCTAAGAACTTAGGTATCCGCTGATCAGTACAATTGAGCAGCTCACACCATTCTCCAGTATATAGGCTTAAACCAAAAATCCTCACATCTAACATAAACAAAGTTACAAAGAATGTATATCAGTAAAGAAATTTAAAAGGCTTAAGACATTTATTTATTTATTTATTTAACACACATACCGCGGTTGGCTTTACAAGTCATGGGTACATAAAACAAACAGAAAAAAGTACAGAACTGAAGTCTTAGTTGGATAATAAAAGTTTGAGAGAAAGAAATAACACTTACTGTATAAGGCGCAGAAGTGAAAAATACATATTTACCAACCTGATAACTTTCATCAAACAAAGTTAACATGTTTACTATTTTAGACGGCTCAGCGCAATACGAATATGCATGATACAAAAGCATAAACGGGTGTACTAATAATCTAATACTAAAGTACTACCAGGGCCCTGGAACTAAGAAATATGTCTACTCAGTTTAAGCGTGTCAGAGTAGAGCAAGACAGTAGGGATATCAGATTGGAATGACTTGCATGTGGAAGTAAAAATCCCATTCTGTGTCAAGTTAGGCTGTTCAGCCCTACTCTGTCTCTGGCAGGGTCACATATTGACCCTTTATGCCCAAATATATACAGTCATAGTTGATTGTGAGAGTGAAGTTTTAAACATTGAGATGTATAATTCTATACATGATCACATCATGATTGGACAACAAATATGTCGTATGGTTTATTATAAGCCTGCAATATAACAGTCCAATATTTTAATGTGGGTGGAGATTAGTCTTCTAGACTTAGAGCAGCTCACTTGCAAGATCTGCCTCAGTCTCATGACCGGTTCCACATCACTTACCAATCGACAACATTTTTTGTCACAACAATAAGTTTGTAACGCTTTTAGGAAATTATCACGCCAGTAACTTAGCGTGATATCCGGGCATCCATACATATAGTGCGTGAGTGTGGGCCAGAAAGTGTTCCCATACTTTTCACACAGTTTACATGTACTCCAGTGCTTTAGCCCATTCACACTTAATTTAAACTGAAGCACATTTTGAAACAGGCTGTGTCGGGTAAAAACCCATGGCAAATCATCTGTATATATTTCATACGTATTCAGCGGATTTGGAATTGTATCACGATACCATTCCACCCTTGTGCGGGACTGTAGCACTTGGCCTAAAGATTTGTCCCCCACACAAACTGTTTAGCCTTAACTTTAATGCTTTTTAAACCTAACATTGGGTCTATATTTGCATCATTAAGTGTGGCTGTAGCCTGCCCTTTTGGGCTCTGACATCTGGGTGATTTGGACTTTGTCTTCCCCCATATTTCAAATGCCAGTTTCGTGGTTAAGCTAACTTTATTGCTCTCTAAATAGCGACAGTGGCTGACAATTATTTGTGTATACCACGCTTTCATTGTTGTCACATCGCCATCTATGGCAAGACACCTGTTAGACAAATGCATGGGTGCATGACACACTTTTCTGTATACAGACATTTGTATGCCAACCAGCTTCAACAAGGTTTGTTTTGGTAGACCGAAGATTTCTACACCATAGAAAACTTTTGTCATTGTGTACAACATCCATAGTCTATTTACAGCCCAAAAAGGCCGTAATGACATTTTTCCTAACTCTCCAACTATAAGTGCAGCCATTTGTGCACGTTGAAGCAGTTGCTGTCGTTGTTTGCAGAACATATCATTATCAGAGGTCAGAGTGATACAGAGATATTTAATCTCATCCACCTCTGATATGTATTGCGGTCCACCATGCCTATCCTTACCCAATGTCCATCGACGGAGGGGATCTGACTTTCAGCAAATGTGCAAAACCTTACTTTTATCAGGATGAATTGCCACCCCCCATCTCCATGACCATTCTGAAAATTTATCCTTAATGGTCTGAAGATCTGATGCTGTGTTAGCCAAAAGAGCAATGTCATCTACAAAGAAGACCGCTGGGACTTTAGAAGAACCCAGCAATGCTCCTATGTTCTGGCACTCCAGATCTGTTCGCAGATCTGCCAGATATAGAACATATAAGCTGGGGGATAGACAACATCCCTGCCGTACTCCCAGTGGATACTTAAATTTGGAACTAAACATAGCACCATATTGTACCACAGACCGTAGGTCATCATATGTGCTAGATATTGAATCCACAAACTTTGAGGGATACCCATAGTCAAGCAATTTCAACCAGAGCTTATTTCATGGAACCCCATCAAATGCTTAAACCACATCTACAAAACATGCGGAAACACTTGTCATCCCACTTATACAACCCTGTATAATCACGTGATAATCAGTTGTATGGCATTTTTTCCTGAAGCCCCCCTGCATACTTCCAAAACCATCTACAGTTTCAAAGGCTGAGAGTAGCCTATTGTTCAGAACTGAGCAATATAATTTCAGAATGTTACATTGCAGCCCTATAGACTGGTACTTGTTAATACAGGACTTTGAGCCATTCTGGTGTAGGAGAGACAGCTTACATGTTTTAACTGTATGCTGAATAGGTGCTCCATTGAACCAGCTATTATACAATATAGTAAGCACCCTTATAAGTTGACTACCGCTACCACAAAGCATTTCGTGATAGACGCCTGTCATCCCTGGAGATTTCCCTAATTCTAATCTCTTTATTGCTTGTCTTATTTCCATGGGGTTGATTCCCTCCTTAAGACTGTTTTTCAGACTACTGGAAATAATACCGGATAGTGATGTTTTACAAGAATCTGGTTCATTATTCATCGGATTTTCCGTTTGAACTTTTTCCCAGAACCCTTGCAGAACATCAGATATTTTATCTTTTGTATCTGCTAAGCCAGATGCTGATCTTAGCATAGGATACAATACCCCAGCCTCTCTATACCGTCTGGCAAGTGTATAGAGGTCTGTTTTTGTACTGCTAGATTTCAGTTCCAGATCAAGTCGTTTGTGCTTGATATCCTGCTCATAGTCATATTTGCAAGAATGTATTTGTTCTCTTAATTGCGTGACTCAGGCTTTGTATTCTGAATTTACGATGACATTCAAGAGCAAATGCCGGCGTAGTTTTTGTATCTCAGCCTTCCAACGACGTATGCGTAGTGCTACACACGTCGGCAAAGACTTACTTGCTTTGAGTGGATATCATCTGGCAGCTACACCTTGCAGGTGGAGGAGAATAGATTCATAATTACAATCTGTATCTCCTAGTGTTGCAAGAGAATCATCTAACCAGTTTGAAAATGGTCCAATGACCTCTTCCCCCTTCACTACCCATTTGTGAGTGTATTTGTTATCATCATACAACACCACATTAACGGGATGTATCACCAATTTAAGGTGCAGCGAACAGTGATCGGAAGTGATAGACATATCACTCATCGGGCTGTAATGAGACACTTCACTAATCCAATCCGCGTTCATGTCAAACAGCGCAAGGTCTAAAAGTGAGCCTCATAAGTCCACCATATGTCAGTAACTGACTTTCCAATATGCAGATTGTTGAGCTGAATGAACAAGTTGACCATACATCCTGTGTCATTGACAACAGCATTGTTCAGTTCAAGTCCTGGGAATACATTCCCAATGTGACCATTAAAGTCGCCTACAATAAGTGTTGGACTACGTTTATTGTGTTCTCCATGATTTGAGAGGTTAAATGTGAAAGAATATCATCATTTCGCCTAAGATAATCTCTATTCCTAGAGATTTTCCCTGCATCAAAGAGATATACCACAGCTAGCATAAAAAATGCTGAGGTTTTCTGGCAGCGTAGTGTAAGCCATGATACATTTTCACATTGCTCCCAGTAGTCTCCCCCCAATACTGAACATTCTAAGTTCCCTTTTGTATATACTGCTATTCAACCATGATGGCATTTAAGGCATATCCAGGAAGGTCCGGTAAATGCACTTTATGCACAGCATTAGTTTCACATAGAGCAATACAATTGTAACCTAAAGTGGCTATATTGTAAAGCTGCGCATGTTTGTGCCAAATGGAGTTGACATTTTGGTAGTATATTGAGAGTTGGTTGCAAGAGTTTTTGCTCATGTGACTATTGGGCACATTATCAACTCTAGTACCCAGATATGAGTATCTAGATGTTTGACTTGCGGTTTGTAGAGTATTGGAGTTCATCCCACCCGACCCGTGTGACTTGCCGAAATCACTCGCCTTTACAATGTAACTGTTCGATGCATGTTCCATTTCTTTTACTGGCCTCGACTCATGATAGGATACCAGTAGGTGACCCAATAAGGCCATACTTACTATCTTAGAAACATGGTAAAGCACATTGAAGAGCGCAAGATCTCAAATCAAGATAGAAGTGAATGCATGGCAGTTTACACGCAACAAGTATATTTGAGATACCAAACGATATATTCTACATGACCCTAAGGGTGATAAAAGACATCGTAAGTGTCCAAAATACAACACAAATATATGTGCAGCATGATGCATCTTATGTTTCAAAGTATCCAAGATGCTAATCATACAAATATATTGCTTTCTTCTAAGCCTTGCCATAAATGCTATATAATTCGGACACAGTAACAAGACACCGCATGGGTTGCCCTTGAACAGCATGGCAATAGTAAACACATTATCGATAATTACACAGATTGGAGATACCATTTGAGCTGTTGGAATTGTCACGGGCACTCCATGCAGATATTTGGCGCACACTAGGCTAATCACTATTGCAGCAATTAAAATAAAACTAAAAATGAACCACCTGTGTCTTCTGCAACAGAGACACAGGTGCACTCACACCCTAAAAAACAGATCACTTTGCACCAGCGATATCCGCCTGACTTTTATTTGTGGTAAAAATACCAGCCTTTGCCGCTGCTCCCCAGCGGAACTCCTGGTGGGCCCCCACCTCTGCCACAGTGACCATGGCCGCCATGCGCTCCTTGATTGTGGGCGGAGTTGGCTGCCACGGCACCCCGGTCCGAGCTGAGATGGCAAACACCAACATATGACCATATAAGAGCACATTGGTGTTATATGTAAACACATAGCGAAAAGTAAAATTGTGCTAATTTGCCATAATTTACCTGGACTGGTTATTTTGCTGCAAAGACATGTTTAAAAAGACATATGCAAAGTCATGATTTACCATATTACCTCCAATAAGAGTTACCATCTAATAAGTGCTGAAATTTTGTGATGGAAATAAAAGGCTTCCCTCCAATAAGAGGAAATATTTACATACATCAATGGTGTATGATTGGGAGTAGGAAGCATGGCCCATCTTGGCTGTTCTCTTGCCAGTGTTTCAACAATTGTAAATCAACCCAGATTAGCAAGCACACATAAAAAACCAATGTTGTGTTTGTAACAATAGTGTGCATCCCTCTAAGAAGTACCTCTAATTGTAAGTGCAGAAAAAAAGACATTAAAATGTGCATGCAAGCTTTGTGTAAATTGTCATACTTCACAGCTGTCATACATCCATGTGTTTCGTATACTTTACACTCACCTTTTACTGGAACCACCCTCGCTCAGCTTCTGCTGCTGCTGTGGGGTTCGTTGAAAAGAGTGCCTGCCTCCAGAGCTGCTTCTGCCACTGTATGGTGTGCAACCACTGGATGAAGCACCACTTTGCCTGGAGTATGCACTGCTTGCACTAGTACAGCTGTGCAAACCTATACATACATTCCCTCTTTTTGACAGTGAAATGTAACTGTAAGCACATGTTGGCATCATGTAACACACAATACTAACCTTTTGTGCCTGCCCGATGACCATAATTTCTGTCTTTTCCACTGTAGGGTAATGCTCGCTTCTCACACTGAACCACATCCTCTATCTGTATAAAAAGAGGGATTGTTTTGATTGATATCTAGCCATTGATTAGTAGCAATATCTATCTCTACTCATGCACTATTTTACATATAATATGTGTCCATCACCACTCTATATGTGTCCATCACCACTCTATTTCTATTCTATGGGTATTGAACCTTGCTGGGTCTAAAGCTGCCATTTCATCAAATGCCAGCATACAAACCCTGCTGGTATCCTACCCAGCAGACTTTCTCCATACTTTTTCAGGTGTATGCAGTCATTGCAAACAACCTCCAAGTACAGATAAGCAGCATCTGCCCTGACCACTTGCAACATGATCAAAGTGCTATCGCACAAAATTGAGTTGCAACAAAATCACAACACCTCTCACAGCTTCACCCTATTTTACCAAAACCCTCAATATCTCTGCCAATTCTCATTAACAGAGTTTTGACATTTTTGGTTTAGTACTATGGTCTGCTGTGCTGGAGAAAAATGGTTGCTGAATGCACATTTTAATCGAAATGTTGGCTGAATCTCATCTAGCACATCCCATATTTACTTAAATAATTTATCTAGGGGATCATTTTTTGTCAGGCCTTTTTGAGGGGTAACTATTGAAGGGAGAATTATTCAAGGAGAAAAATAATTTCATCAAAACTTCTAAGCATGTTTCTATCACATAACAAACACATGTCATGTCCTTGTTGGTTATTAGTGCATATTCCATTGTATCTTGCACACTGGATGTGCTGGATTTGCATTCAATAAATATAACCAGACAGAGCTGTTTTGCTTGGTCTGGCTAAATCAATTGTTTTTTTAAAGATTGTCCATTATGTTTCTTCCATTCTGGGGAGGGGTTTATACAATTTAGAGGGAATAATTTTCTCCTCACTCATTTATCAGGAGGTATTTATTCAATTGGGGGAATTACTCAAGTAAATGCAGTATTTACCTCATATTCTATATCAGATTCTTCCTCTGTTTCAGGCTCTTCATACTCTCCAGCATTTAGGTAGGCTGCTTGCTCATCTTCATCAGCAGTGGCTTTGCGTTTCTTGTTTTCAGCATAGTTGGCTGCAATGGGAAAACTTTTTTTTTCAAAAGCTCCCAGATATGGTTGTGAGTCAACATATACAGGTATATCAGACGGGTGGCATGACTTTGTGATGTTATATATAGCCATAGAATGGCTGTGGAGTCATGGGAATGCATTGTAAGTGGTGATTTCAGTCAAAAATATCCAGTTTTATGTTGAATGTTATGTATATCACCTTTTGTCAAATTTTGACATGAAATAAGGTTATAAGAGAAAGCTAATACAGTGACAGTAATGTTTCACACTGTAGAAGTATATGGGCTGTATATTATAAACTACACCAGCATATTGGCCCTACACACACTAGTTTTCACTGTGACCGATGTGAAAACTGAAATGGCAACATGGTGACATTCAGCCTACTCTTTTTGTATGCTATATGTGTTTTAGTTTGAAAATTTCAAATTTTAACTTTCATCAATTCTTTCATTTTTTAAATAAAATCAAATCATTCAACCATGTTCATTTATTTGCATTTTTTGAAATTTCAGTTTTCTCATGAAGTCATGGTGAAAACTAGTGTGTGTGGGCACATTACTGCTTATTATGACACAATAGCGCAAACAAATGGAAGCTTTTACACTAAAAATTCCTCAAAACCAATGAAAACCACCAAAAATGGTAATGTGCATGTGAAATTGCAAAATACCTAGTGCTTACCACTAAAAATTGCAAAATACCTAGTGCTTAGCACTAAAAATTGCAAAATACCTAGTGCTTAGCACTAAAAATTGCAAAAAACTAGTGCTTAGCACTAGAAATTGCAAAATACCTAGTGCTTAGCACTAAAAATTGCAAAATACCTTGTGCTTAGCACTAAAAGTTTTTGATGAGGTTACAAAATGTTTTCGATGGTAGGGTTAAAAAAAAAACTTTGAAAAAAACCTTCGGCCATCACTAGTATCAGGGAGCCCATGCCATCAATCATCTAAACCCATCCCACATCTAAATCGACTGAACACCTAATTCTACCTATCGCACATCTAAGCACCCATAGATGTGGGATGGGCTTAGATGTGCGATGGGGTTAGATTAGTGATGGTTGCGCGTCGAGGCAAACACAAAGTACCTCACCGCCGCAGCTGGCAGCCATCGCTGCGCGACTTTGCGTCGAGCGCAGACGCATGTAAAATGCCATGGTGCTTTTTCCAAATTCAAAGTCTTGAAGGAGTTTTATTATTACTAGTGATTAGGGTTGGGAATTTCAAAATTTTCGAGTTCGGGTATCGTGTATCGGGTCCAAAAAAGTTTGGGTCGGGTATCGGGCATTGGTTCCAAAAATTTAGAATGGGTTTAGATGTGCGATGTTTAGAATTTGATGTGCGGTCAGTTTAGATGTGGGATGGGTTAAGATGTCAGATAAGCATGGCTCGTATCACGTAAACTTCTAGCACACATTTTCCCAAACTTTATTTTTTTATCTAATTTCACCATCTTTTAAATCATATTTTAAAACAAACTCAACACAATATTGTAATTCTTTTTACTCTTTTCTAACTTAACCTTATTTTGCAGTGTAATTAGTGGAGTACATGCATGGACATTTATGTCATGCTGGTGCACTATACTCTGGATCCAATGGTTACTGTTCTAAATTGAAATGAAACCTTTTTTTTGCATTTATGAAAAGCAATTTTATGCATATAGCCTTCTAATTTCCTCTCACCCATGTACTAGATCGCTGGGCCTCAATAAGTGTGGCATAAATCATTGTTGGCACTGTATTTGATATGTGTGAAACTCAACAAGTATTTACAATAGAAAAAAACAGAACGTAAAACAACAAAATGCTGGACCCAGTTCCGCAAGTTAAAAGAAAAGAGTAAAAATTGGAGAGTAGAGTAAAATGGCAAATGGAAAGTAAAGAGTAGAGTAGAAATTGAAGAGTAGAGTAAAAATTGAAAAGGAGGGTAAAAAGTAAAGTAAATAGTAAAGTAAAAAGTAAAGTAAAATGGAAAAATAGAGTAAAAATTGAAATGTAGAGTAAAAACTAGAGTAAAAAGTAGAGTAAATCGAAAATAATGATAAAATATTAATAAAAAAAAGAAAAATCGATTCCCTTTTGTCGTAAATCTGTTGCAGAAGCGCGAATGTTGCGGTTCCTACATAAATACCTATGCTGTATGTGCACGGCCACTTTTCAAAACTAAACGGTGATTTTTTTGGGAAATACCAGGTATGACAAATTCGCAGCTTGCCAAAAAATGCCCGCCAAAAATTATTTCACAATCGCCATAAATAAAATAGGCTAAGAATAGGTAATATGCGATAGACGAGACAAGCGATTATGAAGGTGAAACAGGGTAAAATTGGGCTAATTTAAGCGATTTTTTTGGGCAATTTTTTTGGATACATCTCTGTAAAATACATGTTCAGTTCCAAAGTCGCAATGCAACTGAAAATTGGTATGTTCTGCTCAAACTCCTCGGGATCCCTGTTTGAAACTGCGCTCTCTAGACCTGGATCCTTTTTTCTTTTTTTTCTTTTTATTTCTTAAAATTTTATCGTTGTGTTTAATTTACTCTACTTTTTACTTTTATTTTTATTTTTTTACTTTACTCTTCACTTTTTACTTCCTTTTCAATTTTTACTCTGCTTTTCAATTTTTACTCTACTCTTCAATTTTGACTTTACTCTTTACTCACCATTTGTCATTTTACTCTACTCTCCAATTTTTCTCTCTTCTTTTAACTTGCGGAACTGGCCCCTGGTCGTGCTTGATACAAGTGATTATTAGGGTTTCAAATTTCCATTTACTGTTTCGCTTTCTGGGGGCAAATTCTTCATATTTCCATTTTCTGGCTCAATTCTGTTTTTCCACCTCATTTTCCGTTTCTGTTTTCTGTTTCAGCCAAACTGTTCTCAACTACCATATTTGCTTGAATAATTCCCCTGGGGGATTATTTCGACTTTAGTGAGGGGGAACTATTCGAGGGGGGAATTATTCGAGGGGGGAATTATTTGAGGGGGGAATTATTCATTCGTCAAATTTTTTGAGTAATATCTATCAAGTCATTTGACAAAAAATGCATTTTTAACACAAAAACGTGCCATCTTTGTTAAAATTTGGCACAACTAATTGACCAAATATCCTTAAGGGGGGATTATTCGAGGGGGAATTATTATTTCGTCACTCGTCTTACAGGGGGGGATTATTCGAGGGGGAAAATTATTCAAGGGGGGAACTATTCAAGCAAATACGGTATCTGTTTTCTGTTTCAGCTAGTGATGGAAAAGCGCCAGAAAAAATGGGCGCCAAGCACCAAGGGCGCCATGGCGCCATTCGGAATCGGGGCGCCAGAGGCGCCAAGGGCGCCACAGAGAAAGGGCGCCAGGGCGCCACCCGTGAAATATGGCGCCGGGCGCCAGAGCAAAACGTGTGTAATCGTTATTTACCCTTTTATTTACGCTAAACGACAGCTCACTCCGTTCACATTGATGCTGTAGGTAATCGACAAGACAAGCAACAAATAAGCCATGTAAGCAGTCATATAAATACTGATCTGAGAGAACCATTGAAAATTATTCATTTTTTGAATAAAGTGATGTGTAAAATCATACTCCAAATTCACCCATAGTGACAGCAATGTGATATTATGAGGAAAAAATTTAGTTGTTGTAAAAAACTATGGAGTATAGTAGATTTCGTTGTAAAGTGTGAAGTCAGTTTAGTATACCTGACATTCAAATGCTTCTAGCTAAAAACTACGCTTCCCATTCTAAAAACAGATAACTCACTAAACAATCACAAATTGTACTTCAGGTGCCACTCCCAGACCTTGTAAAATGCCCTGTAAAGTGTCAAAATTCATAAAATAAGTCCTATAAAATGTGTAATTTTCTTATATTTAATTACTGGATGCTTTACATTTATTATGGCAATTTACATGACTTCTGACACCTTACATTTTACATGGGAGTGGCGTGGCTTGTATTGGTGCATTTCTGTAATTTTTAAGGATTCAAACGCTCTTGGCACAGCAATCAAATCTCTACAAATATCCATCAGATACATAGGTACCTCTGATGAAATGTTACCAACAAAAACTTGTCTACTGAAGCAATTTTCAGTCAAAAACCGATATCGATGCACCCATTTCTAAAATTTTATCCTTTTTACAAAACTCAGGATTAACCGAGTTGGCGCCATTGTGGCGCCCTTTTAGGACTGCGCGCCAGGCGCCAAGGGCGCCATAGAAATATGGCGCCAAGCGCCAATGGCGCCATTCGGAAACGGGGCGGCGCCGAGGGCGCCACAGAAAAAGGGCGCCAAGCGCCAATGGCGCCATGGCGCAATTCCATCACTAGTTTCAGCCAAACTGGTAAACATGCCTGCAGGTTTTTCCATCTTTTGAATGTGAATTTTTTCGGTTTCCAGCAAAATTCATGCAATTCTTTTCCATTTTCAGCAAAATTTATCAATTTTTTTATTGTTTCCAGCAATATTCTAGCAATACCTTTTCATTCACATGCAAATTTTCCGCATGCATTTTTCCGTTTTCCAGTATTTTATTTTTCCGTTTCCCAGCAAATGCAACAAGTTTCTGTTTCCGTCCTCCATTAAAAAACTCTTGTTTTGTTGCGACCCGGTGTTCCGCTAGAGGAAAAGTAAAATGACAAAAGTTAAGAGTAAAGTAAAATGGCAAGGTAATAAATAGTAAATTGAAACATTGGGTAAAATGACAAATGGCTAGCGAAGAGTAAAGTTAAAAGGTAAATTTGAAGTTGAAAGTAAAGTGAAAAATGGTAAGTTAGAAGTAAAGTTTTAACTTAGGAAAAATGACCAAATGGCCAGCGAAGAGTAAAGTTAAAAGGTGAAAGTAAAATAAAAATTCAAGTAAAATGACAAAAGACAAGTTAAGGGTAAAGTAAAAAATGAAAAGTTATAGCGGAACTGGCCCCTGGGGCCTGGTGGTCTGGTGCCGGTTCCGCAAGTGGAAAAGTTAAGAGTTAAAACTTAAGAGTTGAGTAAAATGATAAATGATAAGTGAAGAGTAAAGTTTAAAGTTAAGAGTTGAGTGAAATCATTTGTCGTTTTACTCAACTCTTAACTCTTAACTTTACTCATAACTTGTCATTTGTCATTTTACTCAACTCTTAAATTTTAACTCTTAACTTTTCCACTTGCGGAACTGGCCCCAGGTCATGAATGAACTTAAAAGCACAATCGGCAACATGTGGATCTTAAATCGCATCAATCGGGTATGCTTCATCCGCATAGGCTCAATCTGCTCAATGTAACAGCTACTGCAACAATATGTACCACTGCTCCGGTCGTCATTTCCACCTGTAGAACTATATCGCTCGAAACTTTTGTCGCTGGCGGTCAGCGACGCGGCGTCGTCAGCCGCGCGGCAGTGATCGCGTCGCCGCCACTGCTCTTCTCGCTGCTGGTCGAGCCACTGGCGCCTGGCTTCGGCCATGCCCAGGTTGCAGCGGAAGCAGTTTGGGTTGTGCGGCCGGTTGCCGCCGCGACCCGTCCACACCGTGGGTTTGCGAATGCCGTCGCCGAGGTGTACCGAATCTAGGGTTCAAACGGGACCAGTTTTTCGGACCGGGACCGGGACCGGGACCAGAAATTTTTCTTATCGGGACCGGGACCGGGACCGGGACTAGGTGGTCGGGACCGGGACCGGGACCGGGACTGGCATTTTTCAATTGTCAGGACCGGGACCGGGACCGGGACTGGAGCATCCGGACCGGGACCAGGATTTGCCGAACCAGGTACCAGGACCACAGCCCCCTTTTGAGCCCTATTGGGTCCGATAACCATTTGAATGCATATTTTCAGAAGTTTCATACGATTTTCACGCTTCATTCAATCAAAATTGTCATCAAAAATATAATAAAAGTCACAAAATTCAATTGAGTCACAAAAAAGGACATAATGGACGAAAATTATGACAGTGAGTATTGATACATAAGCTGGCGCAGTGCTTTCTGAAGGAAAATAAATTTCTCAGCCTTCTCTGATGTTGAACATGAATGAGAATGTTTGGAACTCGCTAAAAAAAACGTCAAAACATCGGCGATGGAATGAGAATGCGCTGACTGGCGCAAATTTTTTCTAATTTTACAAGTATTTAAAAGGCAAAATTTGGATCCAGTCCGGTCAATTTTTCTTATCGGGACCGCTGAAAAATTCCGGGACCGGGACCGGGACCGGGACTGGGTGGTCGGGACCGGGACCGGGACCGGGACTGGCCTTTTTCAATTGTCGGGACCGGGACCGGGACCGGGACTGGGGTGTCGGGACCGGGACCGGGACCGGGACCGCCCCAGTCCCGACTTTTTGCCGAACCATGTACCGGGACCGCGGTCCCGTTTGAACCCTAACCGAATCTGAATTAAATCGTTGTTTAAGCAATAGCCGCATCCCTTTAAGAGATCATTCAATCACTACGACGCACCAAACACTGAAATTTGGAGTCCGAATATCTTTTGGATGCAAAACTACTAATGCGGAAATAAGGACCCTGTGCCGGTACTGTTTGGTCATGAAGTTTCATTGATGAAACAGACAAAGACAAAGATTGTGTGAAAAATACAAAAATAAAGAAAAAGAACATGGTTGACAAAAATGAGGACATGTTGGCCCCAAAGTACCATAACACTCAGCCTGAAAACTGAAAAAAACTGGACTGTAAACATAGCATCTTTAGCTGTTGCCTCCATATTTTTCATTTACTTTCAGAGAACGTAGCAGTTATTTTTAAACTCTTTAATTGGACAAATCAACCTTTGGCTGTGTTACTTTCAAAAAACTTTCCATCTTCAAAAATATTTCATCTTATAAGTGAAAAATCTCTTCTCAAAATATTATTTATCCTTTCTCCCATTGTGTAACGCCACTCACTGACCAGTGTAAAATATTTCCACCCACATCCCGTGGTGGCACAGAAATGTTTCCTCTTCCATATCGTAGTAGATGAATGGATTGTGCTCATCGATGGGAAGCGGCACCAGGCACGCCGCGCAGAATTCGTCATTTTCGGATTGCTTTCTGCATGGTTAATTCAAAGTGCAAATTTCACAAGTGTCCAATGATTCAAAACATACTAAAAAGGGATGTGGTAAATAAAATGTGTGGACATTTTTTTACCAGTGTGGCAAACCCATCTTGCAAACAGTCAATTAGGTAGAAGCTTTTGCGATCTCAAAAGTGCACCAATGGAGACAACCTCTTGTGTAGTGGGGATACGCTCAGTATTTGTGAAAAATACCTGCAAAAGTACCTATCCAGCAAAAAATGACGAGATTTTTTCATGAGATCATGAGATTTTTGATGGGATACTTCAAACACTGCGCACTGCACCGAGGAGATACAAAATTGAACGCTTCTGCACAACCGTTTTGCGCATGCAAATCTACATCTACAACGATGGCACCAACTTGCAGACGACGATGGTGACGTAGTGGTTCTGTGCGTTGTAGCAGTAGAAATCAGCAAAGTACGCGTTGTGCACCCAGGGATCGAACAAGCGCCAAGCGTTTACAACAAATCTCACATCGCCGAATGGAGATTCATGGTGATGCGGGTTGACGCACGCTGAGAAGAATAGCCCATTCAGGCGGCCTGAAATGCAATACATCATGTTCCCTATAAATACATAACACTTTATTAGTGCCTTTCGAAGTTACCGGGACAGCGCCTATTTGGGCTAATGACAAGACGATTTGAAAACAAAATTGAATGACCCTGTGTCGGTTGGTGGTCATTTTAACTTCCAAACTGATGAGTACTGGGTCCGGGCCGAGATGCGCAACGGTCTTTGGAAAAGGACAAAACCGTTGCTTTCACATAGCGTAAACAACTTTAACTGTTGCTCATCTAAACCCGCTGCTCATCTAATTCTACCCGCTGCTCATCTATTCTCCCAATTGGGGAACAGGATGAGCAGCGGGAAGGGAATTAGCACGAGTAGATGACTGGCGGGTTTGGGTTTGATGGCAGGGGTTTTAGATGACATGTATGTATACTCCGGTTACTTTACACCCTGCACGCGTGGTTCCCGCTGGAAGTGTGCCAACGATGGTTAACGCGTCCGAGATTCATAAAAAGATGACAAAATTGATTGTTGTTACAATGTAATTCATTAACATATTCACATCAATGAATTTTTTTCATATTTTTAGGGAAATCGCATGATTTAATAATCATTGGCACGCTTCCAACACGAGACATAAATCAGCGCGAGGGCAGAGTATTACGTACGCTGAGTATATGTGCAGTTTGTTCCCAGTGCAAATGTATGCACCCTACATGCTGTGCGGCATGACCTCACGCAATCGAACATCGGTATGCAAATATATTTATTTGCAAATAAAAATTCTTGGTTTGCATGTGTAAATCATTTGCATTTATTTGCAGATTGAAATTTAGATTTGCAAATACATACACAAATGTTTACACATGTAAAATTATAATCTCGATCTGCATATAAATCGATCTGCATGTGTTATTGTGTAGCCACACCACAGCATGTGTAGTTTGCGTTGGAAATATATTTGATTGTGCAGCCTTATGGCAGCAAGCATGCAGGGTGGTATGGAAAATTTGTGGCACCACACAGCACCTAGTGGAAAATTGACAACCTAGAACATACCATTAATTAGTGAGCCAGGATGTCCATTTTGATCTTTGAGATAGGGATTCATCCATCCCTTGGTTTCAGAATCTATCTCAGCCCAGTAAGGTGCGGGCTCACATCGGTAGAAATGGCTGAATTGTGTTAAGGCAGTCTGTTGCATTTGAGCCTCATCGCAAGCAATATGAAACAATTGGAGCATTTCATTGCGGGAGTATCCTGCAAATAAGTAAATATTTAGCATTTTTAGATGAATGCTACAAATATTTTGCAGAATGTCAGAAAAATAGTATAGTCAAGATGGGATGCCGATCCTATTGATAACAGGATGCTGACAACCGGTGATGGAAAGGCACCATGGCACCATTGTCTCAGCATCAGGCACGAAAGGGCACATGCTGTTTCCTCTCCGATGGAAGGTTGGCTAAAGCTTGAGGTCCTAGTCCATTGGCTGTTACAGGTTCTTACTTAATAATTCATAAACCTATAAACTAACTCTTACTCCATGAACAGAAATCACCAAATCTATTTTTAAAGTGTATTAAAAAAAATTTGAGGAGGAAATTGTTCTCTGGTGCTGGTGCCACTTAAATGAGTGTTTAGCATCATGATCTAAACAGCGGACACGCCAGGTCCGCCACCTAGCTTCTGAGTCAGTGCCAGTGGCCATATCTCCAGCTGTAGAGGGGGGATTTATTCGAAATTTTGGGGTTATATACTAGACATCCCCCCACTACTTTATGCGGGCTGGGGGAGGTCGGCGACCCACCTGAGTGTGGGCCGCCGTATACATGAATTTTTTTTTGAAAAAATCGCTGTCCACGCCAGGTCCGCCACCCCGTGTTGTTTCCATATAACGGGCTGCCAAATTGAAACTGTTGGGGGGAATTGATCGAAATTTTGAGGGGTGTACACGACACCCCCACTACTTTTCGCGGAAGGTTGAGCCCACTGGCAACCCCCTTGAGA
This sequence comes from Sphaerolaimus hirsutus, assembly GCA_964036195.1. Lineage (NCBI taxonomy): Eukaryota > Metazoa > Nematoda > Chromadorea > Monhysterida > Sphaerolaimidae > Sphaerolaimus > Sphaerolaimus hirsutus. The sequence goes on from OZ038458.1 coordinate 14,015,785, forward strand.
GTGGACTGCTGGAAAATCTAATGATATTTTTGAGAATTCGCTGTCCAGGTTTGGCACTGGACAGCAAAAATAAAAATTACATTAGAATGTGCCTTAGAGGACAATGTATACCACTGTAAACAGTGTGTATTAAAAAGCAAATTTTAAAACGAAAATTTGATCTGGTATGAAAGTGTATTTAACACCCATACACAAGTTCCAACAGAGTTGTTAAAATACCGGTATTTTTGGAAAGCGTCAGCGTAAGCGTAAATACACTTTCCATATTTTGAGTGTGGATACTAAAAGCGTAAGGTATTTTTTAAATACCTAGGAAAGCGTAAAATAAAGCGTAAGCGTAAAAATTTTTCAGGGAGTTTTTGCTCAGTGAATTCGTTCAAAATCAAGTTTCAGCGACATTTTTGGGATGTCCACTTGGTAGTCTGCACTCTGCCCTTAGATGTTGATGGCAATTAATTGACAGCGGCAGTTAATTAATCTTCATTTCCGAACTCGGACTTTGTGCTGTCGGTTTTTAATATGTATTTATACCTAATTATCATAAATACTTACTGCATTTCTTCTAATAGCGTAAACGTAAGACATACTTATACTTATGTCATCTTCATTTTCGAACTCGGACGTGGTGCATTTTCGGCCACAAAATTTCTATTCTAACGCCATTGCGATCTAAAGCCATCTAAATATTTTGCCCGAGGACACAGTATAAGAGTGACATTCATATTGCGACACAATTTGTAGATGTGCCGCTATTTCCAGTGCATTACTGCAGACATGCAGTCATTTTTTTGATATGCAGTTTCGTTCACTTCTTTTTTGTAGTTGTACACTTTTTACAACAGCATAAAACCGGACCATGTAAAAAAATTTTTTACGCTTTGAGTACCCGGGTATTTCAGCCGGGAAAGCGTAATAAAGCGTACGGGTATTTTATGAAAGCGTAAGCGTAAGTTTAAATACCCATTTACCCGGGTATTTCGGGTAAGCGTAAATACGCTTTTGCAACTCTGGTTCCAGATTAAATTTAAAACAAAAATTTGAACTGGTATGAAAGTGTATTTAACACCCATACACAAGTTCCAGATTAAATTTCTATTTAAGTCAAACAACATACACACTTTTAAAGCTGGTTTACGATGTCCTCTAGGAGATGATTAGAGGTAAAAATTCGTGCTAACAACATTGCTCCAAAAATGAAACATGGTGGAGTTTCAATGGGCGGTCACTGTAATGATGTCATCGATGATGTCATCCCAGGAACAAAATTCGCCTTGTGGGACAGCTTTTGTGTTGACCCCCATCAAATCTCCATGGTTGATTTTTGGGGCAATGTTGTTTACGCAAATTTTTACCTTAAATCATCTCCTAGAGGACATTGTAAACCAGCTTTAAAAGTGTGTATAAAAGATTTGACTTAAATCGAAATTTAATCTGGAACTTCTGTCAGGGTGTCAAATACACTTTCATACCTGATCAAATTTTCGTTTTAAAATTTGCTTTTTGAATACACACTTTTTACAGTGGTATACATTGTCCTCTAAGCGACTTTCTAATGTACCGTATTTGCTTGAATAGTTCCCCCCTTGAATAATTTGGTCGCTCGAATACCCCCCCCCCCTGTTAGACACAGTAGGAAAAAATAATTCCACCCCTTGAATAATCCCCCCACATATGGACTAAAAACAGATCATAGGTAAATACATGTGTATGTTGTGAGTACACATTGTACACAATGAATGTGCGCTGACGCTGATTCTGTTGAATATGAATTTTAGGCATTTGGTAAATGTGTTGTGTGCAATTTGAACAAAAATGTCATATTATCTGGCTAATAAAGCATATTTTGCAAAATGAATTGATAGAAACATGCTTGAAAATTTTGACAAAATAATAATCCCCCCCCTTGAAAACTTCCCCCCTCAAATAATCCCCCCTCAAAAAAGTCGGACGAAATAATAACCCCCCAGGGGGATTATTCAAGCAAATACGGTAATTTTTATTTTTGCTGTCCAGTGTCAAACCTGGACAGCGAATTCTCAAAAATATCATTTGATTTTCCAGCAGTCCACTCTCAACTCAAGGGGGTTGCCAGGGAGCTCAACCTTGGGGGGGGGGGGTGTCGTGTACACCCCCTCAAAATTTCGATTTATTCCCCCAAACAGTTTCAGTTTGGCAGCCCATTATATTGAAACAACACGGGGTGGCGGACCTGGCGTGGACAGCGATTTTTTCAAAAAATATTCATGTATACGGCGGCCCACACTCAGGTGGGTCGCCGACGTCCCCCAGCCCGCATAAAGTAGTGAGGAGATGTCTAGTATATAACCCCAAAATTTCGAATAAATCCCCCCACTAGTGATGTAAAGGGGGCAATGTATGGGCAATGTGAGGCATCTAGTTCCGAATGTCGGTATCTCCATCATTTTAGGTTTTTCCAAAATTGCATTTGAAAATTCAAAGTTGGCCCGAGCGTGCAACTTTAAAGTGACAAGTCTTGCCCAAGACTTTTTGAAAAGCTTATGAAATTGTCTTCATTTTCCATATTTTAAACCCTGCGGCCGGCGTATATAGCTAGAGTTATGATGATTTGATTGATAGCAGGTCAGCAGATTCAGTGGAGATACCCTGTTTCGAGTGATTTTTTTCAAAAAAATCACTCGAAACAGGGTATCTCCACTGAGTCCATGGGATCAACGGGCGCTGTTGTGCTGCCGTTCTGCTGGCCCATGGCCCCACTTGAGAGCAAATTTCGTACCCAGAGCAGTGGAGATACCCTGTTTCGGACAAAGACTTTTTGGAGATACCCTGTTTCCGACAAAGATTTTTTTGGAGATACCCTGTTTCGGATGATTTTTTTCAAAAGCTGGTTTGGAATTCTATACCGTAATTCGGATGATTTTTTCTGTTTTGTATGGGAATTTGGACTGTTTGCGTCAAATCTATACCGTAATTCGGATGATTTTTTCCGTTGGTGGAGATACCCTGTTTCGAGTGAAATTTTTGGTGGCTCTTTTTGGAGATACCCTGTTTCGAGTGAATTTTTTCCAATTTGAGGGTGGAGATACCCTGTTTCGGATGATTTTTTTTGTTTTTTCTAAAAATCGGCATATATATATCTCGGGAACGGTATAAGATATTGAAAAAATTCTTTTGCTATCATGAAGAAATAAGTGCACTTATCACAGATCCGCACTTAACTCATTTTTTTACACTTTGGTCTTTACCGACATTCGGAACTAGATGCCTCATGTAGTGTATAAAATATTTTATCTTTCATTTATAATCACTGTAATTGCTTCATAAAAGTGATCGCCACATCATTCTGATCATTTTAAGTGCTCAACCATCAAAATCGGTTGAAAATTCATGGAAATATGCACTTCCAAAGGTGAGACCACCGAGAAACTGCCCGATATTTACTTCAGAAATTCCAGCCCGGTGCGGTGCCTTTCGGTGCTAGCACAGGCAACCCGGCGGTGCCCTTCGGTGCCGGTGCCATTTTTTCCGAATGGCACCGGTGCCGGTGCGGTGCGGTGCCATTTTCTGGCCGGTGCCCCAGGGTGCCAGGTGCCCTTTTCATGCGTTGGCAAAGGTGCCGGTGCGGTGCGGTGCAATTTTTCCCGGTGCCTTTAACATCACTACTCCCCACTAGGTACAGCTGGAGATATGGCCACCGGCACCGACTCAGAAGCTAGGTGGCGGACCTGGCGCGTCCCCTGTTTATTTCCGCAAGTAGACCAGTGACAAGAAAAGTGTTAAGAGTTAAATGAAGTAGTAAGCAACAGCAAGCAAACTCAAAACTGATGAATATTTTCATTTACTCGTCACTTGACTTTTCTTAGAACGTTGTCTTGTCTCATCAGTATTGCCACATTTCTGGTTACCGTATTTCCTCGAATTACCCCAGGGGAATAATTTTTTCAGAGTGAAAATTTTGAGGACAAACTTGATGCAAACTGGCATCAATAAATACATCATGTACATTGTATACATGATGTATATACCTAATTCGGGACGGGGTTGTTTTTTCCTCAGCTCGAAAACAACTGAGGGTATTTCGAGGGGGGGTTTATTCAAGGTGGGGGGTATTTCGAGAAAATACGGTACTTATCTACTCGTAGGTTCACCCGCAGAAACATACTGGCACTCAGGTAGTACGGTTGGGACGCAGCTACGATAAAGGATTCTGAGTGACGTCCCTTCCGAGAGTGTTTTTCTGCCCTGATTATCAATTCGATATCGCAGCCGGCCACCAGATTGATATAGTACCGGTGTACGTTGCTAGCTAACGTCAACTCGTAGATGTGGCCAGTGTGCCTTTCGCGTCGACTGAGCACGTAGTTATCATAGCTCCCTTTATCTGCAGGGGAGTTTGTGCATTGATTCCTCACAGGAGAGCCAGCGTGTGGTCAGTAACGATGGCAAACCCTCATGAAAAAAGTATTTCAATTTTTAAGTGTTTTTCCAAAACGACTTTTCGAATTTTGTTTTCGAATTTTAGAATTTTCGAATCTTTTTGATTACTTTTCGAATTGTCGAATTTTTTTATGACTTTTCGAATTTTTTCCATCAAATTATAGCATTTTCGAATTTTTAGTCTGAATTATGAATTCATTCTAATGTTTTACAGCCTTCTGTACTGTTACTGCCTTACTGCCTGCCTACAAAATAATCTATGCAAAATTGATGTTTTGAGTTTATTTTCATGTATTTTTACACATTTTTCACCAAAAATACTCCAAAAAATAAAATCGATTTTTATGTATTTTTTTCACCGTGTGCTCAAAAATTCGAAAATTCGAAAACGTTTTCGAATTTTCGAATCTTTTTTTGCCATCGTTGGTGGTCAGTGTGATTAACTAGTGGTACACCTGCCATTTGTCATGTCAACTTGAAAATAAATAAACTGGCGCCAAAGTGACCTGGTAAGTACAGATTGTCACGAAAAATTGAAATTGCACATATACAGTGAGTGAGTGAGCTGCCCGGCCAAAACAAATCTCAAAGTGGCTCACCAAAATCCTGCGCCGACCAAGTGGCAGTGCAGGAAATGCTGCACAGATCTGTGACTTCAAGCCACAGGGAGGGCGGTGGGGGTCGATGCGGCGAATGCTCCCAGTCACAATCTGGCCCTGATATTGGAAGAACAATTTTCGGTATTTTTGCGAAATTTTACCCAAACAAAATGTTTTTCGTATAATTCAACTTCTTTTCACCTATTTTTAGCGCCTTCCCCCCCCCTTTTCTTCCTCCACTTAAATATTGAACCACCGCGAACCCCAAGAAAAAATATTTCCGCTAAATATACCTACGGAGGAGCGATTGGTTATTTAAACCCCCCCCCAGGGCTTCCAAACATCTACAGTATTTGAGACTGCGGTAGGCCGTTAAGACACCAAAAACATCGGATCGGAAGACACCCGCAATGTAACTGCTTCAGACCAGGGTTGGCAAAATCTCAGAAAAATAATAATAAAATGGAAAATTGAAATAAAATAAAATACAATTTTTATATAGCTTTACTACAATTTTAGTAAAAAGTAATGTACTAAAACCAATCCTGGTAACACACTAAAATAGAAAAAAAAAGAAATTGGAAAATAGAAGAATGAAATAAAAACAAAACGAAAATTGAAAAAAGACACGTAAAAAATTGACACGTAACTACAAATGCTGAAAACGAGTATGCACCTGCTGGCGGCGCAGTATACGGCCGCTGTCTGACCCCAGAACGGTCTCGAGTTGCATTCGGCTTATAGGGGTGCTGGCGGCGGTGCGGTCGGGCACGACGGGCAACGCGGTCAGAGCTTCGGGTTTGGCGCTCCAGCCCGTCGGGTGTGGCCCGCCCTATTGTAGCTGGCCGATTCATCGACGTTTGTCTAGAACGGCAGTCTATTAAGAGGGGTTTGTGTTTTTCTCAGTGTGCTCAACGGAAACACGAATGATTTAGCGGACATAGAACGTGTTTACCGTATTTCCTCGAATCAACCCTCCTCGAAATACCCCCAGGTCTAAGCGACCTTGGGAAATACATAATAAACCTCCCTTCGAAATACCCCCACCCGAAATCATTCGGAGAATAATATATACGATATAGCCGCAGTTAATGACCGATGTGATAATAATATAATTATAAAACCACCATTGAATTAACTCTCAAAATTTGCCGATGAAATAATAAACCCACCCAATAAATATTTATTCATCATTCGTTTGTGTTGGGGCCATGCTCGGAAAGATAGAAGCACATCGAAGTGGAAACATGAGCAAACCATCATGGTCAGAGTCCTGGCGTATGAAATTGCGGTACCTGTCTCAAGAACACAGTCCCATTTGAACCACTGACACAAAGGTGAAGTGTTTTTATTTACTAACTTTTAACCATAAAATTGAACTTTCTCCAAAATAAATACAGGGAATCATGGGGATATTTACATTCAGCGATCACTATACAATCAAAATAGATACTTGTGTAATTGGCCTATTGGCGGGTTCAATATACTCTCGTCGAGATCATTTGATTTAACGAACCCTAAAAGCAGAAAATCAAACCAAACAAGATGAAAAATGTCGGTTTTTCCACACAAAGGAAACAATGATATAAAAAATAGGCACATGAAAACTTGTTAAAATACTTACTTGAATACACACCATTGTGGTTAATACATAATGGCTATTATATGCATTCTGACACATCTATTTACCGTATTTGCTTGAAAAATCCCCCTGGGGGATTATTATTTCGTCAGACTTTTTTGATGGGGGATTATTCGAGGGGAGAATTATCCAGGGGGGAAATTATTATTTCAAGCATGTTTCTATCAAATCATTCAATGAAATATGCTTTATTCACACAATAATGACCCATTTTTGTTCAACTTGGGCACAACAAATTGATTAAATCTCTTCAGGGGGGATTATTCAAGGGGGGAATTATTATTTCCTCGTTCGTCTTACAGCGGGGGGGGATTATTCGAGGGGAGAATTATTCAAGGGGGGAACTATTCAAGCAAATACGGTATTTGTATTCAGAGGACTATGCGATGTCATCTGTGAAGTATATACCGCAAATCTTCGAATATAAAAAGGCCTAAATATAAATAGAACCGCGCAAATTTACTAGAATGTACTGGAATTTCAAAACAATTTCTGGCAGAATAATAATCCCCCTCGTTTAACCCCCCCTCAAAATTCTCACTTTGAATAAATAAACGAGGAAATAATTCGAGGAAATACGGTATACAATTTCCAAATCGCTTGATCAGCGCCACATACAACACTGATGGCAACGTTATACCTTACCGTTCTGGCACCGTATAGGTCTGCGAAACTTAACAACACTACAAAATCGAACAAACATTTTTAAATTAAATATTTACAAAAATATCGACCATGTTATGCTTGATGATAAAATGCATTGACATTGCAACGGCTACACTGTTTCAATTTAAAACAAATCTGGAATGACCCGAACAAGAACAAGAACGATAGCAAGAATAGGCAATACGATAATAATAACAATAATACAATGCATATACCCCGCGGACCGCATGCTATGCATTTTTGTAATGGAAATAGTCCATCATTAATAGAATAATATTAATATTATATTAAAGAAAAATGTTTCAGAAAAAACATCAATTCATTCATGCTTTTACGCGACTCTACCTTTTTAAAATATTTTTCTCTTCTGCGAACACGCGTGCATAAGTATCTGCTCGGGCGTTATCGACTAAGGCATAAGTAATTCTGGACGCATACTTTGCCGTCCGCCGAGTATATAAGTGAATATCCGCCACAAAATTTCAAACGAGTCTACTTATTCTATGAATGCCGTGATCTCGATGGTAAATCTAGACTTAGCTCGGTATCGGACTTGACAACACCATGTGGATTTTGAATAGTGCCAATTGAGTAAGCTGTCTCCACATCAGCGTTCCCAAGCTGCTCCAAGCAACAACTACTGCAACAAAACACATCACTCTCATCCTCCCTACCAATTTCCCTCCCATTTCCACCCGCAGGGCTATATCGCTCTGATTCGTCGCCGGCGGTCAGCGACGCGGCGTCGTCAGCCGCGCGGCAGTGATCGCGTCGCCGCTGCTGCTCGTCTCGCTGCTGGTCGAGCCACTGGCGCCTGGCTTCGGCCATGCCCAAGTTGCAGCGGAAGCAGTCTGGGTTGTGCGGCCGGTTGCCGCCGCGACCCGTCCACACCGTGGGTTTGCGAATGCCGTCACCGAGGTGTACCGAATCTGAAAGCGGTCGCGCCATGGAGTATTATTGCGCAATAGAGAGGTGACTGATCGCACAACTTTTTTACACTGAATTCTTACAGATCCAGTCTGAAATGACAATGCCAGTGAAAAATTTGTCTCTGAGGCGATTTCGGGACAATTTTTAAATTTAAAAACTTTACAATTTAAAAATTGCAAGGTAGCCTGAATTCTCTGAAACGTTGGTCTCGAGGAACCGTTATTCATATTTATGATCAATAATATCTTCGGAAATGCCACACCGAACCACAGAAACGATGACAGCCGGAAGCGAGAATAAATAAACGTTTCAAAGAACACTTTCACCAACCAGTGTAAAATATTTCCACCCACATGCCGCTGTTGCAACGGAATTTGCCATCCCCAGCGTTGTAGTAAATGAACGGATTTTGCTCATCGATGGGCAGCGGCAGCAAGCACGCCGAGCAGTATTTATCACCGGGCGACTCCTTCCTGAATTACAAGTGGTTAAGCAAGTAAAACTTGTGCAAAATGCAAAGAAATGAAAGAATTGAGTGTGCGATGGTATTTTACACGTAAATTTCATTTTGTACTATCGTACCGTTGACTTTACAGACCATGAGCTGTCACATACGGATAGCCAGAAATTTGTTTAACAGTTTGTAAAACCACATCGTAAAAAACGCAACCGTATTTTTTAAACCCGTAGCCAAAACAGTAAGTACTTAATTTCCACAGCCCTTGCATGTAGCATCACAGATGTTATAATATGTCACTATGTACTACCAGTACCACTTGTCTGATATACTCGTATAAAAATATGTGTTGACACATAACCATATCTAGGAGCTTTCAAAAACCCCGTTTTATTTTATAAAAAAAGTGAACGGAGTCGTCAAAAAACGTTTTTTTCATCCTTAGTTGCGTAAATACATGCCAATGTAAATATGAGGTTGAACACGTCATAAAAATTTGTCACTTACACGCAGACAACGATGGTGACATAGTGGTTCTGAGCGTTGTAGCAGTAGAAATCGGCGAAGTACGCGTTGTGTACCAGAGGATTGAACAAGCGCCAAGCGTTTACAACAAATCTCACATCGCCAAATGGAGATTCATTGTGATGCGGGTTGACGCACGCTGAGAAGAACAGTCCATCCAGCACGCCTGAAATGCATTATGTACATGATATATAGGTATACTCGGCGGACCGCACGCTACGCATGTTTCTGAAGGAGATACACCATCATGACGATATCATCATCATGAGTATAAATAAACACCTTCCCGGTCACGTCCGGCACCCTATTTTTGATCGTACTTGTGACACCCTATCTCCAGTTCTAGGGCGCGCCAGAAGCTGAAACTTGGGGGAGATATTGGCGCAACCCCCCTCTACCTCGCATGAATTAGGGGGGTCGCGGCAACCCCTCTCAGGGTGGGTCGCCGCGACCCCCCTAATTCATGCGAGGTAGAGGGGGGTTGCGCCAATATCTCCCCCAAGTTTCAGCCTCTGCGGCACCCTAGAACTGGGTATAGGATGTGATAAGTAAAATCAAAAAATGGGTGCCGGACGTGACCGGGAAGGTGTTTATAATAAAATTATCCAGCAAAAAAATAAAAAACCATTTCAGGAAAAAGTTCGTCGCTTGTACGCGACTCCGCCTTTTTCTTTTTAAAATATTTCTTTTTTTTTGTGAAATGGCACACATAAGTATCGTACTCGCGCGTTATAGGCTAAGACATAAATAATTTTGGGCGCATATTTTGCGGTCCGCCGAGTATACATAGGTATACAATATTTAATCGCTATACACCGCGAACCGCAAAGTATGCGCCCAAAATTACTTATGTTTTAGTCGTTAATGCGCGAGCAGCGAGTCTTATGTACGCACTTTCACAACTACAAAAAAATTTCGAAATAAAAAAGGCGGAGTCGAGTGCAAACAACATACATTTCGTGACGTTATGTATACTTGCCCACCCTGCAAAAAAAGACGTCACAGGCTTGACTTGGGCTTCGTGACTGTAATAATTTTTCTTTTTTGGAACGATTTTAATTTATTGTGGTTGACATCATCGAGTATTTTGTTCCGAAAAATGCATAGCATGCGGACTTCGGAGTAAATTTTTTCTTCACGGTAGAGGACATACCATTTATTGGTGAGCCGCGATGCCCGTTCCAATCCTTGCGATACGGATTCATCCACCCACCGCTTTTAAAATCGATGTCAGCCCAGTAAGGAGCGGGCTCACAACGGTAGAAATGATCGAATTGCGTCACTGCAGTCTTTTGAATATCGGCCTCAGCACGAGCAAGACTATACAGTTGAGACACTTCATCGCGAGAATGTACTGCAAATTTTTTGATAATATTTACTCAATATAGTTGCAGAATTGCAGACAGAGAATGGTAAATACCGTATTTCCTCCAAATACCCCCCTCAAAATGGTCACTATGAATTAATCACCCCCATCGAAATAAACCCCGTCTGGAATGATGAACATCATGCACAAAATGTACATGATGTAAATATTTCTGCCAGTTTGAATCGCAGCTAAACATATATTTACTAATAGTCTGTGTAGATATGTCCAACTTTATTTGGAAACACTTATTATTTAAGGGCTTTGGGTACTTAAAAGCATATTCTTTACTATGAATTTCGCGAAAATTTCTGACAAAATAACAACCCCCTCCCCCCTAAAAACTTCAACTATGAAAACAAGGAAGACGTTAATCACAGTACCCAAGAACTTACTGGCGCGCACGTCGTGTGGCATAGACGCAGCCGTAACAACCGAGTTTTGACGTCCATTCCGAATGTGTTTCTCCGCCCTGATGACCAATTCGTAATAGTTACCGGCCGCCAAATCCACGTGGTACCGGGACACGTCTTTGGACAATGTATACTCGTTGGTGTAGCCAGTGATCTTGTCGCGCCGACTAAGCACGTAGTTGTCGCAGGTCTCCGCAGCTGCAACGGATAAATAGTGATGGAAAAAGGCACTGGGAAATATGGGACCGCACCGCACCGGTGAAAAAGATGACACAGGCACCGAGGCTGCGGGGGGGGGGCGTAGGCCTACTATTCATGTAACCCACTGGTCATGTAGACCCTGTAGGCCTGTCACGTATTTTAGGAAGGATTACTAGCAGCAGGTTTACATGATTAGTAGTACATAGCGCAGGCCGTAGTGCGCGTGTACTCACATTGATTTTATCGCTCTTTTGAAGACCCAACTACAAAAAAAAATTAAAAAACTCGAATGTGAACAAGTCAAACAACTGATTGATGAGTTTTAAGTGTTTCTTTCAGTGGTATCATTAGAGGTACAACGACAATGCACACGCAGAGCAGCCCACGCTATGTACTGTGCTAATTATGTAAACCCGCTGCCGCTAATCCCTTGTGTCGCGCTATCCCTGGCCAAAAACATGACTGGCGGTTCTACATGACTACATGCACAGGTCGCGGGGGCATCGGCAGATTGCCTGTGCTAGCACTGAAAGGCACCGCACCTGGTTGGGCGCCCTCTCGTCGCTTACACGTGGAGTTTTCAAGGGAACATACATAAGAATTAATTGGTATTCGGCAAACTTTCTGAGCTCAAACGTTACGCATCTAATAAGTTGAATCGCCAAACCCAACTACAAGTCACCGGCTCACCAAAATCGTATGCCGACCAGGTGGCAGTGCAGGAAGTGCTGCAGATGTCCGTCACCACAAGCCACAGGGAGGGCGGCAGCGCTGGGGGCTGCGTCGGCGGCAGCGGGATGTCCTGCGGCTGCGGCTGATCCCATACACAAGACGGCGCCGCAACTGACGCTGGTGGGCCAGCTGCGATTGAATTTGGTATGGGGAATTTGTCACGAAATTTTTTTCAGAACGACAATCCTTCGTGTCATTCATTTTGGGCTGTCGTTGTGTCAGACATCCGAAAATTATCTAAATCATCAAAACTATAAACAACACCTTGTAGCACACTTAAATTCAGCAAAGTGACATGCAAAGTAGGGTTGGCCGATGTTTTTTTAAAAACGTTTTTTATTTTTAAAAAACGTGTTTTTTTTAAAAAAACATGACGTCCGAAATGTTTTTTAAAAAAACATCGGTTGAAATTTTTAGTACTAAGCACTAGGCATTTTGCAAAATTTTTGCGCGCAAGCGCGCAATTTCAGGCACAAATACACATTGGTGGTTGTTTTCATTGGTTTTGTGGCATTTTTAGTATCAAAGCATCCATTTCTATGTGCTACCATGGGTAAATAAGCCAACATATGTTGCTGTAGTATATAATATTGAGGAAATGTGCTTCCATGTACCTCCACAGTGTGTAACTTCACTCCCAAAGTAACAACCTCCTTTTATAACCTTGTTTGATCACTTTTCTGTGCCAAACGTCATCTGAAGTCACGAACATTCGATTATAAGGCGATATACGAACATGTCGACGAAAAAATGAATATTTTTGACACAAATCACCACTTATAATGCTATCCCATGGCTCCACAGCCATTATATGGTCATATTTAACATCACAGAGTATTGCCACTGTCTGATATACCTATATATGTTGACACAAGATCATATCTGGGAGGTTTTTAATAAAAACGTTTTTTATTTTTTTAAAACGTTGTTTTTTTTAAAAAACATCGAGTTTAAAAAAACATTTTTTTCCAACCCTAATGCAAAGTGTCAAATGTTTATGTGTACAACATGAAAACTTTTGTCAAATGTCGAAATTCGCAAATAGATTTTCTTCTTTCTCATTATTTGACACATTATAGGGTCTGGGGTGGAACCGGGCCACCGCCAGACCCTGTAAAATGTCATGTGAACAGTCACGCAAAATTTCTGGAAAAAAGTCATGACAGCTTAAAATAAAATTTGACAGCGGCACCAGGTGGCAGTCCCGCACCCTGTAAGGTGATGTGTAAGACTGTAAACTGTCATGTCAAAACTTCAGTAATAAAATCTGTTCTTTATACTATGATTGACTTTTATGACAATTGACATCTCAGACACTACAGTACCGGGTGCGAGACTGCCACCTGCTGTAGGAAGCACATCGCCTGATACTCAACGCTGACAAATTAAATGTACCTGGGGACGGCGCAGCACACCACCTCAACCCGACCCCGGAGCTCTGTTGAGTAGCATTCGGCTTATAGGGGTGCTGGCGGCGGTGCGGTCGGGCACGACGGGCAACGGGGTCAGGGCGTTGGCGACTGCGGGTTTGGCGCACCAGCCCGTCGGGTCTGGCCAGCCCTATACTAGAGGACCTATCCATCGGGCTCTGATCAGTGAAGTAAAATTTTAGGTAATGACCGGACTTCTCCTGCATTATCAGGTATTTTAATTATGTGCTCAACGTAAATAGATTGAATTAAAAACTGAGAACAGTTGATAAAATTCATGTAAATAAAAAAGCAAAAACTAATTACGCATAGCCGTATGGCCAAGCTAAATAATGCGTATAGATACATAATTCCACAAGCAATAAAATAGAATATTTATTTGAAGTTGTGCATATGCTAATAAAATATGTCGCAGTAAAAGTTCGGCAAACCAAATACCGTATTTATGTCATCAAATAGTGTTTCTAATAATTTAATAATTTCTTTAAAATGTCGCTGTTTATTTCAATATAAATATGAGTCAACTCAAAGTAATCATAAATCAGCTTTGAACGTATTTGAGTTGAGTTTCGAGATTAGTTTTCCACTCATTATTACTCAACTCAATGGCGCTCAAAGCTGATTGAGGAGTACCTACTCAATGTTTACTTTACTACTATTTTACTTGGGAGGATACTGTTGGGTATCTCCGCGATAGGTATCCTCATCTATGTACCTATGGTCATCCACTATGCGGGATAACCTAAACTTTCAATGTAGCAATGGGAATATTCAATGTACTTGTGGGTATCCTACCCCAATGTGTAAACAGGAAATGGGAGTGTGCTCACAGTTACATAGATCAAACTATAGGGGATTATAAAGTTCATGCAGCTGTTTAAGTGCAATTGATACTTGTCAATCATTCATATAAGTATTCAGATGTCAGAACTAACAATAAATGTGCATTTAAGTGAAATATAAACAAATCAGTAATTCGCCTTCATGCATCATAAATGTAAATATTGATATGAAAAAATACTGCATAAAATATCTGTGTAACAAATGTATTAAGAGTGTGTAAGTGAAATATAAACAAGTTGATATGTGTGCATCATAAACGGACATATTGATATAAAAAGTAAGACTGCATAATATTTATGTTAAAAAAAGATATGTCAATATTTTTGTCATAAAGACTGCAAGTAACATATCTATGTCAATTAAAAATAAGTTACATAAATGCTATTTATATTTACATCCACTGCATTGCCTGAACAATATTCCATGTGGTGTTGCAGTTGTTGCTGCGCATGTGCCAGCTGCAATATAAGCAGCTGGTTGCGGACTGCCAAGTCAATATCTTGGGGCACCCCCAGACCATGTAAAATGGTGTGTAAAATGTTGAGTGTCATGCGAAATGTCAAAAATCATGTAAAATTTTTTACTTGCAGTCTTTTTACAAATATATTTACACATCTTATTTTTACATAAATATTAGGCTGTCTTAGTTTTATGTCAATATTTACATTTATGATGCACATGCATGCAGGAATTTTTGATTTGTTTATATTTCACTTACACAGTCTTATTACATTTGTTAACAAATATTTTATGTGGTCCTATTTTTATATGAATATTTACAGTAATGATGCACCCACACGGTTTACTGATTTGTTTATATTTCACTCAAATGCACATTTTTTGTTAGTTCTGACATATGAATACTCACAAAAATGATTGACAAGTATCAATTGCACTTAAACAGCTGCATGCTTAAACAACTTTCTAATTCCCTATCGATCACATCAATCAATCAATCAATGTGTGTTGGGTGTGTGTTCAGTGGATAGGTGGATACCCAATGGGGGAAGCTTTTTTACAGTAGTAATTACTTTTACTGTAAGGAATCTCTCATGTACTGATGGGAATCCTAATTGGGTTCCCTACTGTACAAATACCCTATGCGGAGATACCTATCTTGCGTGCGTGCGCAGTGCCAATGCCAAAAATAATGCATTGTAACTGGCACTATTAACTTTTTCATGAAATACAGCATATTTCCCCATCAGCATATTTCCCCATCAGCATATTTCCCCAATTTAGTGTCACTATATAAAATTAACTAATTATTTATGCTTGAACACAAAGTTCAAATCACATAATTAACCCAAATTTTGTTGACAAGAATTCAGTTGACATACACCTACCTGGGGGCCCAAAGTCACTTAAATTGAATGAAATGTAATCACACAATGAAAGAAACAACATATACATGACGACGGCACGACAGGTCTAAGGAAGGCAAGATCTAAAAACTCAGATTGGAACACAAAAAAATAGTAAAAAATGCGCTTGAGAGACAGCCCCGATGGTTGCGCCCGTTGTAAAATACCGTATTTCCTCGAAATACTCCCATGGGGTTCGTTTTTTCAAAGAGGAAATTTGAGGGGGGGGGGGGGTATTTCGAGGGGGGGGGGCTTATTATTTCATCAGAAATTTTCGTGGAAATCATAGTAAAGTATACGCAATTACATACCAAAATCCGGTAATAAATGTTACCAAACAGGATTTATTTGGTCACATCAACGTCCATCGCATACATATTTTTGTGTAGCTGCGATTTCGGAAATATAAAGAGCCGCAAAATGTATTCACGCAAACAATCTGGGCGGAGTATATAAATATTTACTAAAATATTTACGCACCAAATGACACGCAATTTCGGCAGAATACAAACTTGTCGTACAAAGTTCGAGCTTGTCAAAATTTTAAGAAAAATTGAAACGCGCCCATTGATGCCATGGTTAGGTTTGCACCCATCTGTTTGGATAGAATTCGAAAACCCGGTGATACTAAAACTGGCATCTTGTTCCACTACACGAACGCCAAACACAGAGCGTTTCTTCTAATAAAAACCAAGTGGCCAACACAAGCAGTGGAGCGGCACCTCTAAAATACACACGACGTAAATATTTACATAAAAATTTACGCGGCAAAAATGGCATAATATGTCGTTTTACAAAGAACACACGAACTTTTTGTACGCGAATGGGTGCAAATTTTTATCACTCGATCGGTCGTCCTAATGATTATCTAAATGACAAACGATGCGGGTGGAATTAAGAAATCCAACCGTTTCGCACACGGATAATCCTACAGTGAGAACGAATTGTGCAGTGAAATACCAGTCGACTAAAATTGGACAATATAATAACACTGTACTCATTTAGAATCAAACTTTACTTAGATACATTTTCATATCATTTTACAGTGGGGGTGAAATATCCATATTCACGTATTTTCGACAAAATTTATGAAACTCTCAATAGCTAAATAAAAATGCCTCTTCCCACCCCACCCATGCAGTGTGTACTTCCATAAAAATTAAGAAAATTAAATGTAAATACGTATAAAAGTACTTGGCTATGGTGGGAATTCAAATAAGCCAAAAAGTTGTGGTTTTTAATTTTTAAAAAAATTAGAAAATGGTGTAAAAAAGCCCTCACAGAGCCCACAAAGGTAACCTAAGGGGATGGGCCGTGTTGGATGTGAGGAACACAATGCTGGGGAACTTTAAATTACACGTACGGTGCTACGTGAAACTTAAAGTTCAACATAAAAAGGCATGTAACAGTCAAGAGCACCGATATCGAAACTTCAACAGTAAAATACGTACCGGTTCGATTTCTGGACACTCTTTCTTGGCCATCATCGCCTCCCTCTTCTTATACAGCATGTCCACGTACCGCTGCTGTATGCGCGGTTCCTTGTTAGGCTGCTTGGCAGGGAATGTTCGCTCGCCCAGGTGTTCACCAGTACGTTTGGTCGCTTTGCCCGCCGCCGCTGCCGTGGAAAACGCCATTCTAGGTGGGAGATTTTCCGCGAATTAATTGACTAAATGTCATGTGACACTTTACTTAATTGCGACACCTAGATTTCACGTACACAAACCAGTTTGATTGCCTGGGTGCAGCTGAAAAACCCTGTTTTTGAACTTATCATATCACCCTGTTTGTCAAGTTCAAAATCAACGAAATTACGGTGGCACTACTATCTAGTGAGATGTAAATTGGCATCCATAAGTATTTGCTGCTCACATGGTGCTCCTAACTTCAATAAGTGGATTTTAAAGTTGATCAAAAATTTCATGATTTTTCTAAGCAGGACAGCTCGATCATAACCTTGTTCCAAAAATTGATAGATCAACTCTGAAAATCTACCATTGAAACCATTATAACTACCTGAGAGTCTTACCATGCGAACTAATTGACTATAAAATGTGTCATATCCGAGACGAATTTGTTGATTAGTGTCTGCATGAGTAAACCTGATAACTTTAAAGTTAAAGGCATCAGTTTTATTATACACCTCGTGATATGACACATTCCTTAGATCGATGGAAAGATCTAAAAAATCGGTGCTGTAATCATCTTTCATAGTCACATTAATGTCTAACTCATTTCCATAAATATTTTTGATGATTTGCATTGGGTCAGAACCATTTAGCACAACTCCAAACACGTCGTCTATATACCTTGAAAAAAATCTCATATTTTTTGTGAAATTCACGTTGTTTTTGTCAGTACAAAATTTCAACTCTGACCACATCAAACAGAGATCGGCACACATCGGGCTAGACGCACCGCCCTGAGCGATACCTGTAATTTGCTTGAATATTATGCCAGCGAAATTTATATACGACTCTGTGACCACAACATGGATGAGAGTTAAAACATCAAATTTATCTAAACAGTGTTCTGAGGCAACGTTCGAATACCAGGTTTTATTGTAGCCAAAACATAAAAACTTTTTGCCACTCTGCTGAAAGCAGAATGTGGCCAAATCTCTCAGATTAGTCAAAATATACCTTTGTGGCAACGAGGGGTACATTGAAGAAAAATCGCCACTGAACACTTTACCATCACACTTCAATTTTCTATAATCTCGAAGTTTTTGGACCATTTCCAGTGAAGAGTTAATCGACCAAAATGATTTGCACCGTTTACGCTCATGACACTCAAATGAACAATAATACCTTTGCAGGTGTGTGCGGAAATGCTGGAGCGAGCGGTGTAGCAAAAACGACAGTCCCTTCATTGTGCTGTGAGTACCGCTTGCAATTGATCTGTATTTATGAGGGTATTTATGTAGTTTCGGAATAATGAACATGTGCGGAAGTTTTTTGTCACTGTCAGGGACCTTTAATCCAAAAGAATTATTCAAAACACAATGCCTTTCTATTATACTTTCAAGCGTCTCTGTGCTCGGACAGTAGGTGGCATTGCCAGTTATCAAAAGTTTGCCACCCTGAACGGAAATACCCAAATCTTTACATAGCATCTCACAGTTATACTTGGCACAAGAAACTACCACATTATTTGTAGCTTTGTCAGCCGGGGCCAAAACGAACTTTTTATAAGTATTTTGTGCCATTTTAATGTAACTGTTTCGATGTAAGTAGTGATCTAAACACCCGACATGTGATTTTCTCAGCCTTTCTTTGAGCATGGCACTTATCATATCAAGTAAATCTATACGCTTCACAGTATTTTTTAGTGCTCGCTCACAGAAAAGCATTGAAACTCTCATTGATTCAGTATAGGCTTCAGAAATATCCAATCTTTCAGGAAGAACAAATTTTGACCCTTTACTCAACAGGCGCGCCAGTGGTTCACATTCCAACACATTTAAATCGCCACTAACTACATGTCCAGCGGGTTTGTGAATGAAATCTGAACCCACGCAGCCACATGGATCTGTCAGCAGCTTCAGCAGGCCAGTTGGGTCTATATTGCGATAAATTTTATTATGATTGAGTAGTTGTGAAGAAATTGGACGCTTATATTTATAAACCACCATTGGTTTGTAAAATTTATAAAAATCGTGTCCTACCATTCTTTTTACGGCTCTGCTATTAAAGATATTTTGCAGATTAACATTTTCAAGTAAGGGATTGACATAGAGGCTGAGTAGCCTCACCGGTTTTCTTTTATCTACTTTTTTGGGTGCCAAGACATTAAACTTACAAGCGAATGCTTTAACTAAATATAAAGTTTGCAAATCTACACTTAGCAGTAAACTTTTATCCAGAATTTTGAAACTATCTAAAAGTATTTTCTTTTCTTGCAAGTTTAGTCCACCTAGCACACAGGCAATTTTGGAAGCCAGGCGTTTTCCTGCATAACCATTTTCATTCAAAAGAAGCATTTCTAAGATTGAAAGTACCTCACATCTGCCAGATTTTTTGTTATTTTTACGTATACCATGACTTCGATATTTTCTAGGCAGGCAGATTCCCCCATAAGGAATATTCCCCTTTACCGATGTCTCTAAATCTTCAATCTCTACAGATGCCATACCATAGCCACGGATTTTTTCATTCAATCCCGCTGGAAATGTCGAGCCAGTGGCGCGTATGAAAAAATCTTCCATGTTGACTAAATGCTCTGATGGTCCAGTGGCAATTATCTGAAATCTAGGGGTATGTTGAGAGGTTTTCGTAAAATGTGTTACTAGTGGAGTGTGTTTTTCCCCTTTCCGAAAATCTAACAGATGCTGACGCATTCTGTCGCGGAATTGTTGACTTGTTTGTCCAATATAAACAAGTGAGCAATAGCTACACGAAATACGATATACCACATTACGAGTTTTGCAGTTAAGCACCTTCATTTCATTGCAAAATAGCTTACTATTCGCACAAAAACCCTCCACATAATTTTGTGTACCTACTAGAGGACACAATTTACATGGAAAATTGCATGGTAGTGTGTGGGCGCCTGAACAGTTTAATTTTCGCTGTAAATTAACAGAAAAAGTGGGGTTAAAATTAAAATCAACTTTAACAAAATTTCCACCCTTGTCATCCCCACTTGAAGGTAAATGGATAGTTTGAATTGAAGTGGACGCTGTTGACAGAGAAGGGGCTGTCCAGGCCCAGACTCAAAAGACCCTCATGGAGGGGGTGAAAAAGCGACACCACCCGCTATCTTCAAATAGGGATGAACACCAAAAGTTTATAGAATATTTCGGTCAGCCAGTCTGGCTACCAAGAAAAAGTTATAAACTAAAATGTTAAACTCAAAAAGTTAACGCTTTGAAAGTTTTTAGCGCCCACACGCTACCTTCTACCATCCATTTAACAACCAATGAAAAAACAGTCAAAAGGTAACTTTTAAGCGGGAAATTAACGATCCTGCTAAATTTTAACAGGTACATAAACCTGACATCTTACTCGAAATAAGCTTAAAACACAACTACAGTGCGAGCTAGGTGAGCAGCACTTGACGCTCACTATTCTTATTCCGGCGCCACCTTACCGTGATCCCAAAGTTGACCCGGGTTCCACTCCGCCACGATCTGACTGTCAGTAGCCAGACCCTGGCGTTGTTTGTCCGAGCCAAGTTTTGGGTCACCAGGCAAGAGGTGCAAAAATTGCGAATAGTGCAGCGCCTTGTCGCCGCCCACCTTCAAAAGGCAGCGATTTACCACGTCAACTTTACCCTTCTGCCAAACCCCTTCCTGTATCAACTTCCGCATCAGTGTGATGCACATCATTTTTTGCTCATAATCACCCTTAGTCAAATTCATCACACACTGCACAGACTTCTCATTCTGGCCAGGAAACCAGGGATTTGGCCAGCTGCGCGAGTGCTGCCTGGACCCGTCAACCACCAACCGCGCGTCATCAATTGAGCCGCACTCCATCATGAGGACAGGGGCTTGTCCTTCGCCGACGCCCTCACGTCGCAGTTCAACACGCCGTTGCAGGACGCCAGAAGCCGTTTTGTCCGAAAGCTTGCAGCAACCCGTGAGAACCTTCGTGAGCATATTAAAGTTGCAACTTTGTAGCAAACCCCTTTACAATAGATCTTATGTTGATGAAATCAAGGTACTTCATTTACTCAAAAGTTAGAGGTGGAAAGGTGGAGCTGTTAAAAAAGATTTTTTACAAAAATTAAGTGTCACAGAACTATTTATGTCCAGATTATAAAAAAGTACAAATTGAATAAGGCAAAAATGAAAAAAGTGTACAGTACCACCCCGCCAACTTTGCGCACTAACTCCTCCAAAGTTTCAGAGCTCTTGGGAACGTTAATAATCCGAATTTGACACTTGGCACCGTCTCTTTGCACGCGTTTCATTTGCTCTTCGAGATCTTTGATCCTTTTGTCTTGCAGCGCGTCGACGTGCTGCTGTACTTTCAGACCTCTGTCCCACGTTGCTACTAGATCTTCATCGGTGGACTGCTCGAGTGCCGCCCGCATTTGTGCTTGTAAACCAGTAACGTGACGTCCAGAATGCCAGCGAGCCAAATCGGGGTCAGTGTGCGCCTACGATGTCATTTCAAAACCATTTTAAACAGTTAATTTTTAAGAAACAGAGCCATATGGCTCATTGATATCTGCCGAAGCAGGAGTGATTGGCGACTTACACTGGTCAAGCCAGCCGCGCCGCAAACCGTCACTTTAAAAATTATCAATTTACCACTTTTTACTTTAATTTTAGAAAAAACGACGTAGATCAGTGAAAATGATAAGGCAAAATGTCATGCAACAAAGTGGCAAGTGAGAACGAAAAATACGTGCAAAGACTAAAAAATCAGTCGTTAAAAAAACTACGTTGTAACGTGAGATCCAAACTGATTGGCGGAATGCGGAGGATTTATATTTCATCATTGTGTCTAAAAATGATCGTATTGAACTGAAATTTTTCATTTGGTTGCACGCTGCATGGTTTTAAAACGCTTGTTTGTGATTCTATCCTTATCGCTAATTATTTATTCGCATTTGTATCCAAACCATTTGTTCGATAGCATTCACCGATTAGGATTGACCCTACACTAACGATGGCAAACCCTCCAAAAAAAGTATTGAAATTTTTAAGTGTTTTTTCCAAAAGGAATTTTCGAATTTTTCCTGAAATTAATTTTCGAATTTCAAATTTAATTTTCGAATTTTCAAATTTAGAATCTTTTGGCAATTTTAGAATTTTTTTTGGCTATTTTTCGAATTTCTTCAAATAATTTTCGAATTTTTTTGGAAAAATATTGAATCTGAAGCTTTAAACACAGAATTTGGACTGTTATGGAAGTGGCTATACTCGGCAGACGTGCTAATCTACAAATAGATATGATTGATATCTTTGGCTGGCAGACAGCCAACTGAAAACTTGTGAACTGATTCACCACTCCATTTCATCCTGACTCCAAACCAGTTCAGTCAGCCGTAAGTTCACTGCGGACTGTGGTTATGACGTCATGATGGAGTGTTACCACCAGAAAAATGTAGGGTGTAATGTCGCCCGAGTATAGCACACTGAGCGTACTGAGTGCATACTGTGCTAACTGCACAAAATATGGGTACTTCTCAAACCAATACTCAAAACGACTCTTATACTCCAGCGACATTTCACCTACAATGAAATCTACCATAACCCATCTGAATAAAAGAACAAACAAAAAATTTTTCCATCATATTTATCAAAGCAATTTGATTAATATGATGAAAATTTTTTATGTTTGTTCTTTTATTCAGATGGGATATGGTAGGTTTCATTGTAAAGTGTTATGTCGCTGGAGTATATCTTTGATCACATCTCTTTTACTTATAAATAAGTGTAGTTCCTATGTGCAGTCCCAGACACCTGTAAAATGCTCTGTGAAATGTCAAATGTTATGCAAAGTGTCTAAAGTCATGGAAATGCTGTGGGAAATGGCAAATATGTTAGCCATTTTTCCAGGGCATTTTCATAACTTTTGACACTTTGCATGACATTTCACATTTTACAGGGCAGTTTACATTTCAACGTTTTTGGACGTTTTTTCTGTTTTGTTTCGCTTTTTTATAAGCACCGCGTATCAATTGTCGTTGTATTTAGTACGTTGAACTTAAGAGTGCCTTGAATTGCCTGAAAAATTCGAAAAGTATTTTTGTATTTTCGAATTTTTTGAAAAATAAATCGATTTTTAAGTGTTTTTTTCTAGGGGTGAAATAAAAATTCGAAAATTCCGGAAAAATTCGAAAATGTTTTCGAATTTTCGAATCTTATTTTGCCATCGTTACCCTACACACACTAGTTTTCACCGTAACATTGGTAAAAACTGAAATGGCGACATGCCGACATCCGGCCTATCCTTATGGCCTATGCTAGATGTTTTTAGTTTTCAAATTTTAACTTTCAATTATTTTCATTTTTATTTAATTAAATCATCCAACCGTGTTCATTTATTAGTATTTGAAAAATTTCAGTTTTCATCGAAGTCACGGTGAAAACTACATAGTGTGTGTGGGCACATTGAAACGTGGCAACTGGCAAATGTGGGGCAGTAATAATTAAGTGTCATAATGGCACCACAGTATCATTAGGAAAGAAAGAGCTATTTATAGGTGCAAAGTTCGCCACAGAGAAACGGTGCCGAGCGTAAATAAACACCTTCCCGGTCAGGTCCGGCACCCTATTTTTGATTTCACTCCGGGTGCCCTAACTCCCGCTGCGGGCGGAGTAGAAAGCTGAAAATGGGGGAGTATATACTTGCAACCCCCCTCTACGCTGCATCAATGGGGTAGGCCACGGCGACCCGCTACAGGGTGGGTCGCCGTATACGCAAAGTTTTTTTTGGCTTTTTGAGTGTCCCGCACAGGTCCGGCAGCCACTTTATTTTGCGACACTTCGGATGCTGTACCTCCAGCTGTGGGGGTGATAAAGAGCTGCAATTTGGGGGGAGTATAGACAACACCCTCCCCTACTATACCCCCTCAGGGCGACCTCCGGCGACTCACTAAA
Source organism: Sphaerolaimus hirsutus (assembly GCA_964036195.1). Classification (NCBI taxonomy): domain Eukaryota; kingdom Metazoa; phylum Nematoda; class Chromadorea; order Monhysterida; family Sphaerolaimidae; genus Sphaerolaimus; species Sphaerolaimus hirsutus. The sequence goes on from OZ038458.1 coordinate 14,039,926, forward strand.
TTCCCAGTTGCCGCGGCTCAATTTCATTTCATTGAAAAAAAATGTCCCATCGGGTCCGTCACTGGTTTCTGGTTCAAAAATGAACACAGTAGTGTAGAAAATGAGCGATTAATGTGAAATAAAGCGATTAAAGATGCAATTGGATACACGTATTTTATTTTAAAAGTTGAAAAATCGCTCGCTTCGCAGGGTCTCTTTTCGAGCAATTTTGTTTCATTGAAAAAATCAACTGTCCCATTGACATGACCACCCAATAGATGGATGACAAATAATTCACTTTTTGGAACTTTTTTATTAGACACTTGAAGAGCTGGTTTATGATACTTTAAACGGAAGGGTTAGATGATTAAAGTTATGTAAAGAACCATACCTCTAAAATTCCTGCATTGCAAAATTTACTTAGGGGGAATTTTATGACACCATGATGACATCATTTCAGGAACAAAAATTTACAAAATTTACACTTTGAAATTCCCCCCAAGTAAATTTTGCAATGCAGGCGTTTTAGAGGTGTGGTTCTTTACATAACTTTAATCATCAACCCCTTCACTTTTAAGTATTGTAAACCAGCTTTTCAAGTGTCTAATAAAAAAGTTCCAAAAAGTGAATTATTTGTCATCCATCTATTGGGTGGTCATGTTTTTTAGAGAATAAGAGAAAATTTTAGAATTTTTTCACATTAATCTCACATTTTTGAATAGTGTATAGTAGGGGAGGGGTGTTGGTAACACATCCCCAAAATTTTAGATTTATAGCCCTCCCACAGCTAAAAAATCAGTGGGTGCCGGACCTGTGAGGGACACCAGAAAAGCCAATAAAATTTTTGTACTTATGGCGACCCACCCTCTAAAGGGGTCGCCGCGACCCCCCAAATTTATGCGAAGTAGAGGGGGGTTCCGTCAATATTTCCCCCAAGGTTCAGCTTCTGGCGCACCATAGAACTGGAGATAGGATGTCACAAGTGTCATCAAAAATAGGGTGCCGGACGTGACCGGGAAGGTGTTTATTTACGTGGCGCCACTTATCACAATTATGGAGAGAGATCAATGTGTCTGTCAAATAGCGAATAATTCTTTGGACATATGAAACCGCCATGACTTCTTGGAAAGAATCTTATCCGTCCACTTGTATTATTTTTGATCGCACGAGAGCAGAAAAATCTTCCGTGTTTCACCAGGCATATGGTACAAGATTATTTTACGTGAAAGATCCCAACAAAAATAAAAAATGAAGGTTAGCGTGGTAAACACTGTCCTAAAAAAATCAAAGGGATCTACAGGGCTGTCATAAGCCCATGTGATTCCAAGCAAGCAAGACATCCACCCGTATGCGCATTGTACCCGTATGCAAGAGCATTAATTTATATCACAGGAAAAAAGAGATGAAGTATTGCATATTAATATTGGGGGTGAAAGACGTTCTGCAAAAGGCAGAAAACAAGAAACAGTAAAGTGTTATTGCGATCAGGCACCGCGCAAGGACGCCTTGTCGGGGTTGCACAGCGTGCAGTTGGGGTTGTGGGGGTCCCTGCCGCCGCGGCCGATGCACATGATGCTGCCCAACGAACCCTCGGACAAATGGATTTCTTCTGAAAAAGTGGATACTATTTATATATCCACCGTTGGATGAATCCCATTACAGCATTTTCCCCTTACAGCATTTTCCCCCACTATCTACGGGCATAGGCTCCCTTGGCATGTAGACCCGTTGCAGGGGTCACATGGGGGGCTGCTCAGCTAGCTATCTATCCCGAGGCTGTTATCCCCTGAGTTAGGGTTCAAACGGGATTGACTTTTCGGGATCAGGATCGGGATTGGCTTTTTGAGATTTCGGGATTGGGATCGGGATTGACCTTTCATCGGCACAGGCCCTATTTACACAACCATCCTACTTAAACACATACCTAATATATTTTGGAGCCAATAACCACAGTAACCAGCATTATAAACCGATTGTAAGTCATGCAGTCAAATATGCTCATACTTATCCATAATAAAAAAACTAGATGTATGCATGCAGTTGAGCATTTATCTATCCAGAGCAAATGTTTGGTTACTATCCATGGACCCTCCCCCGCAATAGCTCGGAAACCTACATAGGTATCTGTAGCAAATTTTTTGAGTGATTTTCCCAATTTCACTCAAAATCGCTATTTTTGCCTATATAAAACATATTTACCTTCAGTGACTCGATTAGTGTTCCTAATTGATTAGTAGAAGGCAATTGATAATGGGGCTACACTTTATATTGTTGCAGCTTGATGAGGGGATCAATTAGGGCGGCAATTGACTAGTAGTACATAAACATACACAGTTCAAGAAAAATGTCAGCAAATATTCCTAAAATCAACAGGTCAAGTCCGTCCTAAAACGCAGACAGCCTGTCAAAATGATTCATTCTTATTCAAATTAGGGAAGTGTACATAGAAAGGAAATGCCAATGAGCACCGCAATAGCGTGGGACTGCCAAATACGGACACTTAGATAAAGGCATCTTTATATAAACAATTTCTGGCGCCAGAAAGCCAAATTTGAATTGCTTACATAGATGGAAAAGCAATAGGTAGGGCTGGAGAAATAAGAAAATGTATGGCAAAGGCAGCTATATGCCTATCTTTACTTATTTCGTAACTTTGTTGTACCTACTGACGAAATTTCTCTTTTTGGCTTTTTACATTTTAAATCTACTGTTCTATTACTACTGTATATATGTTCTACTGTATATATTGAACCCCCGCAAAAGCGCGCCCAATTTTTAAAGTTATGTATCTCTCCCGAGGAGCGATTTGCAATCGATCAAACCCCTGCGAGGAGGGTCAAAATTAAGGAGATTTAGGATTCAGTTTGACAAATTCAGCATTCAGTTGCTTATATGAAAGTATGGAACATACCATATTATGATTGATATTACCATATTCCTTCTGATAGAAGGGCGGGTTTCCACAAGAAGGTACACTTTTCAAGCCACAAAATTGAACCAAAAATTTTGAAAGTCCCAACACCAACTCGGATACGCAAAAATATAGGTGACACCGCTTGTCAGAATCCACCACGAGCTATAAAAATATTCCCCTCACCTGTGTAAAAAAACTCAATCCACAAGCGCGAGTTACAAAAGAATGCGCCGCTGCCACTATCAAAATAGACAAATGGATTGTAGCTGTCCATTTCAAGCGGCACCAGGCACCGGCTACACCAACTGTCCTTTGCAGAGCGCTTCCTGTGATGATAGCATTTGTGGCCGCAAAGTGCATAAATACGTGTTGGCATTTAGCAATCAAATTATGATGAGAGGAAATCGCTATTATAATTCAGGTTTAATTATTGTATTTTGATTGGTTGAAATGTTAATTGAACTATTTTCAATTGAGAATATTATCATGTCACCCTTATAACTTTTAAAATGTCTTGATGAACGGTGATGTGTTATAAATGTGATGGGTAAGATGATGTGATTTTACTGGACAAAGAACGTCAAATTATGAGGGCATAAACTGAAATGATATCATTTACCTTTTAGGACAGTCTTGAGTTTCGTAGGAATGTGGGAAACATTTTTCTTGTAGGCATTGGAAATACATATTTCGAATTCATTCACGGGACGGTTATTTTAATTGCGCTACGCACAGGAGCGGCGTGCAACGACACTTGTTTGGCCGCAGAGATATTTAAGTATCAGGCGGACGAAAAATGGCCACCTGTTAGATGGCTATATGGGCTTGTGATCTCATTCCACAATTGACCAATTGTATTGTATTGTATGGGTAGGTAATGGTTATATGGTAATGTCGATTCTAAAATCGAGCCACAACGCTGTAAAATAGCAAATGCCAATAGATCCCGGAGCAGATCGAGTTCTCTACGCTCAAAGAAAGGACTCACCGACAAATCACAATTGTAACATAGTGTGATCGCAAGTTGTAGCAGTAGAAGTCTGCAAAGTACCTGGTGGGCTGTTAAATAACTGGCGCCACATGGCAGATAACGTCCATTCCAAATGTTTTATAGCTGCAATTAGGGATGGCCAGCGCTTTTTTTAAGCGCTTTTTTTTAAAAAAAACGCCGCTTTTTTTAAAAAAAGCGCAAGGGTCCCAGCAAGGGTTAAAAAAAGCGCTGGCAAAATTTTTATTGTACCTATGCATAGGTATTTTGCAATTTTTTCGCGCGCGAGCGCGCAATTCCGCATGCAAATTGCCATTGGTGGTTGTTTTCATTGGTATTGTGGCATTTTTAGTGCCATTGCTTCTATTCCTGCATGGTATTATGTAATAATGAGTTGTGGTATGTCACTCAAGTCTATAATATCCAGCCAATGTGCTTCAACACACTTTTCTACAGTGTGAAACATCAGTGTCATCGTCATGTATTAGCCTTCTCTTATAGCCATATTTAAGAACTATCCCATGCTCAACTTCACTAGAAGTCACGAAACATTCACAAACGGCGATATATATAACAAGTCAACATAAAATTGGATTTTTTCAGCAGAAATCAGGACTTTTAATGCTATCGCATGATCACACAGCCATTCTATGACTATATATCATCACAAGTACTACCACTTGTCGGATATACCTGTATATATTGGCTCAGAACCATATTTGGGAGCTTTTTAGGTAATGTCTTGAAATTTTTTGAAAAAAAGCGAAAAAAGCGCGTTTTTTTAAAAAAAGCGGGGTCGTTAAAAAAAGCGCTTTTTTCCATCCCTAGCTGCAATTTTGAAACAACTTTAGTTTTGCAGCATTGCATTTGTGATTGCAAATTATGTCCTTTAATACCCCCCTCAAAAAGTCTGACGAATTAATAATTCGGCAGTGAATTTTTCGAGCAAAAACGTCAACGCTTTTAAACAGAGTAATACATTTACAACAATTTTCTTCAAAACATGTGGTAAATAACAGAATATTAAAATATCGCATTGGGCCAAATGCCATATGGACTCAGTTATTGAACAACCAACTGCACATGTTGTGCCGCTGCGAATCAAACAAATGTGACGCCCTCACAACCCACTTTGTGTCACCAAATGGGGACTTGTTCCAGCACGGGTCCACGCACGCAGAAAAGAAAATCCCCTCCAGCTGCCCTGCGAACAGGTGAATTTCATTGCATCTGTGGAGGTTTACCGTGGAGGGATTTCATTTAGGTTTACCGAGTGGAGGGCATACTTTGCGCATAATCCTACCATTATTTATTGAATGAAATCTTGCGGTAAGTTTCGTAATCAACTATTCCATAGTAAAAACTAAATATCTGGAGCGAAATATTTGGATGAAAAACCTGTGTAATTTTTGCTTCATTAATCCGATGGGTAATGGTAGATTTCCATACTGTGATGTCCGCCGAGTATATTTAACATCAAACTGACTATTTATCAACGAAGCTGGGTGGCCCTGTGTGTCCTTCATGTAGGGCTTCATGAAGCCATCCTGCTCCCATTCAATCTCATCCCAGTACTGTTTTGGCTTACTTCGGTAGAACTCGTGAAATTGATGCACTGACCACTTTTCAGCTTCTGAGCAAGCCAACTTGAACAATTCCATCATTTCACTGCTCGAGTAACCTGTGCGTGACGAATAGGGCTGGTACATGTGGGAACGGAACGTCAGCCACAAGGAGCTTGAAACAAACGATGAGAGCACTTTGCCAGAGTTGTTAAAAGTACTGAACTTTTTCAAAGTAAACGTAAACGTAAAGTATTTAAATTTTTCACACCCGAGTACAGAAAACCTTAAGTATTTTTGTGATTGATTTTGGATTTATACCCAGGAAAACATAAAAATTAGTAAAAGTAAAGGCGAGAGTCGTCACTTTCCTTACCCATTGCGACTACTATAATTTCCGCTGCCATTTTCGCAGCGATTTCAATTTGTTTGAGTGATTTTTGCATTTCATGCACCCCAAAAATTTTCTCAATCCATTTTCTGTACTCGCGTACTTCAAAAAAGTACGCGTAAAGGTGTGTACCGGTATTCTTTGCCGGGTGAAACGTAAACGTATTTACTCAGTACTCGAGTTCTACGTATTTTTCGAGTAAACGCAAATACGTTAACAACAATCGACTTTGAACCCGATTTTATCAATGTCAAATACGTAGCTACATAATCATTCAATCCAAAATCACAATTGAGTAAACATGAGCCACTAACGTGCAGTGAACCTGTAGGACACTGACTGGGCAGCAACAATGCTCCGATGGCTGTAGCTGCGACGCAAAGCTTCTACTGTCAGTTCAAACCAATGCCCAGCGACCAGATTCATGCGATATTCCCGGGTGCTTTTTGACAGCGTGAATTCCTCGATGCGGCCAGTGTTCGTGTCAAGTTTGCGCAATCTGTAGCTGTCGAAGGCGGCTGAAAAAAACAGATGAGAAAGCTGGTTAGATTGAATTGATTGAAAGGTAATATTGCAGTCTACAAAGGCTACAGGTTCAAGATTGACACTCCACACCTGTGCAGCACAATGAGGCTATGGCCCATTCCGCATCAAAGCCCATTCCGCATGTAGACCCATTATAGACACATTATGCCTGCAGAGGTAAGAAAGGGGGGTGGGTAACACCACCCCAAACCGCCCAACTATCTATCTATCCCTGGCGCAATTTTTTTGGCTACATTCCCTTGAACACCCCCACACCCGCAAATTGCCTAGCTGGAGCGCTTTTGAGCAATTTCACCCAAATTTTCACCAAAATTCCCTAATTTTCCTTCTTATAAATTTTCACCTTCAAAATAACTAGGTCATGTGTTTTATTACCTATTTTCAACATGCCAGGTATAATTAAATGTGTTCCGGGTCAACATGCGGGATGGGTTTAGATGCGGAATAGTGCACTGCCGCACAATGATGGAATTTTTCCATGAATGTATAGTTTCTTTTTACCCACCTACTCCTTACACTATTGGTGCCTTTTCAGACACCCATTTTGATTTTGTTTCCAGATTGAATACGCAAGCAGGTGCCAATTCCGCAAGCGGAGAAAAACATTTCCATTTCACTTCTCAAAAGGTTTTGACTTCTTCACTTGCCGAATTGTCCAAAGATACGCTAGACGCTAGGCAATCCAAATCAATATTCCCGATCGAATGAAATAATCGCGGTAGGTATAAAGCCGCCCGGCCATAGATAAGTGAAACTCACTATCCGGTTCAGTCCAGCTAGTGATGCACTGCTTCGAGTTGGCCCTGTTGTACAGCGTGATGCGTGGCTTCGGCGTCGTCGGCGGTGTGGGCGGCAGCCTGTTCTGATTGGTCGGCACTGAGGGTGTTGTCGCGGAACTCCGCCCATATGGGTGATGCAACGTTCGGCGCTGCTGCGTGTGCGCCTGCTGCAACTGACGCAGTGGCGGGCGCGCCGCTCGCACCGGACCGCCGACAGGACATCCAGGGCTCGCAAACTCGCAATAGTCGTGAGAAGATCCTTCGATGAGCGGAAAATAATGGAAATAGAAAGCACCTATGACTATGAGCCACAGACCGTGGGCAAAATCTCAGTGTGTAAACCACACACCGTCGAATAATACACCAGGGGAGTTGTATTTCGTCAAGAATTTTTGAGGGGAGTTATTCAGGGGAGAGTAATTTTCCTCAGAAAAACTAGTGTAGGTATGTACCGTATTACCTCGAAATACCCCCATAGGGGTTTATTATTTCGCAAGCAAAATTTGAGGGGGGGTTTATTCGAGGGTTTTTTTATTATTTCGTCAGAAATTTTCGTGAAATTCCTAGTAAAGAATACGGTTTTTCATACACAAAAAAGGAAAATAAACGTGAGAAAATAGGTTTTATTGCCGTTAAAGATGTACAACTGTACACAAATGAGCGTATCAGTGTAGCTGCAATGCAATGCAAATTAGTAGTAGTAAATACATCATGTACATTGCATACATGATGTACATCATTCCGGGGGGGTTTATTATTTCCCCAGCACATTTTGAGGGGGGGGGGGTAATTCGAGGGGGGGCGGGTTAATTCAAGGGGGGGATAATTCGAGGTAATACGGTAGGCGCAGTGCATACACGTTTCTATGTGCTGCCGCTGCCGTAGGCTTAGATTCTTTTGTATTTTTGTATTTTTCCTTTTACACACTCCGCTGTTTTGCATTTGATGAATCAGCCCCCAGACGTAGCTTTTTTCGTGTCAGACTCTATGGCGCTACGCACACTGAAGCCGAAATATTCGGCATACGCACGTTTTTGACAAATGCCGAATTAAATGCTGAATAGAAAAAAACTTGCTGAACTCAAATCGTCCGTACTCTTGAAAATTAGGCGGTTTGTCAATTCAGCATGTATTTCAGCATTCAAAAGATGCGTACACTTTTTCATGCGGAAACATTCAGCAATAGGATAAAATCTCAAATGCTGAAATGCAAAGATAAACGAGGATTGGTTTTTGAGATCTCGGGATCGGATCGGGATTGACCTTTTGGTATTGGGATCGGGATTGGTTTTTGAGATTTTGGGATCGGGATTGACCTTTCGGGATCGGGATTGGCATTTTTCGGGATCGGTAATGGCATTTTTGAAAACATTCTAATATACACGTTTTTTGCCAATGTTTTCACAAAACAGGCTCAAAAACACGTCTGGATGCCAGAAAAGAGGCATAAAGTGGACATTGGTTAAAATTTATTAATGCAAAAAGGGCATTTAATGAGGTTGACCAAATTTTCTGGGATCGGGATCGGGATTGTATAAATTTTTTCGGGATCGGGATTGTGATTTTGAAAGTTTCTGGATCGGGATAGGGATTGGCTTTTGAGATTTCGGGATCGGGATCAGGATTGAGGTTTAAGGATCGGGATCGGGACCACCAAATCCCGAAATGTTTTAGGATCGGGATCGGGATTCCGTTTCGACCATAGTGCCAACCCTATCCAATATACATAATCACTATTGTCTATTGACCGAAGTTGATGCTGTACAGAGAATGTAACTAATTATATCTTGTCATAAAGTTGACATCAAAAATTGTCATCAATTATATCTTGTCACACACACTAGTCAGGGGTAGGAAAGGGGGGGGTTCCCCCCCCCCCAAATCGCCCAGCTATCTATCTATTCCAGAGGCCGCTCAGCTATCTATCTATCCCGGAGGCAAAATTTTGGGCTACTATCCCCTAAACCCCTCCCCCCAATCGGCCAGCTATCTACCTATCTGGAGCGATTTTTGGGAAACTATACCCTAAATTTCGCTCAAAATCGCTATTTTCATACCTATATATAGATTTTCACCTCCAAAATCACTAGTTCGTGCATCTAACTGCCTATTTTGAGCTATTTTTAGTACTATATGTCCTTATATACCCATTTTTAGCCATTTTTCACCTACTTTCAGCAATTTTTCTCCTTTTCCTCCCTTCTATGCCTATATATTGAGCCCCAGCGACCCCCCCCCCCAGAAAAATTTTCAGCTATCTATCCCTCCGGAGGAGTGATTTGCTATCTATCCAACACCCAGGAGGGCCGAAAACTAGAATACCCCTGACACTAGTTGACATCAAAAATTGTGTCAACTAAATTTTGGATAATTATTGGTTTTACTTGGCAGCAGGGTTGGCAAAATCTCAGAAAAAGAAAATCAAATACAATTTTTATACAATTTTACTACAATTTTAGTAAAAAGAATTTCACAAAAACTAATCCTGGTCACAAAGAATAAAAAATAAAAATAAAATAATAATAAAATAATAATAAAATGGAAAATTGAAGAATAAAAAAATAAAAATAAAATGGAAAATTGAAGAAAAAATAAAAATAAAATATAATTTATTTACAATTTTACTGCAGTTTCAGTAAAAATAATCTTACTAAAACCAACCCTGCTTGGCAGACGCCACAGTGTATGCACAACTTCATGTGTGCAGTGGCAAAAAGGATGAAAATTGGGGTTAAGGGTGACTTCTAGTGAAAATTATGGTCATCGTTTTTAAAAATACTTACTTTTACATTTTCCCATGGAAATAAAAGTAAAAAATTCTACTATACGTTTTCTGCACTCAGGAGTGACTAAAAATGAATATTTTACATTAACTTTGAAAACATTGATTACTTTCAACAATCTGGTTTGCAGGCATGCTTAGGGTGACAAATTTCCGTTTCCGTTTTCTGCAGGCAAATTTTTTCCATTTTCCATTCCGTTTTCCGGTAATTGAATTAATTTTTCCGTTTTCCGTTCCGTTTTCCGACTACAAATTTTTTTTCCATTTCCGTTCCTGTTTTTCTGGCTAATTATCCCTTTCTGGCTAAATTTTCAGTTTTTCTGCCTTTTTCCGGCTGAATTTTCAGTTTTTCCGGCTGAATTTTCAGTTTTTCCGCCTTTTTCCCGTTTTCAGGCTCAATTTTCAGTTTTTCAGCCTCATATTCCCCTTTTCTGGCTCAATTGTCTGTTTTCTGTTTCAGCCAAACTGGTAAACATGCATGCAGGTTTTCAATTATGTGACTTTTTCCATTTTCCATCAAAATTTCAGCAATTTTTAGCATTTCCAGGAAATTTCCACAATTTTTTTTGTTTTCTGGCAAAATTTCCAGTTTTCCGGCCTTGTTTTCCTTGTTGCTGAAATTTTATTTCCGTTTTCTGGCAAGTGCAAAAAAATTTCCGTTTCCATTTTCCATAACAAAATTTTTTTGACACCCTAGGCACGCGCTGTTCCAATGTTTATCATTACTATTCTCTCATGTATAGGGTTCAAACGGGATCCCGATCCCGGATCCCATGAAATTCCGGGATTTACCAGTCCCGATCCCGATCCTGAAACCCCAATCCTGATCCCGATCCCGAAATCTCAAAAATACCAATCCCGATCCCGAAAGTTTTCAAATCCCGATCCCGATCCCGAGAAACTCCCAAGTCCGGGATCCCGATCCCGGAAAAATTAGTGGAAATTATAAAAAGTGAAATAATGACGTTTTTGCATGCAAAAAAGTGGATGCAAACCCCCAGCGTCAATTTTATGCCACTTTTCTGGCATCCAACAGTGTTTTGAGACCTTTATGAACAACTGTGAATGCCAGAAAAATGGCCAAAATTTCTATCCCTAGAACCCAATCCCGATCCCGGAAAAATGCCTATCCCAATCCCGATCCCGTGACCCCAATCCCGGCCAATCCCGATCCCGAAATCTCAAAAAGTGAATCCCGATCCCGATCCTGATCCCGAAAAGTCAATCCCATTTGAACCCTACTCATGTACACACATTGCCCAAATTCCCAAAATGGTTCGTACGTTTTTTCTGTTTACACACTGTTGAACTGTGCTGAACTACAATATCTCAAGAATGAGCAGTTTTTAAAAAAAATTTATGGTCTTCATTTTTGAAGATCATGTTCATACATGTTCATAAAAAATGTTTCATGAAGATGTATGAAAAACTAGATGAGATCTGGATCATTTCACAGCAGTAGATTTTCTGCCAATTGCTGAACTGGTTTGCTGAAATGAAAGTGTCCGGATACAATTTTTTCACAAGATGCTGAAATGTTAAATTCAGCATATGACCAAAAATGCTGGAAAATCATCTAAATCCGTCCGAATTTGTCCGAATTCGTACGGTTGCTGAATGTCTGGACCCAAAAATGCTGGTCTAAAACCGTCCGAACAGCATTTTTTTAGTTCGGATTCGGCAGATGAAAACGTGCGTATGCCGAATATTTCGGCTTCAGTGTGCGTAGCGCCTATGGAACGTTTTTATTCTTGCAACATGCTTTCCACCCATCAGAGGGGATGTTTTTTTTCCTCACTCAGCCAACAGGGTGAGTTCTTCAAGGGGGATTCTATTCGAGTATTTAGGGTATACTCTGGTTACTTTACACCCTGCACCCGTGGTTCCCGCTGGAAGTGTGCCAACGATGGTTAGCGCGTGCGAGTTTCATAAAAAGATGACAAAATTGATTGTTGTTATAATGTTATTCATTTACATATTCACATCGATGAATTTTTTCATCTTTTTACGGAAACCGCATGACTTAACAATCATTGGCACGCTTCCAACACGAGACATAAATCAGTGCGACGGCAGAGTATCCTGTACGCCGAGTATAGGTATCTCATTTGCAAATGGAAATAGAATCAAGAAATGTCAGGGATCTCACGAGCTACCACACTTAGATACCTTTGAATTTACACACCTAAGTCGAGCTTTGGACTTACAAACTGAGCATTTGATTACACGCACCGGAACTTCGTTCAGGCCAGACACAAAATGCATTCTCATCGTTGGCAGGCAGAGGCGTATCTACGGCACGCGCCATAGTTCCACTCGAAACCCGGCTCAAAAATGTGAAGAAGGGATCTACATAATTATCGTATTTTGATAAGTTGCACAGCAACCGGGTGATTATCAATCAAATTTGTGGATATATACGGCCGAAGGTACCGCGCGTCTCCTCAAAAACACGCGAAAACATTGGATATGTTATCACAAATTGTTGATCGCGGGATTCATTTGAAAGGACTGAACACATCTAAATGCACTTTAAACCAGGGCCGTATCCAGGGGGGGGCGGGGGGGCTGCAGCCCCCCCCTTCCCGGGGCGAAGCCTGAAAGTGACCGGAAAATGCGACTTTTTCAACGTCAGCGTAAAAAAATTTGCGCGCAAGCGCGCATTTTTCACCACACATAAGGTATTATCATCAGATTTGCTCCAAATCGTTATAAATACACTCAATGGTGTGCTTTTTGCTGTTTTTGTATGTATATTTACATACATATACATCGTTCCATGGCGCTGGCGCCAGCGCCAATGACGCCATGGCATGGCGCCAACTAATGGCGCCAGCGCCATGGCTCCATTCCGCCATTTTGTAGGTAAAATTTTAGGGGGGGGGGCTGAGCCCCCCCGCTCGCCGGCCTCCGTAAACAAGCAGCCCCCCCCCCGCTCAAAAATCCTGGATACGTCCCTGCTTTAAACCACCTAAAACCGACAACAAAGCTACCTACTCGAAACCACAACAGTATTTGGAATGAACGGAACCACAAGAACATAAAAGTAGCACCTGACAAATTCCAGTAATCGTCATTCAGCAACAGTAGAGAACAAATGATAAGACACTTGCTTACAGGGATATCTTAATACCTAGTGACATGTGAAAGCAACAAGACACAAAATGGGTGAATACAGAGATCCAAAAAACAAAGGTAAATAAAAACGTGATAGTAAAGCCAGAAAAACACCCGCGGTACAGGGACCAGTTCCTCAAGTGGCAATGTTTTAACCCGTCACTTCGCCTTTGACCCTAAAACTAACTTTTAACTTTACTCTCAACTTTCCATTTACCATTTCACTTTACTTTTCTCAACCGTACTCTTTACTTTGCCACTTGCGGAAACGGTAAATTACCAGCACCATTTCAAGTTCAAGTGACAACATAGGACAAAGATTACAAATTACAGTGAACTGGAAGCAAAACTTTGCAAATAGTCTGCCTTCAATACTGGCAAATCAGACATAACAAGATATGTACCTAATACCAACTTTTTGCTGTAATTAGAGAAGTTTATCTGAAATAAGCGATATGGCATCAGACTTTACAGGGTTCGGTACTGCTGGGGCCAGTTCCACAAGAAGCAAGAACTCTTCACTTTACTCTTAACTCTTCACTTTACACTCAACTTTTCACTTTACTCTGACCTTTACATTTATCTTTTTACTTCACTTTTAACTATACTCTCAAATTTACTGCTATAACTCTTCACTTTACTCATCACTTTGTCACTTGCGGAACTGGCACCCGGGCTGCTCAGATGGACAGCTCCACAAGCTGCTGCTTATTACCACCACTATACCTTTTAACATTCACTAAATCCGCCGTATCATGTGGCACAGATAAGGAATTGTCACAGGACGCGTGCTTCTCTTTGCTCTCGAAAAAAGCCTTCCCATGATCGACAAAATTATCGACCCAATACGGCACACAAGGAGTGCTATCATTTGGCTGGCACCCAGATTCACCGCTTTTGTCACCTTCAGTGCCAACAACAATGGGAGTCGACATCAAAATGGCCCTGTCGATGTTACACTTCGTGCAGTTGGCATTGTGCGTCATTTTGCCGCCGCGGCCAGTCCATAAAATGTTCGTGAATTCACCCTCATTTACGTGTATTTCACCTGCGAAGAACGAAGCAAGTATACCCGGCGGACCGCAAAGTATGTGCAGAATTCTACCATAATTTAATAAATAAATCTTGTGATATATTTCGTAATAATTATTTCATAATAAAATATTATGATGAAAAACTGCAGTTTTTGGTTCACTATTCAGCTGGGTTTCCATACTACCTATGTGTGATGTCGGCCGAGTATAATACTTACGGAAAAGGTATTTGCAAACAAATCTTGGAAAACACTAACCTGTGTAAAAGATTTCCACCCAAAGTCTCTCATTGCACATGAATCGGTTATTTGCGGGGTCGAAATATATGAACGGATTGAATTTGTCCATCTCCAGAGGGGCCAAGCAACGTCGACACCACTTGTCCTTTGCTGAGTCTTTCCTGCAGAATATCAAATGCTGTCACAGAAATCCAGAAAAAAAAGTTCAACAAAAAAACGATTCACTATAAACTTAAGAAACTAACAAGCAAACAACGATGGTAACATAGTGGGCCCGCAGATTGTAGCAGTAAAAGTCGGCGAAATAAATATTGTGCCTGGTGTGATCGAATAATTTTTGCGCTCTGACCGACCATTTCACATCGCCAAATGGTGATTTGTTGTGCCGCGGGTTAACCAGCGCAGAGAAGAAAATCCCTTCCAGTTCGTCTGTGATGCAACAGATAATGCTTTAGAAATTTGCGACAATGGGCCCCCACACACTGGATGTCAACTGAATTCGTGTCAATTAAATGTCAACTGAATTTAAGTGATACTGTGATTTCAACTTATCTATCTGATAGAGCATAGTTAATTTTACATCATGACACTTCATTTTCATTGTTCCTGTTAAGTGTGATGCTTTTTACAAACTTCTTGTTTTATTCAATTGACACTGAGTTGACGCGAATTTGCGATGTCAACTAGTGTGTGTGGGCCCAATCTGCGGACTTTTGTATATCGATATTTGCTGTAGATATTGATACAAATCTCGACATAAATAGGTACCTAATACCTATATTCGAGATGACAAAAGCTTGATATTCAAATCGTTGCAACTCCTACTTGAAAGCAATTGGCACCGGATGGGCCTATGACAATCTCAGCCCAATTAAAATATGTATGGTACTCAGCATAGTTTTCAAATACCATAAAAAACACTACCCGCCACTCAGGAAATCCAAACCGCTACCCAATATCACAAAGTAACTGACGATTTATCAGTGACGCCGGATGACCCTTCAAGTCCTTCAAATAAGGTTGCATCATTCCATCAAACAGATTTTCTATCTCATCCCAATAATCCGCGGGTTTGCTTCTGTAAAAGTGTGTGAATGGCGTCATGGCAGGCTTTGTAATTTCCCCTTCTTTATGCGCCAGTTGGAAAAGTTGCAGCATTTCCCCGTTTGAGTAACCTGCGAGGAACATGAATTTTCGTCCATTTTCGCGTGGCAAGCGGGTTTACAGGAGGGGAGGGTCGTAGGGATGCATACAGACCCCCCAGTTTTTTTATCGTGTGAGACATAAAACATACTTTATTGACGCTCAGCGAAGGGAAACATAAGTGGACCAAACCTGTATAATATCATGTCTGCCGACTATAACACTATTGACACGTGCTCAAAAATGTCGGGTTTCCCTACTTATTTTCAACACATTTTTAAAAAATGTCCAAGCGCGAGCGCGCACTTCAAACCACAGAATTGTTCCTACAGTAATAAATATATTATTGAGTAGTCCTTCAAACGTTTTGAGAGAATACTTTAGGGGGGCTGAGCTTCTATGACGCCATCTATGGCGTCATTGACATTGGCATTAGTGCCAATAACCACTGTAATGTAAATGTGCAGATTTACCATTTTCATGAATTTGTGTCTACATGCACCATCTGCAGATAATACCTCGTTTGTGGTGGAAAAACGCGTGTTTGCGCGCAACATTTTCAAGCAAGTCTCGAATATAAATAAAAGTGGCAGTTTCTTGGCTTATAGTCTCATCCCCGGAAGGGGGTTGCAGCCCCCCCTCCCCGGATATACTTCATTTAACTGTAGAAAATGCTCGAAAGTTTTGTAGAAAGTAAAAAACGACGCAATGAACTAACGCGCTCGAAATCGACACGGTACAGACTTCGCAACGACAAATCGCCGCGGTGCATGGTTATGGTGAATCCGCGAAAACCGCACCGTTTCTACTGTCAACTCGTACCGGTGTCCAGCAACGAGGTTCAGCCGAAAGCTGTCCAAACTGTTCACCAGTGAGCGCGAATCCACACGGCCGGTGTCAGTGTCGCGTTTGGTCAACTCGAACTTGTCAAATCGACCTGCGAACAAGGAAAGAAAACGACATACCATTGCAGATTAGGGCCCACAAACACCAGTTGACATCAAAATTCGTGTCAACTAAATTTTGGTTATTTATGTGATTTCCAGTTAGTTAATAGTGAATTTTAGATTGGGACACTTTAATTTTTATTTTTCTGTTTAATGTGACGCTTTAAACAAACATTTGGTTTTATTTTAGTTGACATTTATTCGCGATGTCAACTAGCGTGTGTGAGCCCTAAGAAACATTTGTCGCACGTACAAAGGGAGTGCAATCTCACCGATACCCCGCTTGACGGTCCAGCGAACCCTGCAGTCGGTCGAAGTAACTTCCAAAAGAAACAACTCGATGTCGGCGTCAACGGGCGCGGGCGCAGGCGGCAATGGTTTCCAGCGGCTCAGCAGCACGTCGTCCAACTCATCGATGCCATCTTGAATGGGAGCCGGCGGCGCGGGCGGCCGCGCATAAGGTTTTGACGGCTTTATTAAAGCTTTAACGCGCGGCCGCAGCAGCGCCCCGATCGCGAATTCGGGGTTCGAACTGCACGGCGACAGCGCCCAATCGGGCATGCATGGAGCCGCATCTGCAGAGTAGCCACTCCCTGATAGGAACACAACAGAATAGCACAGGGAAACACGTCCTGCGGTCAGTTCGGCAAAATGATGAGTGAAATGAGCAGTCAAAAGTTTACAATTAAGAAATGGCAAGTAGGTGAAAATAAAATAAAAATGCGAACTATTTTAATGGGGCCCCACACTAGTGATGGAATGGCGCCATGGCGCTTGGCGCCCTTTTTCTGTGGCGCCCCTGGCGCCTGGCGCCCACTTTCTAAAAGGCGCCATGGCGCCCTTGGCGCTTGGCGCCCTGTTTCCGTGGCGCCCTTGGCGCCTGGCGCCCTCCCCTAAAAAGGCGCCAAAATGGCGCCAGAAGGGTCTCAAGGTGAGGACTGCGTAAATGAAAAAAATAAAAAGCGCGCCTGTGAATATTCGAAATTCGCTTGAAAAAATCGACGAATGGATGGAGTGGATGAAAATCTCTCGTCCAACGGTTCATCAGAAGCGTTTAATGGATCAGAAACTGAAAATTATGGACCGTTGGACTTGCAAACCCGTAAATCAATGGGTTCAAATATTGCAATTCCGTTTCCATTCACTTCAAGCAAACATTTGCAAACAGAAAACAAGACGATGAAAATTTTTTCAGTTAATTTATTTTTTGTCAAATGACAATTTTCATTGTGGATGAATATGAGTTTGTGCAAAAAAGTTTTCCTAAATACGTAGCTTCGTTTTTTTTACTGATTACATCCCACAGAACGTGAATAAGAAGTGAATGTGTTCACTATAGCGATTCAGATACCGTATTACCTCGAATTATCCCCCCCCCTTGAATTAACCCCCCCCTCGAATTAACACCCCCTCAAAATGGGCTGGGGAAATTAAAAAAAAAACCCTCGAAATACCCCCCCCTTCGGAATGATGTACGTCATGTACATAATAAATACGTCATGTACGCAGAGTTGTGCAAATACCGGTATTTTTGGAAAACGTAAACGTAAACGTAAATACCTTTTCCAAATCAAAAGTATAAATACTAAAACGTAAGGTATTTTTAAAATACCAAGGAATACGTAAAAAAAAACGTAAACGTAAAAAAATTTATACACTGTATTTGCCATTGTGCTTTGCAAAATACCATTTTTTTCACATTGAGATGGGTCAATCGCTGCATCTGTAGCACTTTCTGTTGTAAGTGTGACCAAATCAACTACGCTGGTGATTCCAGGGGAGTCCCAGACCCTGTAAAATGCTTTGTAAAATATCAAATTGCATGCAAAGTGTCTAAAGTTATACAAAATGCCCTGAAAGGTGGCAAATTTTTGCCATTTTGCTGGGCATTTCAAATGAGTTTTGACATTTGCATGAAGTTTTACATTTTACAGGGCATCCTACAGAGTCTGGGATTGGCACCAAAGCTTGCACTCGCCCTGCTAGTTTCACAACGTGTGCTAGGTACCGTACTCACACTTGTTGCAAGTGCGTCGTCGGAATTCATCACAATAAAATTTATAAATGCAAGCCTCCAATAACAAACAAAAAGGTTTCTGTGTTCAGCATTTGAACACATTTATGAATATGTACCCAGTATTCATGTGTAAGTGCAAGCGTGCAGTGACTTTTTTATTCACCTCTTTTTTGTACATATACATTTTACGTTCATGCAAAAACATAAGAATCTTGTTGGCTGCAGGTGGTGCAGCCGATTTGAACATGTGCACGTGTGTACGATCACAAGTTTTTTACGTTTTCCTTAGTACCCGGGTATTTTGGTCAGGAAAACGTAACAAAACGTAATGGTATTTTTGGAAAACGTAAACGTAAATATAAATACCCGAATAACCGGGTATTTCGGGTAAACGTAAATACGTTTTTCCAACTGTGATGTACGCAATGTACATGATGTATATTACTGTTAATTTGCATTGCAGCTACACATAGAGTAGTTTGTGTAGCTATCTACGTTTTTATGTCCAAATATATCCTGTTTGGACACATTTATGACCTATTTTGGGTACGCAAATGCCTACTATTTACTACGATCCTTACGAAAATTTCTGACGAAATAATAAAACCCCCCTCGAATAAACCCCCCCCCTCGAATTAACCCCCCCTCAAATTTTGCTGGCGAAATAATAAACCCCCATGGGGGTATTTCGAGGTAATACGGTATATTTTTAGCAATGCAGGGTATTGTTTGCAATTATTCAGACTGGTGCCTTTGGCGCCTGGCGCCCTATTTTTCAAATGACGCCCTCTTTCCGTGGCGCCTGGCGCCCACTTCCAGAATGGCGCCACGGCGCCCTTGGCGCTTGGCGCGCTTTTTCTGTGGCGCCCAGTTTCCGAATGGCGCCATGGCGCCATTGGCGCCTGGCGCCCTTTTTTTGCCGCTTTTCCATCACTACCCCACACACAGAAATCTGAAAAACAAGTTCGAACGTTTTTTTAAATGATGAATATGGAACTGAAAGTAAGTTCGAACGTTTTCAGTTAATGAAAAAACCTTATTTTTTAAAAATTCGTACTTTTTTTAAAAATTCGTAAAAAAAACTTTTTTAACAGTGTTTCATCTAAAATTGGAAGAATGAACTTTCAAAATAATTCATACATACTTTGGCAGGCAAAACTGTTCGTACGATTTAGGTTCTGGTTCATAGTTCTTACTCTGCACCTACTCAAATTTAAAGATACAGAACTTCTTAACAAATCAATACATCTCGCTGAAATTTTGAACATAGCACAATCTGTACAATATCTACAAAAACTCAGAGAGGAAATTTTTTATGAAACTGAATGATTTTTTCGATATTTTAGTTCTGCTTTTATGAATAACCTGTAAACAAAAAAAAGTTCGAACTTTTTTCAATTTTGCTTGCATATGATGCCAAATCAGGTGTGTGCAACAGAATTCTAATGGTAAATGTTGGTCTTTCATGTAGTGCTCCTGGAATAAGGGTGTCAACTCATCGGGCCCACCACATCAAAATTTGTGTCAACTATTTCAACTAAATTTCGGTGAATTATGTGATTTAAACTTTCCTGTGATAGAGCATAGGTAGTTAATTTTGTATCGTATTGTCAATTTCGCATTTGAACTGCTTTTGCATCAACCTCGAATTTCAATTGGACTACCTTACTTTTCCTACCTACCGACGAACCTACCTTAATTTTGTCAATTAATTTTATCTGCTCCCCCTAGTTCCGGCCACAGGGGATTTTTAGGTTAGCATTGTAGGGGGGGGGGGGTCTGCCAGTCAGCACGTGTTTATATCTCGGGAACCGCTCGGCGAAAAATGTTGAAATTTGAATGTCATATGGTTTAAGGTCGGGGCTCTCTAAAAATTTGACGAAATTTTGCTACAACCCCCCAGACCGGAGATAGGGTGGATCTGATGGTCATTTGCGAAAATGCTGGGTGGGTGTCCCTCAGAAAATGCTAACTTTACACATCTGTAACTAGGGTTGGAAAACAACGTTTTTTTTAACTCGGTTTTTTTAAAGAAAAAAATGTTGTTTAAAAAAAACAACGTTTATTTAAATAAAAAACGTTGGTTTTTTAAAGCTCCCAGATATGACCTTGTGTCAACATATACAGGGGTGGGCATCTTCAGTTACCGCTGGAAAACGCGATAGTTTGAGCTACAGTTGAGCTATCACAATGAAATTTTAACACAATAGAGTAGACTCCATAGGACACCTATTCTGAAGTTTGCAACCCAAATGGCCACATTTTGAGTGAGTTATGGAACACACAGTTTTTAGTGTCATTTTGTGACTTGACCCCCCTTATCTCGGGACTGGGGGACTATTCGAGAAAAAAAAGAAATTGGTCACAGCCCTGACCCCAAACCCCAACATACTCAAAGAGCATCAAAATCGGCAAATGTACGACAAAATGGGATGACACCAAAGACCCCTGACACCCCCCTAAAATTCCACCCCCGATTTATCACAAAAGTCACAAAATTACTCTAAAAACTGTGTGTTCCACAACTCACCCAAAATGTGGCCGTTTCGGTTGCAAACTTCAGAATAGGTGTCCTATGGAGTCTACTCTATTGTGTTAAAATTTCATTGTGATAGCTCAACCGTAGCTCAAGCTATTGCGTTTTTCCAGCGGTAACTGAAGATGCCCACCCCTGTATAGGTATAAAAGACAGAGGTAATACTCTGTGATGTTATAAATGACCATACAATGGCTGTGGAGCCATGGGATAGCATTATAAGTGGTGATTTGTGCCAAAAATATCCATTTTTTGTCGACATGTTTGTATATTGCTTTATAGTCAAATGTTCATGACTTCAGGTGGAGTTTGGCACGGAATAGTGATCAAACAAGGTTATAAAAGGAGGTTGTTACTTAGGGAGTGAAGTTACACACCATGGAGGTACATGGGAAGCACATTATCTCAATATTATATACTACCGCAAAATATGATGGCTTATTAACTAGGGTTGCGACGATATATCATATCGGATATCGTCCATTTTTTCATATCGAATATCGATATCAAAAATTTTGAAAAAATATTGAATATCGACCATTTTTTCGATATTTTTCGATGGTCTGATAGTCATTTTGACCTATTTGTGATCCCCAAAAAATGGCTGAAGCCAATAAAAAGTGGACGCTGCAGCTAAACATGTGTATGCTTTTGAATACACAAGTAATACATCATATAAATACCATACCATTTTCACATCGAGCTATCAAAAGTAGGATATCATTTCACTGGTAATGTATACACATCCTAACAAAATGTAGGCTATTAAGGCAGCAAACTGCAGCATGAGGATATAATTTCACCAAACTTTTGCAATACTATATGCCCCGCTGTACAAAAATATCGAAATATCGATATCGAATATCGAGCATATTTTCATATCGAATATCGATATCGAATATCGAGGGTCCATATTGTATCGATATAGAATATAGAGTTTCATAAAAAAATATCGAATATCAATATCGAAAAGTCATATCGTCCTAACCCTATTACCGTGTTACCTCGAATTATCCCCCCTTGACTTAAACCCCCCCCTCGAAATACCCCCCCTAAATTTCGGCTGAGGAAATAATAAACCCCCCCTCGAAATACCCCCCCTAAAATTGAGTGTAACGTGAACGTACATGACAAATAGCGCAGTTTGTGATCTGTACAATACAGAACACACGTTAAAACTGATGATTAAGTGACGTTAGGGAACGGTTTTTGTGTATATACAGTAATATATGCCTATAAACACATATAAATCTTTGTGATTGTTCGATTTTTCTACGTCTGCGTATGGGGAATTTCCGAAAATTTCTGGCGAAATAATAGACCCCCCCCTCGAATAACCCCCCCCCTCGAATTGTCCCCCCCTCAAATTTTGCTGGCGAAATAATTAACCCCCTGGGGGTATTTCGAGGTAATACTGTATTAACCCATGGTAGCACATAGAAATGGATGCTTTGATACTAAAAATGCCACAAAACCAATGAAAACAATCACCTATGTCCATTTGTGTGTGAAATTACGTGCTTGCGAGCAAAATTTTTTTTTGCAAAATACCTAGTGCTTAGTACTAAATGTTTCGGCCCATGTTTAAAAAAAACATTGGGACGTCAAACGTTTTTTTAATAAAAAAACGTTTAAAAAAACATCGGCCAACCTATCTGTAACTTAAAGTTGACAGTTGAACATGAACATGAACTCTCTTCGCTTCGTTTCTAGAAATGGACAGAACTTTCTTTCCAACCAAATATTTAGACATAAGAAAAATGCATGTTTGCGAAAAATGAATGTCGAAAGCGTAGTTGTTAAAACGTATTTACGTTTACTCGAAAAATACGCGTAAACGCGTACTGCGTAAGTACGTTTACGTTTCCTCCAGAGAAAACACCGGTACTCACTTACTCGCGTCGTTTTGAAAGTACGCGAGTATGGAAACGTATTTTAAGGGGACAGAAAACGTCATTTTACAGACAGAAATTGACAAAAATAGAAAAAAAAATACTAAGAAATACTTATCAGGAGAGAAAACACATTTTTGATGTATTCCAGAGTGAACATCGAAAAAGATGCTGATTTTTACATCATTTTTGTGAGAGTAAATACCCACCTTCACGTTTTCTGTGAAAAAATACCCATTTCTACATTTTCTCTGGAAACAATACTCTTTTACGTTATCTCTGGAAAAAATACTCATTTTTACGTTTTCTCGAAAAAAAAGTACGCACGTTTTACGCAGTGTAAAAGTATTTTTAAAATACTTTACGTTTTCTGTACTCACCTGTAAGTAAAAAATAAATACTTTACGTTTACATTTACTTTCAAAAAAGTTCAGTATTTTTAACAACTCGGGTCGAAAGTGGTAATAATGGGATTCAAAAATCGCTGATAGCACGTTAGATTTTTTGGAAATTTTGCATTTCAAAATCGAGCTAAATTGTATACCGTATTTCTTCTAATAGAAGAGCACCGTTCTATTTTTTCGTCAAGTTTCTTACCTGCCGTTTTATTGGAGGTGCTGTTCTATTGGAGGCTGCCGTTCTTTTTCCATCAATTTTTTTCCACATTTTGCATTTGAACATTGTATTTCGATGAAACATAGCAACAAATTTTTATACCAGAGCATCAATTGAAAGAAACCCAAATCATAGTGAAAACAACTCTTCAATCATAGTTCTGACACCTTGTATGTTCTCATCACCCATGTTCGTGTTTTGGCTCCCGCCTAACATAATATCAACCTGCTGTTCCATCGGAGGTGCCGTTCTATTGGAGGTATGCCGTTCTAATAGAAGAAATACGGTGTACACACTTGCGTATCATCGATTTGACCTCAGAAATGAACTCTGCAAACATTTGTGATCATTTTAAAATTTTAATTACTAAAATCGGTTCACATATAAATAGTTGAGTTACAGATGTGCAAAGTTAGCATTTTCTGAGCAACACCCAAAATTCTCGCAAATGACCACCTTTTTATAGACCTGTAACTGAACCGACCTGAAACTATATTATATTCAAATTTCAACATTCAATTTCGCCAAGCGATTCCCGAGCTATAAACACGTGCTGACTGGCCGACCCCCCCCCTACAATGCTAACCCCAAAATCCGCTGTGGTTCCGGCTCCTGTTCACCATTTTTCCAAGTTCATACTTCTTTCCAAGTTCTTACTTTTTTTCCGAGTTCATACTTTTTTGGCGGTTGTGTATTCATACTTTTCAACCCGCGTCAAAAAAAGTTCGAACGATTTGAAGTATGCACAGATTTCAAACTGACTTTTAAAAAGTTCGAACGATTTGAGTTCATACTCTTTTTTGGTTACAAGTCCTAGGTATCTTCATACTTTGCCAAAAAACGTTCGAACTTGTTTTTAAAACCGCTGTGTGGAGCACTAATGAGAAGAATCTAAAAATCAGCACTTTTCCCATTAAACCATCATTACTGCCATAAGAAACAAATCTTTCTAAATCAGAATTCATCCTTGTTTTTCCTCTCATTTCAGACCTCATTTTACGGAATTGGCACTAGAGTCTTAAGGGAAATCAAGACACCTACCCAGTATTCGATCAAGCACTGGTGGCGATTGAAACATGTCGCCGTCGGGATCCGCCATATCTCTGCCGCGCAAATGGTCGGAATTCACACGGCACGCGAGAAATAGTTGAAAGAAAACAGAAATAAACAGATTTCTGAAAAGTATTAGTGGATTACATTTAGGGTTCAAACGGGATCCCGATCCCGGATCCCATGAAATTCCGGGATTTAGCAGTCCCGATCCCGATCCCGAAAATTTTCAAATCCCGATCCCGGAAAAATTAGTGGAATAATTGAATTAGTGGAATAATTTATAAGTGAAAAATGATGTTTTTGCGTGCAAAATGTGAATGCAAACCCCCAGCGTTCATTTTATGCCGCTGTTTTATCCAACAGTGTTTTGAGACCTTTATGAACAACTGTGTATGCCAGAACATTGGCCAAATACTCTATCCCAAGACCCCAATCCCGATCCCGAAAAAATGCCAATCCCGATCCCGTGACCCCAATCCCGGCCAATCCCGAAATCTCAAAAAAACAATCCCGATCCCAATCCCGAAAAGTCAATCCCATTTGAACCCTAATTACATTACAACACAGTGGCGCGAAAACTGGTGCGCAGTGTCAATATCCGGACATCGCAGAAATGTAGGTAAATATACAGAAATGATTGAAAGGACTTACTGACAATCCCGCGCCCTTAACGTAAACAGCCAGATGATGAGAGAACTAGTGCGGAAATTCTCAAATGATATAACATTTATTGACGAAAAGTATTTACTGAACAGGGGTGAGCGTGATGCGTCCGTAGACTCCGGTCAAACCATACTTGTAAAGTGATTTACCGTATTTCCTCGAAATACACCCCCTCAAAATGGGCACTATGAATTAAACCCCCCCCCCAGTTGAGTGTACAGAGAACGTCAATGACAAAAACTGTGGTTTATTTATTTCCGGGGGGTGTTTCGAGGAAATACGGTATGACTCAGCAGTTCTTTCCACCTACCACCACTTTTCTTGTCACTTTAAGACCCGCAGATCGGCTCCTGATTCTGAATAGACAAATACTTCAGTTGAGATTTTTCTAGCGCTACTAATCAACAGAAAAATAAACGCAGCTGGTATTAGTTCTATAATTACTACTAATAGCTAATAGTGACCACAATAACTAATGGTGGAAATGACAGTAAGAAAAATGGCACCGCACCGCACCGGCACCCCTGCCAGTCCTCAGAAAGGTCACCTGGCACCGCAAAAAATGGCACCGCACCGGTGCCATTTACAAAAAAAAATAGCACCGGCACCGTGTAGCACCTGCCGGCTGCCGGTGCTAGCACCGAAAGGCACCGCACCCGGCTGGAGGTTCCGAAGTATTTAGTGTCAGCATGGCAGAACGCTAGACACGGTGTCGACTGGTTACCATGTCAGGTTAGATTTTAGGTGCCAGGCTGCAGGAGAATTTCCATGCGCACATGCGGAAATTCATTTATCGAAAAGTAATAAATATTCGTATCTGCATTTTGACAAACGTTGGACTTTCAACTGAAATCTGGATTGAAGGTTGAAACCAGTTACCGAAGTTGAAAGTGTAGGGCCAAACACGACTTCTAATTTTTAATAAAGGAACAGCACCAAGGCGCGTGACACGACGTAATAGGGCACTTGGTGCCAAATTTGTGCAGCATCACAGGCGCTACTCTTTGACGGCTGGATGGCGCAATTTTTATGGCGCTTCTGTATCACTATTCACGAAATCAAATATCGCATGCCATAAAAGAAAAGCACAAAATAGCAATGGTGGGGTAATTCAAGCAAGCACGCCGAAGGTAACACAGTGCAACCGGCGAATGCCTTTTTCAAAACGGCAACAACTCTAGCCCTGATCGGTCGGCAAGAGAGACTAGCAAAAAATTATTTGACGTACCTAAATGGCACACCACACGTTTATGTGGATGCAGTGGCGACCAGGAGGCAGTCCCAGAGTGTAAAGTGTAAAGTAAGGTGTAAAATGTCATGTAAAATCTCAATCAATGCAAAAAAGTTTATTATACTGTAGTTTGCATGCCAATTGACACCTAACATTTGTCATGACAATTAACGTTTTGCGTGACATTTTACATTTAAATTTTACACTTTACTTTACACTTTAGAGGGTCTAGGATTGGTACCTGACTATAAAATAGGATTGCCGAATTTTCAAGATTAAGGTCACATGAAAAATTGCGCTCCAAATGAATCCCCATAGTAAAAAAACGATATTATCTGAAACGAAACATTTTAATTTTTGGCTATTTTTTCAGATGGGATATGGTATTTCTCATTGAAAGTTGCGTTCAGTGGTCCGGGGAGTACATGCGTCTGTGTACCGGGTACTGGCCCCTTGCGAGCGAGTGAACAACCCAACATATAGCTGAACACCAAATGGAAAATGACTGCAAAAATGTTTCCCGATAACGATACAGACGTGCATATCGAGCGGTGCCGACAGAAGAATTTCGACGCGTAGCATTGGCCGCTCGGTTGAAAAAGGTTAAACCGAAAGTAAACGAACAAAACGAACAAAAATAAACGCAGTCGACTGCAGGAAAACACTTTGTTTAACTGTTTAACCCATCAAATTACAGCGAACACATTATTGTGGTACAGAATTTGTTCGAAAACCAATATCAAATACATTTATAACTAGCAATTTTTTTATCACCGGTACTATCACTGTAGACATATTCAAAGGTGTTGCTTCCATAGAGACCAGAGTTGTAAATATGTTGATTACCAACATTTATAGTCACGTATAAGCTGTCAAAAAAGCAGCTGTTTTTTGTTATGCTTCTATTCTATCTATATATCGCTTCTATCGGTATCAGAAATCCTGTTTCAAGACTTCATAGTTTACACGTAAAATTTCGAAAACTGATAAATCAATATTGAACGCATTTGAATTTACCACAGTTTTGATAAGAGTTTTTAATTTACGGTCACTCGGATTAGTGGATAATTAATAAGTAGAAGCGGAACATTTTACGGGCCACAGCAATGCAAAGTTTAAAATTCATCGTGGCGATTAGCAGTGATAAATGAGCAGAGAAAATACAAATTGATGAGAACCTTTGAAATTGAAACTTTGTTGTAATTATTTTTCCTAGTAGCTCAAAAAACTGAGGAAAAATCAGCAAAATATCTGCACATCCAAGAAAAATAATCAGCAAAAGAACGCTGTCTAAAAATGCGGCCGAGAGTGGAAGAATTGTGTGATTCAGTCCTATTCAAATTAGGTGAAATCTACATACAGGAAACGCCATTCCAAGCTCAATATCGTGCGAATGTAAAGAGACACAGGCGTCTAGATTCAGATAAAGCATTCCAATGTAAACACATTTTGGCGCCAAAAAGCCGAATATAAATTTACGTACATAGACGGAAAAATTCATAAGGAATGGCTGGAAAAAAATTGTTTATTCATGAAATTAAAAAATGTTGCATACATAACACTAGAATGAGTTATTTTGAATCTCTGACAACTGTAGTTGAGGATCAACTCATTACGATAAACTGAAATGGGTTCAATGGTGATTTAAGTTTTCCAAATTTTGGCAGTGACCTAGTGTGTAGGCCATTGGTGACAATGCGTCACTACAATTACGGCACCAGTGCCGCGATGTTACAGCCCAGACAATAAAAGTAAATATTTACGTGTACACATAAATACGCTTTCATTTTCCACAAATTCTAGTAGGTATTATAACAACTCTGAGACCGTGACAGGCGGCGGCGTGCTGCCCAGCCCTGTTGACAGCGACAACGGCGCCATTGAATTTCGGATAAACGCTCGCGATGCGGCCTATGGCCACGTCGCACGCAGACTTGGGGTCCATGCCGGCGCGCATGCTTTCTACCGCCTGCGCGCGCAAATATATAGGAAAATTTTTGTAACGTTTTAATAGTCTTAAATAGTCGAAAATCAAAGTAAATATCTAAATATCAACTCAAAATATCAACTTAAAAAGAATAAAATTAAAATAAAAAGACACAACCCCCGCCGCAAAAAATCTCAACAGATAAACCACACGCCAAATTATACTGTGCAAAGGAGGCGACCAGAAATGTGGGCAGAAAACGGAGCATGACGTCGCCGTCGCCGGTGCCGACCGAGGCGCCCACCAAGTTGTCCACGTACGCGCCGGAGCCGGGCAGCGGCGAGTCCCCCACCCGGCTGAGTGGTATCGTGTATTATTATACCATGCTTTTCACATTCTAAATGAGTTTGTACGCGGTCTGTTAGTCACCCAGGTGAAACACCGTGTAAGATGTCAAATCTTATGCAAATGTAAAAAAGTAAAATTGCAATACATAAAATGTAAAATTTTCTTGCATTTTTACTGGTCGTTTAGCATGTTACAGGTGATTTTACATGACTTTTGATAACGCATCACATTTTACATTTTACGCGGCATTTTACATGACTTTTGACACTTTGCATGACATTTGACATTTTACAGAGCATTTTGCAAGGTATGGGAGTGTCCCCAGTATGCTGGTGCAAAGGTGACTCGCGAAAAATACGTAAAATCCGAGAGCCTGTAGCTGTACGCACAGAAACTCGGCACGCACAAAAACCCGTTACGCACAGAAGTTAACTCGGTACGCACAGAAACTCTGCCTGCACATAGCTGATGCCATGTGCGTACCGAGTTTCTGTGCGTACCGCGTTTCTGTGCGTACCGAGTTACATAGGTATTTTCACTTTCACGTTTGCCTTGCTGTAAAAATTTAGATTTGTGTGGTAACCTCTAGTGACATTTCACCTTACAATGAAAGTTTTTCTTGCTTCTACTTGAAGTCACTTGAAGATCAATTTGGTGCAGTTTTGATATCGATTCCGGGTCCAATTTCGGGTCGCGGTCCGGGTCGAAAAATACGAATTTCCATGTTTTTCGACCCGGACCGCGACCCGAAATTGGATCCGGAATCGAAATTAAAAGTTTCGGGTTGGTTTTCCGAACACTAATTACTAGTGTTCAGATGTACAGAGACAGTGTACAGAAACCCGCCACGCACAGGGCCCGTTATGCACAGAAACCTGCCACGCACAGGGGCCGTTACACACCCAGCCCCAGTTGTGTGCGTATTGTGGCGTCTGTGCGTGGCGGGTTTTGATCCTGTGCGTAACGGGTTTATGTGAGTAATGAGCCTGGCCCAAATCCGACCCTGGTATTTTATGAGCGGCTCCGTTTGTGGTGGTCGCTGCGGCAATGTCCCCGTGAGAATCCATTGCAATCACCCCAATGGTGTCATGGCCGTCTGGTGCGACACGGCCGCCAGACGCCACTGTTGTCGCCGCGCCCAAGTCGTTGAGAGGTTTATATGGGCCGCAAGATGTTCTTGGATCCGGCGACACATTCTGAGAGGGGGGTTAGACATTATCGTTTGAAAAAAAGTTCCTGGAGACTATAAGCTCACAAATTTACTCATTGTACAATAAATCTGGCGTCTCTGAAACGCACAAAGAACAATTGCACCACAAATAAAACTTTGTTATAAAAAAATGCAATACAAAAATTTCCCAACGGCGACAACGAACCCTGCGAAAGTTCGGTTGACAATGCTGCCGCTGCCAGTTTTCAAAGTCCTTCTTCGATGAATTACTGGACAGTGTCTGCTCACTGAAACCCATCTCAAGCGCAAATTGCGTCGCTGCACGCAGAAAAGAAAATAAGTCAGCCGAAAACAATTTAAAATTCTAAAAAAGACCGACCGGACTCTCCAACGAGCAAAGAGTGGTCAGTGTGATCCATGACGGCGCGAGCGACGCCGACCGCATTGCGGACGCGACGCAAATCGCCCACAGCGCCCATCAGGTGACCGGGGCTGCACGCCATGGCCCATTAGGCTTTTTCAAGGTGTAAAAAAGGAAAACTGGAAAAAATTTCCATAATTGAGGCGTCTAATTCTAAAAGTCGACAAGTCCACAAAATGCGATTTTAATTAAATCGTAGTTTAAGTTTCAGACCCAATTCCAGACCCGTGGTGCTTGTCCAATTTGGCTCTCTCATGTTTTCCATTAAGTTCCATATGTTGACAATAAAGTGTCAAATTTTCAGCCCCTCATCTCAACCTAAATGTGAAAAATAGGGTGTCCATAAAATTCCATTCAGTCAGAGCAAAACTGTTTTTGGGAGGGAAATGGACTTGTCGACTTCTTGCACGCGAGAACATTTTTGTTCCCGGGGAAGCCGAGCCTGCCTTGTGGGAAAATTATGGACTTGTCGCTTTTTAGAAATCGGTTTCCACAGGTGACTTATCACATTTCTTGCGTTGTTTTCCCATAAAAAAGGATGCTGAGGATGGACTTGTCGACTTTTAGCCCAATACTAAGTGGACTTGTCGACTTCTTGCCCAAATTTTTTGCATTTTTCTCAAAAAATGTCAAATTTGGCACTATGCCATATGGGCATGTGAGACCAAAAAATAAATGGAAACTTATGAAAAATGTGCAGACCTAGCCCCAGATGACGTTTCCAGGCCTAACTCGAAATTTTCATATTTTGGACTTGTCGACTTTTAGAATTGGACGCCTCAATTATATGGGAAATAAAGCTAAAAATAGCCATCCAAGCACATAGCTAAATAGCCAATAGCTGAAAGATGAATTAGTAATTTTGAATGGGGAAATGGGTAAAAGGTACGAAAATTAGCGATTTTGGGCGACAATTTGGGCAAAATTTCTCAAAGATCGCTCCAGATAGCTGGACGATTTGTGTGGGGGGGGGGTCAGGGCATCGTAGCCAAAAATCATGCCTCTCGGACAGATAGATAGCTGGGCGATTTGGGAGCCCTCATTGGAGACCATGGAGTAAACTAACCCATCCATGATCATGGCGTCGAGCGTGACCTCGCCGCGCTCGTCGGGGTGGTTGCCGTAGCCGACGGAGCCGTCGCACTGCAGCCGCTCGCACGCGCCGCACCCGGCCACCACCGCCCCCACGCGGTCGTCCGTGCGGCGCAGCGTTGACATGGCTGCACAAAGGGATAGATGAGACTGTGCATGGATCGAGTAACAATAACACCCCGACAGTGAGGCTGAGTAACTACCTAACTATGTACCTAAATGCTGCATTTAATGTATAGTCATTTTGAGCGTTGGGTTCAAACAGCATCTCGATCCCGATACAGGCTCCAGTCCCGACCACGATTCCGGTCACCCCAAAACACTCGAACACGAAATAACCTGTCGGGATTCCGATCTATGGTAAAAATTTCCAATTGCAATCCCGAATCCCTACCATTTGGACCGTCGCGTTGCAATCCTTCCAAAACGTAATCAGACTCTGCCGCTACGAATTTCGAAAACAGACACTTTTGTATACGCGGCGGACATCACACTTAGTATGAAAACCTACCATAACCCATCTGAATACTGAACCAAACCTTTTACATTTTTTCTTCATGATATTTCGTTTTTACTATGAAATAATTAATTTCGAAATTTATCAACAAGAAAATTATTCAACAAATTATGATAGGCTTTCATACTAGGTGTGCTGTCTGTCGAGTATACCCTACAACCACCACCAGCACAGCGCATGACTCAAAACCGCACGCACCGACTCCATTCGCAGTGACAAAGCCGGACTTGGCCCAAGTGTTGATCACAAACGGTTTGGTCGACTCGTATACTCCATTTTCAGCCGCGTCCACCCGTGAACGGGCGCTGGGAAATCGGCTTCGAATGTCATTGGAATCGCGGTCGCCCTCGGTGGGCGAGAAGCCAGCCGCTGACAACACGAACAGCGACGCGAACACCGTACTGCGCGAGGTCGATGCTTAGGCAGGCAATGGTTAGGGTCTAAAAAAAAGGAGCGAGCAGCACAAAAAAAATGGAAAAACGACCTTGCAAACTTTGTTGCGAAAGGGACGGTCGAAATAAGGATATCTTTTCCATTTTGGCAGGTAGTTTCGGCCCCACACACGCTAGTTGACATCGACACTAAATGTCAATTGGTTCCAATCCCGATTCAAAGCTTGCTGACGAGCCGACAAAGGACGTACAAACGCAAGCTTTGAATTGGGATTGGAACCAGTTGATGGTGTCGATGTCAACTAGCGTGTGTGGGCCCTTTAAAGGTATTCGACAATTGACAAGACCTCACAGGGACTTCACACCAGACAGAAAAAAAGCACAATGGATGACATATACCTCAAAAACAACAAAAAGTACCTGCACGAACCGATCAGCATGGCGGCCGCCCTGTGCGCAATGCGCGACGCTGCACTGGCCGCGCGGCGTGACATCGCAGCGGCAAGATAAGAACGGCACTAATCACTAAAGCAAATAAGTGCGCCGACTGCGAACAGAAGCATCTGGGGAAGCAAACACACTTGCGTTATCAGCGATTATAGCAGCGTCACACTTTTGTTTACCTAGTTTGCAAAGTGCAGTGGAACACCAGATGGCATTGAAAGTAGTTGGTCAATTGGAAGTTAAAATGATATCAAACAAATTCCGAATAAAGTGTGATCGAGACAAGAAGAGGCCGGGTTTATTCAATTCATGTATGTTCAAATCATTGGTTTAGTAAAGTGTTGCTTATAAAAATGTGTTAGTAATAAATATATGATATTTGTGGATCAGAATCTAAAATAGGTGCAATATTATCTAAACCCAATCTCAAATCACCCAAAATATGAACGTGTTGCCACTAGGAAAAAGTAGTGTTCATCGGTATTTAACGTGAAGATTTCACAAGCTGGAACACTCTTACTGGCAAAACAGCAACCATCAGAAAATAAAATATAGTATGGGTACAAATTTATAAACATTTACTTCGCTGGTTTGAATATAATGTTTTTCCTAAAAATATACGGGACAGTTTTTCATAACAGAGTTCAAATCATAAACAACCATATCTGAGCTGCGTGATAATCACTTTCCGTACAAATTAGCAGATAATGATAGAAAATTATTGACGGAAAGCTAGAATTCTAAAAATCACTTGTAAAAACATCCACTGAACTAACAGAAAGGACTAGAATCCGTCACAAATGCCAGATGTTTTGCATCACTGACACGACAAACTTATTAGCAAAACTAGAATTTTTCAAGCAAGCCAATTCATCGCATGTGAAATTGCATGTTTTTGAATGACAAACTCAGCTGCATGAAAAAGCTCGTTCGACTAATAAAATCTGGCGCTAAGTCTCAAATATTTAACCGGACCGCATCGGTAAAAGTAAGCCATTTCGCAAAAGAAAATATCACTGCATACATTATGAAGCCGACGAGAAAACGACGCCATTTTTTGCTGAGCATTGCAACATACCAAACCATGATGCAATCCTGGAATGCTGCAAAACTGCAAAACAAGGAAAAATCACACCTGCCGCACAAAGACGCAAGTTTAGAAAGTGGCAAAACCGGTATAGCTATTTATATCTTGCACGGAAGAAATAAAAATGTCGCAATGATCTTAAATCAAGGTTGACAACACAAAACAGTTCGATCGATTGCTTCTTGCCATATTTTCTTGAATAAGTCCCCGGTTGAAAAACCGGTAATGTCAGTCAGGTGAGAATCAGTGATTCGCCTTGAATAACGCTCACTTTCAAGGCTACCATAAATTGGCTTACAAAAGAAACAACCAAAAATAAATCGTTAAATAAATAAATAAATAAAAGGAACATCATTTCACCAGAAAACTCTGAAAAACAAATGAATAATCCGGGGACTAATACAGAATATACGGCATGTAGCGTAAAATTCGATTGTTACGAAATCGGATCGCACGATCGAAAGTCGTTTCATTCGAGGGAAAAACACTCACTTTCTCACGCTCACAACTTTTCGCTCGAAAAAATAGCAAAGACATGTCTGAGAGATTTCTGTTCCAGCCGCCATCAACATAAAATTCGACAGAGATATGAAACAGAATAACGGAATAAACAAAAGCACAACTTACTGTCTTACAAATTTCACATTTCTGTCGAAAACTGGGACGTAAATATATACACAAATTTTGACAACCAACACTTTTCAATTATGCGGACGCTGCTAGAACAATAGCAGCGTCAACAAATACAAATACATAATACTGTGCAGTGGCTTCAGCCGCTACTGAAGCAATCCTCTGCTCATCGCACCGCCCGCCCATCCAGGCGCGCCATCCGCGACGCTATCCTGAAACGAAATGAAAAACATGTTTTCAGTGTACACTGGTTGTTTTCGTGCGCAGCAAATGTTAATAGGACAAAATATTTTCCGGCGATAATTTAACAGGCGTTTTGTCATAAATACATATCACGCTCTTATCAGGGCCGGAACGCGCTCTGCAAGTAAATACGCTCTGCAAGCAGTAGAGGCCGGCACGTAATCAAGCACTTTCTGCAAGAGCACTCGTCTGCAAGTATCCCGCAACAGTATCCAAACGTGCAAGAATGCAAGCACTTCCACCACTCCCTGGCGCACCTGTAGCACTAGACTGAAGTGCACTTGCAGAGCGGGGACTCTTGCATCACGGTCATAATTACTTGCAGGCTACTACTACTTGCAGGCTGCTACTACTTGCAGACAAGAGTTACTTTTGTAGGAGGGGCACATTGGCGATTGCTCAAGTGGTTCTCAAAAGTTGACCGAAGATCCCAGCCCTCCACAAATTAAGTGTACCCGACATGAAATAGAGAGCTCACTTTGTGCCAACCGCACCGGTCCTGTTATTCGCGGCGGCGGGCTGCGGTGCCGAGGGCGTAGTAGGCGCGGTGCTGGCTTTCCGACTAGTCGGAATCATGGAGCGCACGGGCGTCGGCTGGCGCAGACGCGACTGCACTTTGCCGCTGCTGCTCGCAGATTTGTCGTTCTGCGCGGGCGCACTGGCAGGCGGCGGTTTGGCCGCCACGCCAGATACGGGCTTCGGAGAAGGCGTCTGCGAATGCATATGGATGAAAATATTTTTATGTAAAATGGTTTTAGTAAACCATCTAGCAAACCTCTTTCGGCGGCTGCTTGCGGACTGCCTTTGCAATGACTGGCTTTCTCGCAGTTTTCTGATTTGAACCAGGAATTTCTACTTGTGCGGGCTGCGCACGCCCGGCAGCCTGACTGTGTCGGACGCTAATCGGTGGATCCTTGACTGGCACACTTTTATCAGCCGCGTGAACAGAACTCTGCAGGTGCACGTCCACTGTAGCTGATTTGGGCAGTCGACTCAGCTTGGATTCTTGCGCTTGCTCTTCGTTGTCGTCTCCACGCGGCGCCCCGATTCCCTGCCGCTTCTGCATGATCGCCGACGCTGTGAAGCTGCTGGGCAGGCGCGAATCCGCCGCCGGCCGAGTTGGCATCAGAGAGTAACTGCGAACCGACAATCAACTCATAAACGGTCAACTAAAAAATGACCTATCCAGCTAGGAAACGAGCACCAACCTGGTGACAACCACGGTACCGCCGGGCGCCGTGCCCCAATGGGCTGCTGCCGCCGGCGTCATCCTGTGCAGCGGGAGCAGACCGAGCGGCTGCAGCGCCCCGATGAGGCGATCGAAGAGTGACCGGTAGGCGGCGGTGGCGTGCCGCATGAACGCGCCCTCGCAGTAGTGCCGGCCGATGGCGGCCGCGCGCAGCGACGCGTAGCTCAGCCAACAGTCGAGCGCGCGCTGCTGCAGCAGCCCGAACACGAAGTCGGCCAAGCGCCTGAGCGGCGTGAACACGTCAAACCAGGGGTCTCCAATGGGGGATTGAGGAACCCCCTAAAATTTAAGTTCGAACGCCCATCCCCCAATTAGCCAGCTACCGACGCGATTTTTGACAATTTTGAGCATTTTTACTACAATGCTCATAAACTGATTTTGAGCTATATTTACCTACGTTTACATATTTTTCTCCCTTTTTCGTCCTTTTACACCTTAAAAAGCCTATATATCCCCTTATTCCCCACACATTTTTTTCGATCTACTCTTGCGGAGGATCGAGTTGCTATCCATCCTACCCCCGGAGGATGCCTCTGCATCACTTCCATCTAAGCACAAAAGCACCACTCAAACCCACTGGCTGGGGGCGAGGTTGCGCTCGCACAGCTCGTTCACCAGCTCGTGCACGGGCCGCGTGGCCGGGCCGAGGGTGGCCGTCGCGCGGATGAAGTTCCATGGGTCTCCGCGCGCCTCGCCGCACAAGCCGTCTGCCAGCAGCGCGCCCAGACTGGGGCACAGGTGCTCGCGCGTGACGCACTCCACCTGCCCATCCACGTCCAGCTGCAAAAAAGGTTGGCGCTGTGCCAATTGCGGCATGGATGCATGCACAGAGCCGTGGCTAGCATTGACAAAAGCTCTGGGAGATTTATATTTTAAAATATCAGAAATAAGAAGATACAAGATTTTCTGAGTTTTTACTTTTATCACGATTTTCACGAGAGGTTCGATTATATTTTCATTTTGAGGGATTTTCTGAGATTAAAAAAAAAATATCAGAAAATCTCTAAAAATTCTGATATTTATATTTTTGCAGGTTTTTTGAGAGAGATTAAATAATATTTTTTCTTGAAAGATTTTTCGAGATTATATATTTTCTAAAAATAGATGATTTTTTAAATGATAGCCGTGGCCCAAACTGCAAAGTTGTCTACTCACTTCCAGCGGCGATGCGGCGCGAAACTTCGCAAATGCGCCCAGAATACGTTCCGCAGCACACTCGACGCGTTCAACCATTTCTGTACGGGTGAAGCGGTTGAGAGTGAGAGCTTGAAAGTATAAAAAAAATAATTTAACACTTTCTTCATGGGTTTTGAGATAGAGACGTATGCGAATACAAAGACAAAAGTTTTGAGAGTCATTTACAACTGCAGTGAAATGTTGAACAAAAGTATTTATTGACGTTGACACGATGAATTGCACCGTTTGCTATTTTGCACAGCTAATTTTGCAAATGTGGAGTTTGCCTACGTAAATACTCAGATGCAGAGTTGCGAAAATCTGTTTAAGTTTACGGGATTTCGTTTACGTGTTACAGAAATATTTACACTTACATTTTGTGAAGTTTTCCCACTGAAAACACACGGGTACTTCGGAAACCGTAAACATTTTTTCGATCGGTAACTTCAGAAATAATCTACTTGTATAGCAGTTTTATAAAAATGCACGTATTTTAACAACTCTTCTTAGATGCACTTGTGCGTACTTCAAATTTATTTTTGTATGCGTAAATACGAGTGTGCAAATTACGGATCCCCACTCGGCGGTACTACAAAAAAAACTTAGGAAGGGCAATGGACATCCAAATAATCGCAAATTCCGTTGTCAGTTTAAATTTCAGCTCAGCCAACCCCGCTCAAACGACACGTAGTACGTTCAAATGGAACTGAAGTACCAAACATTGAATACTCACATGCATAGGCACAGAAATCTCGGCACACACACTACAGAAAGATCGCCGAAACGTGTGAAAATGAGGGCGGCCACACGCATTCCGCATGCACGCGCACAGTACAGTGAAACAATCGGCGCGACTGCAGCGGCGGCGCGACAAGAGAACACCCCTTTCGCAGTGGGCGCCGCCGCAGCAGAACAGTCGCATTTCGTTTTTCACTTTTGCAGGCAAATCGAACGGCGCAGCGGCGGCTGGGGCGAGCTCGCGGCGCCGCCGCGCGCGGAACCAGTCGGCAGTTGGCAATGGTTCCCCGACGCAATTACCGTGCCTTTATGTAACAACTCCAAATACAAGCCTACATGGGAGAAGGAACATAACGGCGCCACCAATCTGTGAAGGGTGTAAGCAAGCCAAAGGTCGATACAGAATGAGATACCATTCTCCCACGTGCACGGAGGAAAGACGTAGGCCTAAGTGGGTGTAAATGATGTACAATGCAGTAGGGATGGCCGTGGGTTTTTTCAAAGGTTTTTTATTTAAAAAAACTACGTTTAAAAACCCGATAATTGAAACAGTTTTTTTAAACCTCAGCTAAAATTTTGAGTGCTCAGCACTAGGTATTTTCAATGTATTCCGCGCAAGCACGCAATTTCACATGCACATTACTAGTGATGGAAAAAGCGCCAGGACTTTGGCGCCAAGCGCCAAAAGCGCCATGGCGCTTTTCCGAACCCCAGCGCCAAGCGCCAATGGCGCCAGAGCAAAATGGCGCCAAGCGCCAAAAGTGCCATGGCGCTTCTCTAGACCACGGCGTCTAGCGCCAATGGCGCCAGAGGATATTGGCGCCAAGCGCCAATAGCGCCAGCGCCAAAAAATTTTTTGCTTCTCATATATGCAGCCATGCCGATGCACTGCTATTAATTTGTTTTTGGCGCAAGATACAAGTCAACTGCAGTCACTTTTGTTCTTTTTGTCTTGATATTTTGCAGCTGGGTGTTTGGGCTTAAATATAGCACACCATCTGTAAAAAGTGCTAAGATTTTTTTAGGTGTTTTTTAAAATTACGTTTGGAATTTAGTTGTTTTTCCCCAAAAATAATTTTCAAATGAAGTTTTCAATTCTTTTTTGGAATACTTTCGATTTTTCTACAAGAATATTGCAGTTACGAGTTTTGCTAGTCACTTTTGAACATAGGATATTGAGGTTTCAAATTTTGGATTGCCATTGTTGGAATGGCTTCAGAAAGAGAATCCACACCCTGTAAAATCAAGTGTCAAATGTCAAGAAGTAAATGTGGTGTAAAATGTCAATCAAAATAAAAAAGAAAAGATTTTGATTGAACTTTTGACATTTCGCGTGACACTTAACAAACTTGTATTTATGAAATATTTGATGATGTTTATCACACTACTATCAAATACTTCACACTTTTCAGGGTCCTTTTTGACCCTGCTCGAACAAAACTGCAAGGAATGAGCTCAGTATAGCGATTGAGCGAAAACCTATGTGAAGAGTGTTACAAGTCCGATGAATAGTCACATAAAGTCTTACATATTTCTGATTAGATGGGACAAATGGTGAATACCCATGCAATCACAAGGAAATTGTTTATAAAGTAATCAAGAATAGGGTTTATTGATCTGGGAATACACTGACAGTAGCACATATACTTATGTAAATTATACTTAACAGGTCTTTCTGCATAAAATAATGATGAATATTGAGTAAACTTCTTGGCGCTTTTTTGGCGCTTTTTAAAACACTAGCGCCAAGCGCCAATGGCGCCACGGCATCATAGCGCCAAGCGCCAAAGGCGCCATGGCGCTTTTCCAAACCCCAGCGCCAAGCGCCAATGGCGCCACAGCAAAAAGGCGCCAAGCGCCAAAAGCGCCATGGCGCTTTTTGCTTTGGCGCTAGCGCCAGGCGCCAGCGCCATGGCGCTTTTCCATCACTACACATTACTATTGGTGCTGGTTTTCATTGGTTTTGAGGCATTTTGATTTTTTTAATATTTTGATTTGTTCATTATTGGTTCGCTGAGGCAGTGACTGCCATGCATTGGCATGTGTTTCGAGTCACACCAATAACCTTGTGTTATTAATTATCACATCATGTTATCATGTAGTTGAGCGAACGAATAAACTGATGCATTTTAATGTAAAAGCATCCAGTTGTTACTACTATGGTGTCATAATGTGCCCTGATATGTTTGTGTAGTATATAATATCCAGCCAATGTGCCCCTATATACTTGTACAGTGTGAAAAATCACTACCATGTACTAGCCTTCTATTGTAACCTAATCTAACCACTATTCCATGCCAACTTCACTTGAAGTCACGAACATTTAATAAAAGCAGATATATGCAAAAAGTCAATATAAAACAGATATTTTTCACAGATATTACCACTCATAATGCTATCCCATGGCTCCACAGCCATTCTGTAGCTGTATATAGCATCACAAAGTAAGGTCACATGTCTGATATACCTGTATATATGCTGACTCATAACCATTGAACCGAGCTTTTGAAAAAACGGTTGTTGTTTTTTAAACCCCACTTTCTAAAGAAAAAAAGCTTAGAAAATTGTAAATACATAAATAAAAACAGGTCATTGAAAACACACGTATTTTCCATCCCTACAATGCAGGTACTTTGAAAGCACCAGATCGGGATGGTGCTAGGGATTGTAGGGTGTCCTTTAAACGTTTTTTAAACGGCAGATTAAAGTTTTACATTGTGCTTAGGTACTTGGTATTCACTTATTAGTACTTATTCACTATGTATTTTGCAATGTTTTGCACACAAGTGCAGTATCACATACAAATTGACATTGGTTGTTTTTATTGATTTTTGTGTCATTTAGAGCCATTTTGAAAAAATATATCTGATTTTTATTTTTTAATTCAACAGTTTAAAAAGTCGATTTTCCAACCCTAGCACCAGATACTCCAGTGCGGCTTGCTACAGCTACAGTATGACAGCAAGAAGGACAAGCACACAGTTTGGCAGGCCAAAAAGCACAGGGGCCGGCGGCGCACAGACGACATGAACGCACGACACACGCAAAGCACCAATGGACGCACCCCTTTTTCTGCGATAAACGAATGTGCCGCGGACGCTCTCTTCCTCCACTGAAAAATATATGCATTAATCAATTAAAGCCAGAGGTGATCAGTGGCACCACAAACCTTGACGAGAGGAAAACACGAAACCATTCCAGGTGGCTGAGTTGACTTGTGCACTACACAAACTTTTGTTAAAAATCAAACATTGTCGGCTGTAATAAGTGCGATTAAAGGCTCGCCCGAACTTCTTTTCAGAAAATAAGTCGACTGACATAACCAGCTGCAAAACAGCCAACAAGCCCATCTGCTCCACTGCGGTTATGATATTTTGCATGCAAATCCTCGAATGGCGTCAGTCAGTGGCAAATAGCCCATTAACCGTATCGTACGCCAATACAAAGCACTGACAACAAGCGAACGGGGTCAAGCGACGATGCAATTTAGTGCAAGGTGCAACCCACAAAAGAATGGGACGGGACACCCAAGTTCAGTCGAGGGACAGGGCCAGGTGCCAATCCCAGACCCTGTAAAATGTCAAATGTCATGAAAAGTGTCAAAAGTTATGTAAAATTCCCTGCAAAATGACAAACGTTGCCATTGCCAACCGTTGCCAAAATGACAAACGTTTTGCGTGCATTTTACATGACTTTTGACACATTACATGACTTTTGACACATTGCATGACATTTGACATTATACAGGGTCCGGGACTGCCCCCAGGGGTGCATTCGACATGCGGCAGAGACGAGCCATAGATCCCCTGCCCACCAACCATTCAAGCCGGGCTGCCTGAGTCTGCTGACGGCGATCACCTGGCCGGCGGCCTTGTTCGCCTCGACGGCGGCCCTGTGCAGCTCGTCGCGCTCGCGCTCCTCCAGCACGTCAGCGGTGGCGCAGTCGCAGTAGTCGGAACGGGCCGCCGGCGGCATCGCCCACAGCGGGGGGCACGCGGCCGTCGGAGATGTGGGCGAGCTGAGGGAACGAACGTACAGGGTGGAAGGTTGAACTATACCGTATTTCCTCGAAATAACCCCAGGGGATTTATTTTTTCAGAGTGCAAATTTTGAGGGGGTGATTATTAAGAGGGTGGGGTATTTTGAGGAAATACACATGTGTATCACATCAAAATTCGAGCACATCAAAATATTTTAAAACAATATTGAATGTGAACATCAGAATGCGCGATGTAAAGCATAAGGCATATCGAGCACTTCCTTCCTACTGATGCAAACAAATCCTGAAAATTCTAAAGATCGACATTTTCGAAGCCAATTAAAAACGAATGTCTGAAAGCAATCAACACTACCCAACACCAACCGGACTTTGTAGCACGTGGCGCACGGCTGCCGCCCTTCGCGACCCTTCTCCACCTTGGCGTGCACGCTGCGCAGCACTGCGCCCACGTTCTGCAGCGAGCCGAACGGACGCACGACGACGCCGGGCTCCCGTTCGCGCAGCTCGTACTCGGAGTACATGGCCGACGGGCGGCGCAGCTCGATCTCGGACACGTTCGATTCGTCCATCACGGCGCTGATTTCGACCGCGGCCGCGTCGGCGCACGGACGTTGCGCGTGTGCGGCTGTTTCGGACGACTGCGGCTCGCTCTCCGCTTGCAGGTATGCTGAACAGTCGCTCTTCATCCTGGAATTTGTAAAGTCGTGCATTTCCGTCGCTCAACCCCCCCCCTCAGGGGTTTAGTGGAGGGGGGTTACTCCCCAAATCCGCCAGCTATCTATCTATCCCGGAGGCCCGCTCAGCTCAGCTATCCCGGAGGCTAAATTTTTGGCTACTATCCCCTAAACCCCACCCCCAGATCGGCCAGCTATCTATTCATCTGGAGCGATTTTAAAGAAATTTTGCCACAATTTTCGCTCAAATTATGAATCTAATGACAGACAAAATTATTTTAAAATGGTAAAAAGTGTTGGGTTGGGAACCTTTGTCCCGCTACTATCTACTAAATCGCTAATTTTCGTTTCTCATTTCGCTCATTCTCATTTTTGGCTATTTTTCACCTACTTTTAGCGATTTTTCCTCTTTTCTTCCTTCTATACCTCGAAAAAGCCTATATATTGAACCCCCCGTGACCCCCCCCAGAACAAACAAACTTTTCAGCTAACTATCCCTCCGAAGGAGTGATTTACTATCTATATCAACCCCCGCGGGGGTCCAAATCTACAAAACCCCTGCCACCCCTCCAATATAGACATGAAAACCCTCAAAATCTAAGTTTCTCCAGATGACATCTCCAGGGATTTTTGTCAGTTTGCATCCCCAGACGCATTCCCTCAATTTTTGTAGTCATGGGATGGAATGCGCTATTTGTACAGAACTCACTACAAAATAGCGACATTTCTGACACATTTAGCCATTCGCACAGGAAAGGGGAGGGACGCCTCCTGGAGACATCCTTGGAGACCCCCCGAGGTGAACACAAAAACGAGAAGTAACCCACTTATATGGACTGAAAGCGGCGCAGTGGCACCGGCCATCTGCGGGGGTGGCGCGCAGCGGCATGGGGTCGCCCGCGTTGGTGCGGCCGCGGGCCGAGTCGCAGTCGTCGTCGGACGAGCACACGGACGACTGCGACGACGAGCACGAGCTGTAGTAGTCGGTGGCGGCCAGGCCCGACGAGCCGCCCGCGGTCACGCAGCCGCCGCTAGAGCTAGAACGCATCTGCGGTGGGAAACGTTGTGTTAGGGAAGAATGGAATTCAGGTTGAATGTGTTGAAAGTATTTTGTACTTGACGTTGCACGGACATATTTATTATTTAAAATTCTATTACATTTATTATATAAGCCATCTAAAACACGAAAAATGGGTTCATTATATTTTATATATTCAAAAAGCCGCTCATTTTATATTGTCCTTCACTTTGGGGGTCTCCTAAGTCAGAAAGTGTGGCCGCGGTGGCAAGTGTCCCCCTCCCTTCATTGTACTTCACATAACACTCTCCGATCCGAATCACTTACAAATTTAGCCCCATTTCGAAAACAAGTTACCTTCTGATGCCTCCACCTCTGCAAAGTGCTGCCTTCGCGCGTGCTCCGCCTCTGATAAACTAGCGCCCCATTGCAGCAAGTCGCAGTCACGTAACCCAGGGCGCCGTGGCCGGCCGTGCAGTGCGGCTGGGTGAACAGACTGGCGCTGCCGCCGCAGCAAGGTGCCGCCGCGGCAGCGCAAGCGCACGGACAGGCGGATCGCTGTGTCCAGTGCCATTCGGCCTGCAAATGAGATGTTTGTGAGTATTTGCAGAATTATGGCGTCAAAATAAAGGTAAAACGATTTATAACGTTTGAAATGATAAATATTTACGTAGTAAACCGAAAATGTCTAATTTATAGCACGAATGGAGAAAAGTAAGTTGAAAATAAACAGCAGCACCAAAAACATACGCAATTGTGGCGCAGTTGGTGCGACGTATGCTGCATTGGCACCGTTCCACAACAGTATGATATGGCTCCGATATGAGAGGTGCAACACCTGACTGAATGGCGTCCTGGCGCTGGCGGTCTACCGCTGTCCAACGGTTCATTTTCGTGAATGCCTGCATACGTCAGGACATTTTTTATATAATTAGCAAATACAGTCAACCAGGGGTATCTTGAATAATGACCCTCCGGCTCCGGGGGTTCGATAGATAGCAAATCGCTCCTCCGCGGGGACAGATGTAGATAGCTGAAAACCTTTTTGGGGGTCTAAGGGGGAGGTTCGCGGGGGTTCAATATATATGCTTTTCCAAGTTACCTATGTAAGGAAGAAAAGAGGAAAAATCGCTAAAAGTAGGTGAAAAATAGCCAAAAATAGGTATACATATATGCACATACGGAAAAATAGATGTAGCTGAGAA
Organism: Sphaerolaimus hirsutus; assembly: GCA_964036195.1. NCBI lineage: Eukaryota > Metazoa > Nematoda > Chromadorea > Monhysterida > Sphaerolaimidae > Sphaerolaimus > Sphaerolaimus hirsutus. Next base: position 14,084,689 of record OZ038458.1, read on the forward strand.
TAGGCAATAAAACACATGAACTAGTGATTTTGGAAGTGAAACCTAAAAAGGGTATGAAAATTAGCGATTCTGATTGAACTATGAATAGCTAGGGAGTGAAAATTAGCGCTGTTGCAAAATTCCGCAAAAATAGCTGCTACTGCCACTTGTCTAATATGCATGTACATGTTGACTCATGACCATATCTTGGAGCTTTTGAAAAACCCAATGTTTTTTTTAAAAGCCAGGCTGTTGAAAAAAAACGTTTTTTCATCCTAGATGTAGAAAACAAAAAAATTTGCCTCCGGTAAAGTACTTAGATAGCTGAACGGCCTCCGAGATAGATACATAGAAAGCTTGGTGGTTACCCCCAACCCCTGCAGTCAACGGACAATGTATCAATCTATATCGAGTGTCGGCGTTTTTACACATCGAATATCGACATTTTTGAAAAAAGACGAAAAATCAAACATCGACATCGAACAGCCAAATTGCCATCGAACACCAAGTATCGATCCACTCACTTTCAAACTGCGCCCTGCGCATTCTAGTCGCAGCGCCCTTCGTCTGGGGGGCGATCGCAGCGCCGCAGGGGCACTGAGTGCAGGCGCAGGGGGGTACAACCACCTGGCGGTGAGCGTGTTGCTTTTGGCCGCCATGGTGGCAGTGGCCGTGCTGCGCCAGCGGCTCCGAGCGGGGACGGTGCCGCCTGAGTGAGATTGATTGAGTGGAGTGATGTTGGTTGGGGAGGGAAGTGTTAAATGAAGTGTTTACTTAATTACAATGATTTTTTTCTTCAAAACAAGACCAGATGAAGCGATGCAAGATCAGGTCGACTTTCTCAATGGTTTCGAAAGGAATCAACGTGGGTAGCATTGAAAAAATCTCTCGGGTTAATACTTAAAAATATCAGAGAAAAAAAACATTTTTTCAGGATTTTCCATAGATCATTAATAATATTTTCTTTTCGGGAAATTTTCTGAGATTTTAAAAATATCATTATTAATATTTATTTATATTTTTTCGGGATTTTCTAGAGAGATTAAATGAGTATCAATTTTGAGAGATTTTCTGAGATACACTTTAATTATATTTTTCGCGCATTTTCAATGCAAATCGCAGGGGAGGCCGCATCCCTCACAGCTGATCACCTGTGCGCCTGTTTATCTCTAAGCCCCCTGGCAGATCGATGCCGTTTATCGATGCACAAGTCGGCCGGCCTGCGGACCGGCACGCCGGCGGCAGCGGCGGCCGCCGTCAGCAGCTGACTGTTCGATTTGAAGAATGAACACGTTTGCGCCACGTCGCGCGGCAGCAGCGTCGCCAACGAATCCCAGTCCTGAAAGACAGGTAAATGGATGATAAGCGTAAGCTGATACCAGTGTCTTCCAAAATGACAAACCTCGATGTGCGACGGACCAGAGGATCCAAGCCCAGAATCTCTGTCGTGGACGGCACCTTCCTTATCACTTTGACCTTTCGCCGATCTGCGATTTGTTTTGCAATGTACCGTATTGGCTTGTTTTGAGTGCCATGCTCGAATTGAGTGCCATGCTCTAATACGGTGCCAGGGTAACGGCGTTATGAAAGAATAGAGTACCATGCTTGAATTGAGTGCCCTCCCCAAATAGAATGAAAGGTGACGCGGGAACGCATCATGTCTGCATAAAACATGACTGCATGCGCATGGCACGAGCCGCTTCTGTTGTTAAATGTTTTGTCGTTGTGAGTGGTTCACATCGGTGGCGGCAAAAGCAAACCACACAAAGGGCGGGACCATAATATGTTGACGTTTTGCGCTGCATTAGTGAAACGTGAGCGTGTGAATTGCAAAAAAATAGGGATCCGCCCAATATTGAGCAATATGTATCTGTTATGGAATTGGAGTATCTTGAAAATGTCTTACGAAATAATACAGTACCATGCTCGAATAGAGTGCCATGCTTGAATTGAGTGCCACTGTAAGGACGTTGTGAAAAAATACAGAAAAAATTCAAAACAAGCCAATACGGTATTCATGCTTTGACGCATGGGAAAGACAACGTGCGCACTGTAAACAGCAAATAAATGCTGGGGAAGATGAAAATCGCAAACCTTGGCTCGGCAGACTTCGCCCTAGCAGAGTGCTGCTCTTCGAAACCAGTGACTGGTTCTGGAGGCTGCGGCAACGGGCACGGCTGCAGCTGGTCGAAGCGGGGCAGTGGCGCCGTCACACGCCTGCTCCCCGAACTGCCAGACAGCGTCACTTCAGTCTTGTTGCGAGGCAGCGCACCCGCCGCCGCCTGTATCACTGGGGCGCTGCCGAAGCACGACGCCGCAGCGGCCAACTGCAAATATACCTCAAATTATATACCCATTTTAGCATATTTCCCCCCATTTTTTAGCCTTTTCTCTCTTTTGCCTATATTTGCCTTGAAAAAGCCAAAGCCCATCTGAAATACGTTTTCTGTACTCGAGTACTTACAAAAAGTATACATCAAAGCAAGTACAGGTACTTATTACCTATTTTCAACATGCCAGGTATAATTAAATGTGTTCCGGCTCAACATGCGGGATGAGTTTACATGCGGAATAGTGCACTGCCGTTTTTCAGACGAAACGTAAACGTATTTACTCAGTACTCGAGCATACACATTTTTCGAGTAAACTTAAATCCGTTATAACAACTATGGTACCCACCTTGAGCCTGGCGGCATTAGCCAAAAGCGGCGCGTCGGCGCTGGGCCCCAGCTGGCCGCCCTCGGCCAGCCGCGCGTCTCCACTGGACACGCCTGCAGAGGCGAGAGCGATCAGCCGGTCCAACTCCGGCTGCAGCTGCCTGGCCGGTGCGAGCAGCCGCGCCAGCGCCTCCGCTCCACCCGACGCGGCCGACTGCGAACCGCCGTGGGCGCCGTCGAAGTTGAGAAAGTCCACTGGGAACGGCGGCGCGGCGGGAAACAGCGGCATGGGGCGGTCGGCGGCGGCCGCGTCTTTTGTCTTCTCTCCCGCATCGGCGTCGCCGAAGCGCATGAAGTCCAGACTGACTGTGGGCAGGACGAGCACTTGCGGCTGCGACGGCTGGTCGCACCTGGACACGTGCGACTGCGACTGCGACTGGGCCCGGTGCTCGGGGCTCGTTTGAACCTGTGGAGTTGAGGTGCATTTATGTACCAATTCATGAGAGTAAGACACGTTTGTAACCCAAAACTTTAGTTTTGCGGGGAACAACTCTACAAATTGGTGTTACTGTTAGGGTGGGTAAAGTTATGGCTTTGCAGTACACGGTACGGTACGGTAAATTCTCCAAAAATGCGGTACGGTACAGAAAAATTCTGCCACCATATGTATTGCATCACGCGAATTTCCCGAAACTATTCCAAACATCAACCAGACTTACAGCCTGATTGACGACGGGCGGGACGGCGCCGAGCAGCGCCGCAAAAGTCCTCGGCGGCTTGGCCGGTGGAGCGGTCGCCTGGCTGCGGCTGCCCTGCCAGCGGTCGGCTGCACAAGTTGTCGACGGCGCACCATCCACGCCGCCGGCATCGATGTCGCTCACATGCCTGTTTGCGATAAAATCGATGATTTGCTACATCGATGAATCGATGATACTAAGCTCGAGAGTAGGGTTGGGACGATATGACTTTTCGATATCGATATTCGATAATTTTTTTTTGAAACTCGATATTCGATATCGATACGATATGGACCCTCGATATCGATATTCGATATGAAAGTATGGTCGATATTCGATATCGATATTTCGATATTTTGCTTTTGGTATAGCAGGGCATATAGCTCAAGTGGCATGCTTGCATTTCCATTTGGTCACAAACATAGTTGATCATCTCTTTACTGAAAAATAGATGGTATTCACACATTTGAATGAGGCTCACAACAGTCAAAATTAGGGAATAAAGTAAAAAATATGATGAATGGAGCCCCCTCTAAATTTTTACCGATGTAGTTAGGAAAAGATGCCATTCATAGGTGCCATGTCATTGGTGTTGGCATTGGCGCCAAATGTGATGGTATATGTTATGTATTAAACATACATATACTCGGACGTGGGCATTTGTTAGTGCATTTGCACAAGATTTGAAGCTGTCGCAACTGGTGAAATGGACATACCCGTCAAATGACGACAAGTGTGCGCTTGTGCACAAAATTTTTGAAAATTGTCGATAAAATTGCACATTTTAATTGAATCTTTGCACATCTTTATTCAAGCCCAGGAAGAGAAGAATATCGAAGAATATCGAAGAATATCGAAAAATGGTCGATATTGATATCGATACTCCATATTTTTTCAAAATTTTCGATATCGATATTCGATATGAAAAAATAGTCGATATCCGATATTCGATACGATATATCGTCCCAACCCTACTCGAGAGGCATGTATTCAGAACGTCCTTCACATTTCAACAGTTTGCAAATGGCTTTTGTAAATACATATTTACCGGGCACGGATTTACAGTCGTGGGACAGCAAAGGAAAACGACACGGGTCTAGAAAGGGGTGAGGTGTTAACCCCACAAAACGGGCCACACGCCCCCCAACCCCCCTTACTGAACCCTTGATTGACAGCTTAGATGCGCTGAGAGTTTAGATTCGTTGAGAGTATGGATGGCTAGCGCTTTTTTTTAAAAACGCCGCTTTTTTTAAAAAAAAAGCGCAAGGGTCCCAGCGCTTTTTTTAAAAAAAGAGCGCTGGCAAAAATTTTCAGTACTTATGCACTAGGTGTTTTCCAATTTTTCGCGCGCAAGCGCGCGATTTCGCAAGCACATTAGCACTGGTGGTTATTTTCATCGGTTTTGTGGCATTTCTAGTTCCATTGCTTCTATTCCTGTATGCTATCATGTAATAATAAGTAGTGATATGTTAGTGTAGCATAGAATATCCAGCCAATGTCCTACCACATACTTCTACAGTGTAAAACATTACTCAATGTATTAGCCTTCTCTTATAGCTTTATTTATAAGAACTATTTCATGCCTCACTTCACTTGAAGTCGCGAAACATTCACAAAGGGCGCTATACATAATGAGTCAAAATTAAAAGTATTTTTTTGGCAGAAATCGCCACTTACAATGCTATCCTATGGCTACACAGCCATTCTATGGCTATATATCATCACAAGTACTGCCACTTGTCTGATATACCTGTATATATTGATACAGAACCATATTTGGGAGCTTTTTGACATCCCGACATTTTTTGAAAAAAAGCGAAAAAGCGCGTTTTTTTAAAAAAAAGCGCTTTTTGCGGGGCCGTTAAAAAAAAGCGCTTTTTTCCATCCCTAGTTGAGAGTTTACGCCTCTATATACTTATCTTTTACTGTTTAGCTATTAGTAAGAGGAATGTCCAATTACAAAATCGCAAGGTTAACCAAGAGCAAAGTTACATGGAAATGGAAAAAAAATTAGCTAAAAGCACACATTTCCAAATTATAACCACCATTCTGATCTTCAACCATGCTCATATCCAGGTTTGTAAAAATTGATCGGGTTTTTTTAATCGGTTGGCTTAAAAATATTTTTTCTATTCGTATGTAAATATTCTACCCACGTCAAACAATATTAGCCGTTAGCACATAAAAAAAAGTCCACCTGAGTGTTTGCATAGAGAAACAATTTTCAATGTACCAGCGCTATTCTCAACAATTATTATATCGACAAAGTGTAGTCTTTCAGTATTCCAATTTAACTGCATCCTTTATATGAACGCGTCCGCTTCGAAAAGGAAAATAAATGTGCCTCGAGGGGAATGCCATATTGAATTTCGTTTTTGCAGCTGCTCTAACAACACATCAGCGACAATAAAAATGAAAAATGAGCCTTCGAATGATGCCAAAGAGAGACATTTGGCTTGGCAAAATGTCGAGTAAAAGAAAAAAATAATCGAAAAAGCGTACCGCGCGGCCTGTCCGCCCGCTGCGGCAGCGCCCTCGACAGGTGGAGCGTATCCAATCTCATTCTGGTTCATATCGATGTATCTACCGTCGCCGGCGTAGTATTCCACGTAGTCGTGATCGCCGACACACTGCGGCTGCGGCACAAAGTTTTCATCCGTGTTGTCGCAAGTTGACGCCTCGAGTCTGTCTATGATGCCTTGTTCTTCGGTCAACTCGCGACGCTGGTGCTTGGCGGCGAAAACGCGCAGCAGAGACGGCGGCCCGCCGTGCTGCGGGCGACAAAACGGTTCTTTGGTGTGCACCGACAATGGACTAGTGCCAAAAAAATCCTCACGTCGTGCCCGTCGTTGCTAATCATCGACGCGCTCAAGTTGTAAATTGGCATGGGCGAGCCATCCAAGCTGAACAGCTTCTCGCCCGCCCCGTTGCACATGCCGTCGTTGGACGACACGTTCTTGCTGTGGCTGAAACTCGGCATCGAGTGGCTCTTGCTGGCGCCTGCGGCAGCCGCCGACGCGTCAGTGTGCGTCGTCGTGTCGTAGGATCTGTTTGGTGTTAAATTGTGATTACAAATGCTGGCTTGTCGATGGCAATTACTGTTTCTATTATGATAATTCATGAAAAAAAATAGATGCAACCTCCGAATGTATTGACGCAGCGAGTAACCTACACAATTTGGGGTGCCATCCACCCATCGCCGCCACAACACACACACACACACGTTGAACGAAGGGAATATGCTCACCTACGAATGCGGCCCCATGTCGTAAAGTCGGTAGTGTCGTGCGATGCGCTCTCATCTTCTTGGCTGCAATCAGATACACAAATTACACGCGCATACCAACGCGACAAAAATTACTAGAAAACTGGCACACCAAGACCAAAATGAGCAGATAACATCATTCTAACTGCCCATTCTAATGGTGCGGCACACACTGGTTTACCGGCTCAGTAAACTCGGATTTGGTAAACTCATTGAATGCATTGGAGTTTACCAGAATGAGATATCTGTCAACTACAGTTGATAAAGATATAAAATAACTTACTCTGGTAAACTCAGATGCATTCAATGTCGATTTATGAGTTTACCAAACCCGAGTTTACTGAGGCGGTAAACTAGTGTGTGCCGCGCCAATTACGTAATTCCACAGAGCACAAATGACTCACTCAATAGTGGGCAATTTCGCAGCATCACCCGGGATAGCATTGGGCATGTTGAGTTCGCCCAGGGCCGACGACCTCAGTCCGCTGTCGGTCATCTTGCTGAACGTGAGGCAGTAGTCGCGCTTGTTGGTCAGGCACGCGTTGCGCAGCGTCGACATGTCCAGGCTGTCCGTGGACAGGGCGCCCGCGGCCGCCGCCGCCTCCGACGCGGCCACCAGCGCTTGGTTGTACTGCGAATGGATGGGGTGAATATAAGATATGTATTTACGTGAATATTCGCCGTACACAATTTTATGTTTGCGAATCAACTGATGAACACACAACACGGGGGTTGGATAGATAGCAAATCGCTCTTCAGGAGAGATAGATATGTAAATGTAGCTAAAGAATATTTTTCGGGGATTGGGGGCGTGGGCGCGGGGGTTCTATATATTAGGCTTTTTCAAGGTGTAGAGTGATGGTGAAAAATCGCAAGAACTAGGTGAAAAGTGTCTTTAAAAAATAGGTATATAAGCACATATTATATACTACACAAATAGCTAACAATAGGAACGAAAACACATGAACTAGCAATTGTGAAGGTAAAAATTTATAAAATGGTAAATATGAAAATTAGCGATTTTGAGCGAAAATTTGGGTAAAATTTCCCAAAAATCGCTTAAGATAGCTGGGTGATTTGGGAAGGGGTTCAGGGCTATAAGCCAAAAAAAATTGCCACCGGTATAGATAGATAGCTAGGGCGGTTAGGGTAGGGCGTAACCCCCCCTTTCCTACCCCTCACACAACATCAAAATTCTCCACCCACCTGACTCTCTATATTTGCCGAGCTGAACAGGCTCTCTCCACTGGACATGTCGAGCGAGTGGCTCATCTGCGCCGACCTTCTACCGCCAGTAGAATCGTGTGTTCTAATCTGGCTACGCTGGCGTGCGGCCAACGGCTGAGCGGCCCCGTTCAGCAGCACGCTGGCCGGCGCGAACACAGAGTCGCCTATGGACACGTACATGGCCTGCGCGGCCGTACGCCCGCAGTCCACCAAGCTGTCGTTGGCACCGGCCACTGCGGCGCCGTCCTGCGATGAAATGAAGGGGTTGCAGAATCCTACAATAATTTATCGAATAAAATCTTGTGATAAATTTAGTAATTAATTATTCCATAGTAAAACGAAATAATGGCGCTACGCACACTGAAGCCGAAATATTCGGCATACGCACGTTTTCATCTGCCGAATCCGAATTGAAAAATTGCCGTTCGGACGTTTTAAATTCGGCATTTTAGGGGCTGCCATATTGAATTTTGAAAACGTGCGCACGATATTCGGACGAATTCGGACGAATTTGAGCGTTATCAGCAATCAACATTTCATCTGATTTTGCCGAATGGTTTCCGCATGAAATAGTGTACGCATCTTTTGAATGCTGAAATACATGCTGAATTGACAAACCGCCTAATTTTCAAGAGTACGGACGATTTGAGTTCAGCAAGTTTTTTTCTATTCAGCATTTAATTCGGCATTTGTCAAAAACGTGCGTATGCCGAATATTTCGGCTTCAGTGTGCGTAGCGCCATTAGGATGGAAAAACTGTAAACCCCTGTCAACTTCATTCCGGACGGTCGTGAAAATTTCATTTGACAATCGGTTCTGCCCGACCGCGGGCAATTTTCGAAACTTTGGCCCTATGAAAAATAAGTACAAACATTTGTCCAAAAATATGTTGGGCCGCCCTGCGCCAGAACCGACTGTGGGCCGTTTACATGGCCCACAGTCGGTTCTGGCGCAGGGCGGCCCAACATATTTTTGGACAAATGTCTGGGCTTATTTTTCATAGGGCGAAAGTTTTGAAAATTGTCCGCGGTCGGGCAGAATCGATTGTCGAATGAAATTTTCACGACCGTCCGGAATGAAGTTGACAGGGGTTTATAATTTTGGTTCATTATTTAGATGGGTTATGGTATTTAGGATCCCTAAGTGTGATGTCCGCCGAGTATACAGTATACCAGATCCGCAAATTGCAAATTGACGAGTGAAGAATTTTCGGCCATATTCACATTGCTTTACAACCCTGATTGCCTATGCTCAAAACATCACAAAAACGCTGACATTCCTTCAGTTACAAAATAGACTCTTTCCAAGCCACTACAAAAGCCAACCGACCACGAAGGCTATATCCTGCGTGGCCAGCGTGTCGTCGAAGTCCAGCTGGGCGATGTTCGCGTCGTAGTCGACGGCCCACTGGGCACGCCGGCGGCTGTACCACGAGTGTTCGCGCGTGTCGTCGCACTTGATGTCGTAGATGGCCGTGGGCGTGTGTCGGTTGCCAGTGTGCTTGCGCTGCGCCGACGGCTTGTTCGGCGACGTCGGCAACGCCATGGGCGAGATCGCCGTTGTCAATTGCATTTCGCCCGCTCCATCGTCGTCCTGTAATTGATGAAAACGGCTCAAGTGCTTCAGGTCGATTGGCACGACGCCAAAATGAGAAGGCCGGGATGAGATAACCGATTCCCGCCTCTAAAATGGACTTCCAGCAGAATAAATGCATAAGGATTATAGGACAAACAAAACGTCTAATGAAAAACAAATACGCGTGTACCTTGCACCGCTTTTGCAACAGCAACTTTTTGTCGACTATCTGGCGAAGCTTGACGGGAATTTTTACATAGCAAAAATTATATATAGAATCGAAGCGAGACCGCGCCGTCCCTGGCGGCGGCGGTGGAGAAATAACAGGGTCGCAAATCGTTCGCATTGACTGATTCATCGGACATTTTATCGACTGAACTACCACTAGAGTGGTACAATTGTCATTTTGGACCGATGGGTCGTACATAAAAAAGTCGATAATTTGCGCGAGGACATAACGGTTTGTCGCTTCGTCAAATTGCACGAATACATTGTGATTACAGGGTCAAATTTCTCGTCGGAATCTCGCCGTTGTGGAAAATTTGAGGGCGTCGTAAGAGCGTGAAATTGGCCGTGGATCGTTAGGAATGTCCTAATTTATGCGAATGGTCCCGTTATAATAAAATAATAAAAGGTGTTGCGAAACGAGACTGTTATTTGAGGCATCGCCGACCGTATTGTGCGCGTAAATCTTCCGCTGGGCGGTTCCCTCACAATACAAAACCTGTGAATCCTCCCATAAAACGTGTCTAGTGCACTAATGCCTATGGCATCGCCGAAAACGGGCAAACTTACGTAATAAAAACCCGCAACTGACAATTCTGACCAATTTTTAGATGCCTAAATTCCCTAAGGCCGACCTGAAAAAAGGATCCATCCTGCGAGGATCGATGGCCGGGCGAGTTGAAGTTGATGTCTCCATGCACGGCCATCGGTTCATTGTAAACTAGCATCCTTGAGCTGTGCTGCTCTGCGCCGCCGCCGTCACATGCTGAGTGAGCGGCTGGATTTTTTTGCTCGTCTGTTGGCAGCCTGATTACTTTGGCGTGACGTAGTTGCTATGATTTGTACCCTGAATGGATTGTGTAGCTGCGATTAATAGTTTTAGAGTACCTTTCCTTATTGCGTCCTATTTCCGCGGAGCTGGTAGTCACTATGTGAGTCGTGAAAATTGCTATTAGGTATATTCACTATACGCCTGTTTGTTAAAACTGTATTTAAAAATGCAGAAACTTTGCTCAACCTAAGGTTTTATAGTCTACATATATAACATTAGCCTACTGCGAGGTAAAATTGAAGTGCTTAACTTAACCCTATGCCGCCCGGTACCGCACTGAACTGTTTACGGTTCATTGCACCTGCGCTAGATAATCAACTTTTATCTTGTGATGATAAAGTAAAGTAAAGCGTGCTGCAATAGCCCCATCGTTCTAACGTTCTACACTGGCTTAGACTGTGCTAGGCACTTAAACGTGTTTAAAAATTTACTGGCTGAGGTCACATGCAAATGTTACCGTAACTGGCTCATGCTTTTCTTCAGTGCAACTGCAACTTTAAAATATTGTATAAAAATGAAGTTATATTTGCACTGCGATTGGAGGTTGTGGCAGAATCAAGGAAAATTGAATACAATAAATTCGAAAAAATAAAATTACGCTATACCGCATCGACGCTTTCAAGCAGCCGCGGCACATGGGCAAATACTTCATCTTAGTATTTAGGTGGTACAATAGTATGAGTCATCTACATAGTAAAACTGCGATACACATTCAAATACCGTGTTCATGTGCATATTCATTTGGTAGCTATTCTTTTGTCTAGTGGAAGCATGCTTGCTGAAGTGTGATAGCGTTTGTATTCTTAAATCATATAAATACATGAAATACGCGCAGCATTTTCGTATTTATAGTGTAGTGGAACCCGTCGTTTAAATGGCAGCAAAGAGAACTTTACTGTTGGCTTTATCTTCGCCAAAATCACAATAAAGTGGAGAAATAACCATAAAAATTGAAGTTTAGTGGCAGAAACAGTGGCTTCCTATTTGTATACTTCGGGTCTAGACCACTTCAAAGGTGCCGCCATTTTGCGGTGCACTGCTTCACGCCGCAGTAAATCTCCTTCATCGACATTCAAAAACGATCCACAACGAAGAAAAAAATTATTTTTATCCTATTTACATCAGAAAAAAGACGAAATAAATAACAAGGACTGGGTGCGGCGGTCGAACACGGTGAAAAAATGAATTGTTTCAGTAAACACAGTTGTTTCATTATCTAAAATGGAGCAAATTGTCCGGCCAGTTCAGCTACGGCCCACAAATCACATCAATTATGATTCTGCCCATACAAAGCCGAAATGCGAAATTTCGAGACAGAACGGGTACGTAAAGAGGGGAAGCCTCAGCTGCGCGTATTTAGACGCCGGCGGCTGTCCATTTCCGAATTCTGTAAGCATTATGGGGGCACGCATCATAGCGGCTGCCCTCACTGTTCCCCCCTGGCCGGATGTTTGGCCCATCGCTTGTGCACACAAGAAGACACCGCGAGTAGAAGGCAGGGGCGGGTGGGGCGAACGAAATGCATCGGGCTGCGGCGCGCGGCATGGCTGCCCCCGTGCCGCCGGCGGGCGAGCGCAGTGTCGCGCGCGGCTGCCGGCTGCCGCCTAGCGCCCCGCTAAAACAGAGGCGGCAGCAACTGACGCTATACATACCTGCAACAAAGCGCCTCCGCCGGCGCTCTGTACCTTTTTTCGCGGCGCATGCGCACCGACCGACCGCCCCGCCTCGAGGCCGGCCCACGTGCTTCGCACTCGGTTGATCGAACAACGGGCGCGGATTGACAAAGCCGAGCAAGGGGGCCATGCGCGGCCGAAATCTGAAAAATTGGCCGCGGGCGCGCGCCGCGCACGCGCATCAGGAATGCATTGTGCCGCGGGCACACAACACGAATCATCAGCCACCAGCTAGCACCAAATGCACGGGGTGCGCACACGGACGTAAATAGCAGCTCGGCCGTCAGGCAGCTAACGCAGCAAATCGATGAGTGTATACATGCAATTGGGTGGGGCTGCCGCCGCCGCCGCAGTTGGTACACACGCTCGGCGGTAGCAATAGCCAACCCACTGCTGCCAGCCGGTGAAAGCAGCACTGCGCCCCGCTGGTATACGAGAAGCGCCTTTGCAGTAGTCACTTTATTGAGACACACGCACTGAACTAGCAAAACGAGGGCATCGGCGCATGCAGCGCGGCACTCTGTCGTCGGCGGCGGCAGCCCGGCCAGAAGCGATCGATGCGCCGCCGGGCGACCGCTGCCTAGCGTCCTTGCAACTGGGGGGAGGCTGCAGCCTGCAGGTCGACAAGACTGCAATGCAACTTATCAAGCGTCCGCTTGACTCACTTCGCTGCACTGCGCCGCGCTGTCGGGGAGTGTCGGCGGTCGCGCGGCAGGGTAAAATGCATGTAGGTAGGCAGCGGCGTGGGCCGGACCGAAGCTGTTTTCCCACCGCCTCCGGCGGGTCGAGCGGGCCGAATGGAATATGGATCGCTGTCGGGCGGCCGGCTCGTCGCGGCGCACTGCATAGCAGTAGCGCAGTCGCGTGCACATGCGATAGCCCGATGGCGAAATGGCACACGCATGCGCAGTCGGCCGCCCAACTTCTCACGCGAGCCGAGGGAGGGGACGCGTCAGTTGCAGTTTGAGGGACTGACGAATTTGGTTCCATGCGTGCATGGAGGATGCATGCAATTGATATTTATTTCGAGATAAGCCATGTCGGTTTCCTGGTTGGGTTATATATGGTTGAATTTTGGCTGTATTTATCTGGTACCCTTCAATTTTATGTCACAGATATTACCATTTACCGTATTTCCTCGAAATCCCCCCCTCAAAATGGGCACTATGAATTAATAGACCCCCCCTTGAAATACCCCCCTAAGTGAGTCTTAACAGAACGTACATGACAAAAGCTACCGTTTGTTATTCAGGCAATGCAGAACACACGTTAAAACAATGACTGTGTTACGTTAGAACAGTGTTTATACCATCTGCATACTTATATAAACAGCGTTCGGATCAGGTCCGGCAGTCAGTTTCTGACCTGACTGCTGGCGCTATAACTCCCGCTGTGGGGTGAATTAAGAGATGTAATTTGGGTGGGACGTAGCCGACATTCCCCCCCCCTACTATACTCCAACGCAGGGGCGACGGCGACCCCCCTAACTGTGGGTCGCCGTATACACGCAAAAAAATTAACACAATTTTGCTGTCCGCGTCAAGTCCGGCACCCAGTGGTTTTTCATCACTTCGGGTGGCATCACTCCAGAAACGCGGACAGGACAAAGCTGAAACTGGGGGGATATAGCCGACACCCCTTCCCTTACTGTACACTAAATGGCGGGCGCCGGCGACCCACCAAAGGTGTCGCTCGCGGGTATAACGCGTTTTTAATAAATGTGCTGTCTGCATCCGGTCCGGCACCCTATAAATTTTTTCAAAAATGCTCAATGCAGTCATGTAATGCAGTTTTACAATTCTACAGACCCATACGATACTGTACAATGCAGTGAAGTTACCTGTTAAGCGATATTTTAGCAATGCCCCTACAGTTGCATCCTAAAAATACACTTAAAATAAATTTTTTTGTTAGACACTTAAAAAGTTGGTTTAGGATGCCCTCTAGGTAAGGGTTTAAGGTATAAAATTGCGTAACAAACTTTACCTTAAAAATGCCCCACTAAGGAATTTTAATGGGGGTGACTGTTCTGACATCACCTATGACATCATCACAGTACAAATTTGTATGGTGTTGATGTCATAAGTGACTTCATCACATTCACCCCCATTAAAATTCCTTAGTGGGGAATTTTTCGGGTAAGGTTTTTTATGCAATTTTATACCTTAAACCCTTCCCTAGAGGGCATCCTAAACCAACTTTTAAAGTGTCTAACAAAAAAATATATTTAAAGTGAATTTGGCTCGGTGAAACGCAAGTCGGTCCTGGACCTGATGCGTACACTGTATCTGTAAAAAACAGCGCCGTATACGCAGTGAGCGACACTTTTGGTGAGTCGATGGTGCCACAGGATGTTGACCATAACCCCCCAAAATTTCAGCTATTTCGTGTCCGCGTTTCTGGAGTGATGGCACCCGAAGTGATGAAAAACCACTGGGTGCCGGACTTGACGCGGACAGCGAAATTCTGTAAAAATTTTTGCGCGTATACGGCGACCCACACTTAGGGGGGTCGCCGTCGCCCCTGCGTTGGAGTATAGTATGGGGGGAATGTCGGCTACGTCCCACCCAAATTTCATCTCTCAATTCCCCCCACAGCGGGAGTTATGGCGACAGCAGTCAGGTCAGAAACTGACTGCCGGACCTGATCCGAACGCTGTTTACGTCTATAAACACTTATTCTTGTTGATAATTGTTGCGTTTTTCTACGTCTGCGTACGTTAAAAACAACGAATTAGTACTGGGATTTCAAAAAATTTCTGGCGAAATAATAACCCCCCCCCCCCCGAATTACCCCCCTCGAAATATTTACCTACCACATACCTACAGCAAATCCTCTAGTAAGACCCCCTCGAATAACTCCCCCTTGAATAACTCCCCCTGGTGGCGGGGTGAGGAAAAAATAACCGCCTTCCTCGAATAACCCTCCCTCTTGAATAACCCCCCCCCCCTCTGTATACATATACATATCTGAATACTCTTTGTAATGCATAAGAATATTAGCCCAAGACAGCAACAGCAGATACATGATGATGTCTATGTGGTGTATACACACCTTTATGCTGTTGTTGGACAGTTAAATACATGAATTTTATGAGTTTACAGACTACATCCATGCAATGAATTAAGTCCAAGTTTTCTGAGAAAACAATAAATCCCCCCTCGAATAACTCCCCCACCTAAACGTCTGAGGAATAAATTACTCCCCTGGGGTCTTATTCGAGGATTTAGGGTATATGTGGCCCATGATGGTTTCCTGGTTGTCTGCCTTACTGAAAGCTACTTCAAGTATTTACATCCTGTTGTAGTCACACTACATTACACACTATTCCATACTCTATTCCTTACTTCTAATCTGTATTCAATTCTAAGTAGGTTTTGAGTGATTGGTCTGAACCGTTAACTTTTATGTTTCAACCAATCTTGAGTAGTGACCACTTGGGTGTTTAGGTCAGTTGATGTTCATTAACTCACTTTTCCCTCATCATTCATGTCCCCTTCGGGGGTTGACCATCTATGAATATGAGATGCAAGACTTTGAGACCCGTGTTGCCGAGCTATGTTCCACCTAAAACGCAACAAAACCACGTCTCAAACGCAAATCTCCTCTGGTCGTTGGCTTAGTGGACTTGGCTTTGCCTCTTGCCCAAGGTCCACACGCCACCAATCCATCTGAACCCCATGCACGTTTCTCATCTATGTGCCACGGACTCGGTACGCAGTCAGCCCCGTTTCCCGTGTGCACAACATGGTGATCGTACTGGCTTGAAACTTCTCAAGCCTATGTGAACCCACCCGCCCCCGACTGTCCAACAATGACATCGGTGGCACCCCAATCAAACCTGCGGCAGCACCTGCCAGCAAGAGCAGCCCCCCGCTGCGCGCCACAAGAGCGCATGCATGACACGAAAGATGTCAAATGTAAAAACCCTGGGGGTCAAAGCAGCAACCGGGAACAGAGGCAAACAGGTCGACAGTCCAACAGAGACACCGACAGCCTAACCCCGGCCATCAAGCAGCGACACCAGGAATTTAGGCAAACAGGTCGGCCGTCAAGCAATGACACCGACAGCCTAACCATCCCAGTCTTCAAGCAACAACACCAACAGCCCAAAAACCCTGGCCATCAAAGCAGCAACTGGGAACAGAGGCAAACAGGTCAGTGGTCCAACAGAGACACTGACAGCCTAACCCCGGCCATTAAGCAGCGACACCAGGAACTGTGGCAAATAGGTTGGCAGTCAAGCAACGACACCAACAGCCTAACCATCCCAGCTGTCACACAGCGACACTGGGAACCCAAAACAGCATGCTGGCTGTCAATCAGTGACACCAGTAAATAAAAACACCACTCTGGCTATCAATCAGCCACACTGGCAAGACCCACACACCCAACTATAAAGAACCCTCACCACCAAGTAAACCCTGCCAACATCTCCCCTGACATCCCCAACCAGTTAATTGAACCACCAAATACTATGAAATCTGGATCAGTTACACCACACATTGGACATTCCAGCCAAGAATAGCCCAACCAAATGCATGACATCATCCACAAAAAATTGCTGTGCAATCTATCATCTACCCTGCAATCCCCAATCATCACACCAGTTCTGACATTGGATGGACACAAGAACAACAACAGGAAGCACAGGAAACATCCGAAGGCTGGGTGATATGGCAAAATTTTGTTACATTTCTGTGATTGATGGATTGTGTTATTTTCAGATTGATAATTTGTCTTATTTTTGCAGGATTTTGATGGTTAGCTTTTTGTCAGTTCCCCCTGGTAGGGTGAACTTGGGGGGGACTGTTGTAGTCACACTACATTACACACTATTCCATACTCTATTCCTTACTTCTAATCTGTATTCAATTCTAAGTAGGTTTTGAGTGATTGGTCTGAACCGTTAACTTTTATGTTTCAACCAATCTTGAGTAGTGACCACTTGGGTGTTTAGGTCAGTTGATGTTCATTAACTCACTTTTCCCTCATCATTCATGTCCCCTTTGGGGGTTGACCATCTATGAATATGAGATGCAAGACTTTGAGACCCGTGTTGCCGAGCTATGTTCCACCTAAAACGCAACAACACCACGTCTCAAATGCAAATCTCCTCTGGTCGTTGGCTTAGTGGACTTGGCTTTGCCTCTTGCCCAAGGTCCACACGCCACCAATCCATCTGAACCCCATGCACGTTTCTCATCTATGTGCCACGGACTCGGTACGCAGTCAGCCCCGTTTCCCGTGTGCACAACAATCCATGTGCTCCAATCAAACCTATTTGTAAATTTATAGCTTTCACTCTATAAATACAATAAAAGCAGAATTATCCAGCAGACATTTACAAATCGTGTTAAGACGTGTAAAACTATTTACACAAGCATTAAATATCTAACAAATACCGTGTGGTTGACGTAATGGGGGTTTTAATGTAGGTAAGATCGATAAAAAGTGTTGAATACGTTGGCTTCCTCTCAAAATAAACGGAAGCAGTGAATGTTGCTGCCGGGTTCCATGTTGCATCAAACACACTGTAAAAACCATCGCACTGTAATGATGTAAATACATTTCCCAGATGTAAGCGCCCTGTTCCCACGAGCGCCAATATCCTTCAGCAGTGGTACTGGGAACTTCAGGGTTGATTCAAATTAAAATGCATCCCGCTTTGATGCTTGTATTTTTTCTTCCGTCCAAAAATGAAAACATAACAAGAAACGAGAGGAAAAATACCTTACAAGACACATGCAGGTAATCACACTTTTTTCTATTTTTAGGGAGTGAATGATACTGTTCATACTTACTACAGGGATTGCAACAACGGATTATTTGAGGCCTGTGATGAAATAAAGCGACTGTGTTTGAAGGAAAGAATAAATGTGTGCAATCCACCAGATTCTGAAAACAGCTCTGCTATGGCAGAACTAAATCCTGGGCTGCTTGAAGGTTACCTAACTAATTGCGTTTTATTCACCAAATCAATTGGCAAAACAGCACCAAATTGCTACTCTCAGTTGATGGCTACCCCTATAAAAATCACACAGGCGACATACTGGCTCCACCGCCGTCAGGACCAGGAGTTGCACTTACTGCGAGACAGCGGCACTGGCCTGATGCCATTGTTCCATATGAGGTAAATAATCTCTTGCAAATCCTTGCAATCCAAAATACTCGAAAGCTCCGTGGATTGACAAATCCCAACGAATGTTCAACAGATTATTTTACAGTTTTTTACCGAAACTTTTTTCAGAGGAAACGTAAACGTATTTACTCTGTACTCGAGTATACATATTTATCGAGTAAAAGTAAATACGTTTTTACAACTATGGAACACACGTTAAAAACAATGACTGTGTTATGTTAGAACAGGGTTTATAGCAGAGTTTGGAAAGTTTATTTAGGCTAACCCAAAATACCCGGGTAAATGGGCATTTATATTTATGCCTACACTTACGCCTTTATAAAATACCCGTACACTTTTTTACGCTTTCCCAGCCAAATTGCCTGGGTACTATCAGCGTAAAAAGAATTTCACACGGGCCAGTTTTACGCTTTTGAAAAAGCGTAAAACTACAAAAAAGAAATTGAACATCTTCTCCTAAGATTCTACTGGGGTGTTTGATGCAAAGGTACAAAGAACAATGCTGCTGCACTACATCGCAACATTTTGACAAAAAATAGCGGGGTTGGGTTAGTTTACCGTCGACAATGCTGTCAATGTTTTATTGCAGATAGTTCAGAACTTCACATACATTGAGAGGGTGGTGATTTTGGCTGGCATGGAACATATCATGTCCAAAACTTGCATCAAATTCACGCCACGCACGACAGAGGATTTTTGGATCAGGATTGAAAAGGCATGTAATATTCACCTACATCTCAGCTTCACTAACACACCTTCAAAATAAAAGAACAAATTCCATGCACAGGGTGGTAAAGGATGCAAAAGTCATGTTGGGAGGATGCCAAAACTTTACCAGCCACAGCCAGTCTATCTGCCGCGGGCTTGCTTGAAGACCGTCGGCACTCCAGCGCATGAATTGTTGCATGCGCTCGGGTTTTTTCATGAGCACACCCGGCCGGACAGAGATTTGTATATTTATGTTGGTTAATTTTATAAATTGAAAAACCCACAATCCTCGAATAAGACCCCAGGGGAGTTATTTTTCCGTCATAGTTTTTGAGGGGGGGGAGTTATTCAAAGGGGAGTTATTTTTTCCTCACCTGGAGAAGAGGTGGGGTTATTCAAGGGGAAGTTCTTTTTTCCTCGCCTAGCGAATAGGGGGGGGGAGTTATTAAAGGTGGGTCTTATTCGAGGATTTACGGTATGTACGATGAGCGTTTAATTTGACTACGATGCTATAAGTTTCAGGTGAACTACTCTAACATAAAAGAGGATGCCTGGGCAAATTTTCAGAAGTCGAATGAGAGAAGCGTGACAGTGTCAAACACAATATATGATTATGGATCCGTTATGCACTATCGTAAGAGTTTTATGCTATGTAAATGTTGAATATTAAAAATCCAACAAGAAAGAAGCGTTTACAAAAAGTAGGTACCTAGTACCGGCGGACCGCAAAGTATGCGCAGAATAGGGTTGGGAATTTCAAAATTTTCGGTTCCGGTTCTCGGTTCCAAAAAAATTCGCTCCGGATATCGGTTCTGAGTTCCTAAAAATTTTCGGTTCCGGTTCTCGATTCGGTTCTTAAGTTTTGTTTTTGTTTGGTTATTTCGGTTCTAAAATGTTCAAAATATCAGTTCTCGGTTCAGTTCGGGTCGGTTCGGTTCGGTTCGGTTTCCCAACACTAGCGCAGAATCCTACCATAATTTAATGAATAAAATCTTGTGATAAAGTTCTTAATTAATTATTCTGTAGTAAAAACGAAATAGGTATGATGAAAAAACGGTATAATTTTTGGTTTATTATTCAGATGGAAGCTTTCGATACTAAGTGTCATGTCCGCCGAGTATATTGCAAGTGAAGATGATCCGCATATTAAAAAATATATTTATTATCAGCTCGATTCTCTACAATGGCCGTGAATAGGAGTCAACCCGTCATTCATCCGGTGGAACCGGGGGCAAAAATCGGACAGCGCAGGGGACTCAGTCGAGTTGATTTCCGTGAAGTAAATTCGATCTACTGTAGAAAAATTGTACCAGAATTCAGTGTCATTTACAATTGATTTTCGTTTTTCTACTCACTGGTGTAAATATTGCTGCATTGAACATTGAAAGTTGAAAAAATAGGATTCGAATCAAAATCGCGACGGAACCAGAATCACGATCCGAACATTCCAATCTCCCAGATTCAATTTGTCGAGAATCTGGGAGACCAACCTGCGTGAGAAACCTGCGTGAGAAACCGAATGATAGTTCACGTTGACGTTCTAAAAATGCTTTCAAAATTTGTTTAAAAAAACGTAAACGTAAACACCGCTTCTTGTTTTTATTTTAGTTTAAGATTTAGGTAAAAACAACTTTGAGAGAATAAAAAACAGCTTGTTTGACGTGACTTCAACCAAGGAAATCATAAAACGAAAGAAAAAGGTTGTCTGTGGAGAAACATCATTCTGACGCAGACAAACTTTTGTTGGAAACTTGGGTGCACTGTTCCACACATAAACCCGTTTCGCACATGCGCCGGTTTCGCACATGGATGAAACTCGGACCGCGATAACTGATGTTATGTGCGAAACAGGCCCATGTGCGTGTTGTGCTTGTGACCAGGCACCCCAACATGGGTGAATCCACTTTAACATGTTGTGTACTATAACATGTTGTGGAATCTGACATGCCGCCATGGGAATGTAACATGTTGTGGAATGTAACATGCCAAAACGTGAAAGTAACATGTGAAGTGTGAAAGTAACATGCCCTGTACAAGCTGTTGCAATGCTGACGAGTCGAAGTTGTCTAGGTTTGGGGACTGCGGGCAACGCCGATTCGGGCGCAGGGGGCTCCATAGTCAATTTGTCTAGGTTTGGGGACTGCGCACAGCTTTCTGTGGGAAGCGCACAACTTTCAATGAGAAGCGTGTCAGATGACACTACTGAGCAGATCATGCACAATTTTAATACGCTGGAGCAACGTTTTAGGGCTTTACAGAACAAACAGTTTTCCGGTGCCAGTCAAGTTTCTAACGTTGGTGTTGCCAACACGTTGGCATCGGTTCCGGTCAATTTGCCGGGCATGCAGGCTACCGGTGCCAGTTCCGGTGCGGATCCCAGTGCTGCTGCAGGCGGAAACATTTCAGTGCATGCTACCAGTGCCAATTCCGGTGCAATTTCTAGTAGTGCTGTCAGCGGAAATGTTTCGCTTCAATCCGCCTTACCGAATTCATGTGAAACAGCACTTGCGGTAAAAATAACAGATATTACTAAAACAGCTGTGCCAAAAACTGTGGAACACATTCCGGATGTCAAAACTGCCGATTTTGCAGTTGAACCAGTGGCTGAAAAAGATCCTTGGTTTGTGAAAGATTTCACAAAATTACCTGGCGCTGTGGCGCATATCCCTCGCGTAGAGTTGATGCAGTATTGGATGTTGGCTAAGCATCATGTTGACTCATCATAACTCATCAATGCATGTGTCACATAGGAGTACTTGCTTGACAGTGCTATTGTTGCAAGAGACTATTGCAGTATTGTGAATTTGTAACAGCATTGCGTATTCATAGTGATTGATTTTTGATATTATTATTGGTGAACCTGTGCAAATGATTAGGATTATAGTGGGTTGAATATTATTCATCAATATGAAAATTTATTTCACTAGACAAGTGCACAGCACACTAGTGTTGGCAAACGATTTTTTTTATTGCTGGGGAAATTTTTTTGGTACTCATGCTCTATGTAAAATGCAAAAATTTTGTGCCCATACGCACAGTTTCATGCAAGCAATACACCAGTTGCTTTTTTTCATGGCTTTTACAAGCAATTTTGTGGTGTAGCACCCATTTCTGTGTGCTTTTAAGCATGTAAGGTAGGCTGTGAATTATTGGGGGAGGTATACATTGTTTTGCTATGTGTTTCATATCAAACATGAATCAAAATGCATCCATTTTCACTTCAAAAATGATTATTATTGTGTTCTCAGCAAAAACATGCAATTTCTGCAAACAAAATTGCAAATGGTCAATGAAATTTTATTCATGCAGAAAATACAAAAATTTTATTACTTTTAAACTTCAAGACTTTTAAGCTTTTCAACAGCTCTACAATACCTATATTACTACAGAAAGGATAACTGTGCACTACCTATCAATTTACATGTCTTTTATTACTCTCAGAGGTGATTTTCAAGAGAAATGGGACAATTTTGACCTCAGCAATTTTGTTTAAAAAAATTGATTTAAAAACATTGGGGTCGATAAAAAAATCGATTTTTTTCCAACCCTACAGCACACACTTAGTAAATATATTAGTACACATGACCAAAAAAAAATAAGAAAAATCAACAACAAACGTTCACAACCATCAATGTAAAATTCAAAGCAAAATATTCAAATAACAAGTAAGTTTTAACAAAAAAAACAATCTGCAAAAATTACCATCACAACAAAAAATCTTTATATTTTCCAAAATGACTTTCCAAAAAAACATGCATTGGACCACTTGTGCAGGGCATGTTAGGTTCACGCTTCACATGTTACATTCACCTTTGGCTTTGACGTGTTACTTTCACAATGGACATGTTACTTTCACGTTTTGGCATGTTACATTCCACAACATGTTACATTCCCATGGCGGCATGTCAGATTCCACAACATGTTATAGTACACAACATGTCAGAATGACCAGACTCCCCCAACATTACCCCCAACTCCGCAGCACAACGAGTTCTCAAGGCTCAAATGACTTTTCAACATATTTATCACTTTTTCAAGTGAAAAAAAGTGAAAAGTAAAGTGACGTGTCACTTGAACTCTCAGTTTTCAACATACCGTATTACCTCGAAATACCCCCAGGGGGTTTATTATTTCGCCAGCAAAATTTGAGGGGGGGATAATTTGAGGGGGGGTTTATTCGAGGGGGGGTCTATTATTTCGCCAGAAATTTTCAAAAATTCCCCATACGCAGACGTAGAAAAATCGAACAATTACATAGATGTATGTGTGTTTATAGGCAGCTATAACTGTATATACACAAAACCCTTCCCTAATGTCACTTAATCATCAGTTTTAACGTGTGTTCTGCATTGTACAGAATAGGGATGGAAAAAAAGCGCTTTTTTTAACGGCCCCGCTTTTTTTTAAAAAAAAGCGCTTTTTTTTTAAAAAACGCGCTTTTTTAAAAAAAAACGCGCTTTTTTCTCTTTTTTTCAAAAAATGTTGAGACGTTCCCTAAAAACCTCCCAAATATGGTTCTGTATCAATATATACAGGTATATCAGACAGGTGGCAGTACTTGTGATGATATATAGCCATATAATGGCTGTATACTCATTGGATAACATGATCAGTGGTGATTTCTGCCAAAAAAATTACTTTTTATGTTGACTCATTTTGTATATCGCAGTTTGTGAATGGTTTCATGACTTCGAGTGAAGTTAGGCATGAAATAGTGCTTATAAATAAGGCTATAAGAGAAGGCTAATACATTGAGACTCACGTTCCCCACTGTTGAAGTATTTGGGACACATTGGCTGAATATTCTATACTACACTAACATATCACAACTTATTATTACATGATAGCATGCAGGGATAGAAGCAATGACACTAAAAATGCCACAAAACCAATGAAAACAGCCACCAGTGGTAATTTGCATGTGAAATTTTGCACTTGCGCACAAAAAATAGCAAAATACCTAGTGCATAAGTACAACATTTTTTGCCAGCGCTTTTTTTTAAAAAAAAGCGCTGGGACCATAGCGCTTTTTTTAAAAAAAAAGCGACGTTTTTTTAAAAAAAAAGCGCTTAAAAAAAAGCGCTTGCCATCCCTAGTACAGAACACAAACTGAGGTATTTGTCATGTACGTTCACGTTACACTCAGTTTTAGGGGGGGTATTTTGAGGGGGGGGTTTTTATTTCCTCAGCCGAAATTTAGGGGGGGTATTTCGAGGGGGGGGGGGTTAATTCAAGGGGGGGTTAATTCGAGGTAATACGGTATTTATCACCTTTTTAGTGGAAAATATGAAAAGTGAAGTGACAAGTAACTTTACTAAGTCACAGTAACTCATTTGAGCCTTGAGAACTCAGTTTGCTGCGGGGGGGGGGGGGGGGTAATGTTGGGGTGACCGGTCACAAGCACGACATGCACATAGGCCCGTTTTGCACATAGCATCAGTTATGTGCGAAACGGGCGTATGTGCGAAACGGGTTTATGTGCGAGATATGCCTGGCCCGTTGGAAACCACCGTGCCTGCATTTCTAGTTGAATCTTGGTGATTTGAAGCTAGTTAAATACGAAGAAATCATAATTTGATCGTGATCCTATAAACCTAACGAGCGACGACAGGGTACGCTTAAACAACATATTTCAATCATTAGATTGTAAGCGTCTGGTTCTTCAAATATTTTTTTAATGTGGATCTAAATGGAAAATTCAGAAATTGTGCGGTAAGACGGTGTTTTGGGTAACATAGCTGTTGTGATATCACAATTTTACTGTCGAAAATCTGGATAAAAATAACGCAAAAACTGCAGTTACTTTTTTGCAGGCCGCGGCATGTTGAACAAGAGATTTACCTAGTTCGGTTAAGGATTTATCACAAACAGCCGTTACGCATACCAATTCAATGATGCTCGATAATTATCTGAGCGCCATCACTGACATGAACATTATTTCTAACTCTCAGCTGGTGGTAAGGCCAGACGTTGCGCCAAACCTGTTAATATAACTAGTGATGGAAAGGCACCGGGGTACCGGTGCCCCAATGCTGGGTACCGAATGGCACCAGCACCGGTGGTGGTACAGTGTCCTTACAATTTTCAGAGATTCCTTGCCGATGCCGGTGCCATTTTTTTCAGAATAGCACCGGTGCCAGTTTTTTGCCGGTGCCCCAAAGTTCCAGGTGCCATTTGTAAGGAATGGCAGAGTTGCCGATGCCGTACGGAGCCATATTTCCCGGCGCCTTTAATATCACTTTTACACATCAAATTTTGCAATCCCAATTATGAAAAAAACCTGAACCCGCGATCACAACACTGAAACTATAAGACTGTGCAATTGTACAAGATCGTGTCTGGATTTACATCGACGACATCTTAAAAGTAAAAAACAGTTGGGTAAAAGTCCCTTCCAATGCGATTGAGTTGAATAGAACCTAAAGAACACTGTTCCTCTCACGCGATAGGAATCGTTCGTCAACGAACAAGTAATGTGATTTGACGTGATTAGTCTCGGTCGGCGGCGCGTTTGAAACACGCACCGACAGCAACCGTGAAAAATAACATCTTGTAAGTTTTCAGTCCTTACTTTCGAATCTTAAAATGCGTCCTTTTTTCGATCGCAAAACGTCTTACAGATAAGGATTGAATTCACCTTTTCCGGGCGTCTATAAGCGAGTATGGAGCCGGACAGAACTGTGAGTTGAACCTTCTGATATTTTTACAATCAAAATTATGAAAACAGTTTATGGAAGAATATTTATGAAGTTTGTTCACCGCAACTGCCATAAATTAGGACCAATAAAACTTAGAGAAAAACTCTGGCGTTCAATTTATTATGGCTTATATTTATTTACCCTCTATTTATCTGTTTTGTATTTTTCAATTGTTGGCAGCAATCCAAAAAATTGTACACATGCTTAAAAAAACAAAGTTTTTTCATTTCGCAACTTCCATTAAATGTGAGTTCGTGCGATTTGCAGCGAAACCGATGGAGCGTAGTTGGTGGCGACTCATGGAGACTGCAGTCGACGTCGCCCGAGCTAGTTTATCACAGTAAAAAAGCCGCGGCATTTGGCAGACTTCAACCGTTGACGTCATCACCGGCCGCGGTCAATTGGCAGCATGCCAACATTCAAGTTGAAGCCACACCCGACTTCCCGTCTTACGTGCGCCTACGACAGAGGGCGGAGCGTCCTACGATCTTTTTGCACCGGCCGGCGTCATTGTACACGTCGTCCAGGTCGATCAGGGTGGTCGACAGGAGCAGCGGCAACATGTTGGGCGCGATTGCTGAAAACGCACGGGTTTGTTGGGTTGGGTTCAAGGTACGTGACTGCAGGTGTTTGGATGTGAGGCTGGTCGTGCACTCTGTTGAATGTCATGTGGATGTGGGGTATATTTTTAACAATTTTTAGGTTTCACGTCTAATGAAATATTCTCGGTGAAATGTAAGTGTCTTTACTTTGGGCACTTTACATTTTACGCGATACATTTTTAAACTTTTTTAACATGACATTCTGCAAGGTCAGCTGCACTGGCCTCAGGGGTTGTTTGGGTCATCGCTCTTATAAATTTTTGTTCATGTTTTATCAAATTAATTGACCATTAAATATTACATGCACAGTTGTATTCACCTACATACCTATGTTTCATCCACCTATTTCGTGTTGGAACTTTTTCAAATTACATTTTTACCTAGAACTATACAAAGAGCCTGTTTTCCACTTTTGTTCAATTTCTAATTATCTAGTACTATCCGCATTCTCGGAACAAGTGCCCATAGGTGATTTATGAGCTGCGTTAAATTGCTCGCGCACTGTTCACCGCTATTTACATTTACAATTGCTCCCCAACCTTCTGAATTACTCTCTGTCACTGTTCTTTTACGTTCACATCCATTTTTTCTTACGTTTGGTGGCGTAGTATTTTTAGCGAACATTCCTGACTTGTGTTGTTTCAGGAAAGTGCCGCGGCAGCTACTTCTACTCCCGTGTTTTGGTGTGAAAAACCCTTGCTCCAAGGTCTTTTCTTTTCAGAGACCTTGCCTTGCCATTATCCTACAGAGATTTGAGTGTACGGCGACATGATTTTTACATGTCCCCGCGTGTCTGTAAATGGATGTTAAATTCTCGTTTGAACTTTTGATGGCACCATTCTTATTTTACCTATCTCAAAATAGGTTCGATTTTCTTCCAATCCACTGATTTGAATGGGTTCACATTTGTTGTTACGTGTACATCACCAGTATTCGTTCGATAAAATTGGCTTTTTGAAGGAGCGCGCTGAAATGCGGTCGTTGCCGTTGTCGTTTGATTTTCTGGTGGAATTTCATCCCCATAAATAAAAGCTTTTCAAAAACTAAACCGCTAAGAGCAATGTTGAATACTTTTATAAAGCACTATTCATCGTTAAAGCCGGAATTAGAGCTCAGCGTCGATTCGACGTGAAATGACGACGTGAAATGACGACGTTAAATGACGTCGTGAAATTAATTACACAGGTGTGGATCATGCTCAGGGGTCTCGAATGGGGGAGGGGGGGGTTGGGGGGGGGGGGTTACCCCCCCAAACTGCCCAGCTATCTATCTATCCCGGAGGCCGCTCAGCTATCTATCTATCCCGGAGGCAAAATTTTGGGCTACTACCCCCTAAACCCCCCACCCAAATCGCCCAGCTATCTACCTATCTGGAGCGATTTTTCAGAAACTATACCCTAATTTTCGCTCACAATCGCTATTTTTCATACCTATATATAGATCTTCACCTCCAAAATCACTGGTTCATGCGTCTAACTGCCTATTTTCAGCTTTTTTAAGTACTATATGCTCTTGTATACCCATTTTGAGCTATTTTACACCTACTTTTAGCGATTTTTCTCCCTTTTCTTCCTTCTATGCCCCGAAAAAGCCTATATATCGAACCACCACAACCCCCCCCCAAACCCCCCCCAACCCCCCCCCAGAAAATTTTTCAGCTATCTATCCCTCTGGAGGAGCGATTTGCTATCTATCCAACCACTCGGAGGGTCAAAATTCAAGATACCCCTGATCATGCTACGGGTCTACAATTTTCTAAGGATAATATAAGTATGAATCAATACCTTAATCGTGTCCAATACTGAGTGTTATCAGCCACAACTAGAGCGCTAGTCTGACGTGAAATGTCAAGTTGTTCCCTGACGTAGTTGTGGCTGATAACACTCAGTATTGGACACGATTAAGGTATTGATTCATATATTATCCTTAGAAAATTGTAGACCCGTAGCATGATCCACACTCGTGTAATTAATTTCACGACGACATTACACGTCGTCATTTCACGTCGAATCGACGCTGAGCTCTAATTCCGGCTTAACAGTCATAATAGTAATAATTTTAACGTTTTTTTCATTATCTCATTTAACTTCAGTTTGGCATGCTTGTAAATATACGCGAATGAAACTCTCACGAGAGTCACACTGACGCACGCATAAATTTTTTTGCAGGTGCTGCATCCACGATTCCGGCACTGATAACGCTTTTTGTCGTTATTTTGCCGGAACCTAAACTTGTAAAACGCGCTGTAAAATTGGCTCGCAGCTTTCATTGTTTGCTTACCTGAAATTTGCATCGCTGTGCGTCCTGGCGACGAGCTTTTGCGCATCGTTTCACAAATATTTCTATTTAAAATGCACTTCACTTCACACCTGGTGCGTTCCACTAGCTGCTGACGTAAAGTATAGCTATAATAGTTAAAAAGCCATTGAAGCGGATTTGTTGGGTCTCCCCTGGTATTTATTTACCCATGCGCAGCTGGGCTTTTATAACTCATTTGATACTGTATAAATAAATATTTTAAATAAATAGTAGTGAAATGCAAATTCTTGACCACTTATTAAAGTGTGCCCGAGTTGTGTGAGTAACACTTATGCAACACGTTTTCTGGTACACACCTGTGTGAACTTATTTTTATAAATATTTGTTGATTTCATTGGTATAATAACTTTCAATACCTACTATAGTACTCTTGTTATTGGAAGTAACCTTGAATTTGCTATGATAAATGTGTATCGTGAGTGTTTTGATTTCAACAGCAGGTGTTTCTCGAAAGAATCCTTGAGAATTCACGCCTTTTCCTTTTCTTCAAATGTTCATTTTTCATTTTGGTATAATGTGTATAGTGAAATGAGAAATATGTTTCACTGAGCGTTGTATGGATACACACATTTCCTAATTGCCTGAGAAAAATATTTTAAATTATAAAACAAGCCAGTCCCCCTCCATTTTTGAACGTTACCATGTGTTTTCTATTTTGATTTGGGACCTCTGAAGATAGCTAGGACAGTTAGAGCGTCTCTGCAAACGAAAGAGAGCTGAAAAATATTGTTGCTGTGCGGGCTTTCTGTATAAACCCATGAGAAGGGGGTGCATCATTTAGTATGCTAGTCACTTAGTATGACGCGGAAATGCACGGTTGGTATGCTTTAGTGCCTCATTTCAAGTGCTATTTACGGTGCTAGAAGTGAATTGAGAAGTAAAAACGTAAAAAACACAAGACAAGTGATAAGACAATGCTTAAAAAATATTTAACAAATTCACTTCACTTCTAATGCTCATGAAATCCATCTTAAGTGTCACATTTGATGAGCAAGAATGAGATGATTTCATGGTGCCATAAATACAAAGTGTAGCTACCGTAAATCCTCGAATAAGCCCCCCCTCGAATAACTCCCCCCTCGAATAACTCCCCCCTGTAAACTGACTGAGAAAAAAATAACT
Organism: Sphaerolaimus hirsutus; assembly: GCA_964036195.1. Lineage (NCBI taxonomy): Eukaryota > Metazoa > Nematoda > Chromadorea > Monhysterida > Sphaerolaimidae > Sphaerolaimus > Sphaerolaimus hirsutus. Next base: position 14,114,450 of record OZ038458.1, read on the forward strand.
CCCCCCCTCGAATAACTCCCCCCTCTTTTATGGGTGGGAACAAAGTCCACGTATAAAAAACATATGTATGTATATGATCATTAAAAGCATTCATTATTTAGCAGTTTATGCACACTAGCATTGATTTTATTGCATGAATTACGGGATTTCTATTCTGGCTCACACGTTTATGCAGCCTACTTAACCCCATTCAGATGATATACTGATCAAGTATTTTACTCAATATTCCGACGAAGAAATAACTCCCCCCCCTCGAATAAGTCCCCCCTCAAAAAATTCTGGGGAAAAAATAACTCCCCCGGGGACTTATTCGAGGATTTACGGTAGTTGTCATGTCAAGCGATGCCTCTCAGCTTTTTGGCTGCATACCAAACGACTAGCATCCTAAGTCGTCTGGCCTCCATGAGAATGTCTTGACCTGGGTTTGCACGCGATCTTTAAAACTGATATTTCATGAAAAAAAATCAGAGCTTTTCACCACATTTGGTGGTGTAGCACCCCTTTTTGTGTGCTTTTTAGCTTATACGATAAGCTGTGAATCATTGGGGGAAGTGTAAATACAAATTTCTGCTTATAAATGCCCATATCAAACATGCTTTTTCATAGCATAGATAGCTGAAAGGGGAAAAAATCGCGAAAACAGGCAAAAATCGCGAAAACATGTGTGTTGGCGAAAGCCGCGACTTTGAAGGTGAAAAAGTATAAAAAGGTACGAAAATCAACGATTTTCAGCGAAAATTGGGGCAAAATTTCTCAAAAATCGCTCCATATAGGTAGATAGCTGACCGATTTGGGGGATATATAGCCAAAAAAATTTCCTCCGACATAGATAGATAGCTGAGCGGCCTCCGGGATAGATAGATAGCTGGCGGATTTGGGGGGGGGGGGCAGCCCCCCCAGCGCCCCCCAAGAGACCACTGTTAAGCAGTGTATTTAAGCAGTGATATTTAACCAACCCTAGTCGTTGTCACTATCACTTTCACTTCGTTCCTTTTCAATATCAGTTCAGTTTTTCGAAGAGATCATCAAGTCCTCTCAATGAAAGACAAACCATGAACCATAAAAATATATTTACCGTATATCCTTGAATAAGACCGCTCCCTTGAATAACTCCCCCTTATGGGTATTTGATATGTGTATCCAAAATGTGTATTTGAATGATTTGAATGCGGATAAGCACGAATTTTAGCATGAATACATTGTTTTTGCTGTTGTTGTACTGTAAAATACCTGCATTACATCAGTTGGCAGAATGCATTCATACAATGAATAAAGTACAATTTTTGAGGAAAAAATAACTCCCCCCCTTGAATAACACTCCCTTGAATATCATCCTCCCTTGAATAACTCCCCATCCAAAACTTCTGACGAAATAATAACTCCCCTGGTATTTTATTCGAGGATATATGGTAGATATTTAGCATCACACTGTTTTGATTGCTTTTTGCCACAGTAAAACAGCCAGAACCATCAGAATTTGAATGTGATGATTCAAACCTCTGAAACTTTGAAACTTTTGGAACAATAAATGCAATGTGACAGGGTTTATTTCATTGCCTAAATGTTACAATGAATATTATCTTTTTATGATTGAAATTTTTTAAACACTTCTTCGTTTCGCTATTCTATAAGTTTAAAGACTACATTTACTTTTGGTCTCAGTACCTATACGTCCAGCCACTAACAATTCAAAATCTATTCTATTCTTCTAACTTCACATGCAGTTCAAATAAAATATCTACTAAAATGTGAGGGCAGTGACTAAAATGCGGCCCAGTGGGCCGTTTGAACCATGTTCACAAATATTTCAAATCCATGCACAATTTCACTACTACTCTACGCTTTTTGCGGCCGCAATGATAGCTTATCGTTCACGACCATGGGAGACCTCAGTCCGACGTGGAATGACCTTGAAATTCTACCAAATGCTGCCCAATTGATTTCGGAATCTAAAAGCCCTGCCGCTGCGTTTTTATAGCCCCCTTCGCTGTGTATTGAAGCGGGAAATTATTGGTTAAATGGCCGGCCATTCAAAGAGAACCCACAAATAGAATACTTGTAAACTCGGCGGACATGAAACGAATCAGCGATTCGGCCCTTCGTTACCAATGACGAATGTTTTTTAATTCGAACTTGTATGGACGGATTCCATTCGGTTCACGATAAATTTGATCCAATCAGACTTTTTATGCGAGAACGATGTGAATTTGATAGACAAATCGTTATAGAAAGTCGGATTGTTAGGTCTTAGGTAAGATCTTATCGTCGCAGTCACGACAAATTCATTCAAAAAATTACGTATGAACTTACCGCTGCGTCCAAGTTACTGTTGCGTTTTATACGAACGAAGTAAAAGACGCATGATTTCCGTTCGCGTCAACGATAATGACCGCAGAATGCAATTAAGTCAACACAAGTGTCAACTCGTGTGTGGGCTGCCATTAGCGACCAATTGCGGTCGCTTAATCGCATTCCGCAGTCAGTTTTGTTGCCGCTGACGGAAATCCTGCGTCTTTCATACCTGGTAACATTCTCGCAAACGGTAACTTGGACGTGTGCCAACTAAGAATATACGCAGTTGTACGAAAATTCCTTAGACCATTGACTTCTATAATGTCCATCGAGTTTAATTCTATCCATTGTTCGGTGCCTTTGGCCGTACGCGTGCAAAAACTATACGCTCAGCTGTTCTCGATTCCGGATTTTCGAAATGTCGATGTCAAATTTGTCAAATTTTTGACAAAAGTTTGCTTTTTGTAACCTTGAAATTCAATATGAGCTCTGAGAAGTAAAACAGTGAGCACGTGGCGCTGAAAGTGGACACCCTAATTTTGCCATTCCCAGGGGGATTTCCGTATAGTTGTGTCCCGGGACGCGTGATCACCTTCATTTGTGCACTTCTGCCGAGAATTTGACGCGAGTGGCGCTTTTTTCCTGAATAGAACGGTGGCTTTTCAGTTGACGGAAATCGGCTATCATGTGAGTGTTTTTATACCTTTGTCAACTCAAGTCAACGTGTCGTTTGTTGGGAGTGACTGCTATTTCTTGAGAACGCAACATTATCCGATAAGCGGGGGCTCGATGTTCTCGGTGTTTTGTAGAATTGGTGGGAATATTGTTGACAATCACGTCTGTTCTGACGATTAGGTAGTATAGCTTCATCAATATTGGTGTGTTAATTTGTTCACGCGCGGTTAGCTTCCATTTTTTTCTGTGTGCATGGAATAGACATTGTCCCCCACCGAGTGCCATGTAAAATGTCATACAAATTTGTCAATTTTCATGCAGTGTCAAAAGTTCAGTGACAATCTTTTTTATTTTTCGTTTTAATTTGCGTTTTTGCATCATACTTTACTTTGGCAGTTTACTTTACGGAGTGCGGGTATGCCCTTTGGGAATTTTATCATTGGCTCATTGGGAATTTTATCACATTCGGTTGTCTTTGTTCCAGAGTTGTTAAAAGTACTGAACTTTTTGAAAGTAAACGTAAACATTTTTTTTTATTATATATTATTGACTTTAAGTATTTATTTTAACTCACCGCTAAGTACAGAAAACGTAAAATCAAGTTTTTATCTACTTTTCTTCATGAGTAAATTATTTCTGTTCCCTGAAAACATGAAAATGGATATTTTTTGATAAATTTTGGCACAATTTTCACACAAAATCACAAATTTACTATTTAATGTGTTTTTGCCGATTGTTAAGCTATTTTGTATATTTTACCATATTTTGAACTTTTTTCTCCCTCTTTAACTTTCTCTTCATGCCTTTCAAAGCCCTATATAAAAATTATCTGAAATACGTTTTCTGTACACGCGTACTTTCAAAAACCACTCTAGTTCCGAGTATTTTTCCAAGTTTCGAGTGAGTACCGGTATTTTTTCGGGAGGAAACGTAAACGTATTTACGCAGTACTCGAGAGTACGTATTTATCGAGTAAACATAAATACGTTTTGAAAAATATGCTTTGTTCTAGTTAAAACAAAACTGAACGAATTTCTGCTAACGACTCTCGGATTTTGTTACGTCAAACGTAAACCCTGTGGTAGGGGTTCAGATTTGTCAAAGGCTGGATATTCTGTTGTTATTCACATTCGGTATGTCTTTTGATCTGTCACAACTAGGTAGTGGTGGTCGGAGTTTTTTAAAAAGCATTTTAAAAACGTTGTGTTTTTTCTGCCGGTAAAAAAATTTGGGATCGTGATTGGCATTTCAAATTGACAAGATCCGGATCGGGATTGGTGCTTTAGGATCGGGATCGCTTAATCCTGGAAATTATCGGGATTCGGTATCGGGATCCCGTTGCAACCCTAGAGGGGCAACCCCCTGGGTAACCATATTTAGGTGCTTTTAGGAAAACGTTTTTTTCATCCCTATTTTCTCCCAGTTATGAGTGGTTTTAATGTCTCCCTTTTCAACAGAATTTAACATAAGTAGTATTTGATTGAATTAATTGTAGTAATTCAATCAAATACTACACATGGATGAAACGTGTGTACCGTTGTTTCTTGGGGTTGCTTTTGTCAGACACTTTTTATATATACTAGATACATAGATTTGAAGATTTGAAGTAACGTAGACTGAATGTCAACTCCCTGGAGGAGCAAAATTACTGGTGTGTGAAGTTTCAAAATACATTTGATGTCCAGACTGGGTAGTCATAGTTTTTTATCCAAATAAGAAAAGTGTTTATGGGGTGACCTCTAAATAGCCTATACGGTGGGGTTCATATTATCTTGAAGGGGCCTACTCAAGAGTATACTATACTTTTTAGAATTCCACCGCCTTAATTTGCGTTCGGGGCAACTCAAGCTAAGTACAGAGTAAATATTTTAATGTCCCCCCGCCTCGCTCCACCGATATATCACTTTCATTGAAACGCAGAGCTGAGCTGAAAACCGCAAGCCAACGCGCAAGTGCCGCCGGGCAGAAGTGGAATGCGTCACGGTTTGATTGACAGCAGCAAGTTCTTTTTTGCACAAATCCATAAAAAAACCTAGAGCTATAGCTGCTATCCTTGCGCAACTTCCTGAACCTCCAGTCGAACAATTTCGAACGGCGCGGAAATCTTGAAAACTTCGCCACCGGCCCGATTTCGCCGCCCGCCGTGACCCATGCTAACTCAGCTGAAAGCTTCGTTTCTGAACAGCATGCCTTGGAAGAGAAGAAAAAGGTGTGTCAGCGCTGTGGATGTACCAGATGAGACTCAGAAACCATCAAAGAGACCGCACCACCGCAAGCAATTTGGCTGCTGGCCATTTTGTGGCTGTGTTTTGTGGCCGCAAGCTGGCACTGCGCCAATTGGAGCCAAATGCGAGGAGTTGCCATCTTACCAACCTGCCAATGGAAGGTCCACCCTGCAAAAGTGCAAAGCTGATGGCAGTAATAGTGATTCTACTGATGTGTGGATTGGCAATGGCAACAATGAGCAGGGCAATGTGAAAAGGTGCAACAGTGGGCCGTATGATGCAGTGGATGAGGTTCAGTTCCAGGCAAACGCGAAGCTTGCAGTTCTTTCTGAGGTTTGCCCCATTCTTTATTCTCTACTGTAGATTTTGTACGCATCACATAAATGATCAGCACCTAAATATAAATGATTAAAAAAACCACTCCAGAAAACGACATATGGCAGAATTCCATACAAAATTGATTTCATTGGCCACAGTTTTATTGAACGTGATTTCGACAGACTGGTGGTCTGTAAGCTCTGTCACGGTCCAATTTTGGGTTACACGTATCAGTGTAGTAGTGAGTTCTTTTGAGTATTTCTGCTCGTTCTCATACTTCCAGCAGTCAACTTAATTCATGCCTCGTACATTCTTTCAGGTTGTGGACAATGTGCACATGCGAAATGCATAGCCAAGGTAATTTGCCGCTCATTTCGCTTCCTTTATCTCTATTCCACTAGTTTATGTATTTACATAATCATTATTCAACGCTAATTACCATTTTACCATGAAGCCGTTCACCACATTTGCATGTCATATCATTCTCTCACACATGAGTGCGTGCGCGGCACTTATCGCTAAAAGTGTGCCGTTGTACCACGTATTTATTTACATTCTTTCTTGTTGGGGATTGTGTCTGCGGGATGTGGACCCTGTCAAACTATAGTGGCTGATGAGCCGAATCCGCACTGACATGTCATTGTCAAGCTGCGTTGACATTTCCCTTTCGAGCTTTCTCGCCGCGCGTCAATCGAGGCCCCGTTTCATGTGTGCTGCTTAAGTGGCGCCCATCTCCCCTCTTGAGGCCCAATAGAGCAACAAATTTGTTCGGGTATTCAAGCACGCCGAATAGCTGCCTGGCGGCACATTTTAGCTTATTGTATTGTGTGTGCGCGCGGGTCGGGCAGAAAATGGTCGCGAAAGCGAAATGCTTGAAGCGCATGCATGGCACGCGCCGCGCCGACGAGACGCGCGGCACGTTAGCTCGACTGCATTGTGCCGTGCAACGCGGCCGTGGTCGCACAATGCGGCCGGCAGCACTTTGCTTCAATTGCGGCAGAGAATGCGATATGGCCGCCGCTCTGGCACATTTCGCTTTGTTCTGTGGCGTTTCGGCCACCGTTGAATTTTATTCACATTGATGTGGTGGCTCTTTCAAATGAGTCTTTTTCACTTTTTTGTAAACCCCATAATATTTGCTTGGTGCAGACTCGTAGCGTAGGTTAGCATATGTTTTTATGGTTACTTATCAAAATTCCCTAGCTATTTTAAATTTCATACATTGAGCTTCGCATGCGGCACCCCAATTCATGGTTATGAAGGCACTCCATTTTTCATTTTTCTTACCGTGCTTCCGACTCACATTCATAACAGAGAATTTCCTTGAGCAGTTATATTCGAACTAGCAGAACTATTCGTTAAAAAAATTCTACTCTCCTTAACACTTTTGTTGCTTATGCGTTTAAGTTTGCTGAAATCCTTACAAATGTTTTTTTCTACTTGCGCAAGAGCAAACGCTGCAACTTTATGAAAACCGTTTAGAGGTGCCAATCTCTCCAAAAACCGTTTTGAGAAGGTTTATGGACAGCTGCCCCTTCAAGCATAAATACAAAATGCAGTTTCCATTGACGATCTTTCGCTCAATAGAAGACGCGCTCTAACTTTTTTCCAGCTAATCAACCAACGTATTTATTTCCCCTTTTTCTTGCACCTCAACCGATCTTCCAACCCCATATGCATTCCATGCAGCCAATATTTTCATCTTTATAAATACCAAATACTGGAAATGTTGAAATTTGTCACCTCTCCGGCGACCGCCGGCCACAGAAAGCGATGCAGATCCAACAAGTGTAATTCAGCCAGAGAAAAGGGATCGAGCAGTTTTGTTACCAAGATTGAATGCAAGCAGCACCGGTCCCGTCAGGTAAATTGTTCTGGGCGAGTTCTTATTGTGAATAGATACCGTAAACTCTTGAATACGTCCTTCGGTGATTTTCAGCACAGTTGTTAAAATGTATTTACATTTACTCAAAAAATACATATACTGAAGTACTTTGTAAATACATATACATATACCTTAAAAAAGTACCCGTACTCACCTGTACGCGTACTTTTGAAAAGTACATGTGTACGAAAATGTATTTTTGTCGCTAAAATCGCAATTTTTGTTGCTAAAATATGATAATCTTGAAGAAATCACAACATTTTTCTAAATAAATACTATTATGTCATCCAGTGCAGAATTCGCTCTCACATGTGAAAAAGTACTAACTTTTACATTTTCCATGCAAAAAGTACCCACTTTTACATGAATAAACTTTCTATGAAGAAAAGTATTTGCTTTTACATTTTCCCAGGGAAAAAGTGCCCGATTTTACATTTTCTTGGGAAAAAAAGTAATTTACTCACATGTACTCATGAGTACGGGTAAAAAAAGTATTTTACATTTTCTGTGTTTTACATTTTCGGTGTTAAAAAGTATTTTACATATACGTATACTTTGAAAAAAGTTCAGTACATATTTATACCAACTCTGATTTTCAGACATGTTTGGAACAGTTCCTTATGCAGTGTTTACAGGAAAAATTAGCGACGACAAAAACTTTTTAATTTGAAGTTTCATATTTCAAAGAGTGAGTTCTGTATTTTCGAGAAAAGGTAGCGAATTTAGTTAAATTTCGGATGTGCTTTCGTACTCGGTGCGAATAGTTGTGCTATTCGAGGCGGTGTCAATTGCCCCGGATTGCTTACACGGGTAGCCTTTCAGTCTGTTATCTTGTTTCCACTCCCAGACCCTGTAAAATTCCAGGACTTTTTACGTGACTTTTGTCACTCTGCATTACATTTTACGTGGTCTGGGAATTTGTTGTCAATTTAGACGCCCCCTCTAGATTTCGAATAACTTGTCACTGGGTGGTCGGATTAACGTCAAATTTTAGGTCAACCTTAACTAAATAGGTAAGGATCCCTGAAAATATGGCTCCGATAGCTCCGCTCGTTCTCAAGTTATTCACGCAAACACCAAGAATTGTCGCTTTACTACCACCTCGCGGCAATACACATTGACAAAACAGAAGCTGCAGATGAAACCCAGATCGGTTGCAGTTGTCTATTCATAAGAGTGGTGGTTACATTGAGTGATTATTTGCTGCATTTTGTGAGTCGGTGCACACCACTCCCTCATAATAAAATTTTTGCACTGGTTATTATGCGTTTTTTTTCGCTCAATGCCATCCTATCGTTCACGAGGTGTTGGTAGTGACAATTACGCGTTTGCATGAATAACTTGAGAACGAGTGGAGCTATCGCAGCCATATTTTCCGGGATTTTTTCCTATTTAGTTGTTAATGTTAACCTAAAATCTGACGTTTATCCGACTACCCAGTGACAAGTTATTCGAAATCTAGAAGGGGCGTCTAAATTGCCGCACCCTGTATAACTCTCCAGCGACAGTTACTCATTACTTAGGTATATGAAATTGGGCATGTCGTTGTCAGTATTTACACCTTAGTAGTGTGTAAACATCACTGATTTTTCTCATGACTATAAAACTTTTCAATTGACTTATGAAACTTTTGCACATTTTTTGTCATCACAGAAAGGCGTGTTTCGTTCAGAAAAATGCATAGGGTGCGGTCGGCTGAGTATATTGACTCGCTTTTGAATCCGTACGAAATCGTACTCATCCAGCACATTTCACATTTATTTATCATGTTTTACGCTGATTCAAATTTCATCCTATTTCTACATTTTGGTTAATGATCGTCACGACACCAAGAATGCATGGAACCTGTTCCTTGCGCTGCGCATTGCACTGCGTTGAACACCTTGTATTTATGTATGCTTTTACCGGGTTGCGGGCGACATTGCATGCAAAATATTCACGCACCATTTACGTACTATAAAATTTATATGACACGGGTTCAATTATGTGGTTATATCAGATTGAGGTATTGCTGTGATACCAATGTAAATATTCTGTTAACTTAATACAGTAGATGAAAGCTGTCCAAAAACGTGACAGTGGGAAAATCCTTTCTGTGTTTGCGTCAAAATTGAATCACTATGTTTTTATTTTGTCACACTTCACTCTTATGAAATATATTTCAATATGTTCAGTCACCATCTATTGAATGTATTTATATTCCATTCCTCAGCCCACCAGCGCGCGCATGCAATTATGATACACCCGGAATATGCTCATATTTATACGCCATTACGATTATGTATGATTATTATTGCTTATGGCGATCTGATATAATGCGGTTGAATTCCAATTTCAATAATAGTCGCCTACTCTATCATCTTTCTTATGTTCCAAAATGGAAGGTTTCAGCGACTGTTTTAAAGCTGGTCGCTCTATAAGGAAAGCACTGACAATGCGTGTTTTTTATAAGTCCATCATTTTTCCAAGTGTTGATTTTGTGACCGGTGGTGAAAGTTTGACGCTGGCAAAATGGCGAAAGATAGCGCAGTGGTGATATATGTGTAAAAGATAGGCCAAGCAATTGGCAAACGGGCTCTTTTCTGGCGATACGTCATGCTGCAGCGACGTCTTCCATGCGTTTCCGTGCAGCAGCGCTTAGCGCAGCGCGCAGCTCCAGCGGCTGGCAGCTACGCATCTGCTGCCTCACTTGGCCCCAATTGCGAAGTGGGATTAATGAGTCCCCTGGCGACGGCCGGGCGCCTGACAGCGATTTGCGGCCGGTGGCAAGCACGCCGGCCCTATTTACGCACATACACACCACCGTTATCTTTCACTTTCGGCCGCGCGGCGGCGCCAGCTTCTCGAGTAAGCACGCTGACATTCCGGGGATCTAAGGCTCAGGGCGTCGCACTTCACAGGGCCGTGCCGCGTTTATGGCCGTCCGTCGCGCCGTTGCCGCCGGCGCGGCTCACGTTCGCGCCGCGCGATGCAGTTGCGGCTTGGCGGCCGGCTTGAGCTGAAATATTGCCGCCGATACGTCTTCAGTGCGACCGGTCGCTTGTCATGTTGTGGACACCCCAGGCCGGCGGCTTATGCATATTGCGTTGACGCATTAGTTTTGTTTTGAAAGTGTTCCACGCGCTGTCGAGTTCAAATGCGTGCTCAGCCAATCGGAACACGATTTTATCTGATTTTGGGCTATTTTCGTTTATATTTATATCGTTAAATTGGTTGTTTTTTGTTTGTTTTTAAGCGGTTTCAGCGGACGCCGGACAGCGATTTATCCGTTGATTTGACGTGCTGTATAGGTTTTATTGCAATTGAAATTGTTCAATATGAAAATTCGGTTCACTTATAGTGGGCCCATGTTTCACGTGTATTGGTGGGTTCGGTTTCCACGTTGGTGAACACGATTCGAAATTGTCCTTTTACTGGTGTGAAAGGTTGATTTACCTGCGGCGCGACCTTGCGTTTTGCATTTCTGCTGTTACCGCTGCGCATGTATCCGTATTCCATTTGACAATGCGAGAATTTCACGTACAAATAATTTGTGGTTACGAATGTGCTAAGCCTCAATTTGTAGCCATTATGTGCATTTGATTGATTGTTCGCGTTCGGTTTTGTGCCCGAATTTCGGTTAATGAAATTTTTTGAAAGTTTTAGAACTTATTCCTTTATTCTTCAGACTGAAGAATTTATTAGGTAGGTAATGATCTTCGTTCTCGTTACCTCAATTGAGATGCGCTTTTATGATTCACACTTCCTGGGATTGTGCATTTTACTTTCGCCCGATCGATGACGACCATTATATTACTTATTTAAGTTTTATTCAAATGTGTCGCAAATCTAAGTAGCCAGTGGTCACTTCCTATTATTGATGCACTGAATAAACAATTCCGGAATTTTCAATTCGAAGAATTATGGCGATTGCTTTATAAGCTAGATTAGTGTAAATATATAATGTCATTTTATACACAACTGTCGCATTTTGCTAAGAACGCTAAGTTTAACTAAATTCGTAAATATTTTGAAATTTGGCTGCAGCTCTGTGTTCGCAATTGATTCAGCTGCTATTACCTAGTTAGGTTTTACTCTTCAGAACTGCTTGGCAGCAACGGCCACCTATTCCATAAGAAAGAATACAGTTACCGTATTTCTTCTAATAGAAGAGCGCCGTTCTATTTTTTTCGTCAACTTTTTTACCTGCCGTTCTATTAGAGGTGCCGTTCTACTGGAGGCCGCCGTTCTATTTTTTCACCAATATTTTGCAGACATTTTTCATTTGAACATGGTGTTTTCAATGAAAAATGAATTACATTTTAGTATGGGAGCACCAATTCAAACAAAACCAAATGTGAAAATAACCCTGAATCATAGATATGAACACCTTGGATGTTCTCACCACCCATTTTTCTAATATTTGTGTGTTCTGGCACTCTTCCAAGGTATTTCTACCTGTGGCTCTATTAGAGGTGCCGTTCTATTGGAGGCTGCCGTTCTATTAATTTCGTGAGTGCAAAAAAGTGTCAAAATCTGCCGTTCTATTGGAGGTGTCGTTCTATTGGAGGTGCCGTTCTATTGGAGTTATGCCGTTCTATTAGAAGAAATACGGTATTACCTTTATTTGCCTACTTATAACCTCTTCTTATTCACATGCCATGCATTATCTGCCGCACTCAAATACAGACGATAAGGCGAATTTGCGTGTGCTCCGACCACCACACTAAACAGCGTCCATGCGACCCACAGCCGCAGCTACGGAGCACACTTTTGACTCAGCGGCGCGGTCATGTGGTGCCCGTCGTCGCTGCTGCCGCACGGCTGTCTGACCGGCAGCGACTCGAGCGCCAGTTTAGCCGACAGGCACGCCGCCGGCAGATTGGTCAGGAACACGTCCGCCTTTGAGCACATACACGAGCAGGCGCTGCGCGGTTCCGAGGTACTATGATTTGAGGGGATCGGGTGATCCCTGTCTTCCTGGATATGTCTCTGTTATTTATACTTATGTCCCTTGAATGAAACATTTATGATTTCGTCAAAAGATAATTTACATACCTGTCAATTATACAGGATATTGCTTAGATCAGCTTAGAAAAGAAAAGAAAGTAACTTTTGATCCTTCATTAATATTTCAGAGGTATCTGCAAGCAAGTATACCTAAATACATGCACTGAACGCTGCTACGATATTGCTCAACAAATGTTCTGACATATAAATGCATTTAATATAAAATTCATGCATTTTTGTATTTTTAAAAATCTCCAGTAGAGGTCGATAAGTTTATTATTTTTGTGGGAAAGCATTGTAAGAAAGTCGATAAGTCCATTGTAGACACTGATTTCTAAAAGTCCATAAATTGCACATAAGACACATTTATCGTGGCTGGGAACAAAAATTCTGTCGCGAACAAGAAGTCAGTTAGTCCACCTGTTTACTGGATGTCTTTCAAGATGTTTTTTGTTCCTGTTAAATACATTTTGTGAAAAGGCCAACTTCTCACATCTTTGTTGAGAGGACAGGTGAACAATTTCACACATTATAACAACATTTGGAACTTTAAGATAGACTGCGAGTACGCACATTGGACATGCATTGCTGGCAGAGAATTGGAAATGAAACTTTTGAATGCAATTTTCTCGAAATCAGCTTTTTGGGGTTATCAACTTTAAGAAGTAGAGGTTTCATTTATACTTTCGCTTTTTCACGGTATGTTGTCAAAGAGCAAGTTGAAAATTTGTCTTTTTGTTTGTCCATTTGTTATGAAGGGGGGTATTCAGGTTCGGAACTTACAGTGTTCAGAATATTTTTCACGTTTTCTCTTTGAAATGTTAGCAGTGAGTTGATGTGTTATTATTTTTGAGTGATTAGAACTAGCTATGTCTTCACATATCGAGCATTTATTTATTATTTATTTCATTCAGACACTCTTTATATATCTACATACATATTTATTTTATCAATCACACACTATTTTGATCAGGAAACAGCATAGATATTATCTACCACTTTCGCCATTGAAACATATTTTTCCCTCCCACAGGTGCAAGATCCATGCAGCACCGGAACTATGATTGACGCCAATGCAAATGGAGCCATATTGAACAAGGAGCACAATCAAACTTCACTGGTGAGTGATAATGTGGTGAAAGTTCGGTGCGTTTGTAGACTGCTCAGCGACCCATTCGGAGCTCCGTCAAAATGCCATGTTAGGTGAAAAATGTCGTGAAATCTTCAAAACATCACGTAAACTGTTCCGTAAAACCATCGCAAATACCCTGTCAGGTAAGAAAGTTTACCGAATTAACTCGAATAATTCCCCCGCTTTGAATAATTCCCCCCTAGAATAATTTCCCCTGTAAGACGAGTGAGGAGGAGATAATCCCCCCCCCCAAAAAATTCGACCTTATGGCATATTAATGATAAATTGGTTGTGCGTAATTTTAACAAAAATGGCATCGTATGTTGTTAATAAAGTATATTTCATGACAGGGGTTTTGTAGATTTGGGGGGGTTCATATAGATAGCAAATCGCTCCTCGGGAGGGATAGATGGCTGAAAAATTTTATGGGGGGGGGTTCGCGGGGGTTCAATATATAGGATTTTTCGAGGTAAATATAGAAGGAAGAAAGGGGGAAAAATCGCTAAAAGTAGGAGAAAAACAGCTAAAAATAGGTATATAAGTACATATAGTACAAAAAAAGCCGAAAATAGATAGCTGGGCGGGCCTCCGGGATAGATAGATAGCTGGTGGATTGGGGGGGGGGGTAACCCCCCCCCCCACCCCCTACTAAACCCCTGTTTCATGAAATGAGTTGATAGAAACATGCTTGAACATTTTGACGAAATAATAATTCCCTCCTTGAATAACCCCCCTCGAATAGTCCCCCCCTCAAAGATTCTGACGAAAAAATAATTCCCCAGGGGAAAACTTCGAGTAAATGTGGTAGTTTCAGATACCCTTTAAAGTGATTTTGTATATTTTTATTTTTGGTCAGTCTTCCTGGCGCAGATCCAAACGTTAATGCATATTATGGTAACATCACTTTTAGTCAACCTTCATCTCTACTCACTGTTTTCTCCACCCAAAGCTTAAGTCAAGTTCACGTACATATCTGCAAGGAGCATAGCGCATAAGATAAATGCCTCTAGCCTCCTTCCTCTGGCAGATAATGACAGTCTTTTTATGCGGTAAAGTGTGCTCTGCGAGTAACAAGTGGCTAGCTCAGTAGTATCGTAAGGTGTTAGTACACGGTCAGAAGTTTGCAAATATGCGCTTAGCTTACAACTGTTGCTTCACTCGCTGGCCAATTTCATGGACTGAGTGTGAGTGAAGTGAATGTTTTGTTTTGTAGAAAATGTGTAGAAAATTTGGTGACGTCATAGTCGCCAGGTTTTACCAAAAAATTATGTGTGCTCCCCACAATTTTGTCACAACATTGGTGGGTGGGCGAGCAGTTGGTGAGCAATTCCATCAAAATACATCTTTGTCATTCCCCAGCTGAGGCTTCCTCGTCGACTTTTTTTTGCTTCGACCAAATAAATATAACCAGGCTGCTACTGTCGTATATATTGCCGCTCGGGCTGCCGCAAAACAGACAGCCAACTCCCAACCATACAATAAATATATAAATAGCATATGAAATGGGGGACCATAAATCATTTTCTATGTATGTATTGGTGCAATCTGCATTTAATTCCAGCCATTTCTCACCGGTGGTTACTTTTTTTCATGTAGAATGCCGCCCAGTGTTTTTGGTTTCTTCTGGTCAACCGGAAGAATTTACGGAAACTGCCTCATAAAAGCTGGTCGTTAAGTGACACTTCCAGGTTTAGTAATTTCAGGAATTTCAGGAAAGTTTTGTCATTCTAGACGAAACATAACATTTGCTGGCACATTACGTGGGCGCGTGCCCGACAGTGTCAAATTTCCTCAGAACTTGTGCCCCCAAATCGCTTTTGCCCCTAATGCCTTCCACGCTCCCACAGAATCCATTTATGACGGTCCGCAGGCCACATTTTGCGCTGCAGAGCAGTCGGTTCAATTTTTGCCTGCCGCATGATATAATGTTGATTGACGTAATCGCACTTTTCTGCTGCCGCAACGTGCAACCGTTCGTTTCATTCCCGCCGCTACCAAAGAGCATCTTCCAGGGGGAATTTCCCTAGTCTAGTCTTCTTTTTATCGCTCGCTCACTGTTTGGAAGGCGTTCCGTTTCAAATTGGAACTCGCTTAAATTAGAACGCGGTGCTATGCTATGTACCGTCAATTTCTGCCGCAATCGTACAGAGTGAGGTAACAATCGGAAACGTGATGTGGCTGCGATAGGAAGTGTTTCCTATTCGGGCTTTATTCGCACAGTGGCTAGGTTGTAGACTTTTACATAGTGGGCGATTGATTGAAAAGGTAGGGTTTTACTCCTGTCCGTACTGTTGTCCGAACGTACCCTCCTTTTTAGGTGGAAAGTGTTTCTTTAAAGAAACTCTTTAAAGCTTTTTTTCCTTTTTGAAGTTTTGGAAATTTTTGCAGACCTATCTATATCCCCGGAATTGTTTACAATATATTAGCTATCCATATTTGACTTAATTCCGTTGAAATAGACTTAAAGGCACGTCAGCACAACCATCAAATGAACCTAAATATTTCAGTTAAAGTCAGGTTTGACCTTTAAATTTTGGCGGCAAAAAACAACAACATAAACCTCCGTGTTCCACCAATCACACGGTAGTTTAAGCAAGCCGGCTACGGTGGCACAACGAGCAAATGCCACAATTTTGTGCGTGTCGTGTGTGGCTTGGCCATTTCTATTGTCGCATAGCCCCGTAGAACTTGGACCTGGCGCGGTAGAAGTCGCCCCGCAGCCGCGGCAGCAGTCGATGGACTGACGCACTGCACTGCGCCGCGCACTGAGCTGCTCGACGTTTCTGGTGCCTATTCTTTGCCGCAAGTGGAGACTGTGGAAAAATTGCGCGCGCTGAAGTTGCACGTGACGTGACGTTTGTTTGTGACATAAATTGCAATGGTTACTTTCCAACACTATTTGACTTTTTCAGTCACCTCTTTTCATAGTTTAAAAGCGCCCAAAGATGCATGCACTCTTTTTTCTCCGATCCGGATGGTATGCATAAATACTACCATGTTTGTTCTGCAACTACTGCGCCGTGGAATTTTGTGGGTTGCTTTTTTAAACATATACTCCAGTCACTTTACACCCTGCACGCGTGGTTCCCGCTGGAAGCGTGCCAACAATGTTTTTATCAATGTGATTTTCATAAAAAGTTTAGAAAAGTAATCTCTGTTATAGTGCTGTACGTTCACTTATTCACAACAATGTTTTTTTCACCTTTTTTACAAAAATTGCATGATTCATCATCATTGGCACACTTCCAACGTGAGACATAAATGCGTGCGATGGCAGAGTATCATGTCCGCCACGTATAGTCGTGTTGGCTTTAAAAAAATGAGCCCATGGTCCAAGTCACAAATCCTGACAACTTTGCAGACGATTCATAGGTTGTTAACAACTTTCTCTCCATTCTGGGGAAATTTTGTGTGAGCTTATCCAAATAGTTACATCAAACTTTATCCATCCCACTAATAACGAAACAAGCAAAGTGCATTCTTTAGTGTCCCCAGGAACAATGGCGCCCATTTCCTTCGAGACGTCGCTTTGCGGTGGCTTGGCTTTAGCTGGCACTGCTCAAGGTCCAGCCCAGGGCGGCACACGCTTTTCTGCAGTTTCGGCAGTGGCGGCGATATCTTCTGAGGGCACACTTTCAGTCATATCGCACGCGAAGCTATATACAGCCGTCGTACCGTCGTGATTGATCACTGCAATGTATGTACATCGATATACACGGCGCTAGGATGTTTTTCCGAGCTTCCCCCACGGTGCGGATGCGGATCCTGCCCTGCGGTCGCCCCCGCTAAGTTTGGGATGCCGCTTTGTGACTGGCGGCGTGATTGAAGCGTGAGGCTTTGTGCCGCGCGGCTTTGTTGTTTTTATACCCTTGTCGCGTCGCTGTTGGCTGCTCGTCGACGTTTGAGTCGATTTTGTGGCTTTTTTTACGCACGGAGGATACTGTTTTTTTGGTGGTTTGCAGTAATTTCATGTAGTAAATTTGGTGCTTCCCACATGATCACGTTAAGTGAAAGCGGTTTTCGCCTTCTCAATTGTAAGCGGAATGTAATTTAAAATAAATGTTTAGCGTGCGCAATGTCAAGCTGATAATTTTACTCTCGCCGCTAATGTGCTTGGCAGTGTGTGGTATATTCTTGAATTAGTGAGGCAGTCAGTGAATACGTAAATTATCTTGTGTTATTTTCCAATTTTGTTAAAAGTTTTGTGTTGTCTTAAAACTTTAGATTAAAAGTCTTAGATTGAACTTTTTCGAACCTCCCCACCCCCCACTAATGACCCCTGATGCTTTGTGTGGAAAACTGTTGATGAAATACATAAAATATGTATAGAAACATACTCAATATTGAATAGTTGCGACTCTGACCTAAGATAATGACTGGAAATAATGATTTTATCTCGTGGCAAAGGGCCAACATTTTCATTTGAATTTTATTTCTGTCAGGTCATAAGGTAAATATGGGGGTAATTTTTGTTCATACTGCCTTACACATTGTTTTGTTGTTGGTTACCATCATATCACACTAAAAAAATTAAAAAGACAATCTTGGGCCAATGCCAAGAAATAATGTCACCATTATACGAATCAGTATGGTATTACGTGAATATTGTTGTGAGCAGCTTTAAACAGCATAGAACACTGCTGACAAATCTGATGGGACAATTTGTTTAGCTCTTGCAGTGTTGCTGAAGAGGTCTTAAATTCTGTAGTGATGTAAATTTTAAGAACAAAAAATATATTTTACACAATCCTATTTTATTTACGTATGATTTTATGTATGAATTCAGTGACGATCCTTCCCACAAAATCTCGAACATACTCTACAGCGCGTTATCATAAGTAATAATCCAGGTCACCCAGTGCAAATATTTGCTGTACCATGTTATGGGAGCGACTAATTGCTGCGCATTTCAACAGATTAGCTGGTTTGCCCTGTTTTCCACGGGGTTCTGACCAAATTATCGCTGCACAGTTTTTATGCTTGTTTCGGACAGTCTCACTTCTGAGCAACATGCACAGTATTTCAAATATTCGCAGCAAACGAAACGAGTTAGCGTGGGCGCCAGCGGCGCAACATCGACGCCGCCGCTACACGGGGTTCGTCGCGTTCAATTTCCTTTTAACTCAGATGTTTTCAATATTGCAAACACAGAGTCGCAAAACAGTCGAATCATTTTTAGGCGAACGGGAATTACGTGGTGGCCGGACGCTCTCCTGCCGCGCTGCCGCGCCGCGGCAACAACAGGGCCAAGATGACGCCCGCCGACGAGATCGACATCATCTACATCACCGAGCGCATCATCGGTTCGGTCGCCTTTCATATTGACTGGGGCTCATCATGGGGCTGTCTTGGTTTTGCTAACCGCTGTCTTGGTTTTGAAAAATTTAGTCTTCGGCAAGCTGAATAGCTAATTATATTTTGCTAAATATTTAGGTATTAATATTAGCTATTAATATCTTAATGTTTAGATAATTGATAATAGCTAAAAATAAGATGTAGCAGTTCAATATGTAATAGATAAAGCTGTTCAAAATACGGTCTTATACGACGCAAGTATAAAATTATGACAAACGGTACCTTGCAAATGGTTGGCAACTCACACTGAACCTTCAAAACGAAACGTCACCCAGCCACAAGTCCACAGTTATCGTCTTTCCTCAGTGCCCCCTGCTAAGACGCCGCACACGCTGGATGTCAACTGTTTCGGTGTCAACTCGATTTTGGTTGAATTTAGGTAGCAGGACAATTTTGAAGGACACATCCGGATGTCAACTGGGCCGACAATTTTTTATAGATTTTTAGTTTATGGGCCGCGAAATCGTGTTCAAATGCGCATGGCAATATAAATTCCTCTTCGACATTGCCGCATGTGGCCTTAAAAACTGTCCTGCAAGCTACAGTGTCATAAAATCGAGTTGACACTGAAACAGTTGACATCCAGCGTGTGTGGCACCTAACCCACCCAGAGATCCAAAATCCAGCGCACAACCGTTGTGTTAATCCCATCCGCACCCATACTTAACCACCGTGCCCAGTGCTCACGTTCCCGTCGTCGGGCACCGAATCCGACTACCGCGCCAGCATCAAGTCCGTGTCGCACATGCTGCGCACCAAGCACTCCGACCACTACAAGGTGTTCAACGTGTCCAAGCGGCGGGCAGACCTGAGCGCGCTCAATGCCAACGTGGAGGAGTTGGGCTGGCCGGACGAACTGGCGCCGCCGCTAGAGCGCTTGTGCGCCGTGTGCAGGGCTGTGGAGGCGTGGCTGAGTGCGGATGGTGACCAGGTGGCAGTCCCGGACCCTGTAAAGTGCCCTGTGAAATGTGAGATGTCATGCAAAGTGTCCAAAGTCATTTAAAATCACCTGGAAAAATGCAAACGTGCGTTTGCCACTTTCCAGGTCATTTTACATGACTTTTGACGATTTCCATGACATTTCACATTATACGGGGTATTTTACAGGGTCTGGGAGTGCCGCCAGACGGAGAAGTGCAAACGGGTGGCAGTGGTGCACGCGAAGGGCGGACGGGCCAGACCGGCCGTTGTTGTCGCCGCCTACCTGCACTACACGGACATGTGCGCCGCGGGGCCGGCCGGCGACACGGCCCACAGCTCGGCCAACAGCAGCGACCAGGTGCCAGTCCCAGACCCTGTAAAATGCCAAATGTCATGCAAAGTGTCAAAAGTCATGGAAAATGCGCCTCAAAATGGCAACCTCAAAGTGCCATTTTGCAGGGCATTTTCCATGACTTTTGACACTTTGCATGACTTTTGACATTTTACAGGGTCTGGAACTGCCCCCAGGCGGCCGGGCAGGCCCTCGACCGCTTCGCCATGCGTCGCTTCACCGACGACTACGTTGCCGCCGTGGCGCAGCCCAGCCACAAGCGCTACGTGCATTATTTCGCCGCGCTGTTGAATGGAAAGGCCAGGATCAATGCGAGACCGCTTTTGATTCAGTTTATGGGCATATCTGGCCTGCCCGTTGGCGCTGACAAGAAACGTTGGTTGAATGCTGTGGAATGCATGCTTTTGCTTCCTGTCGCATGTTTGTGATAGTGAATGTTATCAATTTCAGCGGGCAAGGTGATCATGAAGCTGTACGAAAGAATGACAGCTGTCTACACGTCTCCTCAAATGTTGGTGTTTCTTTTGCCAGTTATTTCTTTAACTAGTTGACACACACTAGTTGACAACGACATCAAATATTACCTGGTTCCGATCCCAATTCAAAGCTTGCTGACGAGTAACACTACGCATTATCAGGGGTCTCCAAGATTTTGGCCCTCGCGGGGGCTGGATAGGTAGCAAATCGCTCCTCCGGATGGATAGATAGCTGAAAAATTTTCTGGGGGGGGGCTGGCGGGTGCACAATATATAGGCTTTTTCAAGGTTAAGAAGGCTGAAAGGGGAAAAAATCCCTAATAATCGATTAAAAGTAGCCAAAAGTAGGTTTAAAATGGCTAAAAATATGTATATACCGTATTACCTCGAAATACCCCCATGGGGGTTTATTATTTCGCCAGCAAAATTTGAGGGGGGGTTAATTCGAGGGGGGGGGGTTTATTCGAGGGGGGGGGGGGGTTTATTATTTCGTCAGAAATTTTCGTGAATATCATAGTAGAGAATACGCTTTTTCATACACAAAAACGGTAATAAACGTGAGAAAATAGGTTATATTGGGGCTAATGATGTACATCTGTACGCAAATGAGCGTATAAGTGTAGTTGCAATGCAAATTAGTAGTAATAAATACATCATGTACATTGGATACATGATTTACATCATTCCGGAGGGGGGGTATTTCGAGGGGGGGTTTATTATTTCCCCAGCCCATTTTGAGGGGGGGGGTTAATTCGAGGGGGGTTAATTCAAGGGGGGGATAATTCTAGGTAATACGGTAACCATGTATATAGCCGAAAAGCACGATTTTGAAGGTGAAAAACTATAAAACGGTGCGAAAATTAGTGATTTTGAGCGAACATTGGGGCAAAATTTCTCAAAAACCACTCCAAATAGATAGATAGCTGAGCGGCCTCCGGGATAGATAGATAGCTGGCCGATTTGGGGGGGGGGCAGCCCCCCACCCCTCCCCCCCTAGGAGACCCCTGCGCATTCATACCGGCATTGTACATTGCACATGCTGCAATTTTTGTCGTTTACGTATATTTTAAACACTTCAGCTGCGTTTGCAACATGATTCAACACTTTTGCGCATTTGAACGTCGTTTGTCAGCTTGTCACCAAGCTTTGGATCTGGATCGGAAACAGTTGCCAGTTTGCTGTCTTTGTTTACTGGTGTTTGTAGGTCCTTTGTGCTGTATCGATCAGCAATGTATACATGGTCAATAAAATCTGTCGCTCAATTTTGCCACACCCCACAGCGCGGCCGAGGTCGACTTCACGCACGGCGAGCAGCAGGCGTCCGGCAGCGCGGCGATCACTTTGCCGCACCCGATCGCGCTGCGCGGCGACGTGATCGTTAAGTGCTGGATGCTGGTGCAGTCGGGCGGCGGCGGCAAGTCTCTGTGCGCCAAGCGGCGGCTGGTGTGTCGCGCCCAGTTCAACACGTGCGCCATCGAGGCGCAGAGCGACGCGGGCCCCGTGCTCCTGAAGGAGGTGCAGGTGCCAGTCCTGGACCCTGTAAAAACCCCTGTATAATGTCAAATGTCATGCACAGTGTCAAAACTCATGTAAAAATGCCCTGCAAAATGGCAAACGTTTGCCCTCACGTTTACCATTTTGCACGGAATTTTACATGACTTTTGTCACTTAACATGACATTTTACATTTTACAGGGCATTTTACAGGATCTGGGATTGCCCCCAGGAGGTGCACAGAGACGGCACTGTGGACACATGCGAGAGATTCCGGCTTGTGTTTGCAAAGGAGGAATTGGATGAGGCTTGCTACGGTGGGCTGGGTTGATGGGAAAATTTGTTGAAAATAAACTGTTTCTCCGAAATTCAGATTTATAACAGTTAGCAAATAATGTTTGAATTTTCTTTGCGCATTTTTTTCATTTTGAAAGACGTCGATAATTGTTTTAGAATGTTTCTAATTCCCAAATTATTCGAAGGGTGTATTGCAATGGATACAAAGTGTAGTAGTTTGTTGAACATCGGACCGGGATAATGCAAAAAAATCTTGGGAGTGCGATTATCCCCTTGTGAGGTAACAAATCATTTTTAAACGTTTTCCAACGTGAAAACGCACAAAAACCTCTACTTGCTCCCTTTGCAACCTTAGTCGACACACGACATACGATTACTATGCCTTTACGCAGACCCCGGCATTCCACCAGCGTGTCAAATGGACATAGTGTATACCATACCAGCAGCTACTGGCGCCGACAACAATGAGACAAGTGACATCCCTGAGAACATGCGGCGATCTGGGTCCTACGAGGACTTTGATAAAGCTGTAGAGGATGGCGCTGATTTGGGTCTGTAGATTTATTTCTATTTGACATTTGTCGTTAGGAGAACCCACAAATCGTGCGCTCATTGTACTGCCACTTCTGGGCGCTCTCTTGCCACCAATGATAAAAATTGCTGAGCTTTTTAACGATGGCTCAATGTCAATATCGACTATGATTGTCACCTATTTAGCTTCAAACTGACATTTCGCATATAAATTCAAAATAAATTTCACTTCAGACGCACGCCAACCCGACCAAACTAGCCAGCCCCTGGACGAACAGAACAACAACAATTCAAAGTTACCCCAAAGCGATCTCCAAGCCGTTGAAACCACACTACCGCAACACGTAGAGCAGCAGCAGTGCCCCGTGTTAGATTCAGAGGACACTGGCACCATGGTACGCGCCAACGGCAGCGACGCCAAGGTGCACCCGCTGCACTACGGCCGCGACGAGAACGAGCGCACTGCACCTGGTGGTTCCCAGTCGCCCACGGGTGAGTGCAACGGTGGGGGGGGGTGGTTCTGTGTACATTGCGCATATGCATGACTACTATAAAAAATAGTATGGCCTGGTAGGAGGGGGTAGCGTCCTCTGATAAATAAGATTTTGACACATGCGAAATTGGCACCTGCAGTTGCCACAAATAACTTTTCATCAGGCGGCAGTCCCAGACCCGATAAATGTCAAATGTCATGTCAAATGCCCTGGAAAATGGCAAACAGGTTTGCCATTTGACATGACTTTTGACAATTTGCATGCCATTTAACATTTTACAGGGTTTGGGATTGGCACCAGGGGCCAGTTCCGCAAGTGGAAAAGTTAAGAGTTGAAAGTTAAGAGTTGAGTAAAATGACAAATGGAAGTTAAGAGTAAAGTTAAATGATAAATGATGAGTTAAGAGACAATAGTAAATTTAAGAGTAAAGTTAAATGACAAATGATTAGTTAAGAGATAAAAGTAAAGTTAAGAGTCAGACAAGTGTATCCAAATCTTATTTTTTCGTATCCAGATCTTATGTTTTTGTATCCAAATCTTATTTTTCGACATAAGATTTGGATATAAAAAATAAGATTTGGATACGAAAAATAAGATTTGGATACACTTGCTTGACTCTTAACTTTACTCTTATCTCTTAACTAATCATTTGTCATTTAACTTTACTCTTGTCTCTTAACTCATCATTTATCATTTAACTTTACTCTTAACTTGCCATTTGTCATTTTACTCAACTCTTATGTTTTAACTTTTAACTTGTCCACTTGCGGAACCGGCACCAGTTCACCCATTGCTTTAAGTTCGTCGATCTCCTCGAAAAATATTGCGCAACTCTAATTTTTGACAGAATCTTTTTGCCGCATCCTGTATTTACGTTCTATTACAAGTTCGCCGCTGCAGATGCATTCAATTTGCGCCACGTGTTTGTTGACACTGGAGACACATCTGCCTCAATCACATTAGCGCGCGCGCCGCCCACACTGGCAAAAACGACATCATTAGCCGTCGCTGAGTGCCGCCTTTTGGTTGCGTGCGATTGTCTTTTCGAAAATGAAACGTCTAGCGTCGAAGTAGGAAACCAAGTTCTGTTTTTATGCGCTCCGCGCAGAAAGTTCACTTCGCATTCACATGTTTATTTACATTCATTCTTTTTTACTCCCACAATAACTGCCAATATGATGCATTCGTTCACTTTCTGACAGTGACTTTTACTGAACGTAACATTTTTTCCGGTCGTGTGCCTAAATGCACCTGTGATTCCTCCGGATAGTTTCATTTGTAAATCAACTTTTCTATTCGATTTAAAAAATCAAAGTGCTCTGGGTACATCTTTATACATATTGTATACCGTATACGCTTGTAAGTAAATATGATGATAAACCCCCCCCCCCCTCGCGCACCTCCTGAATAGATGTGCCGTGTAAGCGACATTAGGAAGAAATACCCTTTGAATAAGATCCACGTCTTACATCAGAATCCCATCATATTTTAAAAATAGAACACTGCTTAAAACTGCCAAAATATGAAGCTGCGTCACACTAATCATTTCTTGTCATTACGGAGTAACCATCGAGTATCCGAAATGACCAGAAATCGTGTTTCCGTGATATCAGTTCACCATTAGTTCGCCATTTTCACTCACAAGTAGCGAATATAGGTACTCATGTTTCCATTTCGATAGAATGTTGTACATATATTCATTCGGCGGCATGATGCATTAGTGCAGGTGGGCGCGGCCGCGACCGATCTCTCCCACGAGAAGTCGCATTTTGGCAGTGCAATGCGCATTGCTCTGTCGGCGTGCCTGCATTTTCAATAGTTTGAAGTGAACCTGTTGGGGAATGTAGGACTCACTATTTATGCAGTTGCGGCTGGATTTTGGCTTGCGGTGCTCTTTTGTGAGCTTTTGATTAAGCTGCGTTTACACTGCGACTTGTGCCGATAATTTTAACAAGTGAAAAAGTTCCATAATTTTAGAATAATATTCCATATATGCAAGAAAATGCAGTGAAGCATACTCACTAGTTAACTGCACGCACATGCCAATTTGCAGATAAATCGTCCATGTCGTTCCAGTGTTATAAGCATTTCAAAAATATTTCCAAAAAAGCGAACCGACAAGCGAAATATTTTTTGAAATGCTCATAACTCTGGAACGACATGGACGATTTATCTGAAAATTGGATGTGAGTGCACTGTGAGGATTATCGAACTTTTTCACTTTTTCAAATTGTCGGCACAAGTCGCAGTGTAAACGCAGCTTTAGTGTTAGGTATATCTGCCTGGTGTTTCTGGAAAATTCACACAAAATTTACCGTACTCCACCATTACATGCAAACCATTATTCACCATAATATTGAGACCAGATTGTTGCTTTCTGCTGATATACATGTTTAGGGCCGATTCATTTTAGACATTTCCTCTTCAATATGACAGACTTGTTTTTTTCTGGTCCCAGTCTCGCATAACGTCAAATGCCCAGTAAAGAGACAATATTCCGACAAGTTCTCACACATTGTAAACTGTAATGTAAAAAACCGTCAAATTTTGTCAAGTTTGGAATTTAAATTTGGAATCTAATCTTTGTTAGGGAATTGTGCAGGACTTTAGTTTTAGTTGTGAAATATTGGGCAATTTGAATACAAAATGTGCGAGATAAGACGTATTTATATCCGTGTGTAGAGTAAAATTTAGTGGTAGTCGCGTAGGAGGAAGAGTGAAAGACAAATCACTTCAGATTTCTAGATAAAAACGTTCTGACGACTCGACAGTTGCCGTCTACTGGATTCACACTTCACTGTAAGAATGTGTTTAAAACTTCTTCCAGGGATTATTTCCCAGCTTGAGATATACAAGTACCGTATTTTTTCTAATAGACGGGCGCGCTTCTATTTTTTCGTCAACCTTTTACCTGCCCTTCTATTGGAGACCGCCCTCCTATTTATTCGTCCAATTTTTTTAAGTTTTGCTACGGTTTTTCAAAGACAGTTCTTATTTAGAATGACGATATGTAGAGTTCACTCAACATTTGATGGTCAAATAAAAGAACATCAATGGACCAGATTCAATGACCCTACGCACACTAGTTTTCAAACGAAATTTTGAAAACTCATAAATGAGCTTTAAAAGTGTTTGAGTATTCCGAAATGAGTCTGTTTTTATCTCCGTCAACTGTAGCTGACGGCCACCTCATTGTAGATAACTCAAAAGCGTTCTAAGCTGATTTGGGAGTTTTCAATATTTCGTGTGAAAACTAGTGTGCGTAGGCACATTAAATCACAGCGTCCTTTTTTATTATTTTTTTTATGCATTTGGCACAATTCCAGCACTTTGTATACCTTCTATTGGAGTCCGCCCTTTTGTTTATTTCGTGACCCAAATTAATTCGAAAAAGTGTACCTTCTATTGGAGACGTCCTTCTATTACAGACCTGCTCTTCTATTAGAGACCTGCCCTTCTATTAGAGGAAATACGGTATTTTATTTTGAAAAAGTACATGCGCCGCATGTAAAATAATCATTTATCTGTCAACACATATTTAGATGTGTGTGCGTTCGTGTTTTCTTTCGTTTCGGTAATATTCCTTTTCTAAACATGAATTGTGTTTGTTTCAAGTTGGAACGAAATGCTAAAGGGTGGTTCAATATATCAGTCCCATTGGAGCTTCTAAAATTCGAACGTTCTGTGTGACTTCGTCGCGGAGGCCTTTGTAAATAGTCCGCGGGAATTTTTCCAGAGATGTACAGCAACACTCTCTCTACCTGTTCAAGCCAGACACATATACTCGACAAAAAAGATATTGTTCAGAAATTTTGGGGATGGCGGTAACCAGAGAGCATGCAAACTGTAGGGTGTCTGGCAGACACACAATAACCCGGTTTTGCCGGAGGGAATGTAACCGTTCGTTCTTAACCGCCACACATTCGTTTTTTATCTCTTTTCAGCAAACAAAACCTGCTAAGATGCGTAGTATATATAACCACCTAGACTGTATGGTCAGTTTGCCCCATTCCAAGTTTTTCTATAATTTCATTCAAAAGTCTGCATTGAAGGACAACTTCATATATGAAATACACTTCAAACGCCACTTGCGAGTGCGAGCAAAGTGATGCAAACTTTGTTGACCGAGCAAACTGTTGCACAACATCATACAGCTATTTATACATAAATACACGAAGTGCACTGCTGCACGTTTGACGTGCATTGCTTTTATGTGCTCCATGGCCGTTTGACTTTTTCCGCTTACTTCGTTCCATCCAAGGGCGTACGCAGGGGGGGGGCGGGGGGGGCGGCCGCCCCCCCCCCGTTCCCGGGCCGGACATCAAAATTTGCCAGGAATGGCACTTTTCTGAAGCGATTTTGTAGGCACTTTCAAAAATTTTTGCGCGCAAGCGCGCAAATCCCCACCCCATTGTTTCATGTGTATTTTCAGAAGCCTAAAAAGCATCATAAAAGTGTCCAACATGTGTCTTAGTCCTATATATAGATCTAAATCGGTACTTATAGAGTGTACGTTGGTGCCAGCGCCAACGCCAATACTGCCATGGCGCTGGCGCCTACAAATGGCGCCAGCGCCATCGCTCCATTCCTTTACTATAGGGCCAAATTTTAGGGGGGGGGGGCGCCGCCCCCCCCGTTCGCCGGGCTCCGTAAACAATCCGCCCCCCCCGCTCAAAAATCCTGCGTACGTCCCTGGTTCCATCTGCTGCCTAGCTTTGATTGATCCATTTTTTACTACGTGGAAGTCAAGGCAGGGGTCTTTCATGGGGGGTTACCCGGTTACCCCCCAAATCCCCCAGTTATCAATCTAATCATGGAGGCTGGTCAGCTATCTCTATCCCGGGGGTACAATTTTTTGGGTACTATTTTTGCTACTGTTGCAAGTTTTGCCCATTTTCGTCTTCAAAATCACTAGTTCATGTGTCTTATTGCCTCTTTTCATTTAATTTGGTACTAATTTACGTGCTTACATACCTATTTTTAGCTATTTTCACATTTTAAACGATTTCCCCCATTATCTGCCTTCTACACCCTGAAAAAGTGTATATTTATATTGAACCTCCGCAACCCGTCCACTCACAAAAAATTCTGCTATCTATCCATCCGGAGGAGCGATTTGCTATATATCCAACCCCATTCTGGAATACCCCTGGTGGAAGTAGTAGGTTCTTTTTATTATTGGGTGTCAACGCAACTGGTTTCTTCCCTCATCGTATTTATAACCATGATAAGTGCGCCGCACCAGTGGCTCACTACAATATAGAATCTTGGACGGGCGACATTCAGTCCCAGGTGGATTGCTACGCTGCTATATTGAATTTTCAGCGCCAGTTTGAGTGTCTGAATGAACTTTGCGCGCCGCGGCGTTCGCTCGTATGCAGCGGCGGCGGTACGCAGCTGCGCGGCGTCACCGTGCAAAGTGCAGTGCGCTGCATTTACCGGCCGCACTGTGGGCCTTCATCTGATTAGCGACTTGAGATACGGACGGCACTGTACTGGGGGACTGGAGCTATAAGCGTCGGTAATCACCGGTTCTCATGCGCGCTGCGGCCAGTGAAGCAGTGCAGCAGTGCACTGCGGGCGCGACGGCGCGACATGCGCCGTTTGAAATTGTCGCCCCATGGCGGCGCTCTTTATTTATGCAGCAAACAAAGCCCCCCGGTGCGGCCGGTGGGCGTTTGCACGCTTTGTTTGTCCTGTCCGGTTTCCGGTGTATTACGGGCTAATACCGTTAAATCACCTGCGTCGCGTGTTTCACGCATGTGCGCTAAAACGAGGTGTGATACCGATAAATGCTTGTTGTCTGCCTTCGGATAGCGATATATTTAATCGTTGTAAATTGGGCTTTGCAGTTTCGTTTATATTCCAGATTTGTGTTTTGAAATTTATAAAATGCGCATTTTTTGAATTGCCCTCAGCGATTATTTTTTCGCCGAGGTTTCGTGATGCGCACCGTTTCATCGACGCTTTTATTTTCTGGTGCATTTATTCGGCGAGTACTAGAGCGAGTACCGCGACGCTTTTTGACTGCACTGCTACTCTTGTTGTGCATCTCTGGAAAGTGCGTATGTGTGTATTAGAGCGGCGGACTGCAAAATGTTGGTTCCAGTCGGCTTGTTTCAGCTAGGAGCAGCTGCGTCGCACGATACAACTATTGGCAGATGTTCGCAAAGTATCGGACACACCGCCCACTGTAATAACTGCTTTGATTGTCCGCGAACTTTCTGAACCTTTCCCACGGTGTAGCCGCATCGTGTATAGCGTCGGGGAGTAGTGCAGCGAAATATTTGGCATTTGCCCTGCGCGCTGTGCTGCGCACTCGGCCGCCGTTTTGCTACTGGTGAGATAGCTTATTTAGATATAGAACTCGGTTTCAACTGGCGCAAAGGTATCGTCGCGAGTACACATACCGTCTGGCGGTCGTGTGCGAAGTTTTTTCCTCCGTAATCCAATATCTCCAAGATAGCTGAATAAACGAGGCCAGAGCAGTTCATGTTTCGATGGCTCGTTATTGCCAACTTTATTGCGTTGTCACTCGCTGATTTAGCATATCGCTGCGCGAGTGCCCTTCAGACGACAATTTTCTTTATCCTCAAAAGTAGGCGACCTATTTGGTGGGGCCACCCTCCAGCTGCAACAGGTCGTTTCGGCAGCGCGGCACTGAGCCGCCGCCGCGCCACCTCCATCGGTAGTTATGGACTCGTATATGGTGCCAGTGAACCTCGAAATGGTTTTCGCCACAACGCCCACACTGTCTGACTGCCCGCCTCATTAGGTGTTCCTGTGTTGGGTAGTTTACGTTATTTAAAGGCTTCTGTCGTAGATTTTAGGTTTCCCATTGTTCTGTATTAGGTTTGATTTATTTATTCGTGAAAGTCGCCCGTGATTTCTTGGTGTCGTTTCGGGCGTTTTTATGAGCCGACTTGGTTATCTTCCCGGTCATTTGAGTGAGAATAGGTGTTTGAGTGAGTCAATCACATTCTCGTATATACCTACGGATTGGATTTCTGGATGTAGTCTGTTTTTTAGCATTTGCGCCCGAAAACCAAAATTGTGTTTTTTTTCTCGATTTAAGTGAGACATAATAATTACCTCATGGCTCTGTCGGGCACATTTTTTGGAACCCTCTATGATTGCTGCAGATCGGCATCAAGGACGTATCCAGGGGGGGGGCGGGGGGGGCTGCAGCCCCCCCCCTTCCCGGGGTGAGACCCAAAAAGTCCCGGAAAATGCAACTTTTCCTACATATTTTCCGATGTTTCTTAAAAATTTTGCGCGCAAGCGCGCAATTTCGTCCCCATGCATTGTATTTTCAGCGGATCGGCCCCTGTAAACCAATATACTCGGAAATAAAACCCATTTTTGCGATTTTCGCTGTATATGTATGCATTTTACATACATATAAAGCGGTTCCTGGCGCTGGCGCCAACGCCAATAGCGCCATGGAATGGTGCCTTTGTATGGCGCTAGCGCCAAAACGCCTTTCCGTCCCTATATAGGGAAAAATTTTAGGGGGGGGGGGGGCTGAGCCCCCCCCGTTCGCTGGCCCCCGTAAACAAGCAGCCCCCCCCGCTCAAAAATCCTGGATACGTCCCTGATCGGCATTGAAGTTGACTCACGGTTCAGCTGCAGATTAGTCATGTCCAGGGTTGGGAAATTAAAAAACCCGTATATCCTCGAATAAGCCCCCCTCGAATAAGCCCTCCTCGAATAACCCCCCTCTCGAATAACTCCACCCTCAAAAACTTCTGACGAGAAATAACTCCCCTGGGGGACTTATTCGAGGATTTACGGTAATTATTTTTTATGCAAAAGACGATCAAAAATAAGTGGAACTTATGTCTTTTGAAACGTTTGAATGAACTGACTGAAAAAATATGAAGTGACAGAAAAATTCGATCGAACCCTACAGAAAATTAAAACCATTTTCACTCAAATTGATTCCAATTAGGTAACCAACGTTGGTCTAGTCAAAACTAAGCTCCTGCCCGCGTTGTAATGCCTTGCTGTGTCTAGCTCTCACCCCGCGAATGTCATCTCGCACATTGCTAATGCTCTTTTTGCAAGTCGCCGCAGCTCTAATAGTTTGGTAGATGCGGCCGTATCGCACTTTTCTCTTAAGTTCTCAAAACCAACACATGTAAACCATAAGATGGCTGAAAATGGCACAGCTCCACTCTTTCACTGCGCGCTACCGGCCGCCACTGAGTAAATAAATGGATCCAGAATTTTGTACACCTGCGCGCTATGTAAATTGCACTTCAATTTTTGCCGCATTATTATGTGTATTGATACACATAGTTAATTTTGGGGTGACTTGGATTAGTGGTGAACTAATTGATTAGTAAAAGCCAATTACAAATGGCCCACAATTTATACATTTCAGCTTTTATTGTGGTAAATCAATTAGTTTAGGCAATAGTTAACGAGCAGGAAATAATACAAATTGATTAGAACGATCAAAATCTGTATTCCTGTTGGCTCAAGAAAACTAGCCAATTTTCCACTAAAATCACAAGTGAAGAGACCTAAGAAAACGGGGCAGACACAGAAAATGCCTATGAATCATTCCTATTCAAATTAGGACAGTCTACATTCCAGGAAATGGCTGTAAGCATTTACATAAAGAATTCTGGCGCCAAACACCTAAATACAATTTCTTACATTGCTGGAAAAGCATTAGTCATGGCTGGGAAATTACTTAAATGTGTTACATACACAACAGCCCCTCCCACGACGACAGTTCCCCTCTTACAGTACAATACACAAGAGGGAACTGGCTGGAGGAAAAAATAACCTCAGCAGTGGTGTAGAAAAAACATCCTGAAACATTTAGTAACTCACAAAAATGTACTGAAATCAATGTCAGAAAATTACTGAAACAAATGTCAGAAATGGAGCACTGTATTAAAATGCCAGGAAAATTACACTGAAGTAAATGTCAGAAAAACACTGAAACATCACCAGTGAAAAAAATCAAGTGAAAACTAGAACAATTTAACAAATAGCCTGCAAATCGACACCCTTCCAGAGCAGCAAATCATTCAGCCAGGGTTCCATTGGGTACTGGCAATGAGTCGGGCCTTGTGCTTTTGTCGCATGCTTGGCTCGTTCGATCGATTTTTGCTGGGCCATCCGATTTAGCCTGGGGTGCTTTTGAAAGCTTAGGCAGCTCTGGCGGTGGTCTGCCTCTGCTTGCAGGCTTGTGCAGTTTTTTCCTGGCAGTTGTGGTGGCCTTCGATTGGCATGACTTGTGGACGGGTTCAGCCGGTAATATCATTGGCGATTGTGTCAACACAGTGGTGGTCAAGTGGCCCTCGAGCATGTTACTGCTGGTCGATCTGCCAATTGTGCACGGCATTGTCGAACTGCCAATAGTGCACGGCACTGTTGAACTGCCAATGGTGCACGGCATTGTCGAACTGCCAATGGTGCGGGGCATATAATCGGCCTCCAGTCGCAGCAGCTCCGAGATCGCTGTGTGCGTTATTTTCAGCGGGCCATATAATGCCTCATGGCCAAACACGAGTGGGCATTTTGACGATGTGCCGAATTGCTTCAATTTGACCACTGCCAGGATCTCTGCAGAATGTTGCTGTCCATCTGGTGTGGTGTGCAGCAACTCCATTTTGTAAACAGCCAAATGGTGGCTGGGGATGTGCGAGCGAGAAGTTTTGGAGTGCCTGCCAGGGTACTGCCTGAATTTAGCTTTTTCCCTGGCGACATCACACTCGGCTTGCTTCCACACATCCTCGAGGAATTGTTCCTCGATGACAATGCCTTCCTCACAGGCACTATCGATGATGCCAGTGAGTGCACAGCCCAGAAAATCCACTTTTGCAGTTGGGCTGGTACTGCTGCTGTGTTGCGCAATTGGCGGGCCTTCTGAGGGCTTTGTTACCACATGTGCATAGCGAGTTATTGGGCACCAAGTTTCCAAATCATTGAATTTCATGTTGGATGATGGTGCAGCAGCAGGCGTTTTCTCCTGAGCATCCGATTGGCCCTTTGGATTCGATGCAGCATTGACTTGTGGAGCGAATGTGTGCTCATCCATATTCAGGTTGAGTTTTGCACACTCAGCTCGCATGTTTTGTTGAGCAGCATGCTCGGTTTTCCCAGCTTTTTCCAGCAATTTCCGGGTGCGTTCAGCTAGTTTTGGCCTGTATGCACCGGTAACTGGATTGAGGAAGCACTCAGCTGGGTTGTGCAGCTGTGGGGCTCGATGCAAAAAATAGGTGCACCATGGCCCATTATGCAGCCGGGGATCAAATCCCTTGTTGAAATGTTTCCACTGTGGCTGTTGCCTTTTGCCCACTGATTGGTTAGCACCAACAGCTGCAGTATTTCGGCATTGAGAGCCTTCAGCATTGCTGCCTTGCTTGTGCCATTGATTCTGGCCTTCTGGCATCTGATCATATTGTGGCACTTGATGCTCCAATTCAGGGCTTGCCATGTCTGTTTGCATGACAACTTTGGCGAGGCGGTCTGGCCCGGGCACAGTTGACGACTGCAACAATGGAGCAGTCGATGAATGTGTTCCCTCGGGCAATGTGCCATTTCCACTTGCGCGCGTTACCCGCCTGTTGCCGGCTGGCAGCTGCAGTGTGCCCTGTAACTCCGAAAGCTGCTGCAAAATGGCTGTGTGTTGCTGGTTCAGCACAGAAACTTGTTCAGCCAAGGCAGTCATATTTGCCTGCAACTGCTGCAGCTGTGCAGTGTGCCCTGTAACTCCGAAAGCTGCTGCAAAATGGCTGTGTGTTGCTGGTTCAGCACAGAAACTTGTTCAGCCAAGGCAGTCATATTTGCCTGCAACTGCTGCAGCTGATCCCCCCCAGCGAATTGCATGGGGGCAGCATTTGATATGCTGGCACTCGGCAATGCAGCGACCTGGGCATCAGTTTGATTATCATTGAGGTCTCCAGAGGCATCAAAAAATTCTTGCTCCTCTTCCTCATGGATGTCCAGCTCAAAGAAGGTGCCCTGCTTGGAAAATGGCATGGCTTTGGCAGCTTGGGCAACACAATTGCACACAATGGTGTGGCGCTGGAAATGGCGCTGCGCTGGAAATGGTGCAGCTCGGCAGCCAGAGACGCGATGCTGTATGCAGCAGTTGTCGCGTGGTTCAATGGCGCGGCTGCATGGGCAGAAAAGTCAATGACCAATTGAACAGAGAAACCCCAAATATGCCAGCCACAGGTGGGAAATTTATCCACCGTGGGCAAGGGGTACTGTGGCAACGCAGCACGATGGCGTTGCCAATGCTAGTGGAGCCCTAATGCTCAACATTAGGTATGATAGCCGGCGGCGCAGGAATGTTGTGCCAGGCCGGCACAGGCGGAAACGTTGCCGCCTAGCTGAACAGCGGGTGGCCCAAAATGCCTGCCACTGGCAGAAGCTTTGACTGCCGTGGGCAGGGGGCACTTTCAAATGCTGCAGCAGCAGTGCAGGGATGTGTCCCAGATGCACTGCACTGGCGAGGCACAGCACTGGATTGGCGCGGTGCAGGCGCTGAAGGTAACACCGCAGAAAAATGATGTGGCGTGTTGCGGCTGGAATTGGCGTCTCAACACCTGGCATGGGCGGAGACTGCATCAAAATTCAACAGCACGCAATTGGCGATGCCCCAAATGCACTGTGCAGGCAGAAAATTTACTGCCGCAGGCAGGGGTGAGTGCAGGCAGCGTGGCAGCAATCTATTCCACTGCACTGCGCTGGTTGGATGCAGCCTGGCATCCAACGCTAGTGGGGCCCAGTGCCCAACACTAGCACAACTGGGGAGGGGCAGCCTTGAATTGTGTCAAGCACTAGTGTGGTTCATTGCCAATACACTAGTACGACGCGTCGCAGCGTGAAAAACAGCTGCTTGTGAAACGACGCAGCTTGAGAAGTGGCGCTTGAAAATCGGCGCAGGTTGCGAAATGGCGCAGCTGCTTGGAAAACGGTGCAGCTCGCAAAAATGCACGTGGGCGCCGCACTGCAGAAAATGATGGTGCAGACGCAGCGAAATATTTCACGGGCGGATTGCACACAAGCGCCGCACTGCGGAAAAAATCGGGCCAGCGTTAGCGCGGCGCGGCGGCTCGATAGCGCGGGCGCCGCGAGAACAACAGATGCGGCGGCCCGGTCCGCGTGGCTGGCGCCAAGTGTCCAGCGGCGCAGGCGGAAAATTTCACGCCCAGTTGAATAGGGAGAGCCCCCCAATATGCCTGCCACAGGCGGAAAATCGCGTCGCCGTGGGCAGGGGGCAGTCGCCGCGTGGTGCAGCAGCGACCGCGTTCAACGCTAGTGGGCCCAGTGCCCAACACTAGCGCTGTAGGCCTGATTGATGCAGCGGCACAGAAAAAACTGTCGCGGCGCGGCGCAGGAATGCTGTCGCGGCGCGGCGCAGGAAATGGCGCGGTGCTGCGGCGTGGCTGCAGGTGGTGTGGCGTCGGAATGGCGCTGCGCAGGAAATGGTGCAGCGTCGGCACGACATCCAACGCTAGTGGGTTGTGTGCCCAAAACTAGCGCACGGACGGCCGGGGCGGGAGTGCAGCGACACGGCGCGATGCACGCGATCCAACGCCCCGTGGCGCAAGTGCCAACGCATCGGTGGCGCGATTGCCTATGCACCGTGGCGCTATTTCCAACGCCCCGTGGGCGCCCAACGCCTATCAGGCGCGTGGTCGAAACGGCGGCCGGCGGCTCTGCACGCAAATCGGCTGTCGTTTTCAACGGCAGCCGAGCAAAAACTTTCGGCTGCCCAATGGTGCGACCGATTATCGCTAAGTCGCGGCGGCGCACGCAAATGGTGTGGCTAGTGCGCGACTGGGTTCGATTAATGGGAGCACCAATGCGGTGCTCCCAGTACGATCACCATATTATGTGTATTGATACACATAGTTAATTTTGGGGTGACTTGGATTAGTGGTGAACTAATTGATTAGTAAAAGCCAATTACAAATGGCCCACAATTTATACATTTCAGCTTTTATTGTGGTAAATCAATTAGTTTAGGCAATAGTTAACGAGCAGGAAATAATACAAATTGATTAGAACGATCAAAATCTGTATTCCTGTTGGCTCAAGAAAACTAGCCAATTTTCCACTAAAATCACAAGTGAAGAGACCTAAGAAAACGGGGCAGACACAGAAAATGCCTATGAATCATTCCTATTCAAATTAGGACAGTCTACATTCCAGGAAATGGCTGTAAGCATTTACATAAAGAATTCTGGCGCCAAACACCTAAATACAATTTCTTACATTGCTGGAAAAGCATTAGTCATGGCTGGGAAATTACTTAAATGTGTTACATACACAACAGCATTTTCGGTTCGAACTTTACTTTTACATGTCGCGTAATCCGATAGCCCCGCGGATGATGTTGATTTTTGTACAGTTTGAAATTGCTCGGCGGGCGTATTGTTATTTTAGTGAGTAAACCGACTATATTTCAACGTTGTTCAATTTTGGTGAGAACGCTACGGGTGTTGTGAGTCTGCCGAAATATCCATCCCGTTTTGAAATTGCCACTTTCACACACTTTTTTCAGTTCGCCAGACCAACGGTGACTCAATATTCATTTTTGCAGCGAACGAACGGCCGGAACGAGCAGCGGGCGACCAACAGGAGCAGCGGACGGCCACCGCGCTGCCATTTGCGGTCAGTGAAGAATTTTTTGCTGCCGCCGCCGCGGCAATGTGTCAAATGTCACACGCCGCCCCTGTCTGTCATATTTATTGGCTTTAACCGGCTGCAATGATGAGAACTTGAGTTCCCTTCCCATTATGGCTTTCCAAACGCCGTGTCCTCCCCGAATTCGATGGCAATTCGATCGCAGTCAGCGCGCGTGTGCGTCGACGCCGTAGCGGGCAGTAGTACGGGCGAGGGCGCCGGCGACTCGGCCGCGGCGTTGTACGCGCGCATCTGCAAGCCGAACGACAGCACGGACAGCGGCATCTGCGTCGCGTCGTCGTCGGCCCTGCCGCAGCACATCCAGTACCACCAGCAGCAGCACGAGACCATCTACGAGTGCAAGGACCGGCCGTCGGACGACATGGAGCCGAGGGCGGAGGCGGCGCGCGTAGAGGACCCGCCAATGCATCGGGCGCAGCTGCAATCGCGCTCGCAGCAGCAGCAAGAGCAGATCGCCGGCGTGACTCACAAGCTGGAAAAGTTCTATGATAATGAGGCGAAGCGCATGCGCGAGCACAGAGTCGCCGACGATTCCGAACAGGAAGTCAACGGCAGAGCGAGCAGAGTCAGTGAAAGAGGTCGGTGATGCTGAGCTTTGTTTTTGTTTGGCTTTTTTATGACTTGGTCATGACGTTCCATGCGCACTAAACCACTGCAGGAGCTCCACCGGCTGTGCCGCCCAAGCCATCGGGCGGTCGGCTGCGTCGACCAGAACGTGCCGCAAGCCCCGCGCAGTCGGTCGATTCCACATCGATTGTCGATGTCGACTTGGTCGGCACCGATCGGTTCGTTCCTCATGCCTGTCTGTTAGTGAATTTTTCGCATTCATCACTAAACACATTCATTTTAGATACGACCCGGCGAGTCGCGCGTTCAGCTACGTGCCCGCGCGCGCCCTACGCGACCATTTCAGCTCGCCGCGCAAAGCCACGCGCATGGTGAAGTGTGTAGCTGATGCCGATGGACACGAAGTGAGCCTCGGACGCCAGCAGCAACAACAGCCGCTGCAAGAGATACAGGTGCAGCAGGTAGAATATTTATGTCTGATTTTTGGCAGTCCCTCCTCTGCAGTTTGCATGCATGCATGTCTACCCGCCCCCCCCCCTACCCACTTCAGCGCGACCAGCCGCACTACCAGAACTTCCAGCAACATGAACAGCATCACCATCAGCAGCAACAGCAACAGTATTACCCGAATGAGCAGCACGTGAGCCAGCGCGCCGGCAGCGTCGCTTCGGAACCGGTGGCGCCGCCGCCGCACATGTCCATGAGCAGACAGCAGACCGCCTCCGCCATGGGCAACTTCCCAATCGTGCCTCACAGTGACATCGAACCTGAGGTGCGGAAGTTTGTGGATTGTTTTGTGACTATGGATGGAAAAAATGTTGTTGTTTTCAAAGCCTTGATTGAAAAAATCAATTTTTTTAATTAAACTCGAATTTTCTACCCCATGATTTCCAAATTACAGGCGTCGAGCGCGGCCGAGGACGCCTATCTCATGTCAACTCGCCCGCGTCACGGTTCACTACCTACCTCAGACACGAACGCGGCCTATAACTCCTCCCACCGGGGCTCCTTAAAACACCAGCACGGCAACTCGCGGCAGCCGGGCCGCAGAGAGCTGCCCACCAGCTACGACAACCACCAGGTGCCTGGAGGACACAATGAGCGGCAGCATCGAAATCAGGTGCCAGGCGCCAGCGTGCAGCGGCACTCTTCGACCCCGGCTGGAGCTGCTAGGATAAGGAAGACTAGATATGACCAGTATAGGTTGGTTTGTGAGGTTGCTCATTTAGTCAGGATATTCGCCCTTTGAAAACTTCACATTATCTGAGTGACACATCACCCTATTCGAATGTGATGGCCTTTGGGAAAAAAGCGTTTTCAGGAAACACTCAAGAAAATATCGTATTTCCTCGAAATAACCCCAGGGGCCAGATTTAATTCTCCCTACAGATTTGTAGGGTAGGGTGTACGCCCGATAGATTTTTCAAAGTTCAGCCGCATCGACGCACATGCACCGAGAGCAAGGCGGTTTGTAAAATATACGAAACCATCCCTTAAGGTCTTCTCCTCTGGGGGTATTAGAGGAAATACGGTAGCGTTTTTCACCGATAAGTTGCACAATGCACTCAACGTTTTCACGCGCGCCGCAGAGTGCTGGACGAGTACAGCAGCGACATGGACGAGCTGTGCGACCCGGAGTTCTACTTCAGCCGGCAGCGACAGTCGGCCCTGCCGCCCTCGTCGACGCGGCCCGTCCCAGACTCGGGCGACAGACGGCCGGCGGGCGGCAGCGTCGACCAGCTTGAGTACACGTGCAGCGACAGCGCCGTTTACAACAACATGCAGCAGGGAAGGACGGCGCATTCGGTCGCTTCCACGCCCATGATGCACAGGTGCTTTTGTAGCCTCCTTTATATCACCGTTCAGGGAAAATCGAACCCAAGTTTTTAAAGTGTCAAATTTTCCTCCCTTTCTCTCAACATAAATATATGGGTGAAATTGGGTGTCCAATTTTGTCCATTTTGTTATGTGTGGAATCTCGCCAGCAAGAAGCCGATAAGTCCAATTGATGAAACTTTTTTTGAAATCCAAGTGGACTTATCAACGTCTTGGTATCATGTTCCAAACATGAAATAAGATGATTCTCTATTATGTAAGGGTTGTAAAAGACATTCTAATCATTTACTTTAGTTTGGATTGGACCATTATCATATGACATTGGTATTATCACTTTTTTGCTGAAATCAGGCATGGGCTTATCAACAACATTCGACACAAAAATGTTGCGAGCAACTCATTGAACTTCTTGCTGTAGAAAACCAAGTTGTCACCAAGTTGTGAAAATTTGGCCTGTGGGCAATTTCTGGACTGATGAATATTTAGTAATCATTGTCCACAATTGGTTTTCTTGCTATATTGTTCCACAAAAAATAACCACAAGAGTGAACTTATCAACTTTTTGCTTGTATCAGAGTGGAATTATCAACTTCTTTCCCGATTTTTTTGCCAACTCTAACTCTTCCAAAAATGTAAAATGGCAGAATGGTTAATGGTGAGAAAAACTTGGTGGTGGTGCCTAAGACAAACATAATGTCTGAAGTTACCTATCTCCATTTCCACGATAAATGGTAATTGATGTTTAACAGGCAGAACTCTACTTCATTTGCCACGAAATCACATTTGACATAAAACGTGACATCACAGAATTTATCAGTCTTTTTCACCACAATGGTTACTTAGTTGACGCAATGCTTGTGTAGAAAGATTGTCGAAGCGTTTTGCATATTTTCCGTTCTAATATAGTTTCGAAAAACGCCGAAGAAATTTTTTTGTCTAGATTTATTAAATATGGACTCGCTCTACATCTTTGTGTTGGTTAAGTGGGGCTAATCGTGTTTATTTGGTGCCTTCCATTCAAGTCCATTGGCTTATCTTGGAATGTTTTGTTTTATTACTGTGAAAAAACATCGAATTCCCATTAATTACCTAGCTTTTCCTTTCAAAACATAAAGTAACGCCAGGCCATTGTCAAACGTTAAGTGACTGATAAGACTTGTAATGCTCATAAAATATACACGCCAGCGTCCCATTATTTGCCGTGGGAATCTCTTCCTAGCCGGCTCTCAGTTCTCCCGTGTCCTCACAAGCATTTGCTAAGGGCTTTTACCCAGTCTTAGGTAAGTTCGCCACAGAAAACAACATCCACTAGCGGCCTGGAGGCACGAGCCGCGCGGCGGGCGTAACTCTAGCCGCGGCTGGAACTGCGCCTCCAGCGCGGCCGACTGCGGCAGTTATCTGTTTCAGTTGGGCGCCGCGCCCGTCGCAGCTGTTTTAGTGGCGCCCGGTTGAAAGCAGATGCTTAGCAAACTATCCTGCCGCCAGCCGGCTCTGCACACACCGGCGACATTTGTGCGTCGCCGGGCGCCGAGAATGACCGCGCTGAAACGCCATAGTCGTAGCGTTGGGCACTTGGTGGACACGGGAAAAATTTATTCTGATTTTACTGTCATTTCAAATGATACTGCAGTAGCCGGAACACTTAGGTGTACAATTACGCAGCTAATCTAAAAAATTCCCTTCTATGTCTCATGTTTCATCCCACAAAATGCCGCACTGCAAGCTGCACAATTATCAGCTGTGCAACAGCAAAAAGTGCACAGGCGTCTCTCATTCTACCACCGCTAGGCTCCCACGTAACTTCGCCCATAATTTGCACCCCAAGTGACGAATGACATAGTGCCTTGAAAAAATCGGCCCGCCCATCTTTTTCGAGTCAAGTTGGCTTGTGCTACCCCGGTGACAATTGCCGCATAGCTTTGCTGTTTTATGCATAGTTCGGTAAGGTGTGAGATGTCAGTTCTGCCTGTGCCATCGGCAGCCCTTTTACCGGCGCGATACGAAATTGCAGCCCATCGATCTTACTTTCCCCCATTGACCATCGTTTGCCCTAGTTTTCAATTCACCAATTGATTATCCATATCAATGAATTTGACGCTGAGTTGTCTGCTGTGTGACAACTGGCGAAATTATCACTTCGGCAATCTCATTTGATGTGAGTGCGGTCACAATGAGCTGGTACTGGAGTACTTGGAGTACGCCGGTGCGAAGGTTCGTCAGCTAGTCGTACGAAGACAGACAACCTGGTGTCTATTCTTAGAGTGTTTACGCTTTTAGAAATCTTTGTTTTTTCTTCACAGAAGACAATATCTTTCGCGATTTTTTGGTTGAAGCCTTGAAATGTGTGATAAGTCGACAAAATTTTTGAACAATTCTGAACGGTACGGAATGGCAATTCTGACTTCGCACGCTATTTTGAATATAATATTTAGTTTGACCAAAGTGATATTTTGTTTGTTTTTTACCATTATGGTACCATCGCGGCAAAGTAGAGCTTAAAGTCTTCGGTGGAATTTATGATTTTCCTAATCCATTTGAGTTAGGCTGTAAACTATTTTTTCCAGCATTGAAGGTGTGGCGTCATCGCCCTAAAACCGCTTTCAAGGCTGCTCTATTTCGTCAAAAATGACATATTTTATTTACATGAAGTTCAAGATGAAACCACACAATTGCGTGTGCAAGGGAGCTAGCAGACCAAATCCATTCTTCCAATCCAATCAACCAACCCAGGCCCCAACGGCGACCAGCTGCCGGCGGCGGCTCAGCCCAGTCGCTCGGCGCCGGCGCGGCCGCGCTCGACGGCGACGCCGATTCTTGGCTCGAGTCGCAGCTGGCCCGACTGCACGACGCCCGCGACACCAGGGACCCCACGGTGCGCCAGAGGAAACACGCTGAGAGACTGCTGTTGGAGGTTGGCGCGCTTGTTTGATTGACAGTTTTGGATTTGTTTAATATTTGGCGCGAAATTTAATTAGACGAGGATGTCAATCAAAATATATTGATTCCGTTAGCGTGCAATTTCGGATAAATATAATGAGCTGACCGCATGTTTTGCACAGAATGATACAAAATTTCGATAAGTAGCGTGACAAATTTCCGTCGTAAAATAGTGTGCGGCGGAGCCACATTAGTGAAAGCAATGTGTTGTGAGGAAAAACAAAAACTATTTTTTGCTTATGATTCGGATGGGATTTTGTCGATTTCAGTGCAAAGTCTGCAGTCGGTACACCACAGTTGAAGGCTGTCTAATTAAATTTCGCCCTCCTTTGATGATTTTTTGGAACGAACTGTATACTCGTTGTGTATAAAATTATACAGAATTGTTTAGCTGTTGTGTCACATGTAGTGAAGATGGTGCATTTCTTTAGACGCTACGTGCTCAACCCCCGCTGGCCGCCTTGTCACCCGGTCGCCGCGAATACCACTACTCGGTAGGCAAAATATAATCTATATAACCGCGCCTGATGTGATTCCCCCACGCTATACCACACATCGCAAACGCCTTCTTATAATCCTTAATCACTGCTCGGTTTCAGTCACACGCTTTTCATCATTCACTCGTTGATTGCATGAGCTGCACAGAGAGCACAGTTCTTTCCACGGCGCCCCGTTGCAGGAGTTGAAGCACGTGCACGACGGCGAGCAGCATCAGCAGCAGCGGCAGGTTCAGGGCCGAGCGCCAGCGCAGCAGCCGCCGCCCACCTACGCGCAATCGGTGCAGCAGCCACAGCAAGTGCAGTACGTGCAGCAGGGATACTCTCCGCCGCAGTCTCAACCTCGCGCCGCCGGCAAGCCGCCCACACCGTTGGCCGGCACCAGCGGCGGCGCGCAGCAGCAGCAGCAGCACCAACATCAGGATTCGCCCAACCGCCGGACGCCCAGGTCGCCGGCGACGCAGCAGCGTCACGTCACCGTGGCCGATGGGCCCACGGGCGTCAGTTATGGCCTTTATGGTAGTGTGCCCAATGGACCCAATGTGTATGGCAGACAGAACCAGCAAATGGTGAGCGTGTCGTATATCTACCTATTTATACGTCGTTCTTTCCTTGGAGAGAAGAAGCTTTGAAGGGGATTTTCTACCTTCATCGCTGTGATATGACCGTACAGAGTGACGGGTTCTACGGCTGGGTGGGCCGTTGAAACTTGAGTCTAAATATTTTAACACGATGAAAGTGAATAAAATATTGGCACTGCTTTTGTCTAAATCACTGACAATCTCCCATATGACTATATTTAACACCCAGTGCAAAATGAAAAGCCAGAAGCTATACATACAATTGCCAACAATGCAAATCGGCTGTGTGAAAAGGCATGAAAGTTTCTCACTGTACTTGTGTAGAATCGATCACCCTGTACGATAAGCTATGTTGTGACCATATTTAGCTATTGGGGACCGGGTTTCTTCTCTAGGTGGAAGTCTGCATGTTATCTATGATAGAACAGTCTAGCTGTGCTAATAAAAATAATAGTGTGAAATTCTAAACTGACTGTAAAGTATGCATCGAGAGCTCCAGGTTCCAACAATGAAATTTCACCGCAATGCGGTAACGAGTCTCAAAAAAGGAGAAAATTCTTGTACCAATACATGGCATCAATTTTCCTGTTGGACTCCTTAGCTGTCTATTTCGGGATCCTGATGCACACTTTATGGCACACTGACATAAGGCAAGACATTTTATATCTCTTCCCTACACAAAAAAAACGTCGCGTGTAGATGAACGACAAGCGGTCGGACAACCAGGGCGACAGCGCGTCCACGGCCAAGCACAACTTCGACCACCTGGCGCAGATCGTGTACAGCAACGGGTCCATGCAGCGCGGCACGGACAACTACGGCAGCGTGAACAGGAGACCGCCGCAGCAACAGCAATTTCAACAGGCGCCGCCCAAACCCGTTTATGATACCAGCATAGATTATGGATACAGACAGCCGGTAAATTATTTGTGCAGATGATGTGTGATTGTCTGTGACTGTGAAGTGCCCTGTCAATATACTGGGGCCATTTCTACGCCCTATTTAATGGTCTGCGGATGCAAATAAAAAAGTTTTTGGGGAAATTTCAACTATGCGAAATGCGAAATGTGGCAGAAAATTAGTCACGTGTCATGTAAAATGTAAAAAAAATTTAACATTTTGATGTGACTTTTTACAGAGTGCGGGGCTCGCGTCTTCTGTAGAGTGTCATACCTCCTAAACATTGACCCAAGAAATTGAACATTTGTCACTTGACTTCTTAATGTGCAGGTGCACGGCTACCCCATTACACCATACACGCACACTCTATCACCCCAGGCGACCATCACCTACGAGTCCGCCGCCGCGTCGACAGCCACCAGCACCGGCACCGGCGGCAGGCCGCGGCTGCACTTCACCGACCGACAGCAGCAGCAGCAGCAGCAACAACTGCAGCAGCAAGCGCCGCCGTCGCCCGCCGTGGGCAACAACTTCGAG
This sequence comes from Sphaerolaimus hirsutus, assembly GCA_964036195.1. Lineage (NCBI taxonomy): Eukaryota > Metazoa > Nematoda > Chromadorea > Monhysterida > Sphaerolaimidae > Sphaerolaimus > Sphaerolaimus hirsutus. The sequence goes on from OZ038458.1 coordinate 14,159,420, forward strand.
CAGTACGGCTACGTGCCGCCCGGCAGCACTAGTGGGTCGATTAGTAGTGAACAGAGAATACAGGCCATTGTGCAGCAGAGTCCAAAGTCGATTTTGAAGAAGTCCAGGTTTACTCCAGGTATTTTTATACTAGTTTTTCTGCAGCATTCGGTGATTGGAAATGGCTTTGTGGAAATGGAGAATGAAACGTAGAAATGTTTGCTGTTGCGTGGTGGAACTTAATGAAATTTCAGCTTAAAGAATTCATGGACGTCGAATTAACAATGTTCACCTGGTCAATTCCTTTAAGTACTGTAAGAACAACAGTTGCTGTTCTCTACTATTTCATAAAAAGATCTTTCATCGTGTAAAACCAGCTGAACATTGAGCAAATATATAAATATACACTGTAAAAAACAGCACAACAACAAAATTTTTGTTCGCATTCTGTACTCCCTAGAGTATTGAATTGAAATCGCAGAATTGCGGCGTGCTGCCGCCGATACGGATGGCACCCAGCCCAGGGCAATTTACGGAGAAGTTTGTAATCTTCGTTTTTTCAATTTTTTATCATCGATATCTCATTTCACAATCATTGCCCCAACATCAGGTTCAGCAACGTTCGGACACCCCGTCCTTTCCAACGCGGGGCGCCGGAGCGGACGCGATACCCTCCCATCACCCGCTGCTGTACCACAATCCAGAGGCCCCGCCCCCCGTTGTACGTTTCCCGTTTTTATTTATCCCGATTTTGCGCGAGATATAAGTCTCGCGGTTTGAGTGTAACTGGAGAAGTAAAAGAAACATTTTAGAAGTGAGAAGTGAAGTGAAACGTGAGAAATGAGATGATAAAATGTTAAAATCAAGTTAACTTTTGCATCTCATTTCACTTCTCACTTTTTATTTTATCTATTCTACTTCTCACTTTCCATTTCACTTTTAATATCACTTCTCATTTCACTGCTCACTTTCCATTTCACGTCTCATTTCATTTCTCACTTCCAAAATGTTCCTTCTACTTCTCCAGTTGCGGAATTAACCCCTGCCCTGATGTCACAGGTGCAATATCAACGTCAATCAAACTCAACTGCACCGGCGTCAGGGGGGTCTGCGATGCGGTCGCCCAGCCCCGGCTCCATGTACTACGGCCAGGGCAGCAGGAGGTCCTCGGTCACTTCTGTTGGTGAGTTCGGCAACTTTAATGTTTTGGATGTGTCGTTGCTGGGTGTGTGTCACAGTTGTGAATGCGTATTTACTTTTACTCAAAAGGTAGGCATACTCGAGTATCTGTATTCGCCTGTACGCTTACTTTTTGAGAGTACATAGAGTAATTTTTGTGAGTACAGAAAGAGTATTTTTGCCATTCGAGACCCCTGCTTTTCATAAAGAAATCGAATACTCAACTTTACTAGCTTTTACGCTTTCCTGAGAAAAAATACTAGCATTTATGCTTTCTGGGAAAAAGTATTTTACTCTCATTTATACTCGAGTAAAAGTAAAAAATATTATTTACGCTTTCTGTATTCTGGGGCTGAGTAAAAACAAAATACTTTACGCAAGGACGTAGCCAGGGGGGGGGGCGGGGGGGGGCGGCCGCCCCCCCCCCCTTCCCGGGTCGGACAAGAAAATATGCCCGAAATGGCACTTCCGTAAAGCGATTTTGTCGGCAGTTCGAAAAAATTTTGCGCGCAAGCGCGCATCTCGGCGCCTCGCAGTATATCTTAGTCATAACTGTGGTTTTGGACCAAAAAAGCACTCAAAATGTGCTCCCGTCGTTGTATATGTATATAATATACATACAAACACAGCACCATTTGGCGCCAATGCCAACGCCAATGGCGCCATGGCGTCGCGCCTACGAATGGCGCTGGCGCCAAGGCGCCATTCCTTTACCACAGGGGTCATATTTAAGGGGGGGGGGGGCTCCGCCCCCCCCGTTCGCCGAGCTCCGTATACAATCCGCCCCCCCCGCTCAAAAATCCTGGCTACGTCCCTGACTTTACGCATACGCATACTTTGAAAAAAGTTCGGTACTTTTAACCACTCTGATGTGTGTCTGTGAGTGTGTGTGGATTGTGGATGTGTTCGAATTTGAGAATGGCTCTATTAAGTTGTGATGGGAAGCCGTCCCACTTCGACCTGATATCCTGTTGGTAATTGATCACACGCATTGATATTTATCAATATTGCATACTTGCATGCGTCGCGTTTGCATTCCTTCGCCGACGTGTGTGACCGGTGGTTTTATGGACCAATTTTATGCGTTTTATGACCTCCGCAATGGCGGGCGGCATGTTTGCGTTGCAAGTGGCCAAAGTCGTTTCCAATATCCTATGGCTGTCTGTGTCACACCTAGGCCTATTTCCTCATGCGTGTACAGTCTTTATTAGTATCGCCTTATTTCCGTGTTTACGCGCGCGTAAGATATCTATCGGTATACACACGGTTATTGCGGGGCGATTTGAAGGCCAGAAAATACGCGTGCCATTTTTACGGTGCTTTTTCGTCGGTAGGAGGATGAAAGTAATTCGAACGAATTGCCTACTACTGTTAACGTTTGCAACATCAGATTCCGAATGGTAATTGGCTATTACGGCGCAAATTTGTGGGGAAGTGTAATCGGTTCCCCTACGTTTCTACAGGCGAGGGTTATACATCTTGTTTCAACTTATCACAAAGCTAACATAACATGCCCTGCATTTTTCGTTCGATCGACACGGCAATATCTAGCGGGACATGGCGGCGCCCCCCCCCAATCATGAAAATGCGAAACATTTAAGACATTTTGAAAAACAATGTCGATGAATGTTCCACGCAAGAAAGTTCGGGAGAAACATAATTTTACTTGATATTTTACATTTAATATTGACGATCGAACTGCACAACTAAATACTTCCTTTATTTCTTTACCGTACATCCTCTATAAATTCCCCTGGGATATTATTTTTACCTTTGATTTTTCTGAGGGACACAATTCAAAGGGGAATTATTTCTACTCTGAATTTGCAACCCCAGTTGGAAATAATCGAATATTTACGGTACATACACCTAAATAGAATATGTTAACAGTATCGGGGCGTATCGCTGGCATGTAAATCCGCTGTCGTAAATTCCCCCGACTCCCATACCTGTCACGATGAACACACAAGTCAAAAGCTCGGCTCGCTCAATCAACTGCAACTTGCAAAACATGTCTTACTCAATTCCTGCCCGAAGTGCTTTGTTGCTGCGGTATTTACCGTATTACCTCGAATTATCCCCCCCCCCTTGAATTGACCCCCCTCGAAATACCCCCCCCCTAAATTTCGGTAGAGGGAATAATAAACCCCCCCTCGAAATACCCCCCCCCTAAAATTGAGTGTAACGTGAACGTACATGACAAATACCGCAGTTTGTGATCTGTACTATGCAGAACACACGTTAAAACTGATGATTAAGTGACGTTATGGAAGGGTTTTTGTGTATATACAGTAATATATGCCTACTTACACATATAAATCTATGTGATTGTTCGATTTTTCTACGTCTGCGTATGGGGAATCTCCGAAAATTTCTGGCGAAATAATAGACCCCCCTCGAATAAACCCCCCTCAAATTATCCCCCCCTCAAATTTTGCTGGCGAAATAATAAACCCCCTGGGGGTATTTCGAGGTAATACGGTGTCTGTATGGAACGGCATGTAAACACGTATCCCCTCAATGCATTTGTAATGAGGTCCCTGTCAATTGTCGCCGCCGCTGTACGGCATTGATGTCTCTATTGTAAATTTACTGTTTCGGTGGTCTATGTGTATCTGGGCTGGTTGTGTACATAAATAAATGTGTGCAAATTGATTGTTTAGGTTCCGAGTTTGGACCCGAATTCAGCCGGCTGTATGCAAAGTCTGTTTCGCGCCTGCATCATAAACATTTCGGCGCTGGAAATATTTTATGTATGTTTATTTTTGTTCACTAGCTGGGTGAAAATGAGGGCTCTTGTATGTTTGAGGATCAATTCTGTAGTTTTTCTTGGGCTTCTGCGGTTATGGCTTGTTTACCACAGCTAGGCTTAAGGCCGCAGCATTTCCTAGCCGTCAGTTTGTATTTATATTCTCTACACCCCTTTATTCCGTGCACACTAAAGATGTTCGAGAAATAGCGCGCATCCAGTCCCTCATGTTTTCGGATCAACATTTGAGTCAATGTAATGGATCATTGTCTTCTGAGTAATTGCCAACTAATTGCAAACCAACTGACAAATAATTCACTGATGAAGTGAGTCAGAAAATCTGGGTGAACATGAGCAAACAGTTCACTGAATAATGTTGTCAAAAGATAGCTGTGTATTTGGGGGGGGGGCGGCTTAGGGTAGTAGTGAAAAATGGCTCAAATCATCAGGGAAAATCACTCAAAATCTGCTCCACATGGATAGATAGATGTGTGATTTTGGTTTGGAGTGGAGGGTTAAGGCAAAAGAAAAATTTTCCAAATTTTTTTGCCTAGGGGAGATAAATAACTCAGTGGCCTATGTGATGAATAGATATGTAGCTGGCTGATTTGTGGGGCTATACTGCTAGCTAGGGCGCTATCCTGAGCACTGGTACATGTAGTGATTTTTAGTCATTTTTAACCTTTCTTGAAATTTTTCCCCTCTCTGCTTTCTATACCATGAAAAGGCTATATATTGAGCTCAGACGCCTATATAAGCTAATTGAGCCTATATCATTAAAGGTGAAACATACAAGAAAAAGCGACTGAAAATTTTATTATTTTCATGCTTTTTATTCAAAAGTTATGTTCAACAGTCAATTTTTCTATAAAAAATTCATTATTTGCAGGGACACTATTTCCCGAACAGCTCCAAATGAGACTGGGAAAAACATGTTGCAATGGCAACGTACCGTAAAACTTAAATGTTATTGCATGTGTTAATCGCATGGGTAACAAGTAACACCATTCTATTTTTTAATAATTAGATTTGCTTTGAAATGACAAAATATAATATTTACAAAAATTGGGAAATGGCTGCAACATGTTCACTCTCGTTCCCGTTTTAGTGGTTTTTGAATATTACATTTAAGAAAAACTGATGACAAATGAAACTATACAAGAGGTTGCTTAGCAGCAATATACTCAACACAAGTGTTTTCACGCAACATGTCTTTACCCTGCCCATTTTGACTGCCGGTCATGCATGCTTTTTCACAGAGCCCCTGTTTCCATGCAGCTAAGTGCAATATATCTTTTTCTGCGGCCGGCATGATCCGTGCCGCCGCATGTATCCGCATATGGCGGTCCCGGGGCCCTGTCCGCTACGACCATACATCATTCTGCAGCTGGGCTGGCTGGCCGTGCCGCCGCCAATGTCAGACATGGATGCGGCATTCTTTCCCGCAACGAATGAGCCACCGTGTAGCTGAAATGAGCGCACGCGCCAGGCGGCATGAAGCTTGCCGCGTGTTTTTGCCAACTAGCTCACGCGAGTGAGGGGTATACTCAGCGAGTGCTAGGAGACCCGGCAGCGCGTTGCCGCGCAGTACCCGTTACCTGTATGTTTATCACGGCCGCGTCCATCTAGTCGGCTTGATCGAACATGCGCCACTTATCTGCCTAATACATGCTCTTTTCCATTTTCATCCTTGTCCCACGCACTGGCTGGTTGCATGCTTTCAACTATCTGGTTCGAGCGGCACATTCAGCCGAGTGCGCCGCCCTTCGATCTATCAAGGGTTTTGATCTATTGTTCACGCTGGCACTTTACTTTGCTATTTTTACCATGTTGGAAAACCCGCTGGGGAATTCAGACTATCTTTTGTAGCCAGTAGTGCGCAGCGGGTGAAGAAAAAGTTTGCATGAATGCATGCAATTTGACTGCAAAACACATTGATTTCAACTGTGTTTTTCGACGGAAGCCTGGAAGCTGGAAGCACCGGGCATGTTGGCTGGCGATATGCTCACTGAAAGTTTACCACGGAACTTCTAAAGCGGCAGAACCATTTTCTCTCACGACCAGAAAGAGCGTGCACACGCTATTCATTCAGCTGTTGCTGCGCTGAAGTATGATGTGATGCATGTTGTTGATTAAATACGCTCACATCAGTGAAAAAGTACAAGTATACGCCGCGTCTGTAGTGTTGGGTGTTCAATTTGTGCACCGAAGCTGTGAAACGTAGTTGCTTGTGTTTTCGTATTTACATGGCTGAGAATTTGCTCGCAGTTTATGTTTACATCTATTCTGTGTGTCCATCGTCCACTCCCAGAGGCTGTCACGCCGCGTGCGTAAGCACTGTAATCCAACTAAATTGTACGGCTATAGCCGCAGCACTGCGCAACTGACTCTGCTCCTTCCGAGCACGCAGCGGCAGCAGCAATGCATTGCAACGATTGTGTGCAGTCGCGCGCGCGCCGCTTCATTTCAATGGGTCATGTCACCCCCAGCTGACCCCGACTACACTACTGCAGTGTGTCTGTAACTCATGTGTCTCTATTCATTTCGGCTGCCAGTCGAGTCAACGGCCGCCTTTGGGCACAATTTGCCGCTAGCACCCGCTGCCAATATTGTCGCTGCCGCAGTGCAGCTCCGGCCAGCCCTTTGTATTGTCCACTGTGCGTGGGGGCAATCTCGCCGCGCTGCACTATGCCGCGCCGCGCCACTGACAATACTGCCGTGGTGACTCGCGTTCATTGTGTCTTCTATCTGGGTTCTGTCCACCATCAATTTGATGTTATCGCAAATTGGCCGGACGTGAATTAGCTTCATGGGAGTTGGCCCGTTCCATGCTTTATTTGCTGGCGTGCGTGCGGCTGAACACGCGTGCGACTGTCACTTTGTCCCGAGAATGAAACCTTAAATTACCCCATTTTCCCTTTATCCGACTATATTTGATTGCTACCGCTGTGCTAATCAATTTGGTAAAACATTTCCTTTTTAGTAATGTCACAGAGGTGTATTGTTACGAAATGTTTAGGTTTAATCAGATGCAGTTATGTCAATACATAAATAAAATACATATTTATTTAGTGCATATAATCCAAAGCCACGTTTTTTTCCAGTGACATCATTCCTCGCGATCATCGCGATACAGCGTCATTTGCGAAAAACTGCCAGCGTATAAATAGCCCATCGCCCAATCGTATTCGTTCCGGCCATGAGCGACATGGAAGACGGCTACGCCGAGATCGTCAAGCCCGACGACACGAACGGCACCCGCGACAACTCGACCGCCCAGTACGCCGAGCCGTCCTGCTCGCAGCACACGCACGATTACTGCGCGCTAGAGAAACTCTTGAACAATTATGACAACGCTAATGACAATGACAACGACAATATTTATGACAATTCGAGCGCTAACAATGGCTCTTACAATCGGTACCCGCCTGGCTCCATACTGGAGACGCTGAGTATGTTGTTGCTTGGAGTGTTGAAATTGTTTGAGGATTCGTGCATTGTTTGTGTGTATTGTGATTGTGACCATATACTGTGATTGCGTGTGTTGAGAAAATAAGCTGAATTCATACTGAATTACACGAAGCGGTTCGTTTTAATAGAAATCCACTTTGCAGAGCCAATGGAAGTGATCCACCACCACCCGATTTTCGTGAAAGACACCTCGAAGTTTTGGTACAAGCCGAACATCTCAAGGGAAGATAGTGAGTTCAGCTAGTTAAATGCGTCTTGATTTCTTGAATCCCAACCAGGATTGGCAAACTCTCAGTAAAAAAATCTCAGAAAGAAATAGTAAATAAAAAAAAGAGAAAAAATAAAATGGAAAATTTAAGAACAAAATAAGATAAAATGTGAAATTGCAAAATATAAAAAGATGTATAAAAATATAAAAATTATATTGTATGAATTTTTGTAAAACCAGCCCTGATCCCAAGTCAGTTACATATCTCAGTTCCATATATTTAGTTCGAAAAATGAGTATGGTTGTGAGTACGCCACAATTGCACTTGCAGCGATCAACATTCTCAAAGACAAGCCGGCAGGCACGTTTTTGGTGCGCGACAGCAACAGCTTCCCGGGCGCCTTCGGACTGGCGCTCAAGGTGGACAAGCCGCCGCCCGGCGTCCAGCCTAGCCCGGGAACCGATAGAAACGAACTTGTCAGGTACGCGACTTTCATTTTTTTCTTTTTTCAAAAAACTTCTAATTTATCAGGAAGTTTTTACTGCGGCGGAAGTCTTGATTAGATAAAATGTTCTTTTTTAATAACTTTAAAAGCATTTTTTACAACCCACTCATTTCTGTCCATCACACAAGATCTTTGTCACGCATATGTGCCGAACATAAGCCACACTGCCAAACATCTCCCAAACGCGCAGACATTTCCTCATCGAGCCCACCAAAAGGGGCGTCAAGTTAAAGGGGTGCAACAACGAGCCCGTGTTCGGCAGTCTGGCCGCGCTCGTCTACCAGCACTCGATCACCCCGCTCGCGCTGCCCGTCAAACTCATTCTGCCCGAATTTGACCCTGTTGCTCCGGACACTGCTGATCAGGTAAGTGTGTGATATTTGATTGCCTCAACGTTTTTTTTCGGTGGCCCGTATTTTTGGTCCGAGTCGGATTGAAAGGGGTACGTCGGGTACAATTGGGCTGCCCGATAAAATGCTTCGGGCTAAATTTCGTCTTTTGAACCGTGGTGTCAATGTGTTATGTGTGTGTGTGAAAATGTGCCAGATCGCGCCCACCCCCACCACACACACACACTAGTTTTCAACCGACATTTCAAAAACTCATAAATCAGCTTTGTTTGACTCATTTTAGTTTTCTAAAATGGGTCATTTCTTATCTCAGTCAACTGTAGTTTTTCTAGAAAACTAAAATGCGTTCAAAGCTGTTTTACAAGTTCTCAAAATTCCAGTCGAAAACTAGCGTGCGCAGGCAACACTGTGCCCAACTGCGTTCCATTCCCGTGCAGGCGGGCGAGTCGGCGAGCCAGCTGCTGTCGCACGGGGCCGCGTGCAACGTGACCTACATTTTGTCGTGCGACACCGAGTCGTTGACGGGGCCGGAGGCGCTCCGACGGGCCGTCGACCGCGCGTTCATGCTGCTCAACGCCAAGGAGATACAGCCGACCAGCGCGCATTTCAAGGTGACTAGTGCTACTGTTGTGCTAGAACCAATTCTGCCAATTGTCGAGTGATAAGAAAACGTTTAGAGTGTCAATTGCATCGGATGTGGAGAGCTTCGTTGTGACCAGGATCTTCTTTTTGATTAAAACTTTCATATTTACAACATTATTGCTCAGTTATCGTCTACAATGACGATGGGAAATATTTTGGAAAAACAGATTGTTTCGAATGTTCAGTGAACTAGTTTTCGAATTTGTCCACTGTCTTGTTGTAAATAACTATGTAAGTGATAAATTTTTTAGCTATATGAGAGACTGTCGCTATATCGGTAGTGACTCTCGGTCGGTATATTAAAAGCTGGTTATTCAAAAACTACCTGCAACTCTTTTTTTCACAACTTTTATTACCACTCTTTTTTTTTTGTCGCTTGGGGACAAGGCTTCTTTACTCGCATTGAGCTTGAAGTGCACCGCGATCACATTCCTACTTCGCACGCAGGTATCATCATCTGGCATAACAGTCACCGATAACACAAGAAAGTTGTTCTTCCGCCGGCATTATCCCACCGCTACGATTACATTCTGTGGCGTCGATCCCGAGGATAGAAGGTGGGTTTCGCTCATACTTAGCTTCATCTCTGAGTCTCAACTGCTCAGTTCTGTATGCTGCAAAGTTGTTAAAATACTGATATTTGTGAAAAACGTAAACGTAAGTATAAATACCGTAAATCCTCGAATAAGTCCCCCTGGGAGTTATTTTTTCATCAGAATATTTTGATGGGGGGTTAATCGAGGGGGGAGTTTTTTTCATCAGAAAATTTTGATGGGGGGGGGGTTAATCGAGGGGGGGGGGTTCGTCAGAATATTCAGTACATAGTACATACGCCGACACTTTAGGTGAAACATTCTTTTGTGTTTAGTTGCATACGCTGCACTGTCTTTGCATTGGAGGAATCAGACCGTGTCTTTTTGGTCTGTCTGGCTTCATCGAAATGGTTTTTATGTGACACGACCTATTTGCGTCGATAATAGAGGGGGTTATTCGAGGGTGGAGTTATTTTTCCGTACGCTCACAACAGGAGTGCGTTATTCGAGAGGGGGGGCTTATTCGAGGATTTGCGTTACCTGAAATACCCGGGTATTTCAGGTAAACGTGAATACGTTTTCGAAACTCTGGTATGGTGATTGGCGTTATGCTGTATGCTCGCAGATGGGCACTACCAGCCTCACTACCCTCCGGCGGGGCCACGGTCAAGGAGGCGCGCCTGTTCGGCTTCGTCGCGCGCAAGGGCAACAGCGCGAACGCGCCCGGCGTCGCGTGGCGCCCGGCCATCGACAACGCGTGCCACGTGTTCGCCGAGCTGGAGCCCGAGCAGCCGGCCAGCGCCGTGGTCAACTTCGTCACCAAGGTCCTGCTCGGACCCATTGGGCAGCAGCACCAACCGCAGCAGAGGTACGCGCTGTGATAGGTTGATGTGGCTGGCTTTTGGCGCCGCTGCGGCTGCGGCTTTTGATGTGTCCGCGGCAGCGGCGCCGGGAAGTGATTGACAGTTCGGTTTGATAAATTCACCTGCGTCGCGGTTCAAACGTGTTGGGTAGGGTATAGGTGCACCAGGCCTTCATTTTGCTATGACGGTATTATTTTGACTTTGTATTTTTGTCTGCATATTGGGCGGGGTTTTTCTGAGCGCACCGTTTGCGAGTGTGCGTTCGCTTGCATGATTTTGGGATAGCTTTTTGCGCTTTTTGCATTCTTTTGTCACGTGGGCGCGGCTGAGCGCTTGTTCTGGCATTGTGAATTTGTAATTTATCTGCATTTTGGATTTCTTTGCGCTGTTTAATGAAATATCGATTTAAACTACTGTTGTGTAAATTGGTAAATACCTAATCCATAGAGTTTTCTATAGCAGAGTATAGCTTCCTTCGTGATCGATCATACTCATGAGATTTCGTTTGTTGTTGCATTTACGCTTGTTGGTATATAATCACATTTGTCTTTAGTGTCATCGATGAAACTAGGTAAATTCTTCAACATTGAAAATAAATTTTTGTATTATTTTTTCATTGGCGAGCACAATTACCGGTGGTGCTATTTCAATTTATTGATACTGACTTTAGGAAAACTAATTTTACTTAGTGAATTCCGTATGATAACAGTTTTCCATGATTAAATATTATGTAATGCGAACTTTTTACGCTATGGATACACGACATAATGATAGACTACTAATTATTTATCTTTATTCCATGTAGGTAAAACATACGCAATTTTCGTCGCTTTTTCATGTGAATTATTTATTAGCCAATATAGGTATACTTGGTTTACAAATAGGCTTGACTCACAGATATCTTAGTCAAATTAAATTATTCATATAGGTATTTAGTGTATCAACATTTCCTCTCGACTTCGGCAAAGAGATATGTATTTATTTTTATATTGCAGTTGGCAACCAATTTTCCGCCGATTTATGAGATTTGAGTGTAGATGTTAAGATGACGGAAGATTGGCTTATGGCTGTATCTGTGTAATTGAAGTTCTGCATGAAATCTTTTGTATAAAAAAAGTTGTTAAAATAAACTGATTACTACAATCGCAAAAAAATCTAATATCAACGGCTTTCACAGAGTGAACATACTTCACAGCTTTGACATATTTCAAACCAAATTTCCTCTAGATTCGACTATATTCATCTGCATCTGTGAGATTCAAAAAATCTGATAAAGTTCATGGTGACGTCAGTGTCTGCTTGGACGGAGTCAAGCTTGTGTCCTTCGGATGGGTAGAAATGAACCCTGAGAAAATAAGTCGATTATACTCATTTTGAAACGATGCACAGTTCAACAGTTGCCGGCCACGTCCTTGACAACCACACAATGCGAACACACCTGCACTGGATCCCATTAGCCCTGAGCACGTCTCTAAATCTCTTGTAGTTGGCTGGCACGATGTTGTCGCTGCCGCCGGCCACGATGAGCAGCGGCGTGCGCACCAAGTGCGACACTGCGATCGGCGACTTTGACCACATTTCAAGCACGCGCGCGGCGTCGAGCGGCGCGGCGGGCTGGTGCTGCAAGGCGAGCGCCTCGTTGGTGCACCAGTCGGGGATGTCGTTGAGCGCGTACATGGCGACCAGGTCGAGCACGGGGCAGCGGACCGCGGCCGCGCGGAACGTGTTCTGCTTGTAGTTATCGGTTTATAGTGGCAATGGGCCCACACACCAGTTGACATCGCAAATAAATGTCAACTACATAACACCAAAAAATTAAAAGCATCACACTTACGATTTAGGATAAACTATGCTCTAACACCTAGGAATGTTAAAATCACATAATTAACCAAAATTCAGTTTTTTGATGTCAACTGACTAGTGATGTAAAGGCACCGGGGCACCGGTGCCCCGGTGCTGGGCACCGAAGGGCACCAGCACCGGTGCTGGTGCGGTGCCATTGCAATCTTCAGGGGTGCCATGCCGGTGCCAGTGCCATTTTTTTCAGAATAGAGCCGGTGCCGGTGCGGTGCGGTGCCATTTTTTTGCCGGTGCCAAAGGTGCTAGCACCAGGGCCAAAGTAAAAGGCACCGGGAAAGGCACCGGCCAAGGCTTCGTGTGGTGTGCAATTTTGTCCATAGTATTATATGTGCTTATTCATATTTCAAAAAACAGTGATATATTTACCCAACCGTTTTTGCCTATTTTGTAAACCTCCCATCAAATACTGTGAAATCCATTATACCCGATACGTGATCTGATGAGCAAATCTAAAATTTGGTTGAATTTTCAATCATTTTTATGTTTTATATTTATCTTACTTTTTTGTTCAAAATTTGTTGTCAGTTAATGACAGAGATAGTTTCATTCTCTGTACAGTAACGACTCCGATCAGTAGACAATATTGGCTATGGACATTGTAGTGAAAAAAATATTTTATCTTTCATTTGTAATCATTGTAATTGCTTCTTAAAAGTGATTGCCACATCATTATGATCATTTTAAGTTCTCAACCATCAAAATCGGTTGAAAATTCATGGAAATATGCACTTCCAAAGGTGAGACGACTGAGAAACTGCCCGATATTTACTTCAGAAATTCCAGCCCGGTGCGGTGCCTTTCGGTGCTAGCACCGGCAACCCGCCGGTGCCATTTTTTCCAAAAGGCACCGGTGCCGGTGCGGTGCGGTGCCATTTTCTGGCCGGTGCCCCAGGGTGCCAGGTGCCCTTTTCATGCGTTGGCAAAGGTGCCGGTGCGGTGCGGTGCCATTTTTCCCGGTGCCTTTAACATCACTACAACTGACACGGATTTTGATGTCAACTAGTGTGTGTGGGCCCTAATTTATGTAGGGGGAAACATGTTGATGTCGAATTGTTAACAAACGTTGTCCTGTGCCAGCATGTGCGTCGCTATGAAACCGCCGTGTGACCCACCGAGGATGAAAACGTTTGACGTATCCAAATTGTTTTTGTATTTTTCCAACACGTGCTTCACTGCGTGCTGTAGGACGACAATGCCGTTTCTGTTCATCAGTTCTCTATTTTTCTATAAATATGCTAACTTTTATAACAAAAGCGATGAGTTTACCTGGCAATCTCTCACGTCTGTCAGCCCAATTTTTCCAGGCAGCAGCTCAGTGGAAGCGTCGCCGAACCCTGAAAAAATGCGCGCAAAAATGACTACATTGAATATCAATAAGTAATCAATGTTGCAAGCTGCTAAAGTTTTTTTCACCAATGCTGCCGCGGTAATTAATAGCGAGCGTTGCATGACCGGCCTCGTTGAACAGGGCCGACTGCGCATTGAACTCTGTCGACCAGACGTTGTGCGGTCCACCGTGTAAAATCACAATTAACGGCGGCTTTTTGCTTGTTGTATCTTGGTCTGCCGTGTCTTTGTCTGGTAATGTCAATATCGCTTCATACGGCACGTCTGCGCTTTGCTGTTGACATTGTGGGGACTTTCGATTTAATCAAATTTTTTACAACGTTCCAGAATTCGAGGAATAAATACTAAATGCAAAATAAAAAGTGAATGTAGAATAACTGCACCTGCACCCAAATCATGGATCAGCTCATCACCCTCCAGTTTCCTGTGGAGCTCAATCGTTTCCCAGCGTTTCTGTTTTTCAAAGTCACCCGGACTGCGCTTTGATATTGCCTGCCACTCTACACCCTTCCATTTGGCATCATTCCAAAAATCGACATGTGCAAAATTAACACGACTTGGATGCGTGGGGCTGCTGTGAGAAGCGACCAAAAGGTCACCACCACGATTCGGTAGTGGATGAGCGGAGAGAAGATTCCATGACCCGTTGTCGCCTGGATTTGGATTGTTGTGTTTGGATTTTGCTGTTTGGGATTTTACGTGAACTTGCGCCACTCAGGTGACTCACTCACCGGCGTTGTTTGTCAGTTTTCGGACCATTGCTGTTTCGCAGTTGACTGAGAGTATTTCCTGCATGTTCAAAGGGAAAAGGGTCTTAAAACGCCTGGGTAGGTCAGTCAAGTTGTTACCATGGTGTCACTCCCACTCTTCCAGACTCTGTAAAACGGCCATTAAAATGTCATGCAAAGTGTGAAAAGTCCCGTAAAATTTCGTGAAAAATGTCTAACGACAATTTTACATGACTTTTGACACTTTGGATAACATTTGACATTCTACAGTGTCTGGTCATTATCAGATTCGGATAAGATATCATTTGATGCTACTTGAAGAGAAGTTCAACTTACAAAGTTTGAGTTCCAGGCCGAAGTAACTAGGAGGTTTCGTCCTTCATTCGCCCAGCAGAGCTGCGGCAATGGCTTATTAACAATGTTGAAGCCTGGCATCAGACCATCTACACCTGCAGCCACATTATCAATAAGAACCTCACTGAGCCCTTTCACAACGTCATGCTGTGAGGATAGAAATTAAGTGTTGATTACTAAACACCTTCCCAGACAAGTTCACCACCCATTTTTTTATTTCACTTCGAATGCAATATCTCCGTCCATGGGGGTGTTATAAAGCTGAAACTTTGTAAATATAAAGTTGTAAGACCCCTCTACTCCCCAACAATGGGGGAGGTGCGGCGACTCACTACAGGGTGGGTCGCCCTATATGCAACATTTTTTTTGGCGTTTTTGGTGTCCCAATCAAGTTCACCACCCACTTGATTGGCTACACTACAAGAGCCATATCTCCAGCTGTGATGGCGGTATAAAGCTGAAATTTTGGGGATGTTTTGCCAACAACCCCCCTCACAATACACCAGTGGGGCGGCTGCCAACGACCCACTAAAGCATGGGTCACTGCATATAAAGTTGACCATTTTCTAAAAACAGCCCAAGTGTCCCAAAACAAGTTCATCGCCCAACTGCATTTAGAAAAATGTTGCAACAACATACCTAACATAAAACTGAATCGGGTTGGAACCCTAGTTCGGCCACCAAAATTTTTTTTCAGTAGGGCACCCACCCTGTCCCATAAACGGTAGACCGAAAATTTCACTTTAAACCAATTTTTTGTTTCACACTTAAAAAGTTGGTTTACAAAGTTCACTAGAGAATGGTCTAAGGTTCAAAGTTATGTAAACAACATCACCTCTAATATGCCTCCATAAGGAAATTTACTTGGGGTGAATTCTATGATGTCAAAATGATGTCATTGCAGGAACAAAATTTGACAAAATTTTCAGATTTTCATTCACCCCAAATAAATTTCCTTATGGAAGCATTTAAGAGGATATGTTGTTTACATAACTTTGAACCTTAGATCATTCTCTAGTGAACTTTGTAAACCAACTTTGAAAGTGTGAATCAAAAAATTGGTTTAAAGTTAAATTTTCGGTCTGCCATTTATGATGGGGTGGCTAAACAAAGGAAAAAAATTTAATTAGCAGAAGTAGGGTTAAAACCTGATTCAGTTTTTATATAAGGTATGTTCTCAAAAAAATTTTTAATTCGTTTAGGTGGTGAACTTGCTTCGGACACTTGGGTCGTCTTTTAAAAAACAACAATTTTATACACAGCGACACAAACTGTAGTGGGTCGTCGGGAGCTGCCCCACTGGCATTTAGTTGGGGTGGGTGTTGCCAAAATACCACAAAAATTTTAGCTTTCTACCACCCCCGCAACTGGAGATACAGCCACTTTAGTGTAGCTAATCAAGGGGGTGGTGTACTTGTTTGGGACACGGAAACCCCGGCAAAATTTCTTTGCTTATAGGGCGACCCACCCTGTAGTTAGTCACCATGCCTCCCCCCATTGGTGCAGAGTAGAGGGATGTTACAAGTATATATTCACAAAGTTTCAGCTCTATAACCCCACCATAGCCATAGATATAGCTTCCGAAGTGAAATAAAAAAATGGGTGGTGAACTTGTCCGGGAAGGTGTTTACAATTGATTAAAAAAATCAAGCATGCACTACTTTGCTCTCTAAAAGCCGATGACTACAGAATGGGGTAATACAGTGTCCAACATGGACATATTTATGTATCAACCTTCTGCTGTTTTCCACTGAAAAACAAAAGTGGAAGTATCACTTGCCCTATTAAGAGTTGACTTATTCACTTTTTGTCAACACATTAGCTAACATTTATTCGGCCTCAATGATTCGGGCCCATACGATTCAGGTCTACATTTTTCGGCCCCGAATGAAATGTCAACCCTCAACTTTTTTCAAATGCATCCAAAAATGATAAAAGTCAAAGTAGCATTTACAAATGTATAGAAAATGGTTAAAATGGCAGCATCATTCCTATTTACAGAAATTTTCTAGGGTTCACTAAATTTTTGTCTCTCTCAATTTACCGACATTCAGATTTGGATGGCCCAAATGCGACACTTTATGTTGATAGGAATTCGTTGGATTTTACCATGTTGAGCAGATGAGTAGTAAATAAAGATCACAAACGATGAGCATCATGAGACGTGACGTCGTCATAATCGCACTTGATTGACCCAAACCAAAAGTGACAAACCAATATCAACTGGGCTGTGCCCGCATGGTGTTTTCTCGCAGTTCTTTGAAAGTATGCCAGCCGACTGCCATCAGGCGACACTGTCGGCCAGCAGCAAGCCATTTTTGGTATACCATCTGTCAGCTGATTTAGGCTGCGGCCGATTTGCTGAACCTGTAGGTTGAACCTGTTGTTACCGCTACCTATGCAAACCAAATAAAATTTGTATTTGTATCCCATTTGTTACACAATTAATACAGAGGCTTTTTCATTCATATTTTACCTCCATGTTGTCCAGGTTCAGGCGATAGACAGCACTGGGACGATTCAAGTTGAACGGTCTGCCCATGCGCCCACCAATTTTGTCATCATAGTGCATTCCAACAAAGTAGACTTCTTTACCATTTTTTGACCATGTGGGCTGCAACAAGTGTGTTGATTTGTCACCAGGAACATACATGGGCGCTGCAAGTAGAAAGCATGAGGAACCTGCGTTATGTCGCATTTCTCGACAACATTCTCGATCACTTTGACATGCCCATTGTCGATAGTCAATATGCACAGCACCGGCTCCGTAAAATCTGTCAGGTTTTCACCCCAGTGTCGCCGCTCAAAAAACCTATTTCCCTGCGACAATGATGAGTGATGAGTTAGATGAACGGTTTTAGCGATTTTTAGGGATGTTCAAATTTGATTGGATAATTATCGCATTTTTCACACATTTTGAGATAACGTATTTTTAAAAATTTAACTTTTTCTGTCAGATAAAAATATTTAATTGAGAAAAACACAGCTTTGTGAATTTTTGTACGGCGCTTTCTCAGGTAACTATTTAGGTGCGATGATTTGAAAAAAGCAATTTGAAAACGCTTTTATAGAGCAACAACCTCTAGAGTCTAGACATGACAAGGTATTTTTATGCAAGAAACTCCGAAGAAGCGAAAACCTCACCACATCATGGATATGGTGTTGTCCGGCACCATGGTGGCTAAGCAGTTCTTGCCAGTCCACCGTCACTTGTTTCTTGTTGGAAATGTAAGCGATCTGACTGCAGTCACGCGACCAGACTGGACACCCCAGTAATGCTGCAATGAAGGGAACATTTTAACCAAAATATTTGGTGTTAATATATTTATTTAATTTTGTAATGTTGGTTGCAACGCACGATTGTTGCAGATGGCTTCATGTTTGCCAGTGAGGTCAAATGTTTGAATTTCGACGCCTTTTTGCATGTCTGAAACAGATGCAAGTATGCGACCGTCTACCGTATTAAATTGGCACTGTTTGCTTCCACAGTCGGAAAAACTCATGATACTCGATCTGCGAGATATCTTGGAGTATGGTTGGAAAGCGATGTTACAAAAATTGTCAATTTTTGAGCAATCAAGAAACTTGCTCAAGGAATTGAAGGGGTCCATGCAGCCCATTCATAGCCTCGCCACTGTCAATGTGATTGTCACAGTTGAGATTCAATGAATGGACAGTTGTCTGACTTACGCGGCGCTGCAAAGAGAGGTCTGTCCACTGCCAGCTCAAATGCAACTGAAATCAAGTAATCAAGTTGCAATGTAATTTGTGATTGAAGAAATGGTTTGGAAGATAAGATCTCACCAAAAGCGAATCCTTCTTGTCTGAGACAATGTGACTAGTTACCGGCACTGGAGTTGCTACTATATCTGAATACATTTCAACGAGTTCTCTCATTCTCTCTGAGCTGACCGACGGTGCAGTGGCATAAGACCTTTTTGACACTTTCATCAGACCAGCTGGCCGCATCCTCAACAGTTGCAATTCTCTGTTGTGGTTTGCGGGAATGAGTGCCTTCTGTGCTGCAACGGGTGCGCGCAACCAAGGGGCAATCCCAGACCCCGTAAAGTGTCAAATGTCATGTAAAATGGCAATCAAAACAAAACAAAAATAAAAGATTTTATACCTCAACTTTGAAGGACAATTGACAATTTACTTTACATTTGTCTTGACAATTGACACTTTGCATTACTTTACACTTTACAGGGTCTAGGATTGGCACCAGGCATCGACCACAGGATCACGTACAATTGTGTGCACATTTTGATTTGCCTGCATTGCGGTCCCGATGTTGCCTTGCGCTCTTTTAGCCTGTCCCGTACTTTCCTGACTGGCAATGAAATCTGTTCGTTCCAAAAAATTGTGTCCATCATCCTCTATCCCGTCTCTGTGGATAGCCCGTGGTCTGATAAATTTAACACCTCTTTCAGAAACATTTGTGACATGCGGCGTGTCAGACGCGTGTGTTCGGCTACATTCAGCGTTTCGGCAAGTGCCATTCAAATAATCTGGGTTGGCAGCGTGCCAAAAATCAAGTAGTCCTAGGTGATAGTACTTTCGTTTCTGTTTTGTGTCAGCTGCTTGTTCATTTTCCAATGCTTGAATTGATCTTATATTTGTCCTGCACCCAGCAAATGATCGGTGACAAGTCAACAAGCTACGTGCACCCGCCATCAACCTGCATGTGAACATGTTTCGAAATTTTACCATCATGTCAAAATTGCGCTGTGGACATTCGCTCGCACTGCTCTGCATTCGAACGTTTTTGCATATGGGACTACCAATGCATACCGTATTTGCTTGAGTAGTTCTCCCCTTGAATATTTCCCCTTCGAATAACCCTCCCCCTGTTAGACGAGTGTGTAAAAACAATCACCCTCAACAAACAATCAACAATATGTAATTCCCACTTAAGGCATATGTTCAAGTGGTTTTGTCCAATTTGAACAAAAATGGCATGTTATTTTGTGGATAAAGCATATTTAGTGCAATGACCTGATAGAAATATTCTTGAAAATTATGACGAAATAATTATTCTTCCCCTTGAATAATCCCCACTTGAATAATTCCCCTTTGAATAGTTCCCCCATCAAAATCCCCCTGACCAAGTGATAATTCCCCAGGGGGATTTTTCAAGCAAATACGGTATTATAAATCAGAAATCTACTGAAAGGATAAAACAATCAGGTCCAGTTGCAAATTGTGTAAACAATACACTGTTGACTACAATCTCCCTTGAAATTTTGTCAGAGGGTTTTAGGCATCTACCAGAGCATTTCGGGACTTCGGGTAAACGTGAATGCATTTTCTCAACTGTGTGTAAACTCGGCGGACATGATACTCTGCACTCGCACTGATTTATGTCTCACGTTGGAAGCGTGCCAAGAATGATAAAGCATGCGATTTTTGTGTAAAAGATGAAGAAAGTCATTGTTGTGAATGAGTTGACGTATGACGCCATAACGGCGACGACTTTTTTCAACTTTTGATGAAAATCGCATGTGTAAAAACATAGTTGGCAGGTTTCCAGCAGGAACCACGCGTGCAGGGTGTAAAGTAACTGGAGTATACCTTAAAGTAGGAAAAATGAAAACAAAATGTTTATGATAAAATAATATGATAACTTCATTGTAACGGAATTAGGGTCTTCTTAAGTGCAGCTTATTCATTTATCACCTAAAATATGCACGAATGGAGACGAGCGACTGAAACGTAGCATCTAAGGCCTTGTTTCTTATTTCTGTATCATTTTCACAGCTGGCTATGGGGAACCAAACCAGGGAGCTAACTCTGGATTGAATCGATTTTTCCCATTGCAAATAAATTGTGGTATTTTAGCTACTTTATTTTGTGCCGTTTTTACGCGCGGAATTGGATTTAGGTACGTATTTAAATGAGTTTTTCTGTGTGAATGTTCGCGTGAACTAATTCGCGATGTATCCGACTCAATTTTTATATCTTCGCGACGCACCGACCTATCACACTTTCATTTTCATCGAAATTAACGCAACATTTATTTGGGTGGGTAGGTTTATTCAGCGACGACATAAAAAAACCTGTTCAATGGGATGCGTCAATTGGGGGCGCGACAAACATTCGTTCTCACGCCATTGCCATTGTGCTAACCAAACACCTCATTTATACGGGCGGCACTGGCAGCGCAGTGTCGCCGCAGTGGAACAAGTCGAAATTGGTCGACGGCGGCGACAATGCGGCCACGTTCATTTCAAAAAGGCTACCGCGGCCGTTTTGTCGGGTCAAAGGGCATATTATCAAAGCAATCTCTATATCTGCGGAAATGTAGGAATGTCCGCAGTTGGCATAAAACGACTCGGTGATTGGTTCAGCTCAATTCGTTTTGCCAATTTCGCGGTGCTTCATCAGAAATAGGCAATCGGCGCTAGATTCGAATCCTGTGTTTGGAACTGAAATCACCTTGATATTGATTAAAAAGGCTCGGCTGGTAGTATTTATATGATAAACTGAAAGGCAGAGCTCATTTCGATGATTTCTTGCACCGATATTCGAGCATTCTATGAGTCACACGAAAACAGAGAAGATGGAGTCTTGGTGGATTAATTCATTCCTTGTGCTGCCCATCCTCGTGGCCGCAGTGGTTGTCAGCAAGGCGAAGGTAGTGTTCAATTTGTCTATTAACAGGCTGTCAGCAGAGTGCTGCCGATGCACAAATTGATTGAATTGATTTTTAACCCAAAACTTGTGTTGTGCAACGTGTTTCATTTTATTATTGTGCTGCTCCATTAAAATCGGTTGTGAAGTAGCCAGCTGATATACCTAGATAGCATAGCGCAAGCTGCTTCCGCAGTACTTTGAATAGGTACCGTATTTCCTCGAAATACCCCCGGGGGTGATTATTTCAGAGTGAGAATTTTTAGGGGGGGGGGTTAAACGAGGGGCTGTTTATGTCGCCAGAAATTTTTTGAACCCCCAGTACTAAAATGTTGGTTGTAACTTAAGCAGACGTCGAACAATGCGACAATAAGCACCAGAGTTGGAAAAACGTATTTACGTTTACCCGAAATACCCGGTTATTCGGGTATTTATACTTACATTTACGTTTATGCTTTCCAAAAATACCATTACGTTTTGTTACGTTTTCCTGACCAAAATACCCGGGTACTAGGGAAAACGGAAAAACTTGTGATCATTCTCACGTTTATGTACAAACAAGCGGTGTATGTAAAAAGTGACTGCATGCTTGCACGTTCACATAAAATTTCGGGTACATATTCAAAAATGTGTTCAAATGCTGAACACAGAAACCTTTTTGTTTGTTTGTAGAGCCGCTTGCGTTTATAATTTTTTTGTGATGAATGCCGACGATGCCACTTGCAACAACTGAGTAGCACACGTTTTGAAACTGGAGGGGCGAATGCAAGCTCTGGTGCCAATCCCAGATTCTGTAGGATGCCCTGTAAAATGTAAAATTTCATGCAAATGTCAAAACTTATGTAAAATGCCCAGCAAAATGGCAAAAATTGGCCACCTTCCAGGGCATTTTGCATGACTCTAGACACTTTGCATGCCATTTGACATTTTACAAAGCATTTTACAGGGTCTGGGACTCCCCCAGAATAACCAGCGTAGTTGGATTTGGCCCCACTTACAACAGAAAGTGGTGCAGATGGAGCGATTTACCCATCCAAAGGTGAAAATAATGGTATTTTGCAAAGCACAATGGCAAATACTGTGTGTAAAAATTTTACGTTTACGTTTTTTTTACGTATTCCTTGGTATTTTAAAATTACCTTACGTTTTAGTATTTATACTTTTGATTTGGAAAAGGTATTTACGTTTACGTTTACGTTTTCCAAAAATACCAGTATTTGCACAACTCTGATAAGCACCATGTATAAGGGTCTATACACTTATTTCAGTAAATATGTAGATGGTGTAAACCCTGTTCTGACGTGACACAGTCATTGTTTTTAACATATATTCCGCTTTGCCAGATCACAAACCGCAGTTTTGGGATGTACATTTTCTGTACACTCAATTTGGGGGGGGGGTATTTCGAGGGGGTGGGTAATTATTTCATAGTCGCCATTTTGGGAGGGTATTTCGAGGAAATACGGTATACGGAAATCTAAATTTGCAAATCCAATAATTCTTCAAACAGCCAGGAATGATCATTCGAACAGCCTATACGAAACCTGCGCGGATCGCTACAAAATGTGAATAACACGTTCAAACGATCATTCCAGTTTTTGATGAACTTCTGACAATCTGAGAAATCTATGCAATTAGTCGTGATGCCCGAAAACGTGACAACTACCTAGGTACATTTCCTACATGCTTCTAGGCGTCGGCGATCGACAACGGCGTGGTGGGCGAGCCGGAAGTGACATGCACCCCCTCGGGGGTCGCCATACTCATTCACTCGCAGAAACCCTTCGATGGGCGCATCTTTGTCAAGGGACATTCCAATGTTCAACAGTGCTCCACACCAGTGCCATACGTGCCCCAGAGGTAATTTTAATACTGTGTGAAATTGATGTCCGCGTCCGATATGTTGCAAACGGATTGCGCTATTTATCTATCAAACGCAGATTGGTCAACGGTGGTACGGGCATGTCGACAATGTTCACTGTCCCGTACAGCACTTGTTCAGCACTGCGGGAGCGCCAACTGAATCCACGGGGGGTCAGCTACTCGACCGTGATCATTGTCAGCTTCCACGCTGTGTTCATAACCAAGGTGGATAGGGCGTACAGAGTCCAATGTTTCTATGCAGAGGCGGAAAAGGCGATCACTGCCAATTTGGAAGTCAGGTGCGATTTTTCAATTTCAACCGTACCGTATTTGCTGGAATAGGTCTTTCCTTGAATAATTCCCCCCTCGAAGAATCCCCCCTGTAAGACGAGTGAAGAAATAATAATCCCCCCTTGAACAACCCCCCACGTTTAAAGATTTGCTTTATTTGTTGTACCTAATTTTAACAAAAATGGCACGTTATTGTGTTGATAACATATTTTGTGAAATGAGTTGAAAGAAACATGCTAAAAAATTTGACGAAATAATTATTCTACCCGCCCCCCCCCCTTGAATAATTCCCCCCTCGAATACTTCCCCCTCAAAAATGTCTGACGAAAAAATAGGTAATCCCCCAAGGGGATTTTTCAAGTAAATACAATATATATTCTCTGAATATAATACACTCAATTTACACGGCAGCATGATCTCCACGACGGAAACGGTGACGGGCGGGCCGCAGATGCCCGACTGCACCTACAACGTGCACTACGAGCGCGCCGACGGCCCCCTTGTGCGCTTCGCCCGCGTCGGCGACAAAGTCGTGCATGTGTGGCGCTGCGCCGCCCCAGACCGAGTCAACCCCATGCCCGACTCTGGTGAGTGTAAATCAACTCACACGTGTAGATGTTATGGTGCCAGGGGACAGTCCCGCAGCCTGTAAAGTGTAAAGTTTATTGTCAAATGGCATGTAAAATGTTAATAAAATAAAGATGAATTTTTTCTACTGAAATTTTGTCACTTTGCATGACAATTGACAAATTTGTATGGCAATTTATGCGAAATTAGGCATTGACTTTACACTTTAATTACACGGTGCATGATTGGCATCACATCATAGTTGTTAAAAGTACTGAACTTTTTTCAAAGTATACATAAACGTAATGTATTTATTTTTTACTAACCCCCTGAGTACAGAAAACGTAAAGTAAAATTTTTCTACTTTTAATCACGAGTAAACGTGAGTAATCGTACTTTTTCGCCAAGAAAACGTAAATGTGAGTACTTTTGAGAAATGTCGCCAAAATTTTCGCTCAAAATCACTTATTTTCGTAACTTTTTGCTTAATTTAGACAATTTTTGGCTATATATTTGTTTATATAGGTACCCATTTTCGATTAGTTTCCCCTATCTTTAGCATTTTTCGCTCTTATTCCCTTCCTTCTATGCCTTTAAAAAAAACTATATAAAAATAAGTTTTCTGTATTCGAGTGACGAGTACTGTCAAAAAGTATACGTAGATGTGAGTACAGTAACTTTTTTCGGAGGAAACGTATACGTATTTACTCTGTACTCGAGTATATGTAAATATTTATCGAGTAAAAGTAAGTACGTTTCAACAACTATGCATCACATTTGAGCACGCCTCTACCTAATTGCAGAAATGTTCGGCTTCCGCGTGAAAAGCTGCACGGTGGACTCGCGGGCTGCCAACAGCACCGCGGTGCCTGTGGTGGACGAGCGCGGCTGCTCCGTCGATCGCGTCGTTCTAGGCGAGATCGAATACGACGCCGGCGACCAGCTGATCGCCACCGCCGACAGCCACGTGTTCAAGTTCGCCGACGTGTCCGCGCTGCATTTTGCCTGTCAGATTGAGCTGTGCTCGCGATTGAATGGAGAGTGTGATGAATTGTTCCAGGTGAGTGTTATTGTCGCTTTGAGGGTGGGATTTGTGATAACTTGCGATATAGGTAACTTATATTTAACGGGCTGCGCGCACTACTAAACAGTAAACTAAGAATTTGGTGTATTCATTTGTCAGCTTTTCAGCGCATCTGAGTTCACCGGAATGTGTTATTTTTGATCTACGTCAACTGTAGTTGACGAACAGCTCAAACCGGTAAACTTAGATGCGCCCAGAAGTCGAAAAATAAGTTCTACCAAATTCTAGTTTACCGTGAGTAAACGAGCGATTTCCATTTTTCATCCCGTACGGTTTACATGCTCACGGTTTTCATGCCATTCTGTGTCACTTTACTAGCTAAGTGTGACACTTTACTTGCTACTCTACTGTGCCAGTTTTCATCCAAAGTATTACACTTTACTTGCTTTAAGTATGCCACTTTTCAAGACAAAGTTGTGTGTTTTGCTCCAATTGACTCTTTTACATGAAATGTGGCATACTGTATTTCTTCTAATAGAAGGGCATCTCCAATAGAAGGTACATTGTAAAATTGCTGGAAGGGCTGATGTCAGACAGTTCCATCATTTAGTATGGTAGGTAGGTAGTAAAAATTTTGATATCGTTGTTATTGTTCTTTTCAAATATTCTATGAATTGTTTCAAATGATGCTTAATAAAGGCTGGTCAGTAAAGTATGCCCTGTACAATGTTGGCTGACATTTGAAGAGAATGTCTGAAAAAATGACAAAAAAATAGAAGGGCAATCTTCAACAGAAGGGTGGGTAAAGAAGTTGTTGAAAAAATAGAAGGGCGCCGTTCTATTAGACGAAATACAGTATTTAGTGGCGTGCTTGTGGCTTGTAAACCGTAATACTTTGGCACGTAAAGTGGTATACTCTGGCATGAAAAGTGACACATAAATTTGACATGTAAAAACATGTCTGCGGCTTGAAAACCGTACGTTTCAGCAAGTAAAACAGAGCATTTTAGATGAAAAATGTGAGCATGTAAACCGTAAGGGATGAAAAACGGAACACACTCTGAGTAAACTAGTGTGCGCATCGCTATTGGTGATGCACTCGTTTGACAGATGGACTGCAGCGAACGATCGGGGACGTTGCTGGAACAGCGCGTGGTCGGTCGACACATCAGAGCAGTAACAAATGATGCTGAAAACATGACACCATCCACTTCCGACAACTTTGTTCTGGAGGAATTGGGTACAGGGAGACTCGATGATGCCACCGAAAAGACAAGTGTGGTCGATGTGCACACGGCCGATGTCACCGTGCTCGACATTGATCAGGCACTTGATTTCGAGCAGGCTCAAGGTAAACAAACTGTATTTACATACAGTATTTCCTTGAAATACCCCCCTCGAAATACCCCTTCGAAATACCCCCTCCAAAATTGCGCTCTGAAAAAATAAAAACTCCCGGGGGGGGGGGTAATTCGAGGAAATACGGTATTTATATTTACGCCGCGGACCGCATGCTATGCATTTTTCTGCGCGAAGCGCTCCACCATGACGTCATCATTAATAAAAAATTGATTCAAAAGAAAGAAAAAATGATTTCAGGTACGAAGCATATGTTGGTTGTACTGGACTCCGCCTTTTTCTTTTTAAAATACTTCCTTTCCTGGAAATATTCTCTGTATATTTTAATGCATTTTGTCAAAAGCCACTGCCTTTTCATGTTGAGGGCAGAGGTGAAAAGTTAGTCACTTCACAAAAAGTGGTTGACCATCTCTCGAATCATGTGCAAACCTGCACAGGCATTACTTGCAGAGAATGTAAATGAAAGCTACTAATGCAATTGGATCAAAGTGTATTTTTCCGACATTTACATAGAAGTCAATGTCTTATTGATATTTACCTACCTAGTTCCACATGTTAGAACTGTAGCTTAATGGGGAGTTATCAATCTGGCATGATTTTTCCGCCGGGTTTTTTCAAGGAAATACAGTACATAGTATAATAATCACACTCGTCTTATGCCCAAACCGACAGCCCTTTGCCAGAGTTGAACGCGCTGCTGCACAATGGAAGCCCATCGCGCGAAAAGCACAACGGCCGCGACGGCGAGAATCGTTGCGACTTTATGAGCGCGAGCGGCGCCGTGGCCGCTAGTTTGGCGCTGGCGGCATTGATAGCCATCGGGTGCTGCGCCGTTGCTGCCGCCGGCGTGGCGCTGGTTCGACTCAAGTACAACTGGATGAAGCGGCTTCCTTTGGTGATTTGATCGTGTGACTGTAACGGGCATGAATTGAGTGAGTACGACGCGTGGTTTCGGATAGCCCTATTCATTGGCTGGCCTTGCGGACATTTGACATTTGACAATGGAAATTTCTTGAGCAAATCGAAATTCAAGGGGCGGAATTTTTATTTTTCAAAATTTTCAAGCATATTTGTATCAATTCATTTCACGAACTTTACTTTATTTAAGCATTAAGGTTTATTAACACAAAAACGTGCCATTTTTGTTAAAATTAGGCAGAACAAATTGATAAAATCTCTTGGGGGACCTATTTAAGTAGGGAATTATTATTTCCTCACTCGTCGTACAGGGGGAATTATTCGAGTGGGAGAATTATTCGAGTGGGGGAATTATTCAAGCAAATACGGTTATTTGAAAATAACCGTGTCAGGCCAATTTGTCCGCTTTGCCAATTTTATTTTCAATTCACTTTTCACTTCTCATTTCACGTCGCACTGGCCATTTTACTTTTCACTTCTCAATTTGCAGAACTGGCACCAGATTAGTTTACTGATGTAAATGTGTAATAAAGCTGACAATAGTAAGTAAAATGTTTTTTAAGACTACGGGAAACATATGAACAACATTGTTTGTCATTGAGGCAGATCAGACTTGAAATGGGGGTGGGGGTGGGGAGAAATAATCAGGGGCCAGTTCCCCAAGTGGTAGAGTAAAAAGAATCACTTTTCCTCTTCACTCTTCACTTTACCTTTTACTCTACTGTTTACTTTTTACTCTACTCCTTATTTTTCCAATTGTGGAACCAGCACCAGGGGGCAGTCCCAAAGTGTCAACTGTGTATCCAAATCTTATGTGTGTGTTTTGTATCCAGATCTTATGTTTGTTTTTGTATCCACATCTTATGTTTTTGTATCCAAATATTATGTTTTGGATTAGGATACATAAGATTACTTAAAATTTGGATACATAGTTGACACTTTGGGACTGCCCCGTGGTGCCAGTTCCACAAGTGGAAAAGTAAAGAGTAGAGTAAAAAGTAAAGAGTAGAGTAAAGAAAGAGTGAAAAGGAAAGTTGTCCTTTTTACGCTAGAACTTGCGGAACTGGCCCCAGGGGCCAATTCCGCAAAATGAGAAGTGAGAAGTGAAATGGCAAAGGCGAAGTAAAAGCGCAAAGGCAAAGTGAAACGGCAAGTGAATTGGGAAAAGCGAGGTAAAAAAAATAAAAATAAAAAGTAATTTCTCTACGCTTTCGCCGTTCCACTTGCCAATTCACTTGCCATTTCACTTCGCCTTTGCCTTTTCACTTCTCACTTCTGATTTTGCGGAACTGGCACCAGGAGTGATCGGCACAGTAGTTACTCCATCGATACTCCACTGTGACAATTACATTTTCGTTCTACCCAAATATGCTGCTATTTTATGCATATTTACACTTCACGTATTATAAATACCAATGATCTTGTGAATCTGATGTGAATGATGTCATTTTTCTGCGAGCGATATCTGCCAGAAGTGTGTGCTTTTGTACATCGCTATTCTTGAATCTTGACATCCACGCTTTTGTACATCCACGTTCTTGTAAATATCTATTGTAGTATTTGTATTTTATGAAAATATGAAAATACTAACGAATGCAAACACTCTTGAAATAGTGTTGAAATTTTTAAACGAATATCTGAGCCTTTTAATTTTTGAACGAATATCTTAGTTATAGAATATCTAAGTCTTTGAATTTTCGAATTCGTCCCGAAATTTTCTTCTTCTTTTCTATTAGGTATATAAGTGGCATAAAAATTCGAAAACGTTGCAGAATTTTTGAGTATGCCATCGTTCGATAATATGTATATAATTTTTTACACAAATATTTGATTTCCTGTTACGATCGCACTTGCTCATTCTATATTGCTTAATTGCTCTTTGGACGCTTGCCAACTATTGCGAAATATGTAAAAAATGAAAAGTTCAAAAGTCGTAAAACTGGCACAGTGCCAATTTGGTTTTCTTCACACTTCACAAACCGTGGATAAGCAGCGCGGCTCGTGCGGTTCTCCGTTGACCCTTGTCACAATTGCGGCCACGGACATCAGGATATCACTCCAAATCATAATTTTCAGGCGCTGCGCCGCGGCCGTCGCGGCGACCGAGGGCGCACAATGGACTGGGGATACTTTACGCTTTATAATGCAGATTGGGAAGGACATTTCGGCCGCCGCGGGGCTACTATCGGCGGCGAGCGATTTGCATTTGACGGACGCCATCAAGTGAACGAGCGGCGGCGCGATAAGCTCCCCGCCCGCGGCTCGCGCGCGCCGCACCAACTGCCCGGCTGCCGCCCCGTCGGCTCAAAGAATTCCCGTTTTTAGTTGGTTACTCGGGTTGACTTCGGAAATTTTGCTTTTGGGTTCGCAATATGAAGCCAGTGTTGTGTTCCATGCCACGCGTGCGTGCGGTGCGGCGACATTTGTCAGCGAATATCTTGGCTGAAATTCTTGTTAATCGATCTGGTAAATGGTGAACGCCAAGCCTACATCATTGGCTACTGATCGCCAGCCACAAGCGACCAACGATCAGAAAAAAACCACTTTCCGTATTTTGAGTTTTTCAAAAATGAATATCTGTATTTTGAGTTTTTATGACAAAAACTTGAGTAAAGTAAAGTAAAGTTGCCCGTACTTGGGCACTGGGCTGGGCATTTACTTGTGCACCGGGCGGCTTTTTAATTGAGCATACATGTGCATTGCTTGGGCACCACTCGCGAGTAGTGGTTGTACCAATTTCCCAAATATGCGAGCCAATGTTTGTCATCAAGTTCCCAACCGATGCACATATTTTTTTCTACCGTTTTGTTTAGCTAGTGTTTAAAATGTTCAAAACATGTTGAAAAATGTTAATGCCGCAGGCCTTGCTAATTTTTTTCCGGTCGTAAATACAATCACAGGTGTACTTGACTAGTGATTGTATTTACGACCTGGAAAAAAGTTCGACTTGACTACCAGGCAGGGGTCTCCAAGATTTTGGCCCTTGTGGGGCTGGATAGATAGCAAATCGCTCCTCCCAAGGGATAGATAGCTGGAAAAATTTTCTGGGGGGGGGCTTGCGGGGGCAAAATATATAGGCTTTTTCAGTGCATAGAAGGCCGAAAGGGGAAAAATCGCTAGTAATTGGTTAAAAGTGGCTAAAAGTAGGTTTAAAATGGCTAAAAACAGACATACAACCACGCATATAGCCGGAGACCATGAATTTGAAGGTTAAAAACTATAAAAAGGTGCGAAAATTAGTGATTTTGAGCAAAAATTAGGGCAAAATTTCTCAAAAACCACTCCAGATAGATAGATAGCTGAGCGATTTGGGGGGGGGGTCTTTGGGGGTAGTAGCCAAAATTTTTGCCTCTGGATAGATAGATAGCTGAGCAGCCTCCTGGATAGATAGATAGCTGGCGGATTTGGGCGGGGGGCAGCCCCCCCCAGCCCCCCCCCCCCCTAGGAGACCCCTGCTACCTGGTACAATTCCGGGTCGCAAATACGACCACTACTAGTCAAGTACTGGTTGTATTTGTGACCCGGAATGGTACAGTGTAGCGAAGTCAAACTTGTTTCTGGGTTGTAAATGCAATCACTAGTGTACTTGGCTAGCGATTGTATTTACGACATGGAAAAAAGTTCAACTTGACTGGGGTGAGCAAATCCTAAATGCTCAAGTAAACCCAGCCTGACGCTAGGTGCACAGGTGCTGCCCAAGTGGTGCCCAAGCAACGCACATGTATGCTCAAGTAAAAAGCCGCCCAGTGCACAAGTAAATACCCGGCCTGGTGCCCAAGTACTGGCACTTGACTTGGGCTCCAGGCCTACTTTGGCACCGGTATTATAACTTGTGCACCGGCCCTACTTGGGCACTGGTTTTACTTGTGCACCGGTCCTACTTGGGCACCGGTTTTACTTGTGCACCGGTCTGGCGCCCCCCTGGCAGCCCCAAACAGCTGGATGACAGCATAAAATATATTTTTCCAATTTTCCCCTGGTAATTATACATGGGAAAGGAGCAAATCCGCCCAGATTTTGCTCAGCAAGAAACATAGGGTGTCGCGGCATGTGCAATAACTAAAATTGGGGAAAAATTTTTTTAGCATCTATAAAAGTTCAGTATACCTCCCAACCTTTCACAACCCCACCCCTCAGAGGACCCACCATTCAAGTGGCACCACCTCACTCAACTCAAACTGATGACAGCATTTTTATTTTTTTGTAACCAGCTGCTGGCAGAGAGCTCAATGCTGGGAAACTGGGAGTATATTTGGATGGAAAAATGTCAGTTTGAGTTAGGATTAGGGTTGGAAAAAAACGTTTTTTTTAACTCGATGTTTTTTTATAAAAAAACAAACGTTTTTTTAAATAAAAAACGTTTTTTTTAAAGCTACCAGATATGACCGTGTGTCAACATGTATAGGTAAATCAGACAGTGGCAATACTCTGTGATGTTATATATGACCATATAATGTCTGTGGAGCCATGGGATAGCATTATAAGTGGTGATTTGTGTCAAAAATATCCATTTTTCGTCAACATATCGTTCGTATATTGCCTTATAGTTGAATGTTCGTGACTTCAGGTAAAGTTTGGCACGGAATAGTGATCAAACAAGGTTATAAAGGGAGGTTGTTACTTTGAGAGTGAAGTTACACACTGTGGAGGTACATGGAAGCACATTACCTCAATATTATATACTACAGCAACATATGACGGCTTATTAACCCATGGTAGCACATAGAAATGGATACTTTGATACTAAAAATGCCACAAAACCAATGAAAACAACCACCAATGTCAATTTGTGTGTGAAATTGCGCGCCAGCGCGCAAAAATTTTGCAAAATACCTAGTGCTTAGTACTAAAAATTTCGGCCGGTGTTTAAAAAAAAAAAACATTTCGGACGTCATGTTTTTTTTATAATAAAAAACGTTTTTTAAAAATAAAAAACGTTTTAAAAAAACACCGGCCAACCCTAGTTAGGATGCCACTTGAGTGTGGGTCCTCTGGGGGGTGTGGGGTTGTGAAAAGTTGGGGGTGTACTGAACTTTTAAAGTTGTTACAATTTTTTTTGAAAAAATTCCCCAATTTTTAGTTATTGCACATGCCGTGACACCCTGTTCCCCGATGAGCAAAATCTGGCCGGATTTGCTCCTTTCCCATGTATTACCAGGGGAAAAATTAGAAAAAATGTTCTAACGCTGTCATCCAGCTGTGGGAGGTCGCCAGGGAACACTTGGGGACTTTGTAGGGAACACTTGGGGTCACCACCATACTGAACACCAGGGACGTATCCAGGATTTTTGAGCGGGGGGGCTGCTTGTTTACGGAGCCCGGCGAGTGGGGGGGGCTCAGCCCCCCCCCCTAAAATTTTAGCTACATAGTGGCGGAATGGCGATGGCGCCATTGGCGTTGGCGTCAGCGCCATGGAACGCTGTATATGTATGTAAATATACATACAAAACAGCAAAAATCACAACATTTTGAATGATTTGCGGCCACATGGAGCAAATCTGATGATTACACCTAATATCTGGTGAAGAATGCGCGCTGGCTCGCAAAATTTTTTACGCTGACGTTGAAAAAGTCGCATTTTCTGGTCACTTTCTGGTCTCGCCCCGGGAGGGGGGGGGCTGCAGCCCCCCCCCCCCCGCCCCCCCCCTGGATACGGCCCTGCTGAACACCACCCTCATAGCTTGCATACTGGATGCGTGGGCTGAATTTAAATTTCGATGACAGCATTTTCCCAAGTATATTTTCCACCAGTACCAGTTAACATAATTACATGCGTAATGCATGTTCAGTTGGAATCATGTGACTGAAAAAAACTCAAAAAACGTTTCTGTAAATATTTTCTGTGTTTCCGTGTTTCCGTATTGAATGAGTTGCTGTATTTAATATGTGTGTTTTTTGCCATCGTTGCTTGGGACTCGACACGCACACGATACCCGACAATTTCTTGAACCGGATCATACCCGGGAGGGAACCCATAAGCTTTTTTAAAAAGCCCAATCCGAGAAACAATTTCGTTTTCGACAACATTTATTTCTAAATGACTGTTACGTTCTTGCATGTTTTCTCCTGTATACTACCGTCAACAGTTTTACGATGAGGCGTTTTCTTAGGACAGCTGCATTTAATGACGGTTTTTATGCTCTTCAATAGGGATGGAAAATATGTTTTAATGACCTTGTTTTTTTTGCAAAGGATGTGTTTGGAAAACCATGTTTTTATAAAAAAACAACAGTTTTTAAAGCACCGAAATATGTTTGAATTAACATAAAGTTTTATCTGCCAAGTGGCAATACTTTGTGTTGTTATATATAGCCATAGAATGGCTGTGGAGTCAAGGCATAGCATTATAAGTGGTGATATCTTACAAAAATATGCATTTTTGTGTTGACTCGTTATGTATACTGCTTTCTGTCAAATGTTTTGTCAAATCACGGGTTATCATAACAGAATGGTCTAAAAAATGAAGGGTTTACAGTAAAAACGCATCAAAATCAAGGAACACATCCACCAGGGATAATGGGTATACCTATGTATGTGAAATTGCAACTGGCACACAAAAAACTTGCAAAATACCTATCTAATACATAAATTCTAAAAAAATTGGCTGCCGTTTTTAAATAAAAAACAGTTATGATCCTTGCGCTGAAAAAACAACGTTAAAAAGCTCCGGCCATCCCTAATAATAGCTGTGTACAAAAGTCAGGTGAACCGCTTATTTAAAATACCACCAATAATTCAATCTATGATTTGATGGGCCTACACACACTAGTTTTCCGCGTGACTTTCATGGGAAAACTCAATTTAGTTTTCCCATTGTGCAGGCAACAGATGCAAGAGGCCGCCATTTGCAATTTTTTTACAATGATCCCTTTGTGACACCCATTTGGGAAAACTGTGAAAAAATGGTGAAAGTTTAATGAGTTTTGCACCATAAAAAAATTGATTTCTGGAACTTTATTTATGTTGCATGTTACACACTATGTGAAACTGTACATATATGTACATTTTTGTGCTTCCAGTTACTTTTGTTCTTTTTTAAATAATTTTTGAAAATCATGAATATAATAATTTTTATAAAATCATTGGTTACTTTGTAATACTTGTAAATTGAGAGCCACGTACAGTTTTTTTTTCTCTTTTATTTGATACTAATCACACACTGTCATTACCACAGTTTGAAAAATGAATGAATTTAACATGTATGACATAAAAAAAATCAATAAACTTTTAATCACTTGGCAATCAGCTGCAATTTTTTCACATGAGGCACAGCATGTATTCAGTATATCGTCAAAAAAAGGTGATATATCTACACCATAAAAAAACAAAAAAAAAGTATTTTTCAATTTCTTTTACTAAAACATGTCCTAAAAATTGAATTTTTTACCCTGAGCGCTCATTAGACTTTTATCGAAAGACAAAAATATGCGGGAACACATGAAATCTAAATCAAGCATTAATCACGAACTCAACTAATTGTATAGTTGAAAAGCTAAAATATTTAGTTTTCCCACGTTGCATGCAGAAGGTGAAAAATAATTTACACTTGGTAGTAAAATTTTCATTTAGCTTTTCACTTATTACCAATTCATGCAGCACACACATGAACAATCAAAACCTGTCATAAAAAATTATAAAAATTCAACAATTTCGCCAATTTATCCACGGCAGAACCCCCTCTGGAGTCTTCATCCACTCCTTTAGTTTCTCTCTCAACCCTCTGTGGTCACGCTGGCGTCATTGATCACCATGTTGCACATTATCCAGCCCGTCATACGCATCCCTCCAGTCCAACTGCATTATTTAGCATACATTCTTTGTAAAAAAACATGTCAAAACAGTGATAAATGTAAAACAAAAACAAAACAAACTGTATGGTTGCAAAGCATTTGTTCATCTGGAGTGCGCAGCGGTGCTTTCTCATTCCCCATCTGGTAGCAGTCACAAACTGTGTAAAATCACCGTGTAAAATGGCAAGTGTCCTGCAAGGTGTCAAAACTAGGGTGTCAACTTTCCATTTTCCGTTTATGCTTTCCACAGGCAAATTTTTTTCCATTTCCGCTTCCATTTTCTGGCTCACTTGTCTGCTTTTCAAAAAAAAATTTATTTTCCAGCTCAATTTTCTCTTTCTCAAGTATTTCTGTTTCAGTGAAACTGGTAAACATGCATGCAAGTTCTCAATTTTGTAAATTTTTGTATTTCCAGCATAATTACAGCAAATTTTTCAATTTTCATTCTCGTTTTCCGCCAAAAAGTTTTGTTGACACCCTAAGTATCAATGAATAAAATCCTTTGAAGTTGTAGTAACGTGTGCCACTGTCTGAAATGTATGATTTTTACAAAAAATGCCAAAAATATCATGTCAAAGTTCAGTTGAGTTTTCCTAACATGACGTTATTTGTGCTTAACTACTATTTCTTTACTGTCGCCATGGTTGTCACCATGAAAACCATGTGAAAACTCAAAAATTTGAAAAAATTATTACTCATTTAATACATATCGTTAAGTGCCTATCTCTCTACACAAAATAGAGGAAAAAATTCTGCATAAGACCTCCAAATTTCACATCTCTGGTCCATTCATGTCTCGTTTAAAGATACTTTTTCAAAGTGGCCACCTGTGTGAAAACTCACCGATATAGCGACAAAAATGGCGACATTTTGACACCATTTTTGTCGCCATGGCGACAGTTTTCCACAGATGCTTGCATATTGTGAAAACTGCCGACACGTGTGGCGACATTTCTTGTCGCCACCTGTCGCCACCTGTCGCCATGTGTCGCCAGTTTTCACAACGTGTATGCATACTGTTCCCATAATGACAGACAAAGTGGAAAACTGCTTCATGCATTGCAAAAACTGCTATTGAGCCAAGGAATATTGTCAACATGCTGGCACATTGTGAAAACTCAACATGCATTTTTTTAAACAGTGCAAACAGTGTTATTTGTAATTACTGGTGAATGAGAATAGCAGTGTTTACTTTTGAAGTCATTTGATTTAAGTTTGTTTAATTTATTTGGAAATTGGTTTAGCAAGTAGTTTGTGAAGTACTTAGTTAAGTAGTTCAATGTTGTGCAATTAGTGAGTAACTAGTTCCTATCTTGGTCAACATCGATATAGTTTCATACACACTTGCAAATTTCCAATACAGTCACTTATTCAATCTCATTCACTTTTCAAAGTTTGTGCAATACAATTACAGCTATGAAAAGCTCAAGAAATATGGTCAAAATACAATAATCATGTTTTTGTTTGTAATGTTTGTGTTCCCATTACATTTTTCAAAATTCTGATCCTAATGCATGATTCCATTTACTAAGGCATTATTCACATACCATAATTCCTCAAAATACCCCCAGGGGGTTTATTTTTTCAGAGTGGAAATTTTGAGGGGGGTATTTCGAGGGGGGGCTTTTTCGAGGGGGGTTATTATTTCATCAGAAATTTTCAGGAAATTCATAGTAAACAGTATGCTTTTTCATACCCAAAACTGGTAATAAACATGGGTAAATAGGATATATCGGGACATATCAGGTATTTAGACGTACATCTGTACACATATTAACGTATATGTGTATCTGCGATGCAAATTGGCATCAATAAATACATCATGTACATTGCATACATGATGTATATCATTCCAGACAGGGGGTATTTTGAGGGGGGGGTATTTTTTCCTCAGCAGGAAAACACCTGGGGGTATTTCAAGGACGTACGCAGGGGGGGGGGGGGGCGGCCGCCCCCCCCGTTCCCGGGCCGGACATAAAAATTTGCCAGGAATGGCACTTTTCTAAAGCAATTTTGTAGGCATTTTCAAAAATTTTTGCGCGCAAGCGCGCAAACCCCACCCCATTGTTATTGTGTATTTTCAGGAGCCCGAAAAGCATCATAAAAGTGTCCAACATGTGTCTTAGTCCCTATGTATAGGTCTAAATCGATACCTATAGAGTATACGTTGGCGCCAGCGCCAACGCCAATACTGCCATGGCGCTGGCGCCTACAAATGGCGCCAGCGCCATGGCTCCATTCCTTTACTGTAGGGCCAAATTTTAGGGGGGGGGGGGGCGCCGCCCCCCCCCCCGTTCGCCGGGCTCCGTAAACAATCCGCCCCCCCCCGCTCAAAAATCCTGCGTACGTCCCTGGGGTATTTTGAGGGGGGGTTAATGCAAGGGGGGGTGTAATTCAAGGAAATATGGTACATTATTCTCAAAAACATTCATTGATGTCTTTTTACAAATGTATTGTCTGCAATATTTCTCTCATATGTAAAAAGTAAAATGGAAAACAACAGGTGTGTACATGATATTTTTCTTAAAAATATACAATGAAAAACAGGGACAAATATCAAGCATGAAAAATTAACAAAATCAAAAACAAATATATCACATGTAAAGCACAAAAATAGTAAATATGTATCTGATAAAGCATGATGTCAGTACTTTCACAGATTAAACTGTGTTGATACAACATCACATTTGTTCACATTGCCCTCCTCCACCTCCTCCTCCTCCTCTGTCTGCATGTCAAAAATGGCTGTGGTTAATTGCTAGTTCAACAGAGTTGCTTACACAGCAAAGTTTGGCAGTTTTCACTTATTGCATTCACATGTCGAAAATTCAATATAGTTGTCCATGGTGACAATGGCGACAATGGCGACATGTCGCCATGTGGTATGGCGACATTCAGGAAGTGTTGCCATACCACATGGCGACATTTTCCATTCAGTTTTCCCCTATTGCATTCATGTTGGGAAAAATTGTGACTTGCCGAAACCAAAACAAATTTATTTTTACCTCTAAATTTTACTTCATGCAAGATGGGAAAACTGAATGGCGACATGTCGCCATTTGAGTTTTCCCAAGCGTCACGCGGAAAACTAGTGTGTGTGGGCACATTGTGTCCAAAAAGTAGAACGTACCAACCAAAATTACACCACGATGATTGATGAAGTTGGCGCATGTAGCATGGGACTGTGGAATTTTGCACATCTTAAGAGCTTCGAATACACCATGCTACATCCGGAACTGATGTAGAAATATAAGTAGGCTCGCGGCTACAGCGGACGCTAACACGCTGATCGCCGGCCGCAAATCTGCGCCGCCGCGCAGCGGCGGCACTTCGAAAAAGCTTTAATATGTTTACGCGGTGCCACGTCCCATGCCGGCGCGCGCGCATGCGTAAGTACGCGCGCAGATATGCTTCGGGTACGCGCATGCGTACGCGTCGGGCGGCTTCTGGTTGCGTGGCTGTGGGGCGTCGCATTAGGACGTCGCATGGTGCCGCATCTCGCGCGGCGCGCCGCCGCGTCGCCAGTTGGCACGTGGCCGCGGTGGGCCGGCGGCGGCGCAGCTGTCCCGCAGACTGGCCACGTCGGCCGTGCGCGCCCTGCCCGTACGTCCGCTAGACAACGGATACCGGGCGCGCTACCTCAACCGAACTTCAGTAGCTGCTGATCGCCTACTTTAATCATGCGGTGTTTTATCTATTGATGATCAACTGGCATGTTTTGATAGGAGAAAACGATTCATCATGTTCTGATTAGGGTTCAAACGGTACCGGGACTGGGCCGCCCGTCCCGGTCTCGATAAAAAATGTCAGTCCCGGTCCCAGAATTTTATAGTGGTCCCGATTAGGGATTGCCGGTGTTTTTTAACCGTCCTTTAAAAGAGTGTTTTAAAAAAACAGAGGCATCGAAACCGTTTTTTTAAACACCAGCCAAATTTTTTTGGTACTGTGCACTAGGTATTTTGCAATTTTTTTGTGCGCAAGCGCGCAATTTCACATACACTTTACCACGTTTTCATTGGTTGTTTTCATTGGTTTTGAGGCATTTTTAGTGTGAAAGCTTCCATTTGTTCATGCTATTGTGTAATAATAAGCCATGATATGTTACTGTAGTATATAATATATCCAGACAATGTGCTCCCACATATTTACTTCTACAGTGTGATCCACCACTGTCAATGGATGAGCCTTCTATACTAACCTTATACAAGTGCTATTACATGCAAAACTTGACTCGAAGTCACGAACATTTGACAAAAGGTTATATACATAACAAGTCGACAAAAAATGGATATTTTTGACAGAAATCACCACTTATAATGCTATCCCATGGCTCCACAGCCATTCTATGGCTATATTTAACATCACAAAATACTGGCAATTGTCTAATATACCTGTATATGTTGACTCATAGCTATATTTGGGAGCTTTTAAAAAAAACATTTTAAATTTAAAAAATGTTTTAAAAAAATTTGTTTAAAAAAACAAACAGGGTCGTTGAAAAACCATCTTTTGGGCGTCCCTAGTCCCGATAAGGGATGAAAAACATTGCCTTTTCAATGACCTGTTTATAAATAAACAACGTTTTTTAATAAATTTGTCTTTTCTAAGGCTATATTGGGCCTATTATTACACAGTATTTCAGGTCCCGATACCTCAGTTCCGGTCCCGGTAGATGGTTCGGCAAACATCCGGGACTGGGGCGGTCCCGGTCCTGACACCCCAGTCCCATTGCCGACAATACGAAAATGCCAGCCCTGATCCCGATCCCAGTACGATCCCCCAGTCCCAGTCCTGATAAGTAAAATTTCTGGTCCTGGTCTGGGCCCGAAAAACTGGTCCCATATGAACCCTAGTTTTGATATTTTTAAAAAATTTCATGAGTGAATTTTTTTAATTTAAAAATATTTTTCCCATTTTTATCTAGGTAATCCACAAAAAAAATCGATTTTGAGATAATTGCACTTGAAAGTTTGGAGTATATTGTTGGGTATCCACGTGGTAGTATTGTCTTCGGTGACACACATCTAGTTATATAAAATTTAGTGAATTGTCAGGGGATGTAGCCACTGTGTGTTTGTGCAACTAAATATACCCATTGTAGATGTGCAAATTATTGCATTTCAGGTACATAATCAATTTTTAAAGCACGTTCTAAAAAAACATTAACATTGCAGATCGATACAAAGGGAAGGCATTTGTAGTGTCGGTTTTGAGGCATTTGTAGGTTTTGAGGCATTTGTAGTGTGAAACCTTCCATTTGTTCATGCTATGGTGTCATAATGTGCCTACACACACTAGTTTTCACCGTGACTTCGTGTGAAAACTGAAAAAATTATAAAATGCAAATTAATAAACACGGTTGAATGATTTAATTTAAATTGAATTTGAATATAAATTAATAAAGGTTATAATTTGAAAATTTGGAAACTAAAACACATATAGCATACAATAAGAGTAGGCTGAATGTCGCCATGTCGCCATTTCAGTTGTCACACAAGTCACGGTGAAAACTAGTGTGTGTAGGGCCAATAAGCCATGATATGTTACTTAGTATAAAATACCCATGAATATGCCCTCACATACTTGTACAGTGTGAAACATCACTGTCAATGTATTAGCCTTCTCTAGATTTTGAGCCAAGTCAACATAAAAATGGATATTTTTGACAGAAATCACCGTTTATAATGCTATCCCAAGGCTCCACAGCCATTCTATGGCTATATATAACATCACAAAGTACTGGCAATTGTCCGATAAAATCGACAATCGACTAAAAATGATTTCACACACACAATTTAAATGTTTGGAAAAACCTTCCGCTAACCATAGGAATATTTTCGGAGTGGTCAGCAAGTGTGATTTTTAGTTCTTTGATAAATACTTTGATTAGGTAATACCAACTCATTTGGTCACCAACCAAACAAACTACAGCGGTGATCACACTAAATCCGATGTCCACGCACGCGTGTGCATTGGGTAGTAGTTCATAGTTGTTAAAACGTATTCACTTTTACTTGATAAATATGTATTTGTACGTAGTATGTTTTGGGTAAATACATTTTAAATACATCTGAAAAAGTTTTTGTACTCGCTTTTATGTATACTTTTTGAAAGTACTCGAGTACAGAAAAAGTATTTCTGATAGGCGTATAGGTTTTTCAACATGTGGAAAGGTGAAAACGTGCTAAAAATAGATAATAATAGCCAAAAATGGGTATGTCAAATCATATATAGCCAAAAAAGCTGAAAATAGGTGAATTTTGAGGTGAAAATGGGCCAAAGATGTGAAATTAGTAATTTTAAGGAAAATTGTGCAAAATTTCTCAAAACTACCCACTTCTACATTTTCTGGCAAAAAGTATTTTACTCACGTTTACTCACGAGTAAAAGTAAAAAAGTTTACTTTACTTTTTCTGCACCCAGCTGGTGAGTAAAAATAAATACTTCATGTCAGGGCCGTATCCAGGGGGGGGCGGGGGGGGCTGCAGCCCCCCCCCCCTCCCGGGGCGAGACTAGAAAGTGA
The DNA here is from genome assembly GCA_964036195.1 of Sphaerolaimus hirsutus. Lineage (NCBI taxonomy): Eukaryota > Metazoa > Nematoda > Chromadorea > Monhysterida > Sphaerolaimidae > Sphaerolaimus > Sphaerolaimus hirsutus. Next base: position 14,201,154 of record OZ038458.1, read on the forward strand.
CCGGAAAATGCGTCTTTTTTCAACGTCAGCGTAAAAATTTTTGCGCGCAAGCGCGCATTCTTCAGACAATAGGTATTATAATCAGATTTGCTCCATGTGGCCGCAAATCGTTATAAATACACTCGATGTCATGCTTTTTGCTGTTTTGTATGTATATCTACATACAAATAGAGTGTTCCACGGCGCTGGCGCCAACGCCAATGGCACCATGGCGTAGCGCCTACTAATGGCGCCAGCGCCATGGCGCCATTCCGCCACTATGTAGCCAAGATTTTAGGGGGGGGGGGCTGAGCCCCCCCCCCCTCGCCGGCCTCCGTAAACAAGCAGCCCCCCCCCGCTCAAAAATCCTGGATACGTCCCTGCTTCATGTTTATGTATACTTTGAAAAAAGTTTGGTACTTTTAACAACTCTGCATGGGTTCAGTATGGGTGTTTATTAGTATATAAATATCTGCTTGTATACATTTTTTTAGTCATTCGTGTCCCTTTTCATTCTACACCTTGAAAAAGCCTAGATATTACACCCCCAACTAGGGTTGGCAAGTGATTTTTTTAAGTGATTTTTTTTTTAAAATTCCGATTTAAAAAAAAAAATCGCAGCACCCGTACCGATTTTTAAAAAAAAAAATCGGTGGCAAAAAATTATGGTACTGAAGCACTAGGTAAAATGCAAAAATTTTGCGCGCAAGCGCGCACTTTCATGCAAACAATCCACAAGTTGCTTTTTTCATGGCTTTGACAACCAATTTGGGGGGTGTATACCCATTTATGTGTGCTTTTAAGCGTGTAAGGTAGGTTGTGAATTATTTTAGGAAGGATTCATAGTTATGCTTTGTGTTGTCACATCAAACATTTATGCAAAATGCATCCATGTTAACTTCCAATATAATTTATATTTTGTTCTGAGCAAGAACATGCTATTTCTGCAAACAAAATTGCAAATGGTCGATGAAATGTGATTCATGTCACAAATAAAATTTTTTTATTACATTTACACTTAAAAATAACTGACTTTCAAGCTTTTCCGAAGCTCTAAAGTACTTATATTAGCACAGAAAGTATAAGTGTGCACTCCCTACCATTTTTTATGGCTTTTAATACCCCCAGAGGCGATTTTAGGCAGAAATGGGGCTAATTTTGACCCCAGCGATTTTTATTTAAAAAAATAAAAAAATCGGGGTCGTTAAAAAAAATCGATTTTTTTCCAACCCTACCCCCAACCTCCATTCTAATTGACTCAACTCCTGGTTGGGACGATATCGAATATTGGCATTTTCTAAAATATTAATATCAATTTTTTTAAATATTCAATATCGGATATGGACTATTTTTCATATCAAATATCGGATATTGACCATTGTTTCTATATGACAATCGATATCGAGGGTCCATATCGATATCGAATATCGAGTTTTCAGTAGAGTTGCTCAAATGTATTTACCGTATTTCCTCGAAATACCCCCCGGGGGTGATTGTTTCATAGTGGTCCCGAGAGGGGGGGGGGGGGGTTAACCGAGGGGGGTATTTCGAGGGGGGGGGTTATTATTTCGCCAGAAATTTTTTTCAAATCCAAGTACAAAATCGTCGTTTGTGATGTTGTTGCACGCACGGTAGTAGAGCAAATAGGCAGTCGTGCCACCGGCGTGCAAATGTCAATGTGTGAACCAGCCTGTGGACCTCAACGAGCAAGTGTCAAGTCCACAAGGTGCTGGGAAACCGAGAAGAACAAGTGAACGTTTGAGTTGGATGTGTTTCGCTTTTATGTGACCACCGTCGCCCTGCGACACGGATCTCAAAGTGTTAACATCTCAGATTCATTAATGGGCCACCCTGTAGGGCACATGAATTGAGGTAAAAACATCCACTGAACTAAAACCCCAAGTGGGCAATACTTGATGTTGGTTGAAACATAATAGTTAAGGGTTCTGCACAATTACTCAAACTTACTGAACTGGGTAATCAAATGTAAATAGAACTGTAAATATAGATAGAATGTAGGGCAACTACAACAGTCCCCCCCAAGTTCACCCTACAGGGGGAACTGACAAAAATTAGAATAAAAGAGTAAAATCAAAAAATGTAAAAATAATTGTATTGTAACCAAAATAATAGTCAAAATTTACACAATCATATTGCACCATGTATCCTCCTTGCAGTCATTTTCTGTCCTCCTCCCTTGTTCACAAAGTTAATCAAAAGTTTTGTATAAATAAATGATCAAAACAAAATTGAAGAATCAAAATTATCACTTTGTTTCATGTCATCATGTCATCTAATCTTGTACTCTGGAGTTTTCCGGTGTTTGTGATCCATTTCCATCCTTTGACTTGCATGTCTTGTGCTCAGGCTGGTGGAACTGTACCATGCCATGCCATATTTTCTGGTTCCAGAAAATGCGGGAGAAGTAATTTCTGGGCTGTGGATGGGTGTGTCCGGTGATGGCCCCATAATCGATGTTGTTTTGGTTCATTTGCTGCCAGGATGTGTGCATACCATTGGACTGATGCACATCTTTGTTATCTTTTGGCTTTGCGGCATGGACATAATGTAGTGGGTTGGGGGCCAGCCTGTCCAGAGTTTGTGTGTGCGCATTTGTGTGGGTGATTGGTTGCACCATTTTTGTCTGCACAGCTGGCATGGGTGTGTCTGGCACTATTGGGCTTACTTTCATCACTGGATCTGGGTGCATGATTTCTTGTGTGTGCTGTATGGAATGCACCTGTTCCATGTGTGCTCCTTTTGGGCCTGACTTCTGCCCCAGTCTGCTGCCAGTCCTCTGCTTATTTCCACTTGTCGACACGCATTTGCCAAATTTTTGGGACAGTCGCTCTAGCTCACTGTGCATGGTTTGCACGATATGAAGCTTGCCAAAAATGGCTGCCCTTCCAATAAGGAGTGGATAAGCAGATGGCAAGAATTTGGTGAGTTTTACTACAGCTGACAATGTGTCCTCATGTGTGACTCCATCTGGAGTTATGTGCATAGCTGCGATGTCGTAAGTTTTCAACCATTCAGCCTTGATGATGTTCCCTGCTGTGCGGATGTGACTACCCGTGTACGGGCGGAATTTGCTTCGCTCGGTGCTTGGGTTGATGCCTGCTTTTGCCCATACTGATTCCAATGTAGTCTCCTCAATGAATAGACTTATGTTGCATCCTGTGTCAATGTGCCCTATCACTGGGACTCCATGTATACTGATGGTGGCCATTGGGTCTGGGCTGGTGGTCAAGTTGCAGTACGGTATATTGTCTGCTTTCGTGCTTGCAATTCCAGGTACCCAATCTTCTATATCTCCCCAATCATTGTCACTTTCGACATCTGACAATTTTTCATCTCCAGTCTGTGTCGTGTACCGGCTTGCCATTACAGGCTCTTTGTTCATGGCAATCCCGAGTTCTGCACATTTTCTGGCCATGATTTGCTTGGCTTTTTCATCGGTTCTCCCTTGCCTTTCATTGTTTTGCCTGATGGTGCGCTCATGATCTGGCTTGAATTCTGGAGATGCCGGGTTAATGAAGCATTTGCCGGGGTGGTGGGTCATTGGATTTCTGTGCAGATAGTATGTGCACCACGGGCCTTTGTAGTCCCTTGGGTCCATTGTGGCGCGTACTTCAGCTTGCACCTCTTCAGTGCTGCATGGCTTCTGTTCCGATTGACCCCGCCATTCTGTTTGCCAATTTCTGCTTCCACTGTATCTCTGCCAGTTTCTGTGGCTTTGCTCTTCTTTGCGCTGGGTGCGCATTCTTTCGACTTCCACGCGTGCGGCATCCATTTGTGTTATGGCCCTGTTCAGTGTGCATGCTTTGTCCATCCAGCGGGTTCGCCACATGTACCAGCACGAGGAGGGTACTAGTTTAGGGACCTCTGAGAATAGTTTATCCCCGATCATTTGTTCGCGGTCGTTGTCAGACATGGTCTCGCTGATGTGGTAGAACTCCGCGCTCAAACGGGTGTGCAGGGATGATACTGATTCCCCTGGCGTGGCTTTCAAGTTGTACCAGTCTGCTACTGAATAGACCTGGTGTTCCTGTCTGTAGGCTTCAGTTAATTTGTCGACAACATACAGGATATCGTGGCGTCTGGAAATGCGAATTGCCAAGTATTTCTCCCTGGCCTTTCCGGTTAGGCATTGCATGAAGACGTTGTTCCAGAACAGTTGTTGCATGCCCTCTGGGACGCCCATCGATTGCTGCATCACCATGTGTAGCCAGAACTTGAATGGGCCAGTGCTGCCCTTTTGGTCGCCGTTGAATTCAATTTGTTTCTTTGCGGCTGATGCAACATGTCCTACACTCATTTTGTCTTGTGGGATTTTGAGTGAGCTCAGCCGTGTCAGTCCGTCGCCTGGCGATAGTGCATATAGCTCCATGTATGCAATCATTTGTTCCAAGATGGAGCCCGGTGGTAATGTTTCCAAACGCTTGTCTGCTTCCCACAACCATGGGTCGGTCTGGTGGTTTGAATTAGTGGCTGCGCTGCTTGTCGGTGGGTCTGCGCTCTGTTGCTGCTTCTGGTTGGCCAAATGGTCCATTCGTTGCTCAAGATGCATGAATTGTTGTTGCATCTGTTGCTGCAGCATGTCCATCATCGCTGCAAAATCGGGTGTTTGTTTTTGCGTTTTGACTTCCCGTCTAGGGGTCGGTACGTACTGTGTCTGTGGTATTTTGCTTGGGCGAATTAGTGGCGTAGTGCTGATGCTTGCGTCATCTGGTTCATCTTCGGGGTCCTCCATTGTGATATGGCTGTCTTTGGTCGCTCCGAAGTACCTTTCCGCCATTTTCAGCACTTTTTTCGCCATCGTCTCTGTCCCGTCTTTCCAGGGTGTGTTGAATTTTGGCCATTTTTTCTTGGCCTCGGTAATCGTGTCGTCCCGAAATTGGTTGAGGATGTTTCCCGTGTTCAATAGTGCCCACCTGTTTTCGGTTGTGCACCATTCATTAATTTTTTCCGTGAGCTCGCGCTCTGTGTATGTTATTTGTTTGGCCGTTGAAGGGTCTGCTGTTTTTGAGCCCGCAGGGGGCAATTCGTCTGCATTGGGCATGTTAAGTTTGCCCTGCGCTCATGTGGCGCGCCACACTAATCGTGTTAACGGTGTGGTGAGAGTGTTTGCCGGTGCGCAGTCGGCTGGTTTTATCGCGCGTGCGGGAATCGCTGCTTGATGCCCGGGTTGACTTTTTGGGTTCGTTTAGTTCGACTGTACGGTCACCATGTTGCACGCACGGTAGTAGAGCAAATAGGCAGTCGTGCCACCGGCGTGCAAATGTCAATGTGTGAACCAGCCTGTGGACCTCAACGAGCAAGTGTCAAGTCCACAAGGTGCTGGGAAACCGAGAAGAACAAGTGAACGTTTGAGTTGGATGTGTTTCGCTTTTATGTGACCACCGTCGCCCTGCGACACGGATCTCAAAGTGTTAACATCTCAGATTCATTAATGGGCCACCCTGTAGGGCACATGAATTGAGGTAAAAACATCCACTGAACTAAAACCCCAAGTGGGCAATACTTGATGTTGGTTGAAACATAATAGTTAAGGGTTCTGCACAATTACTCAAACTTACTGAACTGGGTAATCAAATGTAAATAGAACTGTAAATATAGATAGAATGTAGGGCAACTACAACAATGTACACTGGGGTAGAAAAATGCATCAATAACTGACATGTATAGACTCCTGTAGACTAATAGTAGTACGTAGATGGTATAAACACTGTTCTAACGTGATTACGACATTGTATTAACGTGTGTTCTGCACTACGCAGAACACAAACTGCAGTATTTGTCATGTACGTTCTCTTTACACTCAATCTGGGGGGGGGGTATTTCGAGGGGGTGGGTGATTGTTTCATACTGGTCTCGAGAGGGGGGGGGGTCAAACGAGGGGGGTATTTCGAGGAAATACGGTACCTACTTTTACTCGATAAATACGTATTCTCGAGTACAGAGTAAATACTTTTACGTTTCCTCTGAAAAAAAGTTCCTGTACTAAAAATAACTGAAAATAGGCGACAAATCGTGCGCCCGAAATATTTTTCAAGTGAGAATGACAATATGATCGTACTGATTTGTGTACTTGGATATTTTCATGTTTATCGTAAATATTTACAAAGTTTGACGGTTTGACTCAACGTGACACTGGCTATGAAACAGCGAACAAGCCGTATCTTTTCAGGGACACCAACGTCCACGGGATGTATTTGTAATTGAGGAGTTGCTCTATGCGCGGCATTGTTAATCGGGTGTTGAACTGCGGCGACCCCTGCATCGTGAGCCGGCGTCGCCGCGACGAATTCGGCCGCGGCGCCGGACACGAGACTGCTTATCCGCCGGCCGTTCGGCGGCGCGCAGTTGCACCGGCCGCGGCACAATGCGGCCGCGCGGCCGTGTGTTTGCGCCGCTGCTATAGTCGGTCGCCTGCAGCAGCTCGGTCTGGAGAGGGCCCGGCGTCAACGCCGTGTGTGCAGTGCAGTGCAGTGCAGTGCAAAGGCTTCTAGGAAGGCGGCGGCCGGGCAATGCGTTGCATTGCGCCTCGCAGCGCGGCGCCAGTTGCCCCGAGCCGCGCTGCATATAGGCCGATGGGGTTGCGCGGCGGCGGCGGCAGCGGCGACGGCGCGACTGCTCGTGTCTCCGCTTAGACAGGCCGCCTTGCACTCACTTTCCGCGGCGCTAGCGACGGACACAGCCGTGCGTACGTACATACGTACTTATGTGATGTGTCGAGTGCAAGCGGCGGCCGTAGGGGTGATGCGAGTCGGCCCACTGCTTGAAACCGTGTGCGTGCCGCAGCGGCAGCGACGGGTGCGCGCGGCCGACAGTCCGCTTTATTGCGCCGAGCAGATAGCGGCACGCCTTGTGCCGCCACTCGGGCGCGCGGGTGAAGCACAAGTAGACATCTCTGCCGCGCCGGCCGGCGGCACTCGATGGCCGCGCGGCCTCCGCGCAGACTCGGCGCTGCGTACTAGATGTCCCGTTGGCGACCGACAGTAATGTGACTGGAAGATCGGCGCTCCCCGCCAATGCCCCGTTCTCCACGCCCACAATACGCGTCGCACTGTAGCACTGTATATGCGAGACCGGCGCGGCTTACACGCGCCGCCGCTGCACCGCGCACTCACTGTTCCATTAGGTGTTTTAGCCCTTTTCCAACTTGTAATGTGTATACCCTGCATTGTTTTATGGCGCACATTTTACCTCGCATACATATCGAGTTGAATATAATTTGCGATAAATGTCACGCTGGTTCCGCGCTTGCAGCCTTTTTTTCTCATATTCTCTAAAAAAGTAAGCACGTAGTTTTGCAATTAACGGAAATGTGGCACTGCGAAAAACCTTTAAACTGTTATAATAAGAACCTTGCTGTGCATATTCAATTAAATCGAGTAAAAAAATTATGCTTAGCTATCTACCGTTGAAAATGCATTTTAAATTACCGTAAATGACAAATTAGTTGGGTCTGGTGGGGTTCCATTCCTATAACCATGAATTGAACACACGGTGTGCAAAAATTACATTAATTACACCTGCTCGGTGTATTTCGAAACTACTCAGTCCGGGCTAGGGTTGAAAATAACGTTGTTTTTTTCAACTCCCATGTTTTTTTAATAAAAAAACGTTGTTTTTATAAGCTCCCAGATATGGCCTTGTGTCAACATGTATACCGTATTTCCTCGAAATACCCCCCCCCCTTGAAATACCCCCCCCCCTCGTTTGACCCCCCCCCTCTCGAGACCACTATGAAACAATCACCCCCCCCCTCGAAATACCCCCCCCCAAATTGAGTGTAAAGGGAACGTACATGACAATAACTGTAGTTAGTGTTCAGTGTACTGCAGAACACACGTTAAACAATGTCGGTGTCGCGTTAGAACAGTGTACATACCATCTACATACTAATATTAGTCTACAGAACCTTAAAAAATGGCGGTTTTTGTTGCATTTTTCGACGTCTGCGTACGTTTCAGACGACAATTTCGTACTTGGTTTTCAAAAATTTTCTTGTGAAACAATATCCCCCCCTCGAAATACCCCCCCCCTCGTTTAACCCCCCCCCTCTCGGGACCACTATGAAACAATCACCCCCCGGGGGGTATTTCGAGGAAATACGGTAGGTATACCAGACAAGTGGCAATACTCTGTGATGTTATATATAACCACATAATGGCTGTGGAACCACGGGATAGAATTATAAGTGGTGATTTGTGTCAAAAATGTCTATTTTTTGTCAACATGTTCATATATCGCCTTATAGTCGAATGTTCATGACTTCAAGTGAAGTTTGGCATGGAATAGTGATCAAACAAAGTTATAAAAGTAGGTTGTTACTTTGGGAGTGATGTTACACACTGTGGTAGTACATGAAAGCACATTACCTGAATATTATATACTATAGCAACATATGACGGCTTATTAACCCATGGTAGCACATAGAAATGGATGCTTTGATACTAAAAATGCCACAAAACCAATGAAAACAATCACCAATGTCAATTTGTGTGTGAAATTGCGCGCTAGCGCGCAAAAATTTTGCAAAATACCTAGTGCTTAGTACTAAAAATTTCGGCCGATGTTTTTTTATAAAAGAAAACGCTTCGGACATCGTGTTTTAAAAAACAACAATAACGTTTTTTTTAATAAAAAACGTTTGAAAAAAAACATCGGCCAACCCTAGTCCGGTTAATGGGAGCTGTTTACCAGTACAGCTCACATACATACACATGGCAGATTCCTGTAGGGTATCTGTGCATAGGGAATCTGTACAGTAGGGAACCCAAATAGGATTCCCATCTGTACATGAGAGATTCCTTACAGGAACAGTATCAATTACTGTTAAAAAGCGTGCCCCATTAGGTATCCCGGAACACACACCCAACAGTTGATTGATTGATTGATAGATTGATCTCTATTTACTTACATGCGCGTGCACGTAAGAAAATAGAGATCAATTACGAGTATATTTCGCTGTGTCACTGCGTCTGTTTTACTGCACCAAAAAATGTCCATCAATGGCTAAACACTAGTGCACTAATGGAATGCAAACGTAACAGGCGCTGGATTAAAGCATACACTGTGATCAAAGCCATGAAGTTGTCAAAGGTGAGCATTGGTCACTTTAGGCAATTGATGTTTTTATGATTTTTAGGTGTTTTATGAGCAGGGTTGGTTTTATAAAAATCATTTGTATACAAATTGTATAAAAATTGTATAAAAATGTATTTTATTTTAATTTTATTCTTGTTTCATTTTATTTTATTTTATTTTATTCCAAAATAATAATAAAATAATAAAATGGACCATTTTACAAAAATTTTACAAAAATTTTACAGAAATTTTACAAAACATCAGAATCTTGCATGCAAGGTCAGAAAAATGTGATAATTAGACCTAAACATGAAAAACGTGTGACAAATTTTTCCATTACTTTGCAAAAGTTGCATGCAGTAGGTATTGTTAGCTAGTTGCAAGTGTCAGTTACAATTATCGATAAGAATGGTTTGCATTTTCAGTAGAAGGATTACTGGAGTGTGCTGGGCGCATTTGTAAAACATCATGCAAAGTGTCAATTGTCATGACAAATGTAGTAAAGAGTCAATTAGCATCTCAAATGTCAAGCAAAGTATAATTTATAATTTCAGGGCTGACTTTGGAACACTAGTTTACTGGATTAGCGTTCCAAAGTCAGACCCGAAATATCAAATTTTTCGATTCCGGTTCCAATTCCGGGTCCAGAAAAATATAAAAAATTATTTTATTTTTTATAATTTTCTGGACCTGGAACGCGACCCGGAATTGGTAGCATTCTGTGCATACTTTGCGGTCTGCCGAGTATACATATTTACATTTATCACGCATGCGCTGGAATTTTCAATCATTTTTCATATTTCACTTAGGCGGTCTTTTTATATATCAATATTTATGTTAATGATGCAGGCGCGATTTTTCAATTTGGCTTATATTTCACCTAGTGTCTTCTTTGTTACATAAATATTTAAGCTGTCTTATGTTTTCATATGAATATTTACGTTGCTCTTATGATGCACGCCTTCTAATTTTCGATTCCTTATATTTCACTAAAATGCACAGTAATTGTTAATTCTGACATCTGGAATATTGATATGAATGATTGGCTAGTATCAATTACACCTAAACAGCTGTGTGAACTTTAACCCCCTATAATTTGATCTACCTAACCTGCGTGCAAGCTCCTATTTCCGGTTGTTTACACATTGGGGTAGGATACCCACCCATACATTGAAGATTCCCATGGCTACATTGAAAGTTTTGGGTATCCTGCATAGTGGGATGCCCATAGGTACATAGATGAGGATGCCCATTGCGGGGATACCCAACAGTATCCTCCCATACACATACGTATTTGTGTATGTAAATACCTAAATATCTAAAGATGTTTATTTTGCAAATTGATATTTCTGGGCAACTCAAAATCAAGGCGTTAGAACTTCGATTGTAGTTATGTAGCTTAATACTGTCTACGATTTCTGACACCAAGTGGTGTGGCTCTAAATGAAACAATAAATGACCCAAATCACAACAATAAATTATCAAACTTCATGTGTTTTGCGGCAAATTTTTTGTACCGTATTACCTCGAAGTAGGCCCCCCACACGCTAGTTGACATCGACACCAAATGTCAACTGGTTCCGTTCCTAATTCAAAGATTGCGTTTGAACGTCGTTCGTCCACTCGTCAGCAAGCTTTGAATCGGGATCGGCACCAGTTGACATTTGGTTTCGATGTCAACTAGCGTGTGTGGGCCCTTACCCCCATGGGGGTTTATTATTTCGCCAGCAAAATTTGAGGGGGGTTAATTCGAGGGGGGCTTATTCGAGGGGGTTTATCATTTCGTCGGAAATTTTCGTAAAGTCGTAGTAAATAGTAGCCAATTGCGTACCCAAAACAGGTAATAAAGGTGTCCAAACAGGATATATTTGGACATAAAAACGTAGATAGCTACACAAACTAGTCTATGTGTAGCTGCAATGCAAATTAGCAGTAATAAATACGGCAACTGGGGGGGGGGGGGGTCTACATTTTGGCAACCACTACAGTTTCCCGAAGGAAACAATCCAGCTTGGCGTCATTGCGACGTATCCAAAAAATAGTCGTGCCTGGAAACGACCGCTGTTTCGTTCTAAACATTCTTGTGAAAAACGGGATCGTAAAAAACAACACTCAATAACTAGCATTGCGTTTCATTTGGAAAGAAACTGCATTACACAAAATCCCAACCGCCAATTAAGATCCGCCATCCGCCAACCTGACTCGACTGAAAAATATGGCCATCACAAAAAAACTCTAGGTCTCTGCCGACTCAAATTTTAAGAAAATTTTGAGAGAAAAAACTATTTGAATGTAAAAAATGAAAACGAATTTAACTATCGTTTTACTCTAAATGTTCCCTGTGGCAACTATACATACATGTCCAAGTTTCAAAGCCATTATGCTTTGCTGAGTCGCACCAAGTGTGTAGCTGCTATGCAAATTGGCAGCAATTAATTCATCATGTACCTTTACCTTGCATTAGATTACTTTATTCCAGACGGGGTATTTTGAGGGGGGGGGGGTGTTTTTTCGTCAGCTTGCTCAGACATGGGGTATTTCGAGTAAATCGGTAAGTCTGGGAAGTACATAATTCTTTCAGCTTCTTTGCGCTGTGCTGCATCAGAGCAGCTATTCAGTGCAGTTGATGATCTTTATAAATAGCCCTTTCGTAATCCTGAAAAAAGAGACATGTTTCTTAAAAGGGAAGTTGCATTCCATTCCTTTCCCAAAATTATGATGTGCGTTGAAAGTTTTTTTTTTTTTGGTTTGTGCTAGTAGTGGAGAAAATTGTTTTTTTATGACCGTTGAAAAAATGTTTTTATAACATGTTTTTTTTTCTCATAAACCTTTAAATATTGTTTTGAGACAACATACAGGAATATGAGCATTGTCTTTGTACTTGTTGATTTGTTAATATAAATTTACAATAATTAAACATAAATATAATGTTTATGTAGCCATGAGATTTCTGGCCGTGAGCATTATAAGTGGTGATTTCTTCGAAAAATTTATTTTCACTTACTTATCATGTATGTCATCTTTCATCAAGCATTCATGACTTCAACAATGAAAATTGTGTCATTGAATACTTTTTGGAATACATTGAGATGATATGTCTTTCATACTTCAGAATCACGTGGACGCACGTTGACTGGATTTCAAAGACTACAATAATATTACAGATTAATTTTACGATCTATAGATTAGACAAGGTGACGCTGACATCAAAATTGCAAAAAAAATTCAATGGTTTTATGTATTTATGTGGAATTGCATGCTTGCACACAACGAGTTACAAAATACCTGGTGAATCAGTACTTAAAAGTTTTGGTGCCAATAAAAATGGTTTTGATGCTTACTCTTTAATAAATGGTTTAGCTTACTTTTAAATAAATGGCTTTAAAAACCGCAACTATCCACAGTCTATGCTTTTTCTTGGATTAGGCCTTGGCCTTGGCTTGGATTTCTTAGGCCATTTTTGGTCGATTTTGAAAAATATATTATCTTAATTTTAAAAATCAACCAGCTAGAAAAAATAAAAAAATTTCTCTACCTAAATGCCAAAACACCATGCACCTCCTGAACGGCATCTAGGTAATCTCTTTCACGTGTGTAAAATTGATGATGTGTGGTCGAATTCTACACGTCTATGATTATTCAAAGCTTTTACATGGCCATACAATTGATAACTTGCCGGCATAATGAGCAAGAAAATTGCGGTTTCCATGCCAGTAATTGCGATCGAACGTTGATGACAATGGCGCGGCTATTTCGGCTCATTGGCGGCGTCATCGGCCGCGCCGCCTGCGCCGCGACCAACCGGCGGCTGGGCACAATCGCTTCGGTGCGCCCTGCGCGCCCACCAGCCAGCACAATGTGCGCTTCTGCAGCCGCACTGCCACCCGTTCCGTTTATGGAGACAACGGCGGGGCTCGGCTGCTCGACGGCCGCTAGATGTTGCCCCCGGCCGACCTTGTAATGGGAGGGGTACGTGCTTGTGGCTCTGCCGTGCATTCATTTTGTAGCCGGCGCGCCCGTGTCCCGCCAATGTGCTGGAACGCGGCAGCGGCAGCTTGCGGCGCCGCCCGCCGCTCCGCCTTGCAAAGGGCACTGCGTTGGCTGGCGCGACACCGGGCCATGCGACGGGCGTGCGGCCGCCGCCGCCCCATGCTGCGCTGGCATGCCCCGCGCATGCGCTCGTGTGTGTACTGTGCGTCGCCGAGTATCTATGCTGTGCGCTGCGCGGCCGCCGCCGCCGCGCCACCGCGCGCGTGCGTGTGCGATGCGGACATTGAAGCATTGCACTGGCGTACTGCATTCCACGTAGAAAAGTACATACGTCGAGGCAACATGCGCCGAGCCGCGCGGTGCAGTGTGGCGCTGTTGCCGCCGTCGCGTCCGCAGTGGCCCGCTGCCCTCGCAGGTTTATGCGTCGGTGACTGGACGGCGCGCGGCCCGCCCCCTCGTTGGCTCGGACGAGCATCTGTTTGGCCTTGTTCGAACTTGCGCCGCCACCTAAAGAATGCTGCCGCCAGCTACTTCGCTAATATACGCCACTGACTAGTAGCATCGGGTGCTTGCACGCGGCCAGTGTCCGCGGCCGCAGTCGCGCCGCCCGCCGCTGCCGTGCGCGCAAAGTTCGTGACACGCTTCAGTGCCATCATATCACTTGCACGCCAGATTTCTATGATTGCACATTTCGTATTTGTCCTTTTTTAGGTGATTATGATGAGCTCGCCGTAAATTATCAACATTTTTAGTAAAGCTTGTGAATTTATCTCTAGTCAAAAGTGGCGGGCTAATTTGGGACTCTTTCCATTTAATTGATTTTTTCAGACTAGATTTATTATACATTTGCTTAATGTTATTGATTTACAAAAATACTTCATAAACAATGGATTTCACGCGTTTGAAGAGATTTTTTCCAACTAGAAAATTATATATGTACATAGGTGTGTGTTCACAATGCATTACAGGCAGTAAAGCTGATATGTTTGACAATAGGTTATATCCTCACAAATGATTCATTTCCACTCTCTCTCTCTCTCTAATTGAACTTCGTGTTGAACTGGTGACTTTTGACTTTTTACAGTTGATCTGGTGACTTCGTCCTGGGTGACTTTTGAGACATTGAATTTTGTGAGATTTCATAAAATCCCGCGAAGGGCTAGCTGTTACCATTCCTCTGTTTGAAAAATTACCAAATGTAAATATGAAACTGTACTTCTAACAGGAGCCAACTGTACTTTTTTCCAACTTTTTACCCACTATGCCTTTGCAACCGTAAAAACTATCAGACGCTGCTGCTCTTTTTCCACCATTTTTCACTTTTGAGGGGGATTCAAGGGGGTTTATTTGTTCGTCAGAAAATTTCGTGAAGGATCGTAGTATTTGGGTATATGCCATATGCCTGTTACTTGATACACTGCATGTACAGTTATATTGATATATTTGCTGGCAGCATGCCAATGATAACTCATGCATACAGCACTTATGAGATAACGCATAATCGTTGGTGTTAAACTTCTTCATATTTACGCTTGATTTTAACAGCAATGATTTTTTCATTAGTTTAGAACAACTTTGGGAGTGAGGGTGAATGCATTTGCAGTAATGTTTGATGTGGGAACACATTAGCATGATTATATATACTTCCCCAATAGTTAACAGCTTACAATACATTCTAAAAACGATACTTAATGGGATGATATACCACCAACTATGCTGTTACCGTATATCCTCGAAAAAGTTCCCCGGGGAGTTATTTTTTCGTCAGCGTTTTTGAGTGGGTATTTTAGTTATGTTTATGTGCATAGTACCAAAAATTTTGGCTAATGTTTAAAAAAAACACGGTTTCGATGCCTCTGTTTTTATACATTTTTTAAAAAAGGACGGTTAAAAAAAACACCGGCCATCCCTACTACCTACAACTACTTCAGTGACTTTTTGTAGTTATTTTTCACATTTTTAGATCTTTCTTTTTTTCCTTTTTACCGGCTACCTTTCTTTTCTTTAAGTCAGCCACACTAGAACTTTCCGGCTAAAACTTCGACCGTAATTACACCAGAGTTGTTAAAAGCACTGAACTTTTTTAAAAGTAAACGTAAAGATTTTCATTTTACTCACACCTGAGTACAGAAAACGTAAAGTATTTTATTTTTACTTTTACACTGCGTAAAAGGTGGGTAAAACGTAAAACTTTTTTTACGAAATAGAAACGTAAAAATCAGTATTTATCCAGGGAAAACGTAAAATTGGGTATTTTTTCTCACAGGAAACGTAGTAGTGAGTATTTTTCTCACAAAAATAACGTAAAATTTGTGTGTTTTTCAATTTTTTCTCTCCTGATAAGTATTTCTTACGAAAATGTCCTATGTTTGTCACTTTCTGTCTGGCAAAATGACATTTTCTGTCCCCTTAAAATACGTTTTCTGTACCCGCGTATTTTCAAAAAGTACGCGAGTATGTGCGTACCTGTATTTTTTCGGGAGGGAACGTAAACTTATTTTCGCAGTACGCGAGTATACGTATTTATCGAGTAAACGTAAATACGTTTCAACAACTATGAATTACACAAACGGTTTTTTTATCAGTAGCCGCTAGTGTCTTCATATTCGTCCGAGTGCTAAGGCTATGGTCGCTAACTCGGCATTGAATGCTTCCTTGCGATGGACGCAAGCTGTGAAAAGTAAGCTACGCAGCTGCGCTCGTCCACACCGCTTTTGGCGGCTTTCTACTGTTGCGTATTGCATAGTCCCGACGGCCGGCGGCCGGCGCATGGCCGCACTTGCGTCTGGGGCAGGGGTTTTATGGGGGTGGAGGGGACTGGAGGCAAAGAAAGAATAGGGGGTGGCATTTTAGGGGGGGGGGGGTGTCCACGAGACTCTCGGTTGTACGTTAACCTATTTTGATGTCGCTCAAGTAAATATGTTGGTGTTTGGGGTCGGTGCTTTGACTAAAAAATGTTGTTCCTAAAAAACCAGTGGCCGATCCGGTTGATTGACTTTGAACCCCAATAAATCAACCATTTCTGGGCCAATTTAAACAGTTAAACACTTAACATAATCAGGACAACTTGTAGATTCACTTTTTGAGGTCAATACGCGATTTCTAAATTTATCATGCTAATCTAACCCTAAGTTTTCAACAGAAAAACAACAACAACTTTTTACCATGCTATCATATACTTAAAACAATGAGAATGATATATGTAAATGCATCCTCCAGAATGCATATGAAATTTTTACAATATTTCGCTCAAAATCGCTATTTTTCATACCCTTTTATAGCTTTTCACCTCCAAAATCACTAGTTCATGTGTCTAACTGTCTATTTTCAGTTATTTTTAGTACTATATGTGCTTTATACCCATTTTTAGCCATTTTCACCTAGTTTTTTTCCGATTTTTCTACCTTTTCTTCCTTATACACCTTGAAAAAGTCTATATATCGAACCCCCGCAACCACCGCCAACCCTCTTTCCCCCTAATTTTGTTCTCCAGCTATCTATTTACCGTATTTCCTCGAATAACCCCCCTCGAATACCCCCAGGTATTTTCGAGCTGGGGAAAAAATAACCCCCCTTTGAAATACTCCCCGTCTGGAATGATGTACATCATGTATGCAATGTACATGATGTATTTTTTGCTGCCACTCTGCCACGTAGACACACATATACACTAGTTTGTATAGCAATGTACGTTGTTTGTCCCAATTTATCCTATTTAAGTACGTTTATTACCAGTTTTAGGTATGTAAAACCGTGTTCCTTACTATGAATTCCACGAAAATTTCTGACGAAATAACAAACCCCCCTCGAATAAGCCCCCCCCCTCAAAATTTTCACTCTGAAAAAATAAACCCCCTGGGCAAGGACGTATCCAGGGGGGGGCGGGGGGGGGGCTGCAGCCCCCCCCCCTTCCCGGGGTGAGAGCTAAAAAGTCCCAGAAAATGCAACTTTTCATGTATATTTTTCTGTTTCTCAAAAATTTTGCGCGCAAGCGCGCAATGTCTTCCCGATGCATTGTATTTTCAGCGGATCGGTCCCTGTAAACAAAGATCCTCGGAAATGAGCATATTTTTGCGACTTTCGCTGTATATGTATGCATATTTACATACATATAAAGCGGTTCCTGGCGCTGGCGCCAATGCCAATAACACCATGGTGTGGCGCCTTTGTATGGCGCTAGCGCCAAAACGCCTTTCCGTCCCTATATAGTGAAAAATTTAAGGGGGGGGGCTGAGCCCCCCCCGTTCGCCGGGCTCCGTAAACAAGCAGCCCCCCCCGCTCAAAAATCCTGGATACGTCCCTGCCCCTGGGGGTATTTCGAGGAAATACGGTATCTATCTCGGAAGCCGCTCATCCATCCAACCCCCCCCCCTCGAGGGTCAAAATTTAGAATACCCCCGCCCCAACATACATGAACAGTATAAAAATCATCCAACATATAGCAGTATGGAATGACACGAAATTCTGGTGGACCCCCACCCTTAAATACTACTCCCAATTCCATGGCCAGAGGGTTCTTCTTTGCGAACAGCTATCTACCTATGATCCCACTACTTCAAAAAGTTGACAACTATTTACCAAAAAAATCTATTTTGTAAAGATGGCTATTAAACTTACATTTCCAATTAATTCTCTGATGGTGATGCATGCTCTGCTAAGTTCAAAATATTGATTATAATTTATCAAATCTTCCGCCTCTGCTCTCAACGTACTGTAATGCACGGGTATGCATTAGTCGCGAGTACGGGTATTTACAGTGGGCGGGGCAACCCGCAATAAGTAGATTTCAGCGGGCATTTATAAGGCGCCCCGCGCATGCGTATTTCATTCATTCATTTTATCTTTGCAGGTTTGAAGGGTTTTTTCACAGAGAATGATTTGTTTTGAGTTCGCAGTTTTCAATTGATTTTAGTTCACCGAATGTCGCTCGCGTACTGACATGAAGTGGCTGTGTTCAACGTGTGGAAACGCTTTCTAGAAAATCACCTTCATCCCAGTATATTTGAATCACGCTCACGACATTTCCATCACACGCTGAGAAGGGCGCTTTTGACTGGACTCAGTACTTGCTCACTGAGGTCCAGAACGCGCCAGGCGGGTCGATTGGGTCTGAGTTGACTTTTTTGAGGTCAGTCGAGAACTTGAGAGCCGTGGGCTCAACATGGTGATCGTACTTAGCTGGGTCTTGTGATAAACACCCAGCCGAACTCATTCGCAGGTAACACAGGGTAGAGTACCCGGCCGAGCGTCGGCTCAAGGTCCTGCGCCACACTCGGGGTGCCCGAGTATAAATAAAAAGCGCTCGTGGAGCGCGGCTCGCGGAGCAAATTTCAGAGCGGCACGAGGTGCCGAAGTCGCTCAGGGGAGCGCTGCGTAAATGAACGACGAAAGCTTCCACAGTCCGAATAGTGGAACCGCGCAAAAAATGGCAGGTCGATGGCAGTTTACGAGCGCAGAATTCACGCAGAAACTGGCGGAATGGCTGGCAAGGAAGAAACGGTCGACGCTGATTTTTGTAGCATTCAAATTGCTGGAGAAACGACAGGCGAACTGGCCAAAATGCAAAAATCCAGCGGAATTGACAACGAAAAACCTGGCCGCAGCAATGCAAAACATGGCAGATGCCCATTTTTCAAATAATGACACACTCACAATCGACGACCCCAGCGGAGATGGCGACGGGGCGCTCGAGACGGAAGAAGACGATGCAGACAGCATTCCAGACCAGTCAGACAAGGCAGATGAAATGATGCAAATGATAAACTCAGCAATGCAACAGCAACAAGCAGCATGGCAGAAGCAGCAAGCAGAAATAACGCAGTTGACAGCGCAAATGCAACAAATGCAGAATGCGCCAGCATCGAGCAGCCAAAACACAGGGGACATAAAACCGCTGCCAATAGCCAGCCCCACGCAGGATTGCTGGAAAGCCACCACAGAAACAAGACTGAGCATGCTGCGGCGCGACACATTGCTGAATCGCATCATCCAGTACATGGAATTTTTCATCATGACGCCAGCAGACAATATGCAGTCACTGTCACATGCGGCCTTGCTGACGACGGCCAGGGACAAAATGGGCGCCGGCCATGTGGCAGGCGCAGCCAGGAAACAGAAACAATTTGATGGCGAATCAAACGCCACAACCGGCCCTTTTAAGTGGTGGATCCACGGCATCGCGCAGCAGGCAGTAGGCGTCCCCGATGCCCACCAACAAATGTTCTGGACGATGGTTTTTGATCAATGCTTGATAGGTGAGGCACAACTCAGATTCCAGGCGATTCGAGCCGACAAACGGCACGATGTCCTGTTTGTCATTGACCGATTAACACACATCTACCGACTAGATCACAGATTATACTCGGTCACGGACTGGTACGCACTGAAAGCAAAACCAGGGGACTCAATCGTAGAGTTGCAGACAAAGCTGAGTTCCGCATTTCACCACGTCAGCACCACAATGACCGACAGCGAGCGAGAAAAAATGATTGGGGACAAACTTTTCAGTGAAATCACCAAACTGGTGCCCACGGCCTGCTGGTATGTGTGGAGGGAACGGTGGCAAGAAGGGTCCTGCGATTTAGACACCGCAGTATCCAAAATGGAAGCAGCCAGGATCGAAATCCAGAAAAATAGAGCCCAGAAACGGGAAGAACAGAAGGACAGGCGACCAAATTGGAGCACAAATTTTAGAGCACAAAGCACAATGGGGGAGGAACCAGAAGTCAAAGCGGCATTTGACCCAAAAACGCACAAGGGGCCATGGTGTACGCACCACATGCACAGGGAACCCATGCCCCACGACCCGTCCAAGTGCTACGTGAACCCCAGCTCCACGCAGTTCCAACCAGAAAGAGTAGAACGCATCAGGCAAGGCCTGGCACGCAGAAACAAGACAGAAGACGACGCAATCGAGTCAATGAAGAAAAAATGCCGAGAGCTAGGAGTGACGTATCAGACAGAGGGCAGAGTGGCAAGTTGCGCGCTGGAAGACCTGCCAAGTAACGACTGGGACGAGCCAATCAGCGAGCCAGAAGACGAGGGGAACATTGATGAGTGGTGCCCAGTAGCACTGTGCACGCAGGAACACAGGTGCACCCAGGTAGGAGAACCAGACCCAGTCGCTACCATACAATTCATGGGAGCAGACATTAAGGGGCACATCGACACGGGGTGCAACATCGGCATTTTTATAGAAGATTCAGTGCTAGAAAGAGTCTGGGCGGCAGCGGGACGCGACCCGGCCACAGAAAGACAGAAATTCCGCCCGTACCCGTATGCGAGGGTGCGCACGTCGGGCGAGGCAATTCAAGGGAAAAATTTGCGAATTTATGAAATGCAAGTCACCCACACAACCCCAGACGGGGTGGTGCGCACAGACACACTGCCAGCGGTAGTAAAGTTGATGGCCGTGCTGCCGCCAGCAGACCCACTGCTGCTAGGGCGAGCAGCAATTTGGGGAAAGCTACAGATAATTCAAGACGCACATGCAGAGTTGGACAGACTGGCGCACGTGTATGAGGAATCGCAGAGTGTGTTCGCAGCGGGAAGAGAGCAGGACAAGGGGAGCTTTCGGACAGCAGACGTTAGGGTCACAGCGTCGGTAACAATCCCAGCGGGAGGGCGCAAGCAGATCACGGTAGGGGCGGAAAAAGCGCCAGAATGGACAAACGGGAACAACAAGAGTTTAGGCATGGCTTTAGACCCGTACGGCAGGAATGCAGAAGGGGAGTTGACACCATTCATACCGGACCTAGCATGCAACACAATACTGCACCCCAGACATGATTGGATAGAACAAGCAAACTTCCCGCTGTGCGTGGTGAATGAATCGGGCCATGAAAAATTCATAGAACAGAACACAAAAATCGCAGAGATATTTTTCGTCAAAGAGGCACTGGTGGAAGAGCCAGAAGCAGAGACAGTAGCCGGAGCAACAGCGTTACCAGATCCACCTTCCCCGCAGACAACGGAAACTGCGGGCCCCTTGACCCAGCAGCAAGAAGCAGACATTGCAGAAATATGGAAAAGACTGCCAATCGAAAGCCGAGACGCACTGCCCAGCAGCGCAGCCGAAAAATTCAAGCAACTACTGGCCCGACAGACGGGACTGTTCAGTTTAACAGAGTACGACATCGGGGAAACACAGATCCTGGACCACAAGATCACCCTAGTGGAGGGGGCGGAGCCAGTGAAGTGTGCGGCCCGATTCGAAACACCACCCAAGCGCGCGTTCGTATGGCGCACGATCGACGAGATGGTGAAAAAGGGCCTCGTGGTGCCATCTGCATCACCGTGGGCTTTCCCACTTGTCATCGTACCAAAAGGCAAGGACGATTACCGCCTGTGCCTAGATTTCAGGAAACTAAATGAACTAACAGTACGAGACGCGTACCCGCTACCCCGCATTACAGACATGTTCCAGCAAATGAGTGGCAGGGCGCTATTTTCAACAATGGACGCAAGTTTCGGATACTACAACGTCCGAATTTCCGACCAGGCAACGCGAGATATGGTCACTTTCGTGTGCAGTAGAGGGCAATTCTCCTACACACGAATGCCGCTAGGGCTCGTGAACGCGGGGGCAAGTTTCCAGAGACTCATGGACTGTGTACTCGCAGGTCTGAACTCGGAGGCAGACAGACCGGCATTTTTTGCATACATCGACGACTGTCTGGTGGCCAGCGACGACACAGAACAGCACATGCAGCACCTCATCCAATTATTTCACAGGTTGCGGTGGGCGGGCATTCGGCTGAAGCCCGAAAAATGCTATTTTTTCTGCCACAAAGTCAAATTTCTGGGTTTCGAACTCAGCCAGCAGGGCATTTCGCCAAAACGCAGCAATGTGGCGGCCATCCTGGAAATGCCAGTCCCGACAACGAAGCAGAATATAAAGACATTCTTAGGCAAGGCAGGCTATTTTAGCCAGCACATTCCAGGATTTCAACGCCTAGCAGCGCCACTAAATGAAATGGCAAAAGGGAAATACCGAGTGAACGGTAACGATCCAATCCCAGAATACGCAGAGTGGTCCCAAGAGGCCAAAGAGGCCTGGGACACACTGAAAAAGCGACTGAGCTCAGCGCCTGTGTTGGCACACCCAGATAGGGGAAAGCCATATTATTTATACACAGACGCATGCGATTACGGGTTGGGAGCGGTGCTCATGCAGCGCAGTGGAGACACAGACAATAGGCTACGCCCAGTATCATTTGTGTCAAAACGCCTCCCAACAACGCACAAGAACTGGTCAACCGTAGAGAAAGAGGCCCTGGCATGCACGTGGGCACTGGACAGGCTGGGGGATTTCATTGATGGCCAGAAAGTGATATTACGCACAGATCACAAAGCGCTGGTAAGCGCGTTGCTGAAACCAGCAAAGGGCAAAGTGGAGCGTTGGACCCACAGGTGGGCAGTGCGCTTGTCCCTGAAAGATCTAGTCATTGAGTATTGCCCAGGGGAGCAAAATGTAGTGGCAGATGCGCTGAGCCGAAACCCTATCTCAGACGCAGATGACACAGCATTCCAACAAGCCAGCGAGGTCATCAGGGTACCACTAGAGAAATTATGCCCGCACATGGCACAGACAACGACCACCCACATCGATTGGGCTAAAGAACAGGGCAAAGATGCTGCCATCACGGAAATTAAGAGAAAACTCAGAACGGCTCAGATGGGCAGTGCGCAGTACAGCATGGAGGGGGACATAGTCTGTTTCAGGGCAATGAAGGGCCCGGTCCCAATGGCACCGGAACACCTGCGGGCCCAACTAATGACCCAGGCACATGCAGGGTTAACAGGAACCCATGGAGGCATCGAGCGAACCACACAAAGGCTGAGCCAACAAACTGGGTGGCCAGCAATGCGCAAAGACATTGCAGATTTTGTGGCCAAATGTCACATTTGCAAGTTGACGAAAGACGCACAACGGACGTGCGTAAGCCCACTGTTCCCAGTGGCTCCAGGGACACGGCCGTGGGCCAAAGTAGCAATGGACACAACACCAATGCCAATGTTCGCCAATCAACGGCACTTACTAGTCATGATCGATTACCTGACCAGGGCAGTCATACTGGCACCACTACGCCAGCTCACAGGGGCGCAAATAGTAGAGTCAATAGAAAAAAAACTAATTTTTCTATTTGGCGCACCACACGAAATCGTGTGTGACAACGGCACAGAATTCATCAATAAAGATGTAGACAGATTGGCGGAAAAATGGGGGTTCACAGTTAGACCGACAACGCCATACCACTCTCAATCAAATGGCCTGGCCGAAAGAGCCATTCGCAGCGCAGAGCAGCAAATACGACAGTGGTCGCAAGTGAATAACCAGTCCCGCAACTGGCCAGGAGCGTTGCCAGAGATCGCGCTCAGATTGAATGTAGCGTACAACCGCGATGTAGCACACGCCCCATTTGAGCTATTGTTTGGCTACATGCCATCAATTTTAGGACAAACCACACAGAACACTGATGAGACCACCTCAACCCAGGACACACCGAGTAGCAACACTCGACTGCAGCGCACATTGCTAACAGTAGCCCAGCGCATTCCCGCCTTAGCAAATCGACCAGGAACACTGGCACAATTGTGGAGTAAGGCAGGATTCTGTCTCAGAAACGCGCAGCAACGCTACAGAATGGCACGAGACAAAAACATACGAAATACACCCGCGATAGGCGATTGGGCCTATAAACAGCAGAAATGGGGGATGTCAGTGGAAAAAAAACTCCAACCCCTGTACACAGGCCCCCACGAAATAGTAGGAATCGATAAATCGATAGCACTATTAGATATCGCCGGACAAATACAACGGGTGCCAATAGACACACTCGTTCCGGCAGAAAAAATTAAAATGAGAACGACTGTAGGTACCGCCCCAGCGAGAGCGCCGGGCGAGAGTTCCGTGTCGCAAAAATGTCTTTTCACGCAGGTGGCGGCTGTCCAGGGCGAGGCAGATATTTTCTATAATCAGGCGGTTTCCGGCACAACAGATTTGCACAGACACACCCAGGTACGAACTGAGTTTTCGGCGGTTGGGCACAGTGCCAACAAACGAAGAAGTGCACGCATACGGCCCCCCCCAATCTCAGACGCCATGTCCGCCCTCGAGCAAATCCTCGACCAGTTGTCCGCGCTGCACAAAGCGCGACGACGCGGCTTCACGACAGACGCCGCCGAAAAAGCCAACCAGAACGCGACCCGGCGGCTGGCAAAGCAAGCCGCGCTGATGGGCGGCCAAGCGATCCCAACGACGCGAGCGCTGGCACCCCTTATACAGGACGCAGAGCAGAACAGCAACGGCACGGGTCAGTCGTCGCGCAGGTGTTTTTTCAACGTTGTGGCGAGTAGGCCTCACCGCCGCACCGCGCCACAGGTAACACGGCAGCGGCAAACGGCACGGCGGCAACGGGCGCAGAAAGCGCGCCGCCAGTGGTTCCGCACTCGACTTCACAGGTTCCCCGCGTGGTGGAGAAAAGTGAGTGCGACAAACGAACCACGACAACCCCCCTCACAAGCAGCGGCACAGGTGTTTGAAAACGCAGATTTTCCGGTGAAAGGTGAGAAGCAGCGCGCGCCGGCGCGGCCGCCGGCACCGAAACGACGCTCGAGGTGGAACTCGCCAGAGCCGCAAATCCAGCGACAAGAAGCGCCGCCACAAGCACCGCTGCAAGCCGACCGCATGGCCGCGGCCGCGGACGTCGCGCAGGCAACAGGTACATTATTTGCAGACTTGCTTAGGTGGGACTACGTCAGGGTGCATACGAGTAGCCGCTCAGAGCGGGAGACATGTCCACAAGTGGAGGGGGCATTTGCCGCGGCGCCATTTAGGGCGGGAAAATTGATTTCAGAAAAAGCGCCACGCTTACCGGCGGCGCCAATCCGTGACCCGGATTGCGAAATTATTTTCAGAAAAGCGTGGAATCCGTTGGCACATGGCATTTTAGGTGAACGGCGGCAAGCGGATAGATTGCAATCATGTTTAGATTTGGCGGATAGACAAAACAATGCCCTCATTTCAGCTCGCCAGGAGATTGTCACCCTGCGCGAGCAGAACGCGGCGCTGGAACGCGCCATGTTGAAACTGCAGGCCACGCCGACGGACGCCGTGTCCCTGCTGCGCGTCACTCTCAACCATGAGGCGCAGCTAAAGGTCGAGAACGAGCAACTTCGCAACGCGATAGATGCGCGCGAAGTAGAAGTGAAATGCGAAGAGCGCCGCTTGCAGCTCGAACTCGACCTAGAGCTCGCCAGCTCGCAGAGATTAAGCCAGCGCGTCAACACGTTGACAGAGGCCAACCAGATGTTGGCCGCGCAGTTAGCCGACTTTCGCAACTTGTCCGAAGGTGTCGTGTTGGAGTGGCTAATTGGTCAGCGCCAGATCGCGGCGCTGTCCAAGCGGCCGCTGCCGGGCCAGGACGCAATTCCCCGCTGTCTGGCCGCTAGGGTGGCCGTGCAGAAGGCCGATAAGCAGCCCGCCGCTTACGATATCACTTTCGGTTTGGTCCACGCGCGCCCCCCCAGCACCCTTGTTACTGTCATGCCGCCGCAGTTCCCAGCAGTAGAGCAGGTCACGGCCCAGGCCGAGCAGGTCGGGGCCGAACAGGTCGCAGCCGAACGCGAGCAGGTGGTCGTAGTAGAGCACGCGCCGCAGGTACCTTTTGCCGCAGGTCACATCCGCGCAGATCAACTGCAAACTGCTACGCAATTGCAGGAGCCGGTGCAACCGCGTTTGCAACTGGCCGAACTTCCGCACCAATTGTCGCCGCTAGGGCCGCGTCAGATTTCGCCCGAGTTGTCGCCGTCGGGCAGTCACACGCCCGTCGACGCGCCCAAAGCCCGCGTGCCCGACGCTCCCAAAAAACACCGCAAGCGGCACTCCAAAGGCCAGGGAAAAGAGCGTAAAAGTAGGCGCGTTATTATGGATAGTGATTAAATTGTATTTCTGAGCCGCAGTTTATTTTTGGTTTTATTTTTGCCGTTTTATCGGGCCCTTTTTGGCCAAATTTTGAATAGGAATCTAATGTAGTTATCTACCATTGAGGTGTTGACAGAGTAGGAGTTATATTACACTGTTTTTTCTCATTCTGCTCTGATTTGTTTCTGTGCCCCCCTACCGCGTGTCATGGGGGGGGGTGTAATGCACGGGTATGCATTAGTCGCGAGTACGGGTATTTACAGTGGGCGGGGCAACCCGCAATAAGTAGATTTCAGCGGGCATTTATAAGGCGCCCCGCGCATGCGTATTTCATTCATTCATTTTATCTTTGCAGGTTTGAAGGGTTTTTTCACAGAGAATGATTTGTTTTGAGTTCGCAGTTTTCAATTGATTTTAGTTCACCGAATGTCGCTCGCGTACTGACATGAAGTGGCTGTGTTCAACGTGTGGAAACGCTTTCTAGAAAATCACCTTCATCCCAGTATATTTGAATCACGCTCACGACATTTCCATCACACGCTGAGAAGGGCGCTTTTGACTGGACTCAGTACTTGCTCACTGAGGTCCAGAACGCGCCAGGCGGGTCGATTGGGTCTGAGTTGACTTTTTTGAGGTCAGTCGAGAACTTGAGAGCCGTGGGCTCAACAGTACCTATGTGGATTTGTACTGAAACAAAAAGGCACCCAAGAAGAAGTCCAATAAAGAAGTGTACTTATCAACTTCTTGCCCAGGACACATTTTCTGTTACCGCCCACATAAACGGGTAATTTATGAACTTGTCGACTCCCACATGGACGCAATACACTAATAATGATCGTCTTTTCCATAAAAAGAGTGGACTTGTTGGCTTTTTCCTGCATACATCATGGAGTTATCGACATCTTGCTGGAGATTTATTGAGCGTTGATCCTAATTGTCCCAAACGTGCCCAAATGTGACAGTTTTGACAAAGTGGCAAGTGAGATTGAATTTTTTGGAAAATTGTAAAAATACGCGAAACCCATACTATTTAGATGCCGTTTATAACTCAATTTTCAAACTTTCGGAGTTATCAACTTGAAATTACCTCACACGCAGCCAAATATTGGAGAAGATCATTATTAGTCTCGGACCGTACACCGCCTAAAATCGTTGAATAATACCCCCCCCCCCTCGAGACTGCTGGCAGCTATGCTATCCAGCCACTGATAAGTTAAAATCGTGCTGAACACTGATCTAGGGTAGGGTGCGGCGCGTCCACGGAGCGGTGCACCGCTGGGCAAGTTTGCCAGCGTCGGGTCGACCGACTCCCAGCGCGAAACATTGGTCGCGGCGGCCGCGTGCGCCGGTCCGATCCAGCGTGCGGCGCCTTGCCATTTGCAGACGCACAACAGTTATGCAGCCGGACTAATGTGCAGTTAAGCGGGAAATGCGCGGCCGGCATGGCACGCACGCGCGCTCTCCGCTGCCCGGCTTGCGCGCGTACGTATGCGCCCCGCAGTTTCCACCCAATCAATAATTCATGTTAGCTAACATTCAACATTCTCGGCTTAAGGCCGCTTCGCAATAAAATAGATTCGTTTAATGATGAGTACGAGTGAATTTTACGACTGCGCTGAACTGGTCACGATTTCACCTGTCTTGCTTTTTTTTGTTTTATATATTCTAGCGTTCTGTACCGCTTTTACGCGGCTTTTTTCACCGAACCATTCGTATTGGCCTTCTACATTTTTTTGCTCCTGAAAAACTTTGGATGTAAGCACTGATTATCGACTGACATTTATAAACTTGGCTGCATATTGGTATCAGTCTTCGCGAAACGACCTTTATTTCATGTTTTTTTTTAGCTACACGTCGCACTGTATTAGCTTTAATGCCACCTGAAGGTCGGCTACACAAATTCACGGTTTTTCGGCAGTTCGTTTTGCGAACGTTTTTCAATTGGCCGATCGAAGTGCATCAAGAGCACTCTCTTCTATGTTTCGTATACGCACTCGGTGCGACGGCACGATTCGAGTGCCCGTTTGCGCTGCTCTGCCTCGCACATTGTTCCACAATTGCCCTGCCACCTTTTGCTAAAGTTCCCGGCTACTAGCCGACGCCCGACGCCCGATCCACTTTTGCTCTCGCTGCTCTGGGAGAATGTTTCGGCATCGTGAACTGAATGGCTACTTTGCTGCCTTCTCACGCGTGCTCTTGTGGCAGTAGATCACCGCTGCGAGTGTCATTAGCACATGCCCATTCAGTTTCATGGGCGCAGGTGAAACAATCGGGCTGCAGATTGGCCGCGGCGGCGTGTCGCCGAACTTTTTAAGCGGCCCGCCATGGGCGAAGTTAACCGTGGGCTAAATAAAATACCGGGCTCGGTTGCTGTATTGTCGACTCGGAAATGGCGACGCGGCTGCACGGTGCGGCGGCCGGCCCGAGCCCGGCGGCAGAGTCCGCTCCGACTGAGCTCTAAGTGAATAATGTCACCGGGCCGCTTGTTACAGCGCAGCGCGAGGCGAGCGGTTGGCCCAGCGTCGTTAGTGTCGCCCCAGTCGCGGCCGCGCACCTAAGCTGTGTGCAGAAAAGCGGCTTTGTGCACGTCTTGAAAAACCACCGGCCGGTCCGACCCAACGCATCGTTCCGGAGGGACTCGGGCGCGGCGGCGGCGGCAGCGGTGCGCGAGCTGCAGCAGCCGCTCCCGACAGCCGCGCCCGTTTGTTGCTTCTCAACCTCGCGGCGGCGCGGCGCGGCGCAACGGCAGCCTTTGCCCCGGCGCTCGCCCGCGCCGCGCTTCCATAGCCTCAAGGTGCGTTTGCCTTGGCCGCGAGCAAACAATCCCGCCCGACTAGCTGCGTAGTTGCAGGGCAGCGGTGCGCCGGACGCTGCTTACTTTCGGCTATTTAGCTACTCTGCCCGCCGCGGCGCCGCCGGGACCGGCCCCGTCGCCCCGCCCCTATTTACGCTCACTTGAGTTGCATTTTTATGTCCCCTCAATTAGGTATCGACCTAACTATCCAGATATTTATGTACGTATCATACACAAAGTATCAAGTGCAGATGATACGTAAGTGCACTTTATAAATTGCAACTACTTTGATTGTGCAGCTTTCGATAGCACTTATTCACATTTGATTGCTCAATCGTTTGGTTTTTTGTTTTTCATTTATGTAGGTATTTCTAAAATCGTTTGCTCAATTTGACTCTCATGTCTTCATGTTTCATTTTCTGGAATGAAAGCTGTTGTGAATTCGTTCTAATTAAAACCATGATGAAGATGTTCGAGGTTGTCTATATTTGAACTTCGTAGTGCTTTATATAGATAACAAATTGCTCTTAGGTTATTGATCGTTGAATTTTTGGACTGTTAGGTTTCAAACGGGATTTGAATCCCTATCTCCAGACTCCAGTGCAGCATAATGTCGCGATTTTATAGTCTCGAAATCGATCGCTATCCAAGCCGCATTTCAGGCCTAAATCGCCCTACACACACTAGTTTTCACCGTGACTTCTGTGAAAACTGAAATGGCGACATGGCGACAGACAGCCTACTCTTATTGTATGCTATATGTGTTTTAGTTTTCAAATTTTCAAATTTAAACTTTCATTAATTGAAATTCACATTTAAATTAAATTTAATCATTCAGCTGTGTTGATTAATCCGCATTTGCAAAAATTTCAGATTTCACACGAAGTCACGGTGAAAACTAGTGTGTGTAGGCACAATCTCGCATTCCTCCGACTTCTAACATGCGCAAAACAGCATTCTCGATCACAGATCCAGATAATGTCTAGATTCTGTTCCTAACATCACACCCAATCCCAATCCGAACAAATGAAAGTATCGGTCCCTTCCCAAGCCTGATCCCAGGAACCCAGTCCAATTTCAACCGTAAGAGAAAATGGGTGATTTGGGGTGAAAATTGATGCAAAATTACCCAGAATTTTTTTCACATTTAGGTTAAAGCCGACCGATTAGTTATATCTAGTTAAATTGATGTATTGGAGTAAAGTAGCTGAACAGTTTCAATTCGAGATTCAAGGATTTGACATGGAGGGGCTCTATGTAACCTCTGTGTTCTGATACTGATAGATTGCCGACGGATTTGTGGACACCTCTAGCTATTGGATACCCAAATCTGTGCTGAATCAATAAATCTGTGATGTTTCTAAGTTCTGAAGCCAAAGTTTCTACCTAGTCTTACTGCGTCTTTCACTTTTTTATCCCACCCTTCATGTTTACCATGGATACTAATTTGCAAACAGCTGTCTTCGGTAAAATATACGTAAGTAGAGTCGGAAGTTAGCGTAGGCACGGCGCTGCGGGCAAGTTGAAATGATGTAGCTACGTCGCAGCCTCTATGAGCGCGTAGTGCGTGAGCCAACTGAATTGTGTGCACACGGCCGGGTCGTTGGCGGCGCCGCGGCCGAGAACCAGTGCCGCCACTGCGCCAGTACGGTCGCCGCGCGGCGCGTCCGTCTTTGGCGTGCACAATGAGCACCAGTGCGCAGCGCGGCACTATGGCACTGCGTCGCCGGGCGTCGCGCTTCAATGCGGTGACGGCCGCGTGACTGCATCGCGCCGCCGCCGCGCAACAGCGCTGCATGCATTCGTGACCCATGTCAGCGCGGACGGGCGCCTGTCGGCCGGCCGCCGCCAGCTGCTCGAGTCTAGCCGAGCTCCGCAGTGCACTTGGCTGCATGTCACCAGACGAGATCACCCGGCCCATCCTCGCAAACGCGCCGCCACTAGCTTCTACCAGTCATTACCCGCTTTAATTGTTCACCCAAATGCTGATTGCCTACGATTAGGCGCTGATTGTGTGTTTTTATACCTAGTTTATCAACTCAACTTAACGCTAAGATTAGGATTAGCAAACGCTTTATTGAATTTTTTTACTCTTGAATGCAATTAGCTATTCAGGTTTAAACTAATTACCCTTGCATGCCATTTAGTTCTAAGATCATATTTAGAAAATTTAAGTGTTGTCTGCGTACGAAAAAAATGTTTTCCAAGAATTTCTCTGCAACAACTGGTGCTTTGAGTGAATGTATCCACACCAGCTCGATGTGTGCCCACTTTAGCATTGTTTCTCCATGATGGGTATGCAAACTTCAGCCGGACCAGCTAACGCGGCCGGAGTGATATCGCCGAGCGCCGCCGCCGCAGCCCCGCGCCCAATGGCGGCACTTTCCCTATTTTCGTAATTGCGGCCCATCTAGTCGCGTGCGCGCCGCGCTGCGTGTTGCACTTGCGGCCCCGCACTGCGATTGTTGCATTAGCACCATAGTACTCTAGTGGATCGTTGTTCATCCCCAGCGGGCATCGCGGCGGCGGCCGGCCCACTCTGATCGAGTTACGCCGCACAATGTGACATTGTGCCGCCGGCCGCCGCCACGATGCACTTACTTCTAGCCCGCCCGCAAAGTGCATTTCTTTCCAGCCCGCAATAAGCTGCGGCGCTAAACTGACGCGATCTGCTCCGGCAGCGCTGGCCATTTGATGGCGTGTGGCCGCCGTCGCGCTCCCGTATGCTTCTCTTGTTGTGGAAAAACGGTTGTTGCCGGGTATGGATGGTGTCATTTCGTGTGAGCGTCGTGACTGCGCACGGCGCGTGTCCGCCGCGTGTTCGCCGCGTGTTCTACATAGGGATTTGAAAATATGTCTTTAAAAAAATAAAAAGTTTTTTAATTCCCAGATATGTTATGAGTCAACATATGCAGGTACATCAGACAAGTGGCAGTACTTTGTAATGTTATATATAGCCATACAATGGCTGTGAGTGAGGCCATGGCATAAAATAATAAGTGTCACAAAAATACAACAAACTCAATAAAAAGAACCCCCAATGTTAATTCGCGTGTGAAATTGTGCACTTACATGTAAAAGTTGCAAAATACCTGGTCAATAAATGCTGGAAATTCTGCTGCTGTTTTTAAAAAACCCTTTAAAAAACCTATGTAAAAAACCCGTAAAAACCTGTATTTTTTAAAAACATTTTTTAACACCGGCCACCCCCAGCTCTACCGCCGTAGTGTCTTTGCTTGCTCACTGTGTCGCCAGGCGAATGTATGTGCGCGCCTAGGTTGAAGCAGTAGGCGTCGCCGCTCGGGCCTACCGGCCAGTCATTCTTTGCATTTATTGTGCCCTTATACAAAGTTGAGAGGAGGTCCGCCCTGCTTGCAGCGTGTAAGCAGCTCTCGAGGGACTGCGGCAGCGCGCGCGGCAGATAATCGCAGCCGGCGGCCGTGGCCGCATTGGCACCGAGGCTATGAGGCGGGCCGACCAGGACGCGCCCGCCCAGCAGTCACGTTCGCCCGGCGCCAGTTAATTCCATTGGCCGCTGCCGCCACCCGCCGCCCGCGAGTGCGCATTTGGATTGTCTATCTAAGCGAGTTCGACTGCCACACCGTCCACTTAGCGCCGGGCGCCGGTTGGGGAGGGTCGGCGGCGCACCGTTTAGCCGCAGCTCGCATAGATCGCGCCCGGCCGCACACCCAGCACGGACACAGGCGAGCCCGCGAGACGGCCGTGGCGCGTTGGTGGATGCCGCCCGGGACGACCACGCGCGGCAGCTAGCCGAGCGGCGCCAGGCGCACAGCCGTCCGCGGCTGGCCGGCGCAGCCAGCGATGAACGGCGGCCGGTTCGACTTCGACGACGGCGGCACCTACTGCGGCGGCTGGGAGGAGGGCAAGGCGCACGGACATGGCGTGTGCACCGGCCCCAAAGGTGAGTCCCCCAGCACCCCCTCACTGCACTGCCCTCGACTCCCACGCTACGACCCACCGCGCAGGCCAAGGCGAGTACGCGGGCGCGTGGCACTACGGCTTCGAGGTGTCGGGCGTGTACCTGTGGCCGTCGGGCAACACCTACTCTGGCCAGTGGCAGAACGGCAAGCGGCACGGCCTGGGCGTGGAGCAGCGCGGCAGGTGGCTGTACCGCGGCGAGTGGTCTCAGGGCTACAAGGGCCGCTACGGCGTCAGACAGAGCGCCAACTCGAATGCCAAGTATGAGGGCACCTGGTCGTCGGGTTTGCAGGATGGATACGGACAGGAGACCTATGCTGATGGAGGTGTGTCGCGTGTCTGCTCAGCTATGAGTTATTGTCTACCTAGATGCTTTCTTGCAGTCTATTATTGCACATTGCACATTATATCACCATGTAAGAAAAGCATGATCAACGTCAACGATGCAAAATAAAAGTATTTTTGCGCACTATTCACAGTGCTAGTTCTCGAAGTATTTGATTTTTTCATGATAATAATTCATCACATTATATCAATAACATTTTAGACAGCTATAGTTAGACACTTATTTACTGAAAAAATGCGAACATTGAATAACTAGGTATTTTCGTAAATTTTATTTTTCACCCTTGGTACAAGTGCAACGTGATATTTATTTCCCGATGTGCAGCATCATGAACTAAATCCCCGAATTATAGACTGCGAAAGCACTGAACCGGCACTCAACCCCATCGTCGCTTACAGGTATCTACCAGGGCCAG
This sequence comes from Sphaerolaimus hirsutus, assembly GCA_964036195.1. Classification (NCBI taxonomy): domain Eukaryota; kingdom Metazoa; phylum Nematoda; class Chromadorea; order Monhysterida; family Sphaerolaimidae; genus Sphaerolaimus; species Sphaerolaimus hirsutus. The sequence continues at coordinate 14,234,638 of OZ038458.1, forward strand.
TGGCTGCGCGGCATGCGGCACGGCTACGGCGTGCGCAAGTCGGCCCCGTACGGCGTGGCGGCCAAGTTCCGATCGCGGTCGCACGCGCACGCGTCGCTCACCTCGCTGCGGTCGGAGGGCGCGCCCGCCGGCGACGTGGTCAGCAACGAGCCCATCCAGCCGCCGCCGTCCGGCTCGGCGCTCAAGAAACAGCGTGCGTTTGGACTTTTGGGTGCAGTTTTTGAGTTCGTCAAAAAGCGAGGTGATATGTTTGTGACGCCGCCGATCGTTGCGGCTAGTTTTTGAATGTTTGATGAATATATTTACAATTACAACCAAGTCAGTGCGGATCGAAATACAGGAAATTAATCAATTAATCGGCATTTTACTGATTAAATTCCAACCAAATATTATACCCATAGAACCTGAATTCGCTCACCCAATATATTCATAATAAAATACATAACTTTCCACTTCCTGAATGATGACATAACTGGTTAGAAGTAAATATTAGAAAAAAGATCTTAGGTTGCGTGTAGTGTCAAATGGACATTCTGTCACTGTGCTGTTCACATGGATCCACTTTTCTCCGACGGTCATGCGCATCAGTTCAAGCATGAAGATGTAGTCAGTGAGTAAGCATAGCGGCCGCTCGCCCGATTTTTGACGCCCTTTTGAGGCATACCAAAGGCTACCCATCTTTTTGTCAATGAGGCTAAAAGTGGCTCAGTAAAGAATTTACCGCGGTCCCGTTGTAAATTTCATTTTTTACTTTTCTTCTTTTATCTGTTGAGACCTCCTTTTTGGGACTTTTGATCCTCACTGCGGCGGCCGCTTTGTGTTCTATCTTGTGATTTCTTATATTTTTGGTGTGTAATTATAAAAGTCGCCGAACAAGCTCGTGCTGTATGTTCAAAAACGGTTTCGTGGAAAAACTCAACTGCAATCATAAAAGCACATTTTTACACACAACGTGATAAATATCGACGGTTCAAAAAGGTTAGCGGTTCAAAATTTTTCAATGTAAAAGGTGAACCGTAAAAGTATCTCATCGTACGAACTTGCATCGCGGCTATGGTAATTTTTCAACTTCTCCAGTCGTTCAATATACCAGTGTCCATTTAGTTTCGCCCATAGGGCTCCAAATTCAAGCAACAGTCAGTGAAATGTGCACGACCGAAAATGGATCAAGTGCCATTGGCAGCCGACACACTAGTTGACAACTGGCTATTATCAACTCGGATTTCGGCTTCACGTGTCGCAGAGCGATCTTCCAATGCAATTGCCGTAATATTTATTTTTCGACATTGCCGCATGTGCATTTGGAGATCGCTCTGCAACATGTGAAGCCGAAATCTGAGTTGTCACAGACCAGTGGACAACTAGTGTGTGGGTCGCCATTTTTTTATTTCAACATTTCACTGCACACTGTACTTTCTACGATAAATTATAGAAGAGATGTTTTCAATCGATCTGTGGTACTTACTTGGTGTTATTGACCTAGTATGAATATTTAGGCCCGGTTTTTTGTTAGTTTCTTTCTTCCCAGTTCCGAAGCATGCATCGTATTTGGTCATTGAGAAGCTTCAACAAAATGAGAATGGCTCTACATACACTAGTTTTCAACCGAAGGTTTGAAAACCCACAAATCAGCTTTTGAGTTGTATTTGAGTTTAAACTTCAACTAGTTGATAGGGACTAAAGATAACTCATTTAGGTAAACTCAAATGCGTTCAAAGTGGATTTGTGAGTTTTCGAAATTTCGGTTGAAACTAGTGTGTGTAGGCACATTTGTTTTAACTAAGAAATACGATTCATGCTTTTGGGGAACTTGCATGCGGCCCGATAACTCGATCGGTCCACTGGCACATCGGGATACGCTATCGTAAGCATTCTTCTCTGATTGGAAATGCCTATTTGTGTCAACTTAATCATCTGTTTCTTGATATGCATCAGTTGTCATCGTTTTACATGGTGTTTAGCTAAATGTCAACTCAACCAGTGTGAGATCATTCAGAACAATTTTGAGTTATTTTGTACAGAGCATAGTTATAAAAAATTTTGTGGCCAAAACTCTGAATATGCTGGTTTTGTGCGAGTATCTTTTAACAGATCACTGTAATCTTAAAAATAGTGGGTATAATTAGGTAACTTTTTGTGTGCAAACATTCTTTTGAAGTATTTTAAGTTCATAATTAGTGCGACCGTAAATTTAAGGGGCTCGGCACGATCGTAATTGGGTTAATATTTGTTCGTTTTGGGGCATGTCGTGTTTTGCTATTTTAAACTTTGATGCAATAGCAAAATGCGATGCTTGGGTCAGAGTTGCAAGTTTTGCTTGGAATTCGCTGAAGGTCGGTGTTGGGCGGCCGCTGGACATGTTTAATTTCGCTTCGAGTATTCAAAAAGCGTATTTATGTATCTTGGAATTTTGCCAATTGACTGAGTTTTCCGGTGGCGAAGCGAAGTGGAACGAACATGTGCAGCGGGCGTCGGTCGCGCACACGGTCGGTGCAGCACTGCCCACTGGCGCTTTGCAGGCGGCGACGGCGCGGCCGTGGGCGGCGGCGAGTCGCGCGGCGGATTCGTCCTGCGCGCAAACTCTGAGCCGCCGGCGCGCCGCCGACGCTCGCTGTCCGAACGAACGCTGCACATGAAGCAGACGATCCTGTCCGGGCTGCGCATCAAGAAGCAGAAGAGCACCGGCGACATCCACGCGCGCGTCGCCGCAGGTGAGCAAGACAGTGAGTTTCGGCAGTGCCGGTCACCAGAGCAACTGTGACTCAAGTTTCCAGACCCGTTTCCCATCTCTGTCCTGTGCGTGCCGAGGCGGCACACGCGGCACAGCTAGCCCGTGCCGTGTTCACTAATCTGTGTGCTTGTTTCCATTGCTCCACTCGGGGGTGAGCACCTTCGCGTCGCCGCCGACCCGCCGCGCGCGCGCGTTTGAAACGTCAGCGGGGCCGCGCCCTGTGCTAATGCATCTAACACACTATTTAAGTGGCCGTTTTGCTCACTTACACCCTTGCTAATCATCTTCATGCTGCCTTGCGGTTGGCACCTTATCCCCCACATTGAGTTAAATAACTCGGTTTTCCCTGCCTACTGTGTAAGCTACTCTAATCACATCAAAGGGCACTTTTGTAAGTAAATACTCGTTTGTGTGCACAGAGAACGTATACGTGAAATGAAACTGCTTTTAGGTAGAATCACACCTCAAAACACTATAGGTACGTTGTGTCATCAAAAGGTGTTTATTTTAGCACATGGTGGAATGCACATGAATGCGGCGAGCCTGCACGCCGGGTCACTTCAGCCGGTAGATTCTCGATGAACATCTCCGCAATGAACATCTTCACCGATGAACATCCAATTGAGATGATCATTCATACATAGTGGATGATCATCGGTCAATAATGCTGAACACCTGATGACCATACAAAAGCTTATGTACCGATGAACATCTCACGTGACGTGTGCGTCTGTTGTAACCTAAATATGTCGGCAACGGTCAAAGTTCAAAGCTTAATTAATCATCTGTCTGTGGCGTTTTTTGGAATGCATGCCACATGCAACAGGCGTCAATTTCAAATGTGCAGTGACATGGAGTTTTATCTCAGGTGAACTTCAGTCACTTTATTTTTTCATTCATTGTTTTCTGTCGCTGTTTTTTTAATTACAAATAATCATATTTACGTCATATCAAATGAACAAATTTATGTACATTACCTATAGGCCAAATCGTTCAATGATTGACAGTACAATACAGCTTGCACTCACTTATCTCTTTGTACTACATAATCCACATTGTCTGCTTAGATCTGACCGCATGCACTGAATACACGTGGGGAGTGGGATGTTCATCAGTACATTGAAGATGTTCATCAATACATGAAAGGTAATGAACATATCGCACTGTAGGATGATCATTCATACCTGGATGGGGATGTTCATTGCGGAGATGTTCATCAGTACCCTCCCCTTCAGCCCGCCTGCGGGCGCGGCAAACTTTGAATCTATGCACTTTGAATCCGTACAATATTTAATCCTGAAAGTATGCGTTTAATTCCACTGCCCACTAGTGATGGTAAAAGCGGGGGAACATATGACACCACGCTGCATTGGCACTGGTACGGTTAAAGGGTTAAATTGGCAAAGAATGGCTCTGGGCACCAGAAAGTGTGGTGAAAAACAATAAAACCAGGCTCGCCATGTGGAGATGATTAGCGGCAGCTTTTTTACCTCCACAAAATTTGAGTTCATTATTTGAGTGAATATGCTGCCGATTTTGATGGTTGGGTACTCTAAATCACCAGAATGGTGTGTCTCCATTGTTGTGATCATTAATGTCATCTGAGTCATCACAAATGATGACAAAACTAAAAGATTAAATCCATATGTTCTTGAGTACATCCTCCATATAGGCTTTTGTGCAGATTTTTTGGGGGTATTTATCAAATGGGGTGGGGCTATTTTTGTTAGAAATGATGCAAAATAACTAAACATAGAAATGGTCTTTCTGCTAAATTTTCTGCACAGTGCAACAATGCTGGTTTTTCACATGGGGTCAATTCAATGATCTATTATACAGTAATGTTCACAAACAGTGAAAAAAATATTTTTCTCAAAATGTAGGTATTCTGTATTTCACAACTGCTGGGTACAGGATTGACATTTTAAAACTTCCAGTGTGTATTAAACTACCGTATTTCCTCCAACTATCCCCCCCCCCCCAAATAGAGTGTGAAAAGGATGCAGATGATAAAAGCTGCCGTTTGTGATCTGGGAGGTGCAGAACACATGTTCAAAACAATGTCTCTGTTACGTGAGAACATTGTTTATATCATCTACATACTTATATAAGTCTATAGACCCTTATACATAATGATTATTTTTGAAATGTCTACGTAGACATACATTACAAACAAAAAAACAATTCCGTAAGTTCCAAAAAAATTCTGGCTAAATAATAAGCCCCCCCCCCCTCGAAATACGCCCCATCGTTTAACCCCCCTCGAAATTCCCACTCTGAAACAATCATCCCCATGGGTATACGAGGAAATACGGTCTAACTCAAAAGCGATTCAAACTGATACATAAATAGTTAAGGATTCATTACGCGTGGATTCAAGGTGGAATACTCCAGCGGGCGCGTCGATCGATTTTATGACGCCTTCAAGCAATGCAGGGCTTTATATAGCGACTACGCTTGCTTTTCCCATCGCAGTCTCGGGCCTGTCACGCTATTACTGCGACACGCCTACGACTTCTAATTGAAGTGGATACGCGTAGCCCCGCGGAACATCGAACGCCCCCCCCCCTCCCGCGTTGTTTTAAACGATTTCCCGTGCATTCATCCACCGTGAAAAAGTTCACTAGGCCGTTTTGAAGTCGGAATGGTTTAATTTCAATCGCACAACTGCACGAGGAATGTTGAATGTGTAGTTCCAGTCGGTGCGGTGCGAGTGCACTGAACTGAAGGCGGCGCGGCACAGAAACTCGGCAATACTCCGCGGGGCGGACGCGATGAATTCCACATTACTTTCTACCGGGTTTTAATAGCACAGCCAAAACTAGTAGCTAACCAAACGTCACTCATTTTTGTTTTTGGGTTTAGTGTGAACAGGCTAACACGGTGCCCCAGCGCGGGTACTTTCCTTTGGGTGTTCGGTGCCTTGACGCATGCCGCGGCCACTTAGCTCACACGATCACACGTTTATGTGGGGTGGCAGTGCGATAACGCTTTTTACTAGAATGTATAAGTGGTAGCTGGACAATGTTGACATTGCCTTTTCGCGCGCAGGCTCGGTCAGATCGTCGGGCAGCACGATGTCGTGCACCAGCGACGAGTCGGGCTACGACAGACACGGCGTGAGTCGCTTTCCGTTCAACCCCGGTGCAGATTTATAAGCTCTTCAAAGTCAATGTTTACGTAAACTGTTTTTTTAAATGGAAAGGGTACAGAAAGCGTAAAAAATTTTTTACTTTTACACTGTCAAACGTGAGTAAACGTAAAAGCGTATATTTTACTCGATGTAAAGGTGAGTATGTTTTCGATTTTGTACCTTAGAAAACACTAAAGTGAGTAAAAGTATTATAATAGTGAGGGTCGTCGCCTTGCGTACTTGCCACAAACTTCGATCATTTCCCTTTTCACGTAAACGTATTTTTCGAGTACACGTAAATACGTTTTCACAATTCGCGAGTCGCACGAGTATATCCGCGCTGGTCTGTTCGCAGAGCGACGACCACGTGCTGCCGCCGGAGGAGCACGTGCCGGCCGACTGCGTCGAGGCTTACATGGGCGAGTGGAAGAACGACAAGCGGTCGGGCTTCGGCGTGTCCGAGCGCTCAGACGGCCTCAAGTACGAGGGCGAGTGGTTCAACAACAAGAAGTTCGGCTATGGCGTTACTCACCTCAAGGTTGGTCCCCGAGCCGCCGGAAAATACTTAGGTAGAATTAATTGGGGGTGGTATCTGAGGCGGGAGTCCACGAGACTTTTATGTCGATTTCCATTTACTTGGCTCAGACTTTGCGAAGTCAAATGTAAGTAGGTAGGAACACTGTTAACCCATCGATTACTCATGATATGATTACTATCGATCCATGTGCTTATTTATATTATGGACAGGAGGCGGGAGCTTTAAGTGTTATAACGTTTGATTGGAACGAGATATTGAAAGATTTTTTTCTGGAATATGAATTGTTGTTGCCTAGGTATATTATAGCATGGTCAATTTTTTTCGTGTTTACAAAACGGGTCAAATCAACATAAGAATTTAGACATCACTAATCGGACCTCAAAACGACGCAGGGTACCCCCCCCCCCCTAAAATGCCACCCCCAAATCCATTCTATGCTCTCCGCACATCCACTGAACATCTACTTGAAATGAAATCTTCACTCCGCCTCGCCGCAGGACGGCACGCGCGAGGAGGGCAAGTACAAGAACAACGTGCTGGTCACGTCGCCGCGCAAGAAACACCTGCTGTTCGTGCGATCCAGCAAATTGCGCGAGCGCATCGACGCCGCCGTGGCCGCGGCCAACCGCGCGGCGCAGATCGCCGCGCAGAAGGCCGACATCGCCATGTCAAGGTGAGCACACTTGGCTTTTTTACATGTTTTTCACGTTTTACGTAGAATGCGTTAAAAATTGACGTAAGTTTGTGCGGTGTGTGCCTAGGAATGTTGCATGCGCAAATCACGCGTCCAAGTGAGCATTTAGTTTGATGCTGTCGTATATTCGGAGACTTCATATAGGGTTCCATGTGTGTCCGTGAAAAACTGGATGAGTTGGTTTTTGAAGTTCAAACCGGGTGGCCTTCGCTGCAAGGCTGCGGAAAAAAATGTGCCGTAAAGTGAAGTTGAAATGGGTGTTTGCATAGATTTGACTACTTTCTTTTGGCGACGCTGCAGCCGGCGGCAAATGAATGCCCGCTGCAACAGTACTCCACTTTCACTTGCGTTTTTCACTTTCAAGCTGCATAGTATAAGTACGATTTGCATTGAGCAACTGACTGGCGGGCGGCGGTGCACAAGAATGTGCGCCACTTGTAGCAGGGGCCTGTTTCTCCCGCTGTCTTATACAAATGTTCTTTGTGTAGACGTTCATTCATTTGAACAGTGAAAATTACCAGCGTAGGCTAGACGAACTTTATATCGTGTTATGAACATGTGAATCATTGGGGTAACTTTTTTGAATGGAAATTTTGAAATGTGGTTCTCATTTCGCTTTCATGGCACATAAAAAATTTTACGTTTAAAAAATCACACAGAGAAACTGTACCCAGCGCCGGGGGGGGGGGGGGACTGGTGCAAGCTTAGCAGCTGCGCGGCGGATTTGAGCGCCTCGTCTGTCGGCGGGCGGCAGCGTGGCCCCTATGGATGCGCACTTCCGCCGCCGTAGCACCTTTGTGCGCGCGTCGCACTGCACACTGCGCTGCCGCCGACGACGTGTGGTGCGTTGCACTGCACCCGTCCACTTTTACTGTTTTACGCCGCTTTGAATCGAGTTCATGGATTATTCCTAACATTGCGATAGCGTATAATGTTAGGACTGCTGGCAGTAGCTGTGCAACCTTGCACTGCACTTCACTCGGTGCAGTTCTGCTCATAAAAATAACCTGTCGCTAAAAATATGCTCGGTGGGACGTGCATTGTGGCACCGTGCAACCATTGTACTATGCGCTCTAGCCGCTGTCGCCTCAGTCGGTTCGTGCCTATGGTGTGTCTGCGACTGCACGAAAGTTGAAGTTTTACCCGGTTAAAAAACCTCATTTGAAAAATACGGTACGATAGAACAGTGCAATCGGGAAACTTTTATAATTGCGAACGAAAATAAAATGGAAATGTGACATAATGCAGCAATTAAATAGCTGCCACATCGTGTATTTACGCTGGTTTAGTTGAATGCTTGAATGCCAGCGATTGAAAATACATATTTAGGTACATCATACAAATAGTATGACAAAAATTGTCGGTTTCAAACCTTAAACCGACCCTTAAATAAATCGATGCAAATATGCCTTACTTTGGAATTGTAGTTCAAAAACCGGCTGTGGAATGGGTTTATTCCAAAAAGCAATCCTTGAAGGAACTGAGTAAACACAATGCAAAACAAGGTAAATGCAAAATAGTCCACTCGTCTCGCAGAATGTCGACGTCGCGGGATCGAGCCGACCAGGCGGACATGTCGTCGGACCAGGCGCGCGGCGACAGCGACCTCGCCCGCATCCACGCCAAGCAATTCGACCCCACCTTCGTACAGCCCGGTTAGAGTGCACAAGCCACTTGACATTTACTTTGGATAGATCTAGTTTGGTCTACCGATCGCACACTGAACAGAAATCTGTCCAGTGTGGAAATTTCACGCGGAGCAGAATTTAATACATCTTAATTCATAAAATTACGGTAACGTTCTGTGTAGGAAGGACATCACTGGGGTGGTTGATAGTTGACGAATAGTCGAAGGTGTCCTTACTTAAAATTTTCACGGAATTTGGCTGCACCCATCGAAAGTTGTGAGCGATTTTCTGAAGCTAGTGTTTTTGCACAAACAACGGCCCCACAAAAGCATTCCAAAATGGCAGTGAAGTCCATCGCGGTTTTCGTGTTTCTTCACTTTTCAAGATACCGTATATCCCCCGAGGAATTATTTGTTCATCAGACTTTTTTGAGGGACTTTTCGAGGGGGGGGGTTATTCAAGGGGGGATTATTATTTCATCAAAAATTTTAAGCATGTTTCTAATAACTTTTTTTATGAAATAAGCTTTTTTACTAAATAACGTGCAATTTTTGTTCAAATTGGATGCAAAAACTTTATCATAAGGGGGGAAATTATTGGAGGGTCGGGGGTAATTTTTTTCCTCACTCATCTAAGAGGGGGAATTGTTCAATGCGGAAGAATAATTCCAGTATATACGGTAAATGCATTGGATAATTGTCTGAAATTTGAGTAAATATAGCCAAAGGCGAATTGCGTGAAAATTTATGGGTAGGTGGACAGCAGAGCACAACTCCATCAACTATTCCCAAATACCCACACCCAGTCACTGACCAGTCGCATCTGAATCAAAAAACGTGATCAAAGATGGAAAAAAGATGAAAAATAAAACGAAAAATCCCAATGGGCGGTATGTCTTTGAACGCGGTCTATATCGTCGGAACCCTGCCCTAGATGTCACTATTTCCTTGTGTAGTATTTGATTGAATTACTACAATATATTGTAATTCAATCAAATACTACACTTGTATGCCAGTCGCGTGCACCTCCGCACTGCTCCGTGCGTCCGTTCAGGCACGGAGATCATGAGACGGCAGCGCTACGAAATGACCAACCACGCGGGCGCGGCGGTGGTCACGCCGACGGCGGCCATGCCCGTGTCGCACGACTACGCGGCCATGCCGTCGGCGGCCAGCATGCAGTTGCAGCAGCAGCAGATGGGCGGCGGCGGTATGAGAACTATGTCGCCGACGGGCGGCCATTACGACATGGTCACGCCGCCGATGGCCACCCCGCCCGGCTACGACATGAATCCTGCCAGCACGGCGGCCGGCGTCACCTGGCGCTCGCCCGAGTCGCCGTCTATTACCGTGCCCACGAGCATGATATCTGTGCAGCAGCAGCAGCAACAACAGCAGCAGCAGCAGATGTATGGTGAAGATGTTTATGGCGGCGGTGCTAGACAGCAGCCTTACGGCCTGCAGGTGGGAATTCAGTGCGATATGACTTTTATTGCTTTCGATAACACGCCAAACACCTATCCGTGTGTAAGGCTATCAGATTTAATGCTTTCCATATGTAATTAATTAATTTTCTACGATATACCGTATTACCTCTTATTAACCCCCCTCGAAATACCCCAGGTCTTTTCGGGCTGATATAAAAATAACCCCCCCGCGAAATACCCCCCGTCGTGAATAATGTACATCATGTATGCAATGTTAACTGCCAATTAGCATCGCAGCTACGCATATAAATATTATTGTGTGTAGCAATGTTACGTCCATACCATAGGGCCAAGTATTTATATCCTATTTAGTCACATTATTTACCGGTTTTGGGTATGTAGACGCGTATTCCTTACTATGATTTTCACGAAAATTTCTGACGAAATAAGAACTCCCTAGAATAAGCCCCCCCTCCCCGAATAAGCCCCCCTCGAATTTCCCCCCTCACATTCTGCTGGGGAAATAGTAAACCCCCATGGGGGTATTTCGGGGTAATACGGTAAGGTGTGTTGTTTGTGGTTAAAATGCGATCCAGCTTCACTACTCTTTTCAATGAAAAAGTTGTATTTATCTTGATTGTAATTTGTGGACATTCATTAGCCAATAGCTCCAAATTTTCCAGTGCATATAATTCACTCGCAGGGCTCCGCATCGCAGCAAGCGGTGGCTCAGCGTTACTCGCAGACGAATCAGCAAGCGATGCAGTTGCAACAGTCGCCGTCCGCGCACGCGGTCATGCCAAACAGACCAGATTCGTTAATCGATTCGGCCCCGGGTCCCAGCACCAGTGGTTATCAGGTGCGTCGATTGTGACTATTGACTACGCCCCGCAGTTGTTAAAATGTATTTACATTTACTGGAAAATTACATACTCGAGTACTTTGTAAATACATATACATACTTTGAACAATACCCGTACTCACCTAAATGCATACTTTTGAAAAGTACACGTGTACAGAAAATGTATTTTTTGCTTCAATCGCATATTTTTGTTGCTAAAATATGAAACTCTTGTCGAAATCACATCATTTTTCTAAAAAAATACTAAATAATCATTAAAAAACGACATATGTTTTGTCTTCCAGTGAAATATCGCTCTCACATGTAAAAAGTAGCAGTTTTACATTTTCCATGAAAAAAGTACCCACTTTTACATTTTCTTTGAAGAAAAGTACTCGCTTTTACATTTTCCGATAAAAAAGTACCCGATTTTCCCCTGGGAAAAAGTAATTTACTCACATGTACTCTTGAGTATGGGTAAAAAAAAGTATTTAACATTTTCTGTATTTGGTGGTGAGTAAAAAAAGTATTTAACATATAGGTACATATACTTTGAAAAAAGTTCAGTATTCATAACAACTGTGCTACGCCCTCGGCGATAAGTAAATATTGATGTAAATGGGTATCTGTTTGCAAATTGCAAATTGCTGAAAATTAAGATTTCGATTGACTAAAAATGATATAATGATAAGAAATAAGTCAAACTAAACCGTATGTTATATTTGCATTTGTATGCCGTACATAAACACGGCCGATTGTTTTCAGCCGTCGATGCAGATGGGCGCGCAATACGGGGCGTCGGGCGCGGGGCCTTCCACATCAGAAATGACCACCTCGCCCAGCCACGTGCCTCAGGTCTGTCCCAGTGTCCTAGATATCGTGTGCGTGTCGTCCGTGTTGTACTGTACCTACCAACAATGATTGAGTGCTTCCGTTCAGTAGTAGCTAGAGGTGTCCGCAAGCGGCACAAGGCAACAGCAACCACTGTTGGCAGGTGCGCTACGCGGCCGAGGTGGAAACGCACCGGTACCCGGCGGACCAGTTGTCGACCCCCTCGTCACCCATGGGTCGCACGTCGCCAACGCCCTCGGCCGCCTCCACGCAGACCAACCAGTGGAACGACCACTTCGACCAGTACGCGCGTGCCGCCAACCCTGTCGGCGGGCCGCACAGAGCCCCGCCGCACGGCACGCCGCCCGGCCAGGGGCCCGCTGCAGCGGCGGCGCCCCGCCCCACCGGCTCGCCGAGCGTCGCGCCCCCCGGCAGCACGGCCGCCTCGGTGGTGCGCCGGTCCACGCTGGCCGGGCAACGCGACCTGGCCGCGGGCGCGCCCAAGCTCACGCTGGACGACAGCGCGGCGCGGCCGAGCACGTCGGCGATGCGCGCGGCCGCGCCCGGCCCCGTGGCCGTGGGCGCGGCCCCGCTGCTGCCCGGCTCGCCTGGCAAGGGCGGCTCGGCCAACATGGGCTCAATACCGGACTTGCACGCGTTGGACAAGCAACCAGTGGTGCTGTCGCGCGAGGACGTGGCGCGCATGAGCAGCCAGCGCAGGCAGGAGGTGCAGCGGTTGCGCGACGAGGAGGAGCTGCTGCGCGCAAACCCCTTACGCTACCTGTTCCACCCGGCAGTTAGGGTCAGTTCGGCTTTTGTTGCACAACTTTTCGGTGCTCGTATTGGGGTACCACAGACCCGGCGCCCTGGTGGCAGTCCCAAGCCCTGTAAAGTGTAAAGTAAAGTGTCAAATGTAAAGTCCAATGCAAAGTAAACTGTCAATTGTCATGAAGATTTCAGTGATAAAATCTTTTCTTTTTTGTTTTGATTGACAGTTTGATTTGCATTTGACTCTACATTTGACACTTTACTTTACACTTTACAGGGCTTGGGACTGCCCCCAGGGGGCAATCCCAGGCCCTGTAAACTGTAAAGTAATGTGTTAAATGTCATGCAACGTGTCAACTGTCATGACAAATGTCAATTTAAGTGTCAACTGTCATGCAAAATTCAGTAATAACATCGATTTGTATTTTAATTGACATGTGACACTTTACATAGTCTGGGATTGGCACCAGACCTGAGCCATGTATTTACAATACTTCCAAACTTGTACGCAGGCGTTCGTAATCCGCTGGAAGCTGCCTTTGCTGGTGGTCTTAGTCAACGTGTGCCTGTCCATCATGTTTTACCAGCTGCTCACTTATGAAGACGAGGACAATGGCGACGATTAGCTGCCGAGTTCGCGCCGGCCACCGCACCTCTGTACATTTCGGCCCCCGCGCCGCGCCCCCAACGTGTCCGCAACTAGTCTTCGGTGGTTATTTTGGTTATCCCGACCTGTAAACTTGCGCGCGTGTTCACCGATGTTCACCCCGGCCGTCGGATAACACTTGCAGCACACCGCGTTTTTGGGAGTGATTTTGCTGCCGAACATAAACTAAATAATAGTGTCGGCGATGCACCGATCTGAGGATCGTTGTAGAAGTTCTTATGCAACGCATGACGCAGATGGAACAAAATTTTTCTGCCAATATAAGCGATCCAAACACTAGTTGACACACGTGTGTCAAGTGGTTTGTTTCAACTTAGATTTCGGCTTCACGTGTCACAGAGTTATCTTCCAATGCACGAGCAGTAATATTTATTTTTCAACATTGCCGCATGTGCATTTGGAGATCGCTCTGTGACACGTAAAGCTGACATTGAAATTAACACAGACCAATTGACACATGTATCAACTAGTGTGTGGGCCGCCATAGTTGCTAAACCTGGGCTTTTATCGCCAGCGAAAGTGGTGCTACAAGTGTTATCCGACGGCCGCCCGCGTGTGCCATCGACGACAGTGCTTGCGTTCGAACATTTCGCGTAGAAATCGTCAATTGCGTGTAAAAGCTCAAGCACTGTCGTCCGCCGAATGTAATGTCTGTAAAAAGGTAGGACAGTCAGAAGTCAACACTCCCCGCAAGTCATCCTTCTCTATTGTTTTGTGTGTTTTTTCTGGACGGTCGGTTACGCATACAACTCGACTGGACTAGTGGTCGCGGCTAGCTCGCAGCGCGGTTGTCGCGATGCCGAGATTTACGCACTGCTCCCAATACTGCCAGTGTGCGTTCTGTGTCACGGTGACCAGTTTTTATGGTATGATATAAGTTCGGTTAAACTTATGTTTCTTATCGAGTACGTTTCTCCCCCCCCCCGTTGTTATCATGCTGTTACACCTGAGCGAGCGGCGCGCAAACGCTGCCACTCTTTTTTTAATGAAAAGTACCATCATATTTAGAGTATCGCGTGAATTTACAAGGTATTTTCTTTGTCCGATCAATGAATGTGTGCTCACAAACAACACAGAAACTTACATGTATGTAGCGCATCATCTCGTATATTTTTCTTTGTTACTGTTAAATAGGTGACCCGCTGATAAAACCACGCAGACCCGTGCATTTCACGATCCTTTCGAATATCGACAATTTTCAGTATTTTTTTATGTAAAGTACAATAAGCTTAGATGATAGCCTACCGTAAATGGAAACAAGTGAATCGAATTTGGTGCTATGATTTTTCTCGTGGACAATTTCTGACACTTGCGAATGCACACGCGCCATTTGTTTTTTATATATATTTATTTTGTTCCCTTTGTTAGTCGATTTGCATAGTGTCAAAGAGATAATAGCATTTGACCTTTGCCCATTTCCACGTAATACACTTTTGCACAAAACTCCGCATCATGTCAGCATGTTTCCCGTCGAATTTCCTGTATTACTTTGAATCATATCCCTGTCGAAAACTTGGAACAAGCTGATATTTCTGCATTACTCCCGGTACTCTACCTATTTTCATAGCTTTCATTTTTATGCTGTTGGCAATCGTGCAATGAACGACGCCCCCCAACGTGATTTCCATTCGCGATGCAACAAAAAACTGGCCACTGCAATTAACAAATTTATTACAACTCTTTCGAGCTTCCTCCACATCGATAGTTGCGATTGCCAACAAGTATGATATTTCTACAATGTGATGAGAATGCAACGTGGACTTGTACTCGCCTGCGCGATCGATCCGATACCTAGTCAGATTCAAAGTGGCACGGATTCGGAAACGTCGGCGCGCATGTTCACCATGGTCGGGAAACGCACCCTACCAAGCGACAATTTTAGACAACTCTTTAATTCCCGGTAAATTACTGCGCAGGGATGCTCAATGCCAAGAATGAGCTACTTGAGGCGCATGGAATTACAGATATACTCCAGCGGCTTTATAATTTGCGTGCGCGGTTCACGTTGGCAGCGAGCCAACGATGATTAATGTAAAATGGTTAAAGTTACTGCAAAGTAATGAAAATTTTTGTTGTTTGCATCCACCTTTTTACAAATCAAATTGTTCCACTTCTGTAGAAGAATAGCACACGTTAGCTATCGTTGGCAAACTGCCAACATGGGACGTAAATGTTGCATTGCATCAAGTGTGCACGTGCAAACTCTTCTGTCCGTGGAGTATACCTCGTTAGCAGTTTACTGGGAAGTTGCATATGAAATCAGCCGCTTGACGGACCACTTAAGAAACTTAAAAGATGAAGTTGAAATTATCTGCAAACTGTTCTGTGAAATGCTTCAGGTGACTCAAATGGTGAAATTCAAATGACAAAAGTGTTAGATAAGTTGACCGCAGGAGTTGACCATGTGAACACGCGGCGCTCTCCCACAATACGACGAAAGATTAATATGAACACACATGACACAGATTCCCAATAGTCTGCGAGCTTGGGGGTTTGTTTCACTTGATTATCGGCAATCAAACCTAGATAATTTCAAAAACCGAAATCCCCTCACCGGTTAATAGACTTTTACGATTTTCGTTAATTCTTCTGAAACATTTGCACAGCACACCAAGTACATTTTAAATATTTCCTAATACATACGTATTTGTAATATGAGATTTACGCTGACTTTTTGAGCCGGACGTAAAATATTCTATGTAGTAAATCGTCGATTGGCTCACACGTTATTTTGATGCTAAATGAATCGATTGTTCAATGAAATCACCCTAAAATTTCACGACAACTTTGATGATAAAATACATTACAAAAAACACCGTTCATAAATTCTCTAGTGCAAACGCAAATGATGAAGTAAATAGGTGATCAATAAAGGTCGTCGTTGCATTCGTATCTTTCAAGACCGCAAATGTGCGTCCGTATTCGTATGGATTTCTTTCACTGACTTGACCGTTTTCTCGTTACCTCGCACTTTTTTATCAGCTGAGCTTCGAAAATCAACTGTGAAGTGTTGTGGAAAGCGGGGATTGTAGCTTGACGGAAAATCAGACAACGGTAAATTTATTTCATTTCATTTATATTTTTGAAAGTACGCGAGTACAGAAAACGTATTTTTAGGGGACAGAACATTTCATTTTGCCAAACATAAGACATTTTCCTAAGGAATAATTAGCAGGAGAGAAAAACACATCCTTTTGTATATCAGAGTAAAAATTTGAAAAAATACTGACTTTTTTGTGAAAAAATACTAACTTTTATGTCTTCTGTGAGAAAAATACCCGTTTTTTACGTTTTCTCCATAAAAAAACTTCGTTTTCACGTTTTGTGTTAAAAATATACTTTACTCACGTTTTACGCAGTGTAAAAGTATTTAAAAAATACTTAACGTTTTCTGTACTCAGGGGTGAATAAAATAAAAATACTTTACGTTTACTTTTACAAAAGTTCAGTACTTTTAACAACTCTGATACAGAATTTGTCTGGACATTATATGTATTAGTATATAGGATGCAATCGGTGACGTAAAATTAAAATTAGTTTCCTGACAATGAATTGAGACAAATTGTATGCAAATCAGATGTATCATCAGCCACTCTCATTAAATAAATTCCCCGTTGAAATTTTCTGTTGTCTAATTTTCCGTCAAGCTGTAATCCCAGCTTTATCGTGAAGAAAACGTTATAATACAAAATAATTTTTTTAAATTCAACTGTGAAAGCAAACGCTTTATTAGCATAGATACAAATTTGCGCAGTTAAATCAAAAGATATTATGGACATTACATGAAGATGTTCGGTGATTCCCACAGACCACAACGAGAATATTGTTTTTTACAAATAATATTTACTTATTTTACAAGACAAGTATTGAATCACTGAATAATACAACAAATGGTACCTAGGTATTTTGACAAAGTATTGGCTTGTAGGGAAAGTTTCTTCCGCTTCTAGGTCGTCTCATCTTGGATAGTCCTCGATTGTGAGGGTTCCGTCGGGTATACATAAGCTGGAATTACAGCTCGACAAAAAATTCAAGAATATAAGTTAATTGCAAAATTGATTACATAAAGTGCATGGATTATACATGCCTCTAAATTTATGTTTCCAAGTGATTTTATATTGAAATTTTATTGAAAAATCGAAAACTCTAAAAATGGTGGACCATGCACGTTGAGTTTTTGATATTTTAAAGAGATAGATTACTACTATATACACTAATAAGTAATCAATTTTATGATCGAACAAATTCCAGCTTATACCCCCCGGCTGAAACTCCACTGCTCGTCAAGGACGATCCAACACGAGATGATCATGAAACGGAAATAACTTTCCCTACAACCCAATACCTAATTTACTGTATATTCTCGAAGTACCTCCACATGTTTATTTCACCAAATTTGGGGGTTAATTCGAGGGATGCTATCATTTTGTTAATTTTCCATGAAAAACCATAACCAATTTATTGCATTTACGTACCCAGATGTGGAGAACACTCAATATTTTATATTCAATTTGCAGAAAAAAAATTCGTATTCCGAAAAGTGTCTTTCCACTTTTATTCATACCCGGGATATTTTGAGGGTACTTACCCCTCCCTACTCACACTAATTTCCCATTTTGTACGGCGGTGCATCCATGTTCACATGTGCACCTTCAGTGCCTTTTAGGTGTCAGCCGTACGACAGTAAAGATGAAGTGTGCATTCACAACCGTAAAAAATTGCGAAAAATTGCGCCTCAGAAAAACTATTGTTTGGCAGATTGCCATGACACTTTCCAACAGCTTGTTTGGGTGTTTTTCCAAAAACAAATTTGTGAACAAACAATGTGAAAATAATGAAATGTTTATAATTTTAAAATTTATAAAATTTAGATTTACCTAGGGCATTAATTACTCAAACTACTTGTGCATGGAATCTGGCCTATGGGGGCATATCGAGCGGGGAGGGGGTTAACTTCAACAGGGGTTACTTCGAGGATATATTTACAGTAGATAATTTTAACCGAATACCTACCACAGAATTTTTAAAACAATACGGATGTACAACAGCATCAAAAACTGAAAAGGTACTAAAAGCAAACAAAACTATCAAAAGAAAGAAAAAGTGGTGTGCACTGGCTGCAAGCAATTGCAAGCACAGTACACCTTGACTAGAATGACTCATTCTTTGGGACACGAAACAATCTAATGAAATAATCGATCTGAAATCACCATAATATCGCCATATTTAGATGAAGTATTAGGTAAATAAATAGCAGTGAAGCATTACTTGTGTAGTCCAACGAATGTCATTTGACATTGCTATGGCAGCAGAATATTAAACGTAAAGAGCATAAATTACAGAGAAAAGAAACAAGAATTACCAAGTAACATGGATACATTTAAAAGAAAAAGGTTTAATTGATTGACATTTTCTTTGTACACTCTATGGCGCATGTCATTCACAGATCAATACATCCATACATTAGTAGTTGTTTGAATTTTTTGTGAATATCCTAGTTACATACTTCAATCAACTACTAAATATGTATTTATTTATGTAGTACACTTGAAATCAATGCATGCTGCACTGTAGCTATGAAATATGGTGATAATCAGTACCTGGTTTTACCTGTAACACAATTTTTCAAATGATATTTCAAAAAAAATTTTAATAAGAAACATCTTTTTCAGAAAAATATGAACAAAAATTTGAGGAAAGGAGGGTTTCACAATATTTCACAAGTGCGAGCCTGCATTGTTTACCTCACATTTTTAATTAATAAACATCACAAAATGATGCCATAAGATCAGGTAGTTGAAATGCCATGCAAAAATCATACTCAATTTTTATTCATCATAATACATGTAAATATAGTGTGTTATTTGATTGGCCACATGATTTCTAAGACTCATTTTTTGTGAAACACACATAAGTAAAGTCGGCAGACGTATCGCCCTACAAACATTTGCGTCAGTCTCTCCAGTGGAGAGTGCATGTCGTCATTATTGTGACGCAATATTTTAATGATTGGAATGGATCGGGTCACGTATGAAAACTTGGCTCTTATCCCAGTTTCCAGTTGCGTATTATACAAACGCGAGTGAAAAGTCAAAGTTAGCCAAAAATCGTTAAAAGGTGCTCCACTTTGCCAATTTCCACCTTCATAATCGCTATTTTTGTTTATATACATGGTTATATAGTTAGTGTTAGCCTTTTTTATTTACATTAGCGGATTTCGCAATTTTGGCTGGCTGCCAAGATATCATATGGTGAGCTCTTCCATTGGAACAGAGCCAACGAATGAAAAATTAACAAAAACGGTAAAAGGGTCATTAAAACAGTCAAATTTTTTCGCTTCCAACGGACAACGTTGAAACGAAACGTTGAAACGGGCGGCGTGCACGCACGGACACCGCGAAGCGTCCATTTCTCTTTTAATAATTTTTTTCTTTTTCAATTCCGAGCGTCCGGGTGGGACCCAAGTTTTGTGTTCGCTCTATTCGCGAGCGAATTCTAACTCTCCGATTTTGTAGGGTGAAATGTCCGCCGACTTTACATAAATGTTTCAGTCAATGGCCACTCAAATACCTGGAGTAATTTACAAAACTAAAACAAATCATCATTAATTCATTCATAGGTGAGCCAGTTGGCCGGCACCCATTGTGGCTCTGTTTTTAGCGATTCCAGCGCATCTGCCAACCTGAGCAAATTTTTCAGTGTGTTGCATAAAAAGGAGACAATTACACATGGTATACTCGGCGGACTCCACACTTAGTACGGAAACTTACCATAACCCATCTGAATAATGAACCAAAACTTATACAGTTTCTCATCAAAATATTTAGTTTTTACTATGGAATTATTAATGACGAAATTCATCAAATGATTTTATTCGTTAAATTATGGTAGGATTCTGTGCCTACTTTGCGGTCCGCCGAGTATACCTATATATTTATTTATGTAATAAATACAAGTTTGACTAACTCTAAAATAGGGCATATCTGTGGCATTTTTCGATTTCATTGTTTTTCATGCTGGTCAATTATGGTAAGTTACTTTTGAGGCGCAACTTCAAATTTGTTTGTTCAGCGTGGGGGCTGTTTCACACACTGGAAAATTTCATTTCACATTTCACAAAATGCGGGGACGTTATTTTCATATGTAGGGAAGGGATGTCATTTCCATCAAGTGCAGAAGAGTTTTGTCTCCGATTTCTGACCGAAGACTTTTTTCACACTCTAGTATGCACTGTGGATAGCTTTTGAGCACCACTTCAATTTTTTGAAGTCTAATTTATAATTCGAATCGTGCGCATAAGATCTGCATCTCTGCCACTCTCCAAAAAAATCCGGACAAACCTCCTAAAGGTGACATCGACATTGCGATTGACGAGTATCAAGTCGACCAGTCCCTTGTACTGAGCCTCGAGTCTGTTGCTCTCGTCGCAGGTGCGGTGCAAGTCGGCGTCACTCTTCGGCTTGATGTTGCGGCCGGGCGGGTGCACCTGGTACAGCTGCTTCAGCTCGTCGAACGACGGCGGCGCCACGAACACCACGTAGGGCATGAACTCGCGGGTGTACAGGTAGCGTGCCGCCTAAGTGCAAGGAATGCGTCAAGTATTTTTATGTTTGTAAAAAAAAATATGTTTTGCATTAGATTTCTGGATTTTCGACCTCCAACTGGATTTTCGATTGCTGAAGCACAGTTGTTAATGCACATTTACTTTTACTCAAAAAGTACTCATCTCATACTCAAGTACTGAGTACCTTCAACAACTCTGTGCGGAAGTCCCTACTCACCTGCGGACTGCAGTCGAGCACGCACACCCTCCCGGAGCGGATCACGTCCCTGACGGCGCCGACGGTGGTGCCGTACAGGTTGCCGTTGTACTCGCCCCATTCCACGTAGCCGGCGCGGTCGATCTCGCGCTGCATGGCCGGCCGCTGGTCGAAGTGGTACTCCCTGCCCTCCTGCTCGTTGGGCCGCTTGGGCCGCGACGTGTGCGGCACGACCGTGGCGAAGTTGTGCTTGTCGTGCGCCAGCAGCATGGCTTTGAGCGTGCGCCGGCCCACGCCCGCCGCCCCCAGAAGCACGAGCACGTGCCGCCCGTATGGGGTCAACTTGCCCACTTCCTCGTAGACGCCTGCGCGGGCGACACTCTCGTTGAACTGTTGTGCGTCTGGCGGTGGAGATATCGGGGATGGGGTGAAGGTTTGAACGTAAGTGCTGTATTTATTCGAATAATTCCGCCTCTTGAATAATTCCCGCTTGAACAATTCCCCCCTGTTAGATGAGTGAGGAAAAAATAATCCCCTCTTAAGGCAAATGATAAATTCTTAATAAAGCGTACCTATTTCATGCAATCAGTTGATAGAATCATGCTGAAAATCTTGACGAAATAATACCCCCTTGATTAGTCCCCCCTAAAAGTCTGACGAAAGACAAATTACCCGGGGGTATTATTCGAGTAAATACGGTATGTCCAACTACAAGCCTACGACTTTGAAATCATTTCTACACCCAGGTGGTTTGACATTGAGTGATTATAGGTACCTAAATACCTAGGTATTTAACACAAACGTAAATACACGTGCTAGTTGTAAATATTTACGTGCAAACATCGCATGGGATTCTATGTAGGTAATTAGAATTCTAAAAAATCACGCAATAAATTTGAAAAAACTCCGAAGTCAGTGAGGGAACAACAGAAATCTGAATCTAATTGTACATAAAGTGAGGCAATAAATGAAAGACAAATCCTGGCTGGAAGGCCGCAAAAGTGTAGACGTTACCAACATTCGATCTGTTTCGGCTGCAGCCCGTCGCAGTCGGCCTTGTTGCGACGGCGTAGGGAGAAAAATGTCGACGCTGCGAGCAACAAGCGGGGACGCACATCAAATGGGGATGCAACACGTTCTGCTTGCACCCTTGCAGGTGATAAATATGGATTTACGTAGTTTTGACGTAATTTGCGACTGCACTGCAAGATTACGGCGTATACTTGCGGCAAAATGCGCAAATTCTGGCACAAATGCTCGTATCCATGCATTAAACATTTTACGGTACATCTATTTGAATGAAAACGCAAAAACATCCCGTTAAAGAGCCCTCATTTATGTAACCCGAGTGAAAATACTCCTTTTATACCCCCAGTGTGATAATTTAGAAAAATGGGGGGGGGGTTGTCAATAATAAATTTTTGATATTCTGCACTATAATAGTGATAGAACACAAGTTTCCCCGAGCCTCCTCAGCTTGTCTCTTGGCTTATTCTGTCCTAACAGACCTGGATGTTCTATTTTTTCATTTTTTGCCAAACCCCGCCCTGGGGCAGACCCGAGCCCTGTAAAGTGTTCAGTCAAATGTAAAATATCATGCAAAATGTCAAAACAAAAAAAAGAAGATTTTATTACTGAAATTGTGATACTGCATCACATCGTACAACTTTATATGACATTTTACATGACACTTTACACTTGACTTTAAACTTTACGGGGCTCGGGACTGGCACCTGACAACAAAAATTTGGCAGCAAGCTTTCTAGATTTGGGTGCATTGGAAAAAAATATACTATGCAAGCAAATTTCGCATTTTCACAAAAGCCTACGTAAAGAACGTGGGTTGTGGGAACACCGCAGGAAGGGAGTGTCGCTTTTTCGAGTTATTTTTCGTGAAGAACACATGCATCTGAGCTACAGATAGTTATCCAAAAATTATCGAAAAGCATTCAAAACAACCCGTGCCCTCGTGCACTACAGATAAATCTAGCGTTATAATTCTATGTAATGGTTAAGTATTCAAGTAAATAAGCCAAACGTTCAATGAACTAATTAATGACTCACATTTACACTTGTCATCTGCGGGCCCATTGAGGCTGTAGCCCGGCCGCCGGCTCTCCTCGAACTTCTTGGCGGGCACGAGACCCACGCGCGACATGTCGTTCACCTTGCGCGCCTGCGGGCATGTGATAGTTATGCTTATTTTATTCCACGCTTGGAATCAAGGGGCAGTGCCGCGTTAGTGTCAAATTTCATGTAAAATGTCAATCAAAATCAAAATAAAGATTTTATTACTGAACTTTTAATATTTTGCATTTCACAAAGTTGTATTACATTTTACATGACATTTAACACTTGACTTCACGCATTACAGGGTGCGGGAGTGGCACCAGGTGCGCTGTAAACCAATGTTCGCACCTGCCAATAGTTGTCGTCGTCGTAAGAGAGCACCTGCAGCACGTCGCCCACGCGGAAGGGCAGCCCGATCGGCTTGCACGACAGATCAGAGTCCGTTGTCGGGTCGTAGTTGATCAGTGCCTTGACGTACTTCTGCACGCAAGTTCGATTAAATTAATGAGAAAGTAAATCTGTAGAAATGTACCCGGAGATCTTGAGAGCGTTTTGGCCACACACAATCGTATTCAACCGAAATTTTGAAAACTCATATTTAGGTATCACCTCTGAACGCATGCGAGTTTACTGAAATGAGTCATTTCAGATCTCCGTCAACTGTAGTTGACGGACACCTCATCCATGAAAACTCAAATGCGTTCAATGCTGATTCATTAGCTTTCGAAATTTCGGTTTTAACCAGTGTGCGCACGCACTATGGGCATCGATTTAAAATTTCATAGCCAACCGCATTAGGATCCGGTTGCTCAGCATGACCAGGAACGATCTTTAGCGTAACGAAGTCGCCAGCGGCGCGGACAGCTTGTTCTAGGTCATCCTTGGTGCGAACCTCTCTGCCATTCACTTCCAGTATGAAGTCGCCCGGCCGGAGCAAACCTGTGGGTAAGTGCAACGGGTCACATTTGTCAATTTGACAACAACTTGACAGTAAAGGAATTGACATTTTTACTAGAAACTTTGGTGAAATATTATTTGGTTCTGGAAGAGTTTTTAATCGATGTTTAGTCCCGTCTAATACATGTATTAGGAATAGATTTTACCTAGAAACCACGTGGAAATAGTTACCTTGAAACTGGCAAAGAAGTCTTGAGGAGAATTGAGTAACGGCTACATCTCTTTTCGATTGTGTGACATAGCGTGAATACATATTCAGTAGGATACATTTTAGCTTCTCTTTCGAAAGTACCGACGCAAAAACACATGCACCAAATGATAGCAATGTCCCTAAAATCCCTGTAAACAACTTGAAAGTGGGCCCCAAACGAACCTGCTTTCGCGAGCGGCGAGTCAGCTGCACACTCGTCGACGACCAGCTGGCCCGACTCGGCGTGCACGCGCACCCCCTGCACGCAGGCGATCAGGGTGGCCGCGTCGTCGGCCAGCCGGTGTTCGCCGAGCGGCGACGAGCGCGTCAACGAGCCCGCCGCCGACGGGCCGCAGCCCGTGCGCAGACGCACCAGGCGCGCCCCGTACGCGCCAGACATCTACGCGAGCCCCCCGTTGTGAACACTTGCACACGCAGATTGATTGCACCGCACTGCCCACTGGAGCACGCGATATTTTTGTTGAATTTGCAAAACGGTGCTTCTAATTTCAAGTGAGACGTATGCAGCGGTGGTCATTGCCGTGGTGCGCCAAGCGGAATTGAAATCGTGCACACTATTTATGTGGACGGCCATGGGCAATGTGACACGCAAAAAAGCCTTCGAGCATGCAGCCACTACAAGTGGCCACTAGTGGTTGATTGAACTTACTACAAAATACCACTTCACTATGGAATAATTAATTACGAAATTTATCACAAGATTTTATTCATTTAATCATGGTAGGGTTCTGCTCGTATGTACTTTGCGGCCCGCCGAGTATACACACTTCTAATCGGCACACCGTTCTCTAATACGTGAACTTCGTCCGTGGTTAGGATTGCCCTTGCCGCCGACCGAGTATTTTCAGATGGGTAAAAAAGGTGCGGGAAAATTATGGTGATGGTGCTGTACAACAGAAATAAAAACGGAAAGCAAATAAAGCAATGATAAGCGCCAAAATATTTGGTTGGGGAATAAAACGCTTTCGTAACTCCTATATATATTTGCAAAACCGTATTTCCTGGTATTCATACTTTCCC
The DNA here is from genome assembly GCA_964036195.1 of Sphaerolaimus hirsutus. Classification (NCBI taxonomy): domain Eukaryota; kingdom Metazoa; phylum Nematoda; class Chromadorea; order Monhysterida; family Sphaerolaimidae; genus Sphaerolaimus; species Sphaerolaimus hirsutus. Next base: position 14,259,913 of record OZ038458.1, read on the forward strand.
AATTGCCGTCAGATTTATCACGTTTTTATAGTGACAATAGGAAATACTTCGTGAAATGTGAAAATGTAAATGTAAAAGCGTCCATTCTCTTTTAGTGCTGAAGAATGCCAAAACTTTGGATGAAACAGAATATTGAGAGAGAGAAATGTGCAGTTTAGTAAAAAATAAATACTCAAAATCACAAAAAGTGTTTAGGTTTTCATTTTTTAAATACTGGTATTTTGACAATTACCGTAATTAAATGTATGTATTAATTTTTATGCAACTGAAACCTTCAGGTGGGAAGTTAAGCGTGGGAGGTGCAGTTATCAATCAGTATGCAAGCATCCAAGGGGTCTCCCAAATTTCAAACACATGCCGAAAAATGTCTGCGGGGCGCCGGTGCGTCTGCGCACAGCTCGTGCTGCCTGGTGACGACCACCGGCCGGCCGAAAAGCTCCATTCACAACTTGTTATATTCAACCCGTATCCAATTTAAATACAGTGCCATAAACAGGTTTTTAAAAATTGATTTCATTTTGTCTAGGTCGATGTATTTTACCCCCCTATAATTTTACCCCCTTTTGCCTTAAACCCCCCAAAATTTGAAAAACATTTTTTTATCTGAATACAATGGAAACAGCTTTGATTTGCATTTACACAAAAACTCCCATTGATGGCACTGTGTTACAGATAAGTACGCCCCAGCCCCACGTGTAATTATAACTTTTCAGCTTTTTTTAACACAAGAAATAGAAAAAGAACTGAGAATGCTTTGGGTAATGATGGCACAGTCCTGCACCTGTTAAGTAATGGGAAACGCTCCAGAGAAAAACCCTCGAAATGTACCTAGTGGTTATTTTCTTTCATTAACATCTTAATGATGTTGTCAGTTGAAAAGAAAACGCACAAAACACGCATTTTTGCTTTGGCGCTGCTCCTTGTTGCTGTCTAGCATTGAAAAAATGGGTGATTTTGAGAAAATATAGTAAAATATAATTTCTTCCAAATCTTCCAAAATGTCAATTTTCAAAAATATAATTTAATCTCTGACAGAAGAAGAGAAGAATTTAATCTCTTAAGGTTGAAAAAATCTCAGAAAATATCTCAACTAAAATTTTTATTGTAGGTATTATACCTAGTTGATATTTCAAGCCTCAAGGTGTTTGAACATTCAGAGTAAATGGTTAGCATTTTATGTGTTGTTTGAAGCTTATGGATAATATTATAGAAAAATATTAATACACCTCTGAGGGATATAAAAAGCCATATAAATTGATTACCAGCGCACAGTTAATCTTTTTGTGGTAAAAAAGTACTGTAGAGCTTTTGAAAAGCTTGAATTAGATGGGTAACGTGTCAGGACGAGTAATCGGTTTTAGATGAGTAACAGAACAGGGGCCAGTTCCGCAAGTGGACAAGTTAAGAGTTAAAAGTTAAGAGTTGAGTAAAATGACAAAGGGCAAGTTAAGAGTAAAGTTTAAGTTTAAGAGAAAAGTTAAAGTTTAAGAGAAAAGTTAAAGTTTAAGAGAAAAGTTAAAATTTAAGAGTTGAGTTAAAAGTTGAGTTAAATGTTAAGAGTTGAGTTAAAGGTTGAGTTAAATGTTAAGAGTTGAGTTAAAGGTTAAAAGGTGAGTTAAAAGTTGATTTAAAAGACAAATGGGGGAAAAATTTAATAAAAAATAATTAAAAAATTAAAAAAATGAATTTGGATTTTGAGAGCGTTAGATTTGAAACAACGTTCCACGATTTTTTCTTTTTTTAGCGATAATTTTTTTGGATACATTATTTTCAAATGACGTGCATACAACATTGGCACCATGCCAGCGAACAGCCGTATCGATACCAATTTCACATTTTTATTTTTTATTTTTATTTTACCATCATTTTCCACTTGTCTCTTAACTCTTAACACAACTCTTAACTCAACTCTTAACTCAACTCTTAACTCAACTCTTAACTCAACTCTTAACTCAACTCTTAACTCTTAACTCAACTTTTAACCTTTAACTCAACTCTTAACATTTAACTCAACCTTTAACTCAACTCTTAACATTTAACTCAACTTTTAACTCAACTCTTAAATTTTAACTTTTCTCTTAAACTTTAACTTTTCTCTTAAACTTTAACTTTACTCTTAACTCGCCATTTGTCATTTTACGCAACTCTTCACTTTTAACTCTTAACTTGTCCACTTGCGGAACCGGCACCATGGGACAGTCCCGCAAGTTAAAAGAAGAGAGTAAAAATTGGAGAGTAGAGTAAAATGGCAAATGGCAAGTAAGAGTAGAGTAAAAATTGAAGAGTAGAGTAAAAATTGAAGAGTAGAGTAAAAATTGAAAAGAAGAGTAAAAAGTAAAGAGTAAAATAAAAAGTAAAGTAAAAATTGAAAAGTAGAGTGAAAATTGAAAAGTAGAGTAAAAACTAGAGTAAAAAGGAGAGTGAATTGAAAATAGCGATAAAATGTTTAAAAAATAAAAATAAAAAAGGAAAAATCGATTCCCACTTGTCGTAAATCTGTTGCAGAAGCACGACACGTTGCGGTTCGGACATAAGCTGTCCGCGCATGGCCATTTTTCAAAACTATACAGCGCTTTTTTTCTTTTTGAGTAATTTTTTTGTGGATACATCCGTGTAAAATACTTTATCGTTTCCAAAGTTGTGACACAACTGGAAAATTGGTATGTTCTGCTTAAATTCCCATTGGATACTATACTTTCTAGATCCAAATCCATTGTTCCTTTTTTATTTTTTATTTTATCGTTCTTTTCATTTTATCCGTTTACTCTACTTTTTACTTTACTTTTTACCCTACTTATCAATTTTTACTCTCCTTTTCAATTTTTACTATACTTTTTACTCTACTTTTTACTTTTTACTCTCCTTTTCAATTTTTACTTTACTCTCCAACTTTTACTCTACTCTTTAATCGCCATTTGTAATTTTACTCTACTCTCCAATTTTTACTCTCTTCTTTTAACTTGCGGGACTGGCCCCAGGCCCATTTTTCCATTGCTAGCCGTCACAAAAGTAGCTTTCCATCACTCTGGATCAGAAGATTTAGCAGGATTTAGACTTTCAAATCAGGAGAAATGAAAATGATTATAATTAACAGTAGTCTTTTGACAGGACTAAGACATTCACACAACAGCTATCGCATCGCATCGTAATTCCATTCCGCGTGCCATCGGCCCATGGTATGCCTCACTGACACGTCACAATTACAAATTTATTTCCGCACACATTTCTACCACGTGCAGTGGGCAGTGTCCAGTGGCCAGCACATTCTTACACGCACCAAGTGATCGTCGTTTTTGTGCCGCCATCGCCAGCCCACGTTGACGGGGGCGGCGGGCCGCGGCGACCCGTGCAGCTGGTGCATGTGCGAGCCCGCGCCCGAGTCCGGCCGGCCGCCAGCCGCCGCCGCTGCGCCGCCGCCGCCGGCCGAGTTGTTGCCCGCCGCACCGTTGTCGTGGAACGGCAACGAGGCGTACTCGCAGTCCGGAGAGTTCAGCTGCGCGATTCGAGGGTTTATTTGGATGGATGTTTTCTGTCTGTAAAAATGTCTGGGTATTTATGTCTGCTGGTGGATAAAGCTACAGAATGAACTATCGCGCCACACAAGTTTGTTGGCATGGTTCCAATTTGAAAACTCGATCGAGATATTGTCGATTTTCTTAAACAGCAGTTCATGGACTTCTCATTTCTGTCAACTAATAATTGCATCCGAATCTTCACTAGTGCGCTAAGTCTAAATGGTCAGTTACGGGACGGTGGAAGCGTCAATTAGCGTTCGCGTCGCCATTCAGTTTTTGAATGAGTTTTTCAAATTGAAACCATGAAAACTAGCTTGTGTGGCCGCAATACAGCGTGGAAAAATAGCGTGTACACAATAGCCGAGTAAGACAAAGACTAAAAAGGATTTTGGGGGTAAATTTGGTCCGTGTTCTGTGGGTCTTCGAAGAGAAACATATAAAGACAGGCGCTATCTGAGAGCAAAAAACGGCTCTGAATGGATTATTCGAGAAAATACTCGACGGAAAGTAAGCGAACGTGTGATTCTCATATATAAAAACATTCTCTCATAATTATTTCCTAATTCTAGATACGGTGTCCTCGGCGATGATACTTGCTTATATTACTTTTATATCGCTTTTCGATTAATTACTTTTTATGCGTTCAAATAGGTAAAAGATGTATTTTCAGATTAAAAGAAAACAAACATTTACCTAGTAAATAGAAGAAACTGAATTACTGTGTGCATTCAGTTTATGAATGCCAAAAAAGATCACAGTATAATAATACCTAATCAGAATAAACTTCAGATACCCAATCAGAATAAATCTTTGGCAAATGTCAATATACTGTAAACAGAAAACGAAAATTGGGAAAAAGTAGCGAAAAAGGCCAATTGAAGTAGTCTAGCCAACATCTACCCCTACACGATGATTTATAGTGCCAATACGTGAAGGCGGAAGCGACATTTGTGCAGCTGACGGCAGATATTTCATGCGGCCGGTTTCAGCGCACCGACGGCTGCAGTGATCCTAAACAATTATTCAATGTCAATAGAACTATGGCGTCAGCAATTGCATTGCACTGCAGGCGCGGCGCGTACCGCATAACAATTTGTTTGCTTTCACTTTCCACCAGGCGTTTCAAGTGTGATCTGAAGCACTTGAAACTTTTCAATAGAAATTGACCTGAAACATTACAGGTGTCGCTTAGACACCGCGACGTGACAAGCTTTTTGAGTTGTGCTCGTAATATCGGTGGCACTCAAAATGAAAATCCACTTTTCGGTTGCACGAAACTGCTGAATGTGCTATGTAGCTAAATACGTTGCTCGGCACTTTACTGTGAAAAAGCTATGAAGTGGACATTGAACGCAAAACGAATACAATCAACTCACTTGAAGAATAGCACCCGTCTTGCATAACCGCGAGATTCAATCTCATGCGGAATGAGGCAGTAAATATAACTAGCTTCGCAGCACGATCAACTACATACGCACACATGTAGATCACATACATACATCTAGGTAGGTAGTGCGTGACTTGATGTAACTAAAACAGTGCCTCGCCTGGATGGATGCAGCGCCAGCGGCAACAGGAGAACATGTATCAGCCTAGAAAACTGCGCCATTGCAATATAGACCTCCTTAATGGCGCCACTACCTCGGCGGCATGCAAGCTCATTTTGTTGCAGTTGCAGCGGTCAATATCCAGCCTCAAATACAGCGCGGCCAGTCGCCAACGCTTGGCTAACTGTGCGCCATCTGAAAAAGCGCCGCTTCAACGTCGATCGTAAATCTAAGATGGATTTTATAGCCGCGCCGGCGGCCTACAGTGGTAAATACATATTTAAGTGTGCATATATCTGTGGCCAGATACATAGTTCGCCGCTGGGTAGTTGGAACCGTTCTGCGCGCGGCGCGGGGAAGCTGGCCCGAAGGCTCGCCGCGCCGCATCTGCCGCCTGCTTTTTGCCAGGCGCTGCGCTGCCATTCCCGTCCACCGATGGAAAGTAGCCGCGCCGCGCTGCCGCAGCAGTCGCGCTCTACCTAAATAATATGGATATTGCGCCGCGGCGCGGAACGTTGGCGCTGCGCGCAGCTGTTGCCTGAAGCCACTGCCAAATTACCCCGTTTGTGGCGGACTGAATTTTCTGTTCCAGTCATTTGTACATCTAAATTACCCCAGTTTTTTTTCGTATAGTAAATATGTAACATAAAAATGACCACTGAAAAATGGTGAACGAGTACACCTACCGCCTGGAACGTCTTGGTGGTGACAACTTTCTCGGTGACGTGAATCCGTCGCACCCTCGCGCCGTCCTCGTCAACACTCTCCTCCACGCGGACGTCCTTGGTGCCTCTGGGCGACGACACGTCCACGGCGATGGGCCGCCTCAGCTCGGCGTTGCGCCGCCGCCCTTCCAGTTCGTCGATGCGCAGCAGGACCGCCTGCAGCGTGCCGCTGAGCTGCTTCACCTCGCCGCGCAGGCCGCCCAGCTCGCGCTCGTACGCGTCGTCGTCCAGCTCGCTGGCCATGCTGCCGCCGCGCGCCGAGTGCAACGAGTGCGGACTGCCCGAGTTGGTGGTCGGCGCGCTGCTCGCCGAGCCTGCGCGACGGCACCGCAGTGGCGGTAAACTGGACAGACAGATCGCACACACTGACTTATACCATATTTTGATGAATAAGGTCACGTGAAAAATTGCACCAAAGTCACTTAAAAGTAGGAGAAATTTGATAAATATAGTGAAAGTTTTATGTTTGTTCTTTTATTTGGATGGGATATGGTAGATTTCATTGTAAGGTGTAATGTCGGTGGAGTATACATGTCGTCTGGCGAAATTACCGAGTATACATGTCGGTGCCAGTTCCGCATATGGAGAAGTGAGAATTAAGATGGGAAAAGCGGAGTGAAATGGCAAGTAAAAAGGCCAAAGCTAAGTAAAAAAATATATAAAAAAGTAATTTCTCTTCGCTTTTGCCGTTTCACTTCTCAATGCACTTCGCTTTTGGCATTTTACTTCTCACTTATCCACTCGCGGAACTGCCCCCTAGTCGATGTGACTTTAAACTTCAAAGTGTCAACTTCAAATGGACCAGCTTCAACTCACCTCTGTTCTCCTCCTCGAAGAAGGACCCAGCGAGGTTGAGTAGGGCGTACGTCTTGCCAAATGCTGGAGCGAGCGGCCGCTCGCCTCACTCGCGCTGCGCTACTTCCCACGCGCAACTGTTAACGCCGCTTCAAGTCCTATTGAGTGCCGCCGCGGCGCACTTGCCGCTCGAATCCAGATGGTTCAATCACGCAATAGCGACGAGAATAGAATGCTCCTGGCGCCGCGCCGCCCACATAAAAATCTATAAAGGAAACGAATGCTAGGTATAGTACGAATACGTTAACGTTACTCAACGTCGATTGCTCGCAGCTCAGCGTAGCCACTTCACTATGGCCTATCCATGAGCACCGGGACTGGGGGACCGGGGCGCCGCATTAGTCAGGGCGGTCAGTCAAGAACCGGTGCTAACAGCTATACGCGTCGAGCTGGCGCTACTGCTTGCTCGCGAGGTTACGCGAGGAAATTCTAGCCTCACGCTAACGTGGACGCGCGCTGAATTCCGCCCGCACGCATATGCCGCTGGCAACGGGACACTGCGGCCGCGTGTGCCAGCCAACGCGTGCCAGCGGCGCGCGTATGACAAAAGCTGGCTGCGTTCGGTCATTATTGTGCTTCTTGTGAGATTCAAAAAGAAAATTCGATCAATGAAATATTTCACAAAAATAGAATGACCGGTGCCAGTCACACACCCTGTATAATCTCATGTAAAATGTCAAATGTCCAGTAAAAAGTGTTTTTATTGGGAATTTTACATTTAAGTGTCATTTTCTGCAGACATGACATTTGACAATTTTACATTTAAATGATGCTTGACATGACATTTTGCAGGATGCGGGACGGGCATTTGCTGAAGCACGTTTTAAGAGTATTTCCAAAAATAGTGCAGGAGGCACTGACTGCAGTTCTAATGAATAATAAAAGAATTACCAACTGAAATTTTGAGTTAGGCGTTCGAACATTTTATGGATGCGGAACTGGAACTAATATCTTCAATAAATTCTAATTTATGGACAAAAAACCAGGACCACCAAAAAGCTTGAAGCTATTCCTGGTCGTTTCAGCAATTTGTATGTGGATCTAATTTTTTCGTTAAACAGGCTTCCATTCGATAGAGTTCGTATTTCCGCATTTGTAGTTCCCGAATCCGAAAAACGTTCGAACGCGTGACTAGAAATTTCAATGTGTGATGCGCCATTATGTAAGAACGCTGCATACTCAGCTTATATCAACGCTATTTCTGTGTGAGTGCTTAGATGAAAATATCCAATGGCAGAGCACATAAATACGTATTTAATTATATGGATTTTCAACCAAGCGAGCTGTCGAGCCGACGCATGAGCGGCAGTGTATCGCTAGCTAAACACATCGACACGCGCTAATGCATGGATAAGACACACGCGCACCGATAAGCCACTACATATCGCAATTAGCATTGAAAAAAACGACCGATTTTGAGAAAATATAATTAAATATTATCTCAGAAAATCTCTCAAGAAAAAAATGTAATTAAATCTCTTGGGTCATTTTCGAAAATATAATTAAATCTCTGAGAAAATCTCTTGCAGTTCAAAAAAATCTCATAAAATCTCTCAACTTAAAGTATGATTTAATCGATATTTCAAGGTGTTTGAACCATTGAGAGTAGATATTAAGCACATTATGTGTTGTTAAACCTTTTCATTCACAATGACATATGATAACCGCATATTGTCTACTGACAGCACACTCTGTACTACCATGCAGTATCTGAATAATGAACAAAAATATGATTTAGGTACATTTGTCCTCATAGAAGACTACATTGCTTTCATGTGTGACAATCCCCACAGAATTTATGAGACAACCTTTTCACCAAAATTTGGTAACTATATTTCCAAAGCATGCTGTCAACTCTTTAGTTGTTAAAATAGCTAGAACACAGTGCATAAATTTACCCGGTGCACAAGTAAACAGCAACCTCCAGTGCCAATGAAGACCTCCGGTACAGCCCCGTATTTTTTAGTACTGGGTCTTCATGGGACTGCAGGGGTTCAGTATGGTTCAGGAGGGTTTAAAAAATATTTACATTTACACAAAAATACATATAGTTGAGTACTAAGTAAATACATCTAAATTTCCCCTGAAAAAGTACCAGTATTCTCTTTTGTGTATAATAGTTTGTGTCTTTTGTTTGAAGAACTCTAATGTGTCTTTTGTTTGAAAGTACTTTAGTACAGAAATTGTATTTCGGATAGACTTTTTATTGGCTCTTTCATGCCATAGAACAAAAAAAGGGAGGAAAAACTACAAATAGGGGAGAAAATAGCCAAAAATGGGTAAATAAGAAAATATATACCGTAGTATGTCGAATTATCCCCCCTTGAATTAACCCCCCCCCCTCAAATTAACCCCCCTAAAATTTAGCTGGCGAAATTATATACATGGGGCTATTTCGAGATAATAAAGTAGTTAAAAATAGATGAAAATTGGCAAAAAAGCACATGAACTAGTGAATTTGAGGTGAAAATGGCAAATAGAGAGATTTTCTTGCGAGATTTTCCCAATCAGAAGAAAATGTTATTAAATCTCTCTGGAAAATCATGGAAAAAATATAAATCTCAGAAAATCTTATATTTTCTGAGATTTTCTGAGATTTTTTAAATATAAATCTCCCAGAGATTTTTTCAATGGTAATCGCAATCCGATTCGCTGAGCCCATCTTGACGACGGCTAGCTGAAATAGACCGTTCAGTGCCCATATTCAAACAGCGCCGACAAGGCAGCACATTTAACATCCAAAAAGGCGCGCTTTTTGCGTCAGCAAAAGACAGACGGCTCTAGCGAAGCTACTTATCGCGCAGCATGCGTCCCCGCATCGCATCTCATAGTGAAGAGAAGATAGAAGAATGCGGGGGCCATGGGACGCGGGTCCGGCGGCGCGTGCGGCGCCCGGTCAATGTTCAATGCATGCAAACGAGGCGGCCCACCCGCCGTCGGTGCGCCCTGAAACAGGATGACAGAGGCGTCTACGGCCAGCTTCCTCTAGCTACTGCTGCGTGTGTCTGTGCGGGGGCGGATCGTATACTAGCGTGTGCAAAAATGATCATGCAAAATGATAACAGCGCAAGGAAACATATCACAATGTTATGGGTCCTCATGGCCACAAATCGACGTTGATGCGAATGGCACAAACTCCTGGCTAAAAACTGATCACTGCAATTACCCATTTCCACAGTCGAATTTGCATATGCAAATGCAGCAGCCAGCTTACACAGTCCGCAGTCGGCACTGGGTGTTCCATGCACTGCGCTGGAGCCCTCCCCTGGTGCGTGCATGCAATGGGGGCGTGATGGGAGGGGACCAGTGCACAAACGCAAAGGGGTCCGTTCTCCAGTCCGAGCCAAGCTGCAAGAGTAGGGCGTAGGAACAGCTATTATGGAGTGAGTGACACTGATCCCGGAATGAAGCGTTCGTTGAGAGCTCTGTAGGCCAGCTATACTTTATTTTTATTTTTATCGGTGTGCCGCCACGGTGGCCCATGTTGAGTAGGTATTTACTTGATGGAATTTTCAAAACTAAAAATTTACTACAATGTGGAAGTGGAAAATTTCACTGCAAGTGAAAAAATGGCGCAAAATACCGTCGACTTCACGCCACTCACTGGCCCTTGGGTTGGGCATTTGATCTGACATCGACACTCGCACGCCACTTTCAATTCAACTCCAAGGTTCAATTTTTAATTAAGTCCGTGAAGTGTAATTATTGGTTATGTTCTCGTTTGGATAATTTCACTCCTGCAAGGTATTACGTTTATGGAGTCGTCGGTCTTATCGTTGAATCTAATTCCCATTCGAATTAGGTAATAGGCATCTGAGGGAGGTGTTTGTCTATTGCGAAGCCCATTTGCGAGCTTTTTCCCTGGGGCTTTACCTAATATATACACATACAGCAAATCCTCGAATAAATCCCTCCCTTGATAAATGATCTGCTTGAATACAATACACCCCCCTATTGAAGAGGTGAGGAAAACGTGACTCCTTCTTTCCCTTTGGGATGACAATGCTGATGAACATTAACTAGTTAAATTTAAATATTATATTTTGTATTTTAAAAATAACACATTATTGGTTAATGAAATCTGTACAATCATTTGATTGCGAACATAAAAAAAATCCTGATGAACAAAAAAATCCACCCCTCGACTCAAATAACTTCCCCGGTGAAAAAAAAACTGACGGAAAAATGGCTCCCCTGGGGGCTTATTCGATAATTTACGGTAAATACGTAATAACGCCACCCTTGTGCATGACTCAAGCGTCGCGCAGCCGATCGGATGGACTGCAGATGGCCCAACGACAGCTGCAAAACAAATGACATTCATGGACGACAAATGACGTTCACTCCCTTCATAATTCAAGTCCCCTGGACAAGTCAGCTGAAACCGGAAACGATGGATGTTTATTGGCCGCCAAACTCCAGAACGGTATAGTTCTTTGACCACGTCCACGACGAAATAAATGACCAAACAAGAAATGCTTCTCAGTCCGAGTTGACGTAAATAACTAAACAATAGTTTACCATGTCCAGGGTTGGTTTTATAAAAATTCATTTAAGTAAAATTGTATAAAAATTGTATTTTATTTTAATTTTATTCTTCAATTTTCCATTTTATTTTTTTTAAATTCAATTTTCCATTTTATTTTTATTTTTTTTCTTCAATTTTCCATTTTATTTTTATTTTTTAGTCTAGTTCGTGACCAGGATTGGTTTTTGTAAAATTCATTATACTAAAATTGTAGTAAAATTGTATGAAAATTGTATTTTATTTTAATTTTATTCATGTTTCATTTTATTATATTATATTATATGGGGAGTTCCATTCTAAAAGTTCACAAGCGCCAAATCCAGAAAAATCGAGTTAAGCGTGGATTTGACCTCCACGTATAGTTTTTCACATTTTAGAAAAAAAATCAGCGTTATCGTCCATTTCGTTCCCGAGATACAGTGGTACCGTTTTTCAGAAAAATCACAATTTTCACATCGAAAGTGCACATATCCATCTCAGATCCCCTATGAAAAACAGGACTTTCATTTTGTAAGTGCACATATCCATCTCTGACCACCGGAGTTTCATTTCATAAGTGCACATATCCAAAAAATAGTTTCATTTCCAAAAATGCACGCGTGCTTCGGCGCGGCCGTGAAGAGCTGGCCGGAATCCCCATACAAAAAAAAGTTTCATTTCCAAAAATGCATACGTGAATTTCCAAATCTATTTTGCACTATAAATCAAATATGCGTGCATATATTGATCTGAAAATTTAGGTAGAGGTACTTTTAGGCACGCGCTTTGCAGTGATGTGATACGTTTTATCCTAAGAAGTTATTAACAAGTTAAGAAGTTATTAACCATTTAATTTCAAATGTTCAGATTTGTTCCCAATTATGGGTGACTTACAAAATCTCACATAACTCCCTAAATATTTCCCGGCTAACAAAATTTGTGATTACAAAAATTGTAGAGAAATGTCGGATCTATCTGAAAAGTGCGGGGCAAGCGTCGTCCCCCAAACATAGCGTCGTCGGGCCAGCGTCAAACGTTAAAATGCGATTTTGAAAAATCGAAAAACTTGGATATATGCATTTTTAGAATGAAACTCCCCATATTCTTCAATTTTCTATTTTATTTTTATTGTTTCTGAGATTTTGCCAACCCTGACCATGTCAATGTGTGCGGCAGAACAGCCAATATGATTCAACGGTCCTATTCAAAAGCTAAACACCCAAATATCCAGAGTTGTTAAAATACCGGTATTTCTGGAAAGCGTAAGCGTAAATACACTTTCCAAATTTTGAGTATGGATACTAAAGCGTAAGGTATTCTAAAAATACCTAGGAAAGCGTAAAAGAAACGTATGCGTAAATTTTTTTCTAGGTATGCTCTTGCTACTGAGCGTAGGAAAACACCCTTGCTTTCACTGTTAGATGACTTTATACATCATTTCCATTCATTTTTCACATCATTTCATCAACAAGATCACCTGTGATATGTTTCGTAATTAATTATTATATAGTGAAAACAAAGATTATGATGAGAAACTGTTTTATTTTTGGTTCATTATTCAGATAGCTCATGGTAGATTTCCATACTAAGTGTGATGTCCGCCGAGTATAACAACACAACAACTTCATCTTTTAACTCAGACTTAAGTGCTGTCCATGGCGACAAAATCATTGTCGGGATCCATTGTCGCACCAAAGTCGCTAATCTGAAGCCACGATATTGCAGGCGACAGACTTTTAACCGGGCATCTGTATTTTGCTAGCGCGGCTATTTTCAGTGTGTTAGTGCACACGCAATCTTTTTTTGTACGCGTTCTTGTTCACTTCTTCAAAAGCGTAAAACCGGACCGTCTGAAAAATTCTTTTATTTCGGGTATTTCGGGTAAGCGTAAATACGCTTTCGCAACTCTGCAAATATCTTCGATAAAAAGCTGTAATTGCGTATGAATTCATCCCTCTAAGTGTTGTTGTATGGAAATGTTCTAGTTTTTATATAGGTAGGTCTTACACATCATTACACATTCAACCTAAAAAAGCAATAAATCTCTGACCAGAAAAACAGTTTTCACACCACCACCAGCAGGACAACAATTTTATCAAGAATATCTCTTCGGGGCGCAGGACTCTCCGCGGATATCCCAAAACTAATCATTATCATACTATGGTGCACTGAATTGAATATCATTTCGCCACGACACAAAATTGTAGCAATTCCACCCGGATTTATTTGCAGGCCGCCACCAAAAACAAAAACATTTCAACCATTTCTTACAAAATTTCCAATTCTCGCCGCACTTGCTGCACGATATCGATGCAAAAAAAGACCTTGGATCGCAGTCTCCGACATGTGGCAGCGGCATGTGTAACACCACCGAACAGCTGCGTGCAGTTTGCCATATTCCAGTCAAATCAATGTCCATTCGAAACATGAAGAGTTATCGATTACTGCAATGGAATTCGTTCCGCTGGAAGGTGCTCTTTAGTCTAAATACAAAAGGTGCCCGGCAGCCTCGCCTAGTGATGTAGATAGCGCCAGAATTTTGGCGCGGTGTCAAAAACAAAAAGGGATTTTTTGTGCGATTGCCTCCATTGGTGCCCAGAAATAGCGCCATGCGCCAGAACCCATTACCGTATTTCCTCGAAATACCCCCCGGGGGGGTGATTGTTTCAGAGTGAGAACTTTGAGGGGGGGTATTTCGAGGGGGGGGCTTATTATTTCGCCAGAAATTTTTTGAAATTTCAGTAGTAAATTGTCGTCTGTAACGTACGCAGATGTAGAAAAATGCACCAATAACTGCTATATAGGTATAAGTCTATTGACTTATTTAAGTGTGTAACAATGTTCTAACGTAACAATTCATTGTTTTTAATGTGTGTTTTGCATTGCCCGAATCACAAACCACAGTTTTGTTATGTACGTCCTCTGTACACTCAATTTTTTTTTGGGGGGGGGGGTATTTCGAGGGGGTGGGTAATTATTTCATAGTGTCCATTTTGAGGGGGGGGGTATTTCGGGATGGGGGTATTTCAAGGGGGGGTATTTCGAGGAAATACGGTATACACTTTTTGGAGAATTAGCGCAGGCCGTGAGAGACATGCATAGTTGTTAAATTGTATTTACTTAGGTATGTAGTACTTGAAAAATATGTATACTTGAATATACACTTACATTCCCTGTGAAAAATGTACCTGTAAATACTAGCTTTTCTGTATACATTTTGAAATAACTCAAGTAAAGAAAACTTATTTTAGACAGGCTTTTATACATGGTAAATTCTCTAGTTTGGGACAGGCCTCCAATAAAGCAACCTCTCCAATAGTGTAACCTTTTGAGAAAAACATTTAAAAAACCAATGTAACGATGGCACAATCTGGACAATCTGGCACAACCCTTGGCGCCCTCTTTCCGTGGCGCCCACCTTCCGAATGGCGCCATGGCGCCCACTTTCAGAATGGCGCCCTTTTTTCTGGCGCTTTTCCATCACTAGCAGCCACTGCCGCGCGCGTGATGAAACTGGCGTTGCCGTCCTTGAAAACGTGAAGTTCACATTTCCGAGCGAACTCGATCCGTTCGTCATGACCCGCGTGCCAAACATTCATACTGTGACAATAGGCGCCCGGCAGAAATCACAATTTACTCATATTTAGTGTGACACCTTTAAAACATTGCAGTACACAGGTGCGAAAATTTTTCACATTGAAATATTTACAACAAATGGCCCTGCGCACACTAGTTTTCACACGAAATTTGGAAAACTCATAAATTAGCTTCGAACGCATTTGAGTTTTCTAAAATGAGTAACAATAATTAATAATAATTCTAGAATGAGTCACTTATCATCTCCGTCAACTGTAGTTGACGGATACCTCATTCTAGACAACTCAAATGCGTTCAAAGATGATTTATGAGTTCTCCAAATTTTGGGTGAAAACTAGTGCGCGCAGGCACTATATGTTACGGCCTGTTTAGTACCATGCACTGGGCGTTTGCAGGATGACTTGGCAGTTCTAAAAGCTCATGCTGGTACAACTTGTTTGTCACTCGAAATGCATTTTTAATGGCGAAAATCAGCATGTAGCAATTTGGGTGACTCACATGATGACTAGACGGCGAAACGAATACATACGCCAGTAAAAGTACTTGTGTCATGTTTTATTGTGTAGGTTACATTGGCTTTTGCTTACATTTTTCTCCTTTTTAATTTCCTTTTGCGTTTAGATGTACTGTTTGACGCGCCATTTTGCAACCTTTCATCTGACAAAAACAACTGCTTTATCATGTTTAAAAGCAAAGGTAATCACGCAGCAGGTGCTATCAACACGTATTTAATACAATAGAGAATTTTCAATACTTACATCTAGGGTTAAGATGTTTTCGATGGCAGTTTTGCAAAAAAATAATTTTTCAGAATTGCTTGGAAATGGAATACATGCGCTACAGAAATACAAAAATTGTACACGTGAATTTGTAGTTTACCTACTTATTTCGAGATCTCGGCAACCATGGAAAATCATATGAATAATTACTACCGCCATGAAAGATTATACGGTTGTTTTGAACTCTAATTCAATTGAACGTTTCACGATGAAAAATTTCACAGAAAGTTCAACATATTTGAGTGATGTTAGATAATCACACACCACAACCACACTTATAAAAACTATATTTCTGAGTCTCGGTTGTAAAGTCGGCGGACATTTCACCCTACAAAATCGGAGAGTTAGAATTCGCTCGTGAATAGAGCGAACAACGAAACTTGTGTCCCACGCGGACGCTAGAAATTGAAAAAGAAAATCATATTAAAAGAAAAATGGACGTTTCGCCGCATCCGTGCGTGCCGCGCCCTAGTTATCTACATTTTCAACATTGCTCGTAAAGAATTTGACCGTTCAAACTACCGATTTACCGTTCAAACTACCGTTTTTTGTTTTTATTTTATTTTTCAATCGTTGGCTCCGTTCCAACAGAAGAGAACTTGGCAGCCAGCCAAAATTTCGAAATCCGCTATTAATATGAATAAAATAGGCTCACAATAGCTATATAACCATGTATATAAACAAAAATGGCGATTATGAAGGTGGAAATTGGCAAAGCAACACAAATTTTAACGATTTTTAGCTAACTTTCAGTTTTCACTCTCATTTGTATAATACGCAACTGGTAACTGGGATAAGGGTCAAGTTTTCATACGTGACCCAATCTATTCCAATCGTTAAAATATTGCGTCACAATACCTAATGCCGTCATGCACTCTCCACTGGAGAGATTGACGCAAATGTTTGTAGGGCGATACGTCTGCCGACTTTAGCAACATTTCGCTATTCACGACGAAAAACCATGAAAAAATACTTTTGTCAGGTCAAGTTTTCAAGTGTTCTGTGCGGAAAAGTTTGGTTTCTTGATGAAAGGCAATTGTTAAATTTTTGATTCGAGAAAATTTAATATAGCAGTAAAAAACCGTTTAAAAAATGACAAAATCCAGTTGCCAACACTACTTGCAGCGCTACTTTGATTCACATGCAGCCCAGAGTTTGCTGTGCTATTTTTTCCACACATCCTTGTGCGGTTCAGTGTGCAGTTTTCTATTTGCTATAGGTAAACCTTTCAGGCAACGTGTTTGAATAAGCCGCCGACATGTTCTTACAAAACGTACGATCAAGTGAAAATTGCTGCAGCCGCACAAAGCGAAGGCCGCGCCGAACACGGAACACACTCAATTTCGTGTTCATTTTTTATTTTTGTCCGTATTTGTTCGTTTCAAATTTGCGCGCCATTTTTGCGATACTTCGCCTTCTGCGGGCTTTTCAGTGCACTTTAGCAATAAAATAGGATATTTGTTAACATTTTGGGCGGTGCTTGTTTTTGATTATCTGTTCTTTTTTCTTCTAATTTTAAAAAGAAATAAAAATTTGCAGTTCTCACAGGAAATTTGTTCGATATCTAGAAAATATTCGCTTCGTTTAAAACAAGATGAGCCGCGCCGAGAAAAGTGGATTCGCCGCCGAGGCCTACGCAAAGGTCCGTTCCAAATTTTTATCCGACCTCTTGTGTCCTGTCACTTTACGTTTGACAACGCTGTAACCAAGTTTCTTTATTTAGATCCACGGAAAGTACGACGAGTCGCTCGCTGGTCAGCTGTTGCAGTGGATCGCGTCCATCACCGGCGACCAGTTCAGCACCGACGGCAACTGCGAGAATTTCTGCGACGTGCTCAAGGATGGCACCGTGCTCTGCAAGTGGGTTTGGCACTGTGCCAACGTGGTGTTCATTTCGTTTCGATCTTATATTCTTTTGTATCGTGTTCAGATTGGCCAACACGCTGAAGCCGAACTCTATTAAGAAGGTGAACGAGAAGAAAATGGCTTTTCTGCAAATGGAGAACATCAACAATTTCCTGCTTTTTGCCGAGAAGGAGGGCGGCGTGTCAAAGAACGAGCTGTTCCAGACTGTCGATCTCTACGAGCGCCAGGTGCGATTATTGGTTTACGTGGTTTATGAGCTTTGAGCGTCGCGTTTGAAAAAAAGTAAATGTTTATCGTAAATCCTCGAAAAATTACCCCCTCGAATAACTCCCCCCTCGAATAACTCCCCCCACTTTGATGGGTAGGAAACATTCCACAACAATTCATGCTTACAAAAAACGTTTATGTATGATGGGTAGGAAACATTCCACAACAATTCATGCTTACAAAAAACGTTTATGTATTGATTGTGTAGATATATGTGTGTTATCTTGCAGGTAGAGTTCACTAACATCGATTTCACTGCTTGAATTGTGCATTTGGTATTCCTACAAATGACTTATGTTACCAAAAATACCCTATTTGTGCAGTTAATTGATCATACATTTTACTGAAAATTCTGGTGAAATTTTAATTTACCCCTCGAATAACTCCCCCTTCGAATAAGCCCTCCCTCAAAAAGTCTGACAAGAGAATAACTCCCCTGGGAACTTATTCGAGGATTTACGGTAGTTGTTTTTAATTCCACGTGCAGAGCAGAATGTGAACACCAGTCACCAAAATCGGTTCATACTGTTACAAATAAACGTCAACTGAATGTCAACTAAAAAACTGAACAACTATAAATAACACAAATTTTTTAAGCAAAACACTTACAGAAACTGAAAAATACAAACATTAAGCTACAAACTGACAAACTGTTATTAACTAACAAAAAATTAGCTTGGAGTATTGTAGGAAAGTTGGAATCACATATGAACCAAAATATACTTGACACCAATCAGCGTTTTTTTAGATTCGGACCCCAGCGGGGGTTCATATAGATAGTATATCGCTCCTCCGGAGGGATAGATAGCTGAAAAATGTTTTTTTATTTGTTGGGGGGGTGTGAGAGTTCGCAGGGTCCGATATATAGGCTTTTACTAGGTATTGATGGAAGAAGGTAAAAAATTGCTCAAAGTAGATAAAAAAACAGCTGAAAATAGGTATATAAGCATATGTAGTACACAAAATAGCTGAAAATAGGCAATAAAACAGATGAACTAGTGATTTTGAAGGTGAAAACTATAAAAATGTAGGAAAATTAGCGATTTTGAGTGAAATTTGGGGCAAAATTTTCTCAAAAATCGCATTAGATAGCTAATGCTGTAAATAGCTGGACGATTAGTTAGGGGGTAGTTTAGGGGACAGTACACCCCCAATCCCCCTACTAAACCCTTGGTTGGCACTAATTTTGATGTTACTGGTGTGTGTGGGCTACTCGTCAACGGAATAATAAGTCAACTCCCTCCGTCACTGCTACCCATCATTTCACCTGTACACAGGACCCGAACTCGGTGATGATCTGCCTGTTCTCACTGGCGCGCAAATCCGAGCGCGCGTTCGGCGTGGCCGGTCTCGGCCCCAAGGAATCCGAGAAGCACGAACGCAACTTCTCCGAGGATCAGCTGCGCCAGGGCAATGCCGTCATCGGGCTGCAGATGGGTTCCAATCAGGTTGGCTGGAGTATCGGATTGTTTTTTGGATTTCTTTTGAATTGGCATTTTCTTTGATCGATAGAATTTCACGGACCACGGCTACAATTTTGATAGTAATTGTTTGGATGGACGATTGATCAAAAGTCTTATTTTGGCCACTCATTTTTCCATATAGTTCGTCGAAGTCCATTTTGCCATCCATACCGTTTCGCTTTAAAATTTAAGAGTCAAACCGATACAACAAATTCTTAAAAAATTTGACCCTCCCCCGAACTCCCTCCCCCAAATCGGCTCAAAATCGAAATCGCTACTTTTCACACCTTTTTACTTATTTTCACCCCGAACCCCCCCACCGAATTTTTAAGCTGTCTATCCTGTTTTAAGCTGTCTTCAGAGGAACGATTTACTATTTGTTTACGTAAACACTTAAACCGGCATAAACTTTTGATAAATAAGAGTTAGGTACTATAAAAATTACTAAATCCAAAACGACCATAAATTTGCAATCGTTCGCAGGGCGCGAGCCAGGCGGGCATGGGCGCGGGTGGGCGCAGGCACATCATCCACCAGCACTGATTTAGACTGGCCACACTGCACGCAGGTGCCACTTATGACACAGTTCATTCCATCTCAACCGTTCTGTTGTGCTGCTTTATTATTTTTGTTTTTGGAGAATGGTCTTATAGTATTTAGAATAAGTTTGGTTTGGACTCGAAATGGGTTGCCGTGGGGTTTTTTTCCCGGCGCGGCTGGTGCATGTAACACCTAGTTTTTGATTTTTTTCTTAGAAAAATAGCTCAAAGAGAATTTAACATGGTAACTTCCAAGCATAACATGAGACTGCGCCAGCCGTGCTTTGATTTTGGTCTATCTTATGGTTGTTTTTCGCTTGCTTCAATCTAGCTGTGGAGTGTCTAATTAAGTGAATTATTTGTAAAAATTGTGTTATATCAGTGCCTGACACATTTGCAAATGATACCATATGATCTTGAGAAAGCCCCCCCCCCCCGCCCCGAGAGTAACCTTTCCGTCATTATTACATTATTGAGAAAAGTCTACGTCATTCTCGCATACCAATGTGGAATTAGTGAGATTGGTTGAATTGGTCGATTTTCTACAAAAATGTTCGGTTAGAGGGATGTTTCTGGTAGACAATAAATTACCTACAGGTTAGAGGGATGTTTACCTACATGAATATATATTGTGGAACTCTACGTTTACATTTGTTTATACTCGGAGAAACGAAATTTCCATATCTAAATATCGGTAAGTGGTGGTTGTTATAGGTGGGGACTCATTCAAGAATATGGCTATGTATTTAGTTTCAGTTTATGGCGAATGCGTGATTGGCGCACCACACAATGTAGTTCTAGTTTTCGCATTTTAGTTTCGCATCCAAACACGTTCGAATGGAACTAGAAATTTCCGTGTGTGGTGCGCAGTTTTTATAGTTGGAGCTTTGTTGTGAATGTTTGTTGAATGTGATAACTTGAATAAAATGGCTTATAAAGGTACTATTTGAAACGATTTCCGGAGAAGCTTTGGCTTGCTTTGTTCCTGAGTGCCCTCTTGGCATCGCATGTCGTTTTGTTCCTTTTTGCTTTTGTTGCCTGAAATCCAAGGCCATATATGCATTGCGAATACATTGCAGAGTGCCCCCATCGTTTTCTCGATTTTGGACGTCCGTGGATTCGGTTCCATGGGTTCTGCCGCCCGCCGTGTACTGATTGTTGAGTTTTTTCTGTTTGTGGATCCGTTTGTAGTCAAACTTCGGCTCTGGTGTGTGCGTCGGGTCCGGCGCTCGATCGTCGGCCTTCCGCAGAATTGTATTGCCGGGGTTGCGGTTGGTAAGAAGTAAAGTTTGTAGGAATGCCGTGTTTCTTCTAATAGGAGCGCCGTTCTTTTTATCGTACAGACAGGATTCATTTCGTACATGTTTTTCCGATATCATTTATCGAGCGTTACAGGTTAGAAATCCCGTATTTCATTTCAAAATGGTGAAATTAATTTATTCCAGTGAGCTCTTGAATTTGTTGAAAAACGCTGACTATCCCTAGTCTTAAACGGCATCAAAATGCTAATGTACAACAGAATGGGACGACACGAAAGTGTGGTTGACCCCATCTCTAGTGTGGCAGACGGTACGGCCTTGCGGTAAACCGTACGGTACGGTAAATTTTCTCTTATGCGGTAAACGGTACGGTACGGTAAATCTTCATTTTGCGGTAAACGGTACGGTACGGTAAATCTGAAAAGTGCGGTTCGCGGTACGGTACGGTAAATTTTCGCTTGTCAGAAATGTATCAGAAACTTTTACTTCATGAATTGACAAAAAATTGAATTATGCAATCTGTTAATGGACTTTAGAACACAATAACATTGTGATAACATAGAATTACATTAACCACAATGCTGTGGCTCAATATATAGGCTTTTTTAAGGTTTAGAAGGAAGAAATGGGGAAAAATTGCTAAAAGTGAGTGAAAAATTGCTAAGTGGGTGAAAATGGTAAAAAGTATATAAGTGCATACATATGTACCTGCAACAAATAAGCTCAAAACATTGAGGATGATGTAAAACAACTACAGTGCGATTTGAAGCACATGGCTTGATTTTTAAAACACGTTACAGCAATATTGCATGTGGAAATGGAAGGGTTTCAAATCAGTCAAAACAATGTTGCCAAAATTGCGCGCTTGCACGCAAAAGCTTTACAGAACACCACATCTTAAAGTCAATTTTAAGGTGAATTGTTAAGGTCAATCTGAGTAAAATTTACTGCATTTTCTGCGGTAAATGAGTGCGGTACGCGGTACGGTACGGTAAATTTTGGAAAATGCGGTACACGGTACGGTACAGTAAATTTCTAAAAGTGCGGTAAACGGTACGGTACAGTAAATTTTCCAAAAATGCGGTACGGTACGGTAAATTCTGCCACCATACCCATCTCCTTAACTCCTTATCTCCTTATCCCGTGGTAGGATGGGATCGGACATGTACCTAAGGTTCGGACGGGATTGACTTTTCGTGATCGGTATCGGGATCGGGATTGTTTTTTTGGGAATTTCGGGATGGGGATCGGTATTGGCCTTTCGGGATCGGGGTCGGGATTAGGGCTTCGGGATCGGGATCACAAAGTCCCGAAATTCCTCGGGATTCGGGATCCCGTTTGAACCCTACTTGTACCCCGCCATAAAACGCTAAATACCATGTCTATTCGTTGTCAGGTGGCGGCAGCGGGTTTGTGGGCCGCGCGCTGGTGGCACGTCTGTTGAATGAAGGCTGCGAGCCCATCGTGCTGGGAAGAAAAAAAGTGGACGACCTTCCGTCGGGTGCCCACAGCACCACTTGGGTGTGTCGCTTTCGGATTATCCCCTGTTTAGTGAAGTTGGACCCCTTCCGGGTGGTTTATAATGGTTGCGAGCGTTTGGGGGGGGGGCGGGATGACCCTGTGCCTCTGCGCATTCAAACCCGGCGCGCATGTATTTATGTTCTTCATAGCGCGCATGTAGACCCCGTGCGCATTTAGGGGGGGGGGCGGGTCTACATGCGCGCCTAGCGGCGGTTTTACATAACCGCACCAGTAATGATGGCAAAAAAGATTCGAAAATTCGAAAAAGTTTTCCAACCTTCAAATTTTTTCACCGTTTTTGACACTTTTTTACGGCCCGGATAACCCCCACCCTCATACTGAACCCATATGATTATCCCTTTCGCTTCGACGGTGTTCCATCGTATTCCTTTTGAAGGCCAGTGTAGAGGCTGATGGGCTGCCTCGCGGGCTGCATGCCGTTGTCAATTTGGCTGGCAGAAATATCGGTGACATGGTTGCTAGGTCAGTTTAGTGCGGGTGATACTTTCCGTCACTAGTAGCCCTCTAATGTTTTCAAGCTCCCTTCCTCGGCGGTAAGCCCCCTGGTAGGGTCCAAACGGGATCCCGATCCTTGAACCCCAAGCCCGATCCCGAAATCTAAAAACGAATCTCGATCCCGAAATTTTTCCCTCAATCCCTATCCCAGAATTTTTTCCCAACTTTGTTATTAGGTTTTTGCGCTGAGAAACGTGAAATTTCTACTTTTACTTTTCAAAAATCCCTTTTACTTTGTGAATACTTTTCAAAAATTCCGATCCCGATGAAATGCCCCATCCCGATCCCGAGACACCAATCCCGATCCCGAATCCCAGTCTCGAGACCACGAGACCCCGATCCCGATCCCAATCCCGTAAACTTGAAAAACCAATCCCAATCCCGAATAGTCGATCCCGTTTGAACCCTGCGCTCTGGTGGCATTCCCGCACCCTGTAAAGTGTGAAGTAAAGTGTCAAATATTGTGTGAAATGTCATAATTTGTAGAGTGTCTTGCACAATAAAGAGTTCATTATGAAAGTGCATAAGCGCCAAATCCAGAAATATCAAGTTACCGTGGGCTAAAACATACGTGGATGTCAAATCCATTAGGTACGGTAAAAAATTAGCATTGTAGTCCATGCCGTTCCCGTTGCCGTTCCCGTAGCAACCTTTGAAAAACCCGGCCGTCCCTAGTTCAAGTTACCTATATATCTACTTAACCATTGACACTCTGCCGATGTATTTTTAGGTGGTCGGATGAATACAAGCGTGAGGTGTGGGCGAGCCGCGTGGATACTACCCAGCTTCTGCGCGATTGCATCGACGCCCTCGAGCCCGGCGATCGCCCATCTGTTTTTGTCACCTCTTCCGCTGTTGGCAAGTTGACCAGGTGCCAGTTCCGCAAGTGGAGAAGTGAGAAGTGAAATGGGACGTTTTCTTTTTATTTTCACTTCGCTTTTCACTTCTCATTTCACTTCTCCACTGGCGGAACTGGGCCCCAGGCGTGTCTTCTTATTATATTCATTGAAGTACAGTTTTTTGCTCGCGCAGGGTTCTACCCATTAATGGATGACGAAATTTTTGACGAATCTAGCAGCGGCGGTACCGGCGGCTATTTCCAGGAGTTGTGCGCTGCCGCGGAGAAAGCGGCCACGCTGTAATTGCGGACACTGGAAGTTGTGTGTATCCATTGTTGGTGCGGAGATAAGTGCCAAAGTTTGTAGGAACAATGATTGTTCATTCGAAATTTGGTGCTTTATCTGTATGCTTTGATGTTGTCAAGATTTTTTAAAAATATTGCTCTATCCCCATTGACTTGTGAGCTGAATATATATATTTACTAAGATTTTGAGTTTCCACGTAGCTCGACAATATAGCAGTTTTAAGCAGCAATTTTCGGATGACACCGTAATTTCCCGTGTCTGCATCTCATATGAAAACACCGGGCACGCGGCAATGCATCGCTAGATTCGGTAAGTCTGCTTTATGACGGCACTGCTGAAATGACCCGTCCTGATTCTTGTATATCCTTCATTTGATTACGACCTTTGATCTTGAATGCAGGAGTCGTCCTGGGACGATCGGGCGGCATGGTAGCTAATATCTATTGGCCATTTCGTTTTGGCTTGGGAGGAAATCTGGCATCTGGCCAGCATTGGTTTCCCTGGGTTCACATTGATGATGCTTCAGGTTGGGAAGCGCTTTGCGAATGATTACTTTTCTTGAGTCAATTCTGCGGGCTGCGATACGATAGCATACAAGGACGTACGCAGGGCGGGGGGGGGGGGGCGGCCGCCCCCCCCGTTCCCGGGCCGGACAGAAAAATTTTTAATCGCAAATCCCTACCGCAAATCCCTACCCCATTCTTTAATATGTATTTTCAGGTGTCAAATTGCATTAGAAAAGTGTCCAACAGTGCCAAAGGCGGACCTAGTACCATATATAGGTATAAATAGATACCTATATGGTAGACGTTGGCGCCAACGCCAACGCCAATACGGCGATGGCGCAGGCGCCTACAAATGGCGTCAGCGCCATGGCTCCATTCCTTTACTATAGGCCAAATTTTAGGGGGGGGGGCGGCGCCCCCCCCCGTTCGCCGGGCTCCGTATACAATCCGCCCCCCCCCCGCTCAAAAATTCTGCGTACGTCCCTGATAGCATATACCGTATTACCTCGAAATACCCACAGGGGGTTTATTATTTCGCCAGCAAAATTGAGGGGGTAATTCGAGGGGGTCTATTATTTCGCCAAAAATTTTTGGAAATTCCCCATACTCAAACGAATAAAAATCTTTCAATTACATAGATGTAAATGTATATATACACATGACAAACCCTTCACAAACTGTTGTAGTATTTGTCATGTACGTTCTCTCTTCAATTTGAGGGAGTATTTCGAGGCGGGTTATTATTTCCTCAGCCAAATTTTAGGGGGGTATTTCGAGGGGGGTAATTCTAGGGGGTTTAACTCGAGGTAATACGGTAGCTGTGCGCCTAGTAAAATTCACAACTTTCGGCAAAATTTCAGCAATTTTTCGTTTCCATGCAAATTTCGATTTTCGTTTTCCGTTTTCCAGCAAGTGCAAAAAATAACCATTTCCGTTTCCCGTAAAAAATTTTTGTTGACACCCTAGATATACATTGTCACTTTTCTCAACACTTGTCAGTTTGTCCTTTTTGCATTTTCGTCGCTGGAAATTTTTGTCACTCCATAACTTTTGTTCGGGAATTTCTTGTCATGAGGACCTGTTATTTGTACCTCAGCTGCCCCCATCACAATTTGCCAAAAATACGTAGGTATAATAATGCACGCGGTGACAAACGACAACGTGGATGGTGTGCTGAACGCGGTCGCTCCACACACGATCCGTTACCACGAGTTTGTGAGTGCGTTCGCGAACGCCATGAATCGACCTGCATTTTTCAATGTTTGTTTTTCTTGAGATTGCTTTTGAGTAGGTAAGTTCTAGGGTTCGGTAGAGGGGTGTGTGTGTGTGTAGACTTTAAATTCCACCCAAATTTTACCTATCTCACCGTGAAATTTTTTGGCTGAGCATTTATCCCGAAGGTGGCAATTGTTACAGTCGGATACCTACCCCACTTTCCAGCTGTCTTTATAGCCCGAGTAGTTTTTCTCAAAATACGTATAAAAATTCGATATTATCGATAAAATGCCTGATATTCGATATTTTTCAAAATTTTTGATATCGATATTCGGTATGAAAGTATAGTCGATATATCTTCTACTAGATGTCAAAATTCTTTTCAGATTTTGTAAAAAGAACTTATGTAAATATAAAATCTATCTAATCCGTCAATCAGACGCCAGAAGCTGTGGTAAAGTGGATGTTTGGAGCCGAGCGTGCGGAACTGGTGCTGGGCTCGCAGCGTGTTTACCCCAAACGAACCCTGGAATCTGGCTACAAATTTGAAGCGCCCGATATCGATACAGCGTGTGAAAGAATTGTCGCATAATCTTTTATGCTTTTGTGCTATACAAATTCTGATTCTTCAAGTACTTTATCAGGTTTGGCACGAAGGGACCTATTCAAACTTTGTGTCAGCTTGTTATTTTCAGTCATCACTGCACTAGTCATTGAGACATCAATTCATCGCTTTTCTGCCGCTTGTATTGTTTTGATGTTTTTGTATGCTTGTATTTATAATATCTGTCTGTCATCCATAATGTAATTGAAATTAATCAAATGAATTCGCTCAACACCTGTTTTCGCCTACTATGTTGTATCGCCTTGGATGTGATTTCACTGGTTGCCAAACAAATGTTTAGCCATCAAGTCGCGCCCAGTAAAGCGGGCGTCGTATTTGTTAATAGCGAGAAGATTTTTTTGCACCAGAATTTGCTGTTCAACCATCCATTTGACCCATTCCGCATGCAGAATCGCTTGTTTCTACCCATGGGACACTAATTTCGAGACGGGTAACATTGACATTATCATGCCACTTCCGTGTGCCCAGCGTGTGCGCTCGCAGTTAGCTCTGCCGCTATACAGATTTTGTGTTATTCAGGTGTGCCCCCGTGTGCATTTACGAACTTTTGAGCATGATCGAATTACTATTTCCGCCGCAGAATCGATCTGTGGATTCTATGCGATAGTGCCGTTTTCACTTGCTGTCGCTCTGTCCTGGCTGCTGGTTTGCAGAGAATGCATTGAAAGTTTGTTTCGTTTGTGGTCGTTGCATTCGTATTCCCCTGTTCGTTCTCCACATTGAGATTTTTGTCTTCAGGTCAATCTGACTCCGCGTCGGGCTTACGGGGTGCGGATCCGAGATGCTCGCCGAAACATTCTGAGCTTCTGATTATCGCCGGGCTTTGCTGCTTTACCAGTATAAAGTCTGCTTATTGTTAGTCGTTTTCTGCGATGTTTGCTACAGGGTTTGTAGGTTGGCCGCTGCGGAGGTTCATGTATAGCTGGTTTACCTGGGTATAGCAGTGTTTTTTTTAAAATAGAGCGAACTTTATTGTATTAGGTTGTAAACTAATAAAGTGTCTTTTTTTGTCATCTCATACAAATATACATTTGTGCTTTCCATTCTTTTGTACGTCAGCCGATTTTGATGCCATTCGAGTATGTTGGGGTTTCGGGTCTGGGCTATGAAGAAATGTTTTTGTTTGCTCGAATAATCCCCCAGTCCCGAGATAAGAGGGGTCTATAAAAAGGTGGTCATTTTACATGGCCAATATGCACATTGACTTTGAAGCTTAATAACTCAGCCATTTCTGGGCCGATTCGGATCGTTCAAAACTTAAAATAATCAGGACAACCTGCGGATTCAATTTTTGTAGTCAAATTAGTGATGTATTAATTCCGTATGCCGATTCGACCCGGTTTTTTGAACATGAAAAATAATCGTAATTCTAATTTTTCAAGTCGTGTTTTTTGAAGGTGCTATCATATACTATAGACAAAAAGAATAAATCTGGCCCAAAAATTATTTCAATATCTCTCTCCAGTCCAAAGTTATATCACTTTAAATATTCGCCTCCCAACAATAAATAGAAAAATCTGCATTACGAGCAATGCATGTAACTTCAGAAATCCATATCTCGGCCATTTCTCAGCCGATTTCCACCAATGAACACTCAAAATGATCAGAAAAACCTGAAAGTTTCATTTTTATGCTCAGGTTATCTGTATTCATCGTTATTGATTAGTTATTCACATGTATGTGAGGCGGAAGTTTTAAGTTCTATTACTTTTGATTGGAAAGAGATATTGAAATAATTGTTTTGGTATATGAATCCCCATTGTCTAAAGTATATGATAGGATGTTCAGAAAAAAATATTTTTGGTGTTTAAAAACTGGGTCAAATCGGCATACGTAATCTAGACATCACTAATCCGACCACAGAAATGGAATCGACAGGTTGTGCCGATCATTTTAAGTGTTGAACGATCCAAATTGGCCCAGAAATAGCTGAGTTATTCAGCTTCAAATTCAATGTGCATGTTGGCCACGTAAAATGACCACCTTTTTATAGACCCCCCTTATCTCGGGACTTGGGGATTTTTCGAGCGAACAAAAACATTTCTACATAGCCCAGACCCCAAACCCCAACATACTCAAATGGCATCAAAATCGGTCGACGTACAACATAATGTGGGATGCACGTAAATATGTATATTTGTGTGAAAGCGAAAAAAGACACTTTATTTAGTTTACAACCTAATACATAAAAAAACATGTCAACGAGTGTGTGCAGATATTTCCATTCATTTAATGTCAACGAGTGTGTGCAGGCTTAACGGATAATCTTGCACTCCAACCTAACAAGCGCACACTTCTTCACTTTTCAGGTGGATGTCGCTCTGGAGGAGGCAGAGCTGTGGATGTCGTGCCGAGTTTTGGCACGTGTTCAAATGGTATGCGTGTCCTCCTGCCCTGCCTGCACTGGTTAGTGGTACTTTAATCCTGCGATTTAGTTTATTCGTTGTAGCCGACGAAAGTTGTTTTGAATTTAAAAAATGGTACTTTAATCCTGCGATTTAGTTTATTCGTTGTAGCCGACTAAAGTTGTTTTGAATTTAAAAAATGGAATTTAGTTTATTCAAAAATTATATTAATTAATGTAATTCAAATTAAATATGTTGATATTTATAATCTGTAAATGCAACCCTATCTCCCTGTTTTTATGACGCTTGCCTAGGGATGGCCAGGGCTTTGCATAAGACCCCACTTATAATGCTGTCCAATGGCTCCACAGCCATTCAATGGCTATATATCATCACAAATACTGCCACTTGTACGATATACCTCTATATATTGACTCAGGGCCATATTTGGGAGCTTTCTAGGAAATGTCTTGACATTTTTCGAAAAAAGCGCCTTTTTTAAAAAAGAGCGCTTTCAAAAAAAGTGGGGCCGTTGAGAAAAAGCGCTTTCTATCCATCCCTACTTGCCTCTAATCTTGCAGTTCTGCCGGCGTGGATGGGTGCATTGCTGCGTTTGGCACTGCGCCAGGACGGTGGTGCTGTCTTTGCCACGGTCGTCGGCTGCCAGCACCGTGTTTTGGTGCTCGCTCATGGTGCTGCCTCTCGCTGGTGCTCGCTGTGCCGTTCGCCGGTTTGCTTTCATTTCATTGTTGCACGTTGCTTTGCGTCTTTGCGCGTAGATTTAGCCACAGGTTCTGCGGAGTTTAACTCAGAGGCGGGGTCAGACATCGCTCGCTAAAGTTCGCGCACTCCCCACTAGTTAATATAGTAATTAATATAGCTGCCGAACCTGTGGCGCTAACGTAGTGTACGTTGTCCAGCGTTATTCGCTCGTTCTAATCCACTCCGTCGTTACATTTGTTTTTTTGTGGTTTGTTGTATGGTACGGTCGAGGATGTATCCTGTGGGCGGCCACCTCTTCAGTTGAGTGGCTTAGGCGCGGAAAATTGACTGGGTAATTGACCCAGGGCCGTATCCAGGGGGGGGGCGGGGGGGGCTGCAGCCCCCCCCCCTTCCCGGGGCGAGACCAGAAAGTGACCGGAAAATGCCACTTTCTCAACGTCAGCGTAAAAAATTTTTGCGCGCAAGCGCGCAGTCATCACCAGACATACGGTATTATCATCAGATTTGCTCCATGTGGCGGCAAATCGTTATAAATACACTCAATCTTGTGCTTTCTGCTGTTTTGTATGTATATTTACATACATATACAGCATTCCATGGCGCTAGCGCCAACGCCAATGGCGCCATGGCGTGGCGCCTACTAATGGCGCCAGCGCCATGGCGCCATTCCGCCACTATGTAGCTAAAATTTTAGGGGGGGGGCTGAGCCCCCCCCCCTCGCCGGCCTCCGTAAACAAGCAGCCCCCCCCGCTCAAAAATCCTGGATACGTCCCTGAATTGACCTGATTGTTGGACTTTGTAGGTTATATTAGCCATGGAACCATGGCGTGTGGCAAACGAATAACTTTTTCCCTGTGAAAATGGCGCCATTCGCCGTTCGCCGGCTTCAGTACGAATTAATCGTTTAGAAATTCTAGATACGTCCTGGGTACCACCGTTCGATACTCCACTTGTTCTATGAGTCGGTAGAACGTAATGTACCGTATATCCCTGAATAAGACCCCAGGGGGGTCATTTTTTCGTCAGAGTTTTTGAGGGGGGTGTTATTCGAGGGAGGGAGTTATCTTTTCCTCAGAAAACTTGGCAAAATGCATTCGTACAATGAATTAAATCCAACTTATGTAATCCAGGTATTTAACAGTTCAACAACAAGAAAAAGGTGTGAATATGTACACTGCGTACGTGTTATGAACCAGAGTTGCGAAAGCGTATTTACGCTTACCCGAAATACCCGGGTAAATGGGTATTTATACTTACGCTTACGCTTACGCTTTCGTAAAATACCCGTACGCTTTATTACGCTTTCCCGGCGGAAATACCCGGGTACTGAAAGCGTAAAAAAATTTCATACAACCCAGTTTTATGCTTTTGAAAAAGGAAGAAACAGAAAGTGATTTAGAACGCGTACCAAAAAGAATAAGTGTGTGTGTGCAGTAATGTGCCTACACACACTAGTTTTCACCGTGACTTCGTGTGAAAACTGAAAAAAATTTAAATACAAATTAATGAACACGGTTGAATGATTTAATTTAAATTAAATTTGAATTTAAATTAATACTAGTTAAAATTTGAAAACAACTAAAACACATATGGCATACAATAAGAGTGGGCTGGATGTCGCCATGTCGCCATTTCAGTTTTCACACATGTCACGGTGAAAACTTGTGTGTGTAGGGCAAATGGAGTGAAAATAGCGGTACATGTACAAATTGTGTAATATGGTAATCCAGTAATCCGGAAATTGGAAGAACGGTAATCCGAGAATCCGATGTTCAACAGCAAGAGCACTTTGTAAAAAATTTACGCTTACGCTTTTTTTACGCTTTCCTAGGTATTTTAAAAATACCTTACGCTTTTAGTATCCATACCATAATTTGGTAAGTGTATTTACGCTTACGCTTTCCAAAAATACCGGTATTTTAACAACTCTGTTATGAACCTGCTGTCGCTGCCATACGTTAACTTTTCATCGATCACATGTGTAAATTTTGTAGCATAGTATTCACCTAGACGGGGGAGTTATTCGAGGGGGAGTCATTTTTTCGTCAGAATTTTTGAGGGGGTTCTTATTTGAGGGTATACGGTAGTTTGTTGCGCCATAGCTATCTTGCCAGCTGAGCGTGCGCAGAATTCTGATAGTGCAGTTTAAATTTGCTTTCAATGCGCTGCCGTAGTGTTGGCAGGTTTAACGCTTACTTAGTGTTTGGTGTTTTCCTACATCTTATGCAGGGCGCAAAAGCCCCGAGGTGACCACCTGCATCAAGATGTGGTGTGCTCTTATTGTTTGTTTGGTACGCTTGACTGACCGTACGTACATGCTTGAATAAGTCCCTGGTGTGTGTTTTGTATTGTTTTCTGGGTTACTAGCATTTATCAGTAGGGTTGTAACGGCGATGGTAGTTGTTCGAATGTGGTGTTTTTACTGGAATTTTACAATAATAATTTCTGTCTATTTCTGCCGTTTTTCATTGGGTCTAGTACGATAAATGTGCAGTACATAATTATAGTTTTTTCTAGTTGAATATTGTAGTTTTCTATAGTTTTTCCATCATCTGCCATTTCTTCTTGTTTACTGTGCTCACCGGGGAATTGTTTATTTGCGCGTGCAAATTTCTATTTTATTGGTATTTATTTTGTGGCGTTGTGCGCGCTGGGGGAATTATGTGCCCGTTCTGCGAAAATTCCGAATACTGTTAATGAGAATGTATGGGATGACTGCCACACCCACTTGCGGACATCCCCCGAGTCCAACGAATCCACTATCAATCTTTGGAACTTTGCCAACTGCTCAGAACGGATTTTTCAGTTGAGCTGAACGGCACGGATCAATAATTCTTACAGTGCGCTGTGCCGCAGTGCCCATTGATAAACTATATTGAAGCGGCCATTGTAAACTGTTCTTTTGTTGCTCAGTCGGTTGTGCTACCGCTGAGCGTCAACAAGCACAGTTACCGTGTCACCTTGGGCATGCCGGAGCTTAAAGCGAACGACAAACATTAGGATGTCAGAAAAAAATTTTACAACGGAAACGGAAGATTTACTTGCCGGAAAACGGAAATGCAAACGGAAATTTTTTTGCACGTTCTGGAAAACGGAAACGCAACTTTTTGCACTTGCTGGAAAACGGAAAGCGGAAAAATGAAATGATGGAAAAACGTAAAGCGAAAATTTGCTGGAAATGGGGGAAAATTTGAGAAATTTCTTTGGAACATTCCTGGAAAATTTGGAATATGTTCTAAATAAATTTCTCAATTGAAAAATCTGAATGCATTTATTCCAGTTTGGCTGAAACAGAAAACAGAAAGTTGAGCCGGAAAATGGAAAAAGGTGGAAACCTGGAAAAAAATAAATCCAGTTTTTTTTCTTCAGTTTTTAAATATTTACAATTACAATTCAATTTTTAAATACAATAAAAATGCGGATAAAAATAGTATTTGTATTGTAAAAGTGTAAATCTCTCGAGATTTTTGAAATGCTAGCGTAAATGTCGTAAATTTTATTGTGCCGTTTCTGATGTCGCACACAAATTGACAAAACCACTCTTGCACGCATGTTTGTAAAATACCTGGTGAGTGGTGAATAACTAGTAGAAATTCGGCTGCCGTTTCTAAACGTTCTAAAACGTTCATTCAAACGTTTTTTAACAGTCCACAAAACCCCAGCCATCCCCAGGCATCACGCTCAAACTTTATCGACGTGCCCGTGCTATCAAGCGCAGAACTGCGCGGGCGTGAAAGCCGTGCTTTGCGGCCGCCCCGCCGCGCCCGCGGCACGTGTATTCTATGCTTTCCATGCGCCCAGCGGGGCGGCGGGCGCCAGCCGCCGCACCGGCCCCTGGACGCAAGCATCGATCCGTGTGCTTTGGCTGCGGGCGTCTGCGTATATACAGCGATTCTCGTCCACTACGGTGGGTTCCCTTTTGTTCGATTCACGCTTCTGCTCTGGGCGTAGTTTCAGTTTGTGATGAATGTACGATGTTTAAAAGATAATTTGACATCCACAAAGTAATCCGCACTTCGTAATTCTTGTTTAACTCTAGCTGGAGCTAGACCCAGTTCGCCGAAGGTATTTAATTTCGTAGGAGACCGGCCGGTGCACTAAGCAAATAAATTGTGCGTTACCTCGTTTCTAGGTGATAACAAAGTAGAAGTGAACCACCCTGTACTGATTTTATGCAGCCGCCGCGTCAGCGGCGACAGTCTCAATTATTAGAGCGCAGACCGCGCTTCAGGTCGCGTGCGCGGCAGCTCCGCTCTGCAGCCGCCTCATCTTATGAGCGACAGCGACGCGCGTGCGACACGCAGTTGGGCCGGCGCGTCTGAAATCGATGGGTCACCACCTCGGGGCTAGCCGTCGCCTACGCACATCCACTTGTGAAGTTGGAAGAATGAACTTTTTCATGATCCTGGATTGAAAAGCCTTGATTTCTGATCATGGAAGCGATAATGCTTCGGATTGTGAACGACGCCGGCGGCAAGCAGCATGTCGAGCTCCGGCAGGCCGCTACGAATGCTCATGGTTTGTTTGAAGCGGCGGGTTACAAATTCGGACTTGAGTTAGTGGGCTACGGTTAAGACGATATGACCTTTCGATATTCGATAAATTTTTTCTGAAACTTGATATTGAAAATTAATACAATATCGACCATCGATATCGATATGAAATATGAATTGATATCGATATTAAATTTTTTGAAAAAACATGACCTGAAAAAAATGACGAGGATAACTGTATCGACAACTCTTCATGATCTCGCAGATGCGCTCGTGTCCGAGCAACTGAACCATCTAATGGCCGTGCACGAACTGCGCGAACTCTGTCTAACCGCGATCGAACAAGCGCTGGAGACGCGCGGCGGCCGGCTGGCCGCCCACGGGCGCGACGGGCTGCAACTGCTGCTGCGCGACAACCAGCTGCACACTGCCGACGGGCGCCACGAGCCGCCCGACTGCGCCCTGCCGCTTCAAGTGTTGAACACGCTGCACTCGCTGCCGAAATGGACCGGCGAGCAGGACATGCAGTGCCATTGTCTCACGGTTTGATGTGGGGCGGTTTTTTTTAGTAGAAGATGTTTTGATATCTGGGCTGCCGACAAGTGTTTTTTTGTCTGGTCATATCGCTTCGGCATATCTGGTAGCATTTCAACGATAATTTTTGATATCGATATTCTATAAAAAATAGTCTAAAAAACCTTTGGCCATCCCTGATCGCAACATGGACAACTTTCCCGATATTGGATCGAATACAAAGGTTTTAAAAAACAACGTTTAAAAAACGCAAGTATCGAAACCGTTTTTTTTAAACCTCAGCGGAAATTTTTGAAAGTTTGCAATTTTTTCTCTCGCAAGCGCGAGATCACATTACCAAAATAGATAGCATCACACGGTACTGCTTAGTTGTCTTATATATCTGTATATGTGATCTGTATTATGTGGATGACCCATTCTAAGAGCATAAAAAACGGTCGTTTTCACCCCGAGTTGCGTAAATTCGAGTGATCTGCACACTCGCGTCCATTCTCTCGCAGATCCTGCTGCAGATGATGTGCAGCTCGTCGTGGACGGTGAGCGCGGCGGCGGTGCGCGGCTGCTTGGACGTGTGCGCGGCCACCTACGCGGCCACCTCTGCGCTCAGCGTGCGCATGGCGGCGCGGGCCACGCTGTCGCAGGCGGTCGACTGCTACGCCGCGTCGCTGTACAAAGAGCAGGCTGAGAGTGCCGCTGAGCACGATTTGAATGAGGTTTATGATGAGGTCACCAGCTTGATGCAGTACTGCACCGAGGCTCTTAGTGGCATGACTACGTTAATTTGTTTTTATTTTTAACAATATATTCATTCATGCAACCAAAGCAATGTATAAATATAGTTCCAGCTAGAGATGAACATAAAAACTTATAGTTAGAGAAATAGTAAAAATAAACGTAAGAAAAGACAAAAACAAATTTCGGAAAAGTACGAATCTGTTTTGACTCTTTCTCAAGCTGGAACAAGGTCCCAGAATGATGTGAATGGCGTGAACTCTATGTAAATGCGCATCATACTTTACAGGCCGTCCCACACCGATTATCAATCAGCAAGCGTTGTGCTCATCATTGATGCTATTTATTCACTGCTTCGTGTGCAACCGATCGGCATAATATCCCACGAGCCATTCATCAATTGCATATGGTAGGCTAATTCAAATTCAAATTTAACCTACCTAGATTTGAAAGCCAAAAAAACGACATCTCTCTCTATGTTCACAGGCAAGACTTGTGTCCGAAATTAGTCGCCGTTTTGGGAGGCCCATCCTGCAACTTGGATGCCAGCGGGGCGGCATCGCAGGACATCGGACGCGGACAGCGCAGTGTGCAGGGGCATCAGACGATTTTCCAGTGTCCGGACGTTGCCAAGGCTACCTATACGTTTGTGGCTATGTGATTTTAGATTGAAAGTTGTTTGATTAGGTGTTTTTCATGGACTCATTGTAGTATTCATTTTCAGATTGTGTCCTGAACTTCTGCGTCTTCTGGCACCACTGCCGAAAATGCATCCTGTTCTTGAAGCGCTCTTCCACAAAGTTTTGCTCTTCCCGCCAGCCGAGAAACGCTTGGAGGCACTGCGCACGATGAAAAAGGTACATTGTCGAAAATTCCTCATAATTCACGCATTCACGACACAACGAAATAATTTTGAGATCAATCCGTTTCGTACAGCTGCTCGGTGATTGCGACCGTATGCTTGACTTCGTTTCTATAGGGGCTCGCAACTGCATCCAATTTGAAGCGGCCAACGGCGGCGACGCTTTGAAAGAACTGTCTCTGTGGAAAATGTCTGTTTTTCTACACTTGTCAGTAACGAATTTTAAGGCAAACACTGAAAAAGTGAATAAATGATCTAAAGTGTTTTTTTCTCTAAAAATCACTTTCCGTATTCTCGAATCTTTGGAATACTTTTCTAAATTTTTCCACTAAATTTTTGTATTTTCGGATTTTTCTTCTGAATTTTGAATACATTTTGCGGCCTTTTAAACTCGTACCGCGGACACTTCTGTTTTTTTTGTAACGCCGCTACAAATACACGTGAAATTGATGATTTTAATTGTGTTTCTGCATTTTACATGCATTTTCAACCAAAAATACCAATAAAGTGGTGTAATAAAAATTCGAAAACTTCAAAAAATTCGAAAACGCTTTTTGCTTCACGAATTTCTCTTTGCCATCATTACCTGTCTCTGAACTCTATCCACCCCCACCCCCCCTCTACTCCACGCACAGCCTGCTGGACTGCCTGGTGGAGTGCAGCGTGTGCGGCGGGCCCGACCTGGCCGTGGCAGTGGCCGCCGTCCAGTGCGCCGACGCCGTCATAGCCAGTCTGGCGCACATGTGCGAGCCCTTGGATGACGACGATGCTATTGCTGCCGCGCTGGTGGACAACCCCTTGCCGCGGTCGCTCATCGACGCGGTCAACAAGCGATTCAGGCTCATGACCGACTCGGATGCTACTGGTGCGTGCGTGTGTGTTTAGTTTGGGGTGCGGTCTGTGGCTGGTAGTGATGAATTTCGCTGGCGTCATTTGAGGGCGCCGTGTCATGGCGCCCCTTTTTAAAATGGCATTTGGCGCCTGACGCGCAGTGCTAGAAAGGCGGAAGATTGTTCGAAAAAAGAAAAATAACTTTTTCAGGAAAAAAACTTATTCGCGACCCCGCCTTTTTCAAATATTTTTTTTGTGAAAGTGCATGCTTAAGTATCCTACTCATGCGTTATCGACTAAGACATAAGTAATTTTAAACGCATACTTTGCGGTCCCCCGAGTATGAATATGTATGTATATTTAATCATTGTAATCGCTTGACGTTTTCCATTCAGCATTCGTGTACGAAAGTGTGGACGAGCGTCTGCGGCTGGAGATTCCAAACTTGGCAGCAGAGACGCCAAGAAGCACGCCAGCCACGCCGTCAGTGCCGCCACCGGCGATAAGCACTCCGAGCCGTTCGGGTAGTCAAGCCAGTGGGGTTCGGCACTCGTCCAGCCAGCATTCGTCACCGGCCAAGCAGAGTGCTAAGCTTGATCTTGAGGTAGATTTTTGTGCGGGTTTTTTTTAATCTAAAATTTCAAGGAATTCCCTTGGTTTAATAGTCAAAAGCTCTCTGCAAAAACTTGAACTGAAATTTTATTTAATTAGGCAAACTTTTACTGGGGAGTGCTTTTCAACAGGAGTTATTTTCAACACTCAACTTAAAGTATTTTCATCATCACACAGTTGACGTCGGGAGTTACTCAATGATGTGGGATGAACTAAGAGGGGTTTCACACGTTGCTTTTGTGACGACAAAATGTTATGCTTTGAAATTTTTTGCCACCTTAAAAATTCGCGCTGATGCTTTTCAGCGCGCATTCGAGGAACCACAGCCGGATATCGAACCCAAGGGCAATCGCAGCGGTGAAATATCTCCAGGCAGCGAAGACGTTTTCGCACATGACGAAATCAGGCCTCCTCGACCTAATACCTTGCAAACGGCCGCAGTTGATCATGATCGTGAACTAGAGTTTGTGACCCCGGCGGCGGGTGGGTACTTGACTGTGCTTGAAAATATGTCGGCGGGTGTGTATTTCAGTGTTGTTAAAATACTGGTATTTTTAGAAAGCG
Source organism: Sphaerolaimus hirsutus (assembly GCA_964036195.1). Classification (NCBI taxonomy): domain Eukaryota; kingdom Metazoa; phylum Nematoda; class Chromadorea; order Monhysterida; family Sphaerolaimidae; genus Sphaerolaimus; species Sphaerolaimus hirsutus. Next base: position 14,298,056 of record OZ038458.1, read on the forward strand.
TAAACGTAAGTATGAATACCTGAAATACCCGGGTATTACAGGTAAACGTAAATACGTTTTCGCAACTCTGCTGTATTGGCCCCCCACACGCTAGTTGACATCGACACCAAGTGTTAACTCCCAAATGTTCCCATCCCAATTCAAAGCTTGCTGACGAAACGACGAACGAAAAGTGTTGAATCATGTTGCAAATGTAGCTGTAGTGCTGAGAAGACAATTGCGGCATGACAAAGACGGCATGAAGCAGGTATACGTGTGTACAATAATGCGTAGTGTCACTCGTGAACAAGCTTTGAATTGGGATGGGAACCAGTTGACATTTGGTGTCGATGTCAACTAGCGTGTGGGGCGCCATTTACAATGTCCCGCAATTCACAGATGTGCACATCACCGAGTCTCTCGGCGCCTCTGATGCCGCACCAGCCGACGACGACGTAGCCAACCGTTTGCATGCCCTCGCCGCCCGAATCGGCTCCGCTTTGACCGACAAGGAGGAGAGCTTCCTGCACACGCAGCTCGCCCTCAGCGAGCACTTGAAGCAGAGCGACGCGCTCAAGCAGCAAAGTGCGGCGAAGCAGCTCATGGATGAGCGTGAATTGCATCGCGGACAATCTTTTGTTGAGCGGCTGGCCGCTCGCGTCCCTGAGTGGACGCAACTGCGCAGTGTGATTGAGATTGATACGGCCATGCAACGCTTTGCATCGGATGAATATCGACGTTTGTTTTTCATTAATATTGGCGAAGCACACAGTGAAATTTTGAGTTACATTGCAAAATGCAATTATGGCAAAATGTTTTTTTTTTGTACATCGGAACTTTTCAAAGCACATCGTTTCTAAAAGGCAGAAAAAAGTTTAAAGTTTAAAGAATCATCAACATTTTCGTTTCACCCAGGTCTACTACTCGAGCAGGAAGAAGCCGGTGTAGAGCGTCGCTGCCTGCTCATAATCAACGCCGACGCGCTCTACCTGTGCGCGTTCGCCGCACTGCGACTGTGCTACCGCTGCGTGCAAGCGGGCTGGTATGACGTTGGGGAGGATGAGTGCGTGCAGCCGCCTACATCTCAGGTGTGTCGTGCGTGATTTGTGAAAAAGTGTCAGTTCAATTGCATCTTACACTGGTATTTTTACCGTATTTCCTCGAAATACCCCTCAAAATCAGCACTCTGAAAAAATACACCCTCGTAATACCCCCTCCCTCGATTAACCCCCTCAAAATTTGCACTTTTAAATAATAAACCCCCTGACCCTGGGGTATTTCGAGGAAATAGGATATTTATTTGTACCCTATACACCTACACACCTATGTATTCCAGGGTGCATTTGTGGCCGAGGTGCTGCACACTGGCTGTCTAGTGTTCGCTTCCGAAGCTTTTGTAACCGCTGTGTATAATGAGATACTCAAACGAAATGTGCTGACACCTGCAACTCAGTTGGCAGACAATGACAAACGTCACCTATCGATGCCAATTTTTGGAATTATTCAAGGTATCGTAATGTACTTTTACATATGACCTTTGTGCAAACGCCTTAGTTCTGCACAATCTTCGTTCCTTCATTCGTTTTCCATTTTTACCTGCGTCAGACCTGCATCAGTGCAGACTAGGGTACCGTATTTCCTCGAAATACCCCCCGGGGGGTGATTGTTTCATAGTGGTCCCGAGAGGGTGGGGGGTTAAACGAGGGGGGGGGGTCTTTATTTCACAAGAAAATGTTTGAAAACCAAGAACGAAATTGTCGTCTGAAACGTTCGCAGACGTCGTAAAATGCAACAAAAACCGCCATTTATAAGGTTCTGTAGACTAATATAAGTATGTAGATGGTATGTACACTGTTCTAACGTGACACCGACATTGTTTTAACGTGTGTTCTGCAGTACACAGAACACAAACTACAGTTATTGTCATGTACGTTCCCTTTACACTCAATTTGGGGGGGGGGTATTTCTAGGGGGGGGGGGGGTGATTGTTTCATAGTGGTCCCGAGAGGTTGGGGGTATTTCGAGGAAATACGGTATCAACATAAATTTTTGCCGGAAAATCGAAAAGTCAAAGTTGACACCCTAGTGCATACCATAATTTAGGTGTGTACTTTACGCATCCAGATGTAAAAAAACGTCCACGCACATAAACATTAAGTTTTTTTGCATTCTCCTGCTGCTGTTATAAACACCAGTGTGCCCGCGTAGATTACGACGGCGGCGAGGCGCAAGTGCTGTTCGACGTGGCTCGCTTGGAGCGCGGCACCAGGCCTGTCAAGCTGTCTGCCAGGACCGAAGCAGGCATGTGATGCATTTTTGGGTGGATTGTATGCAGTCTTCAGTTTGATGGTGATCGGTTTGCACAAGTGTAAGTAGACTGACTGGGTCGCATGTTTTGCATAGAATGTTACGTTACAATATTTTGATTGTTGCAATTATAATTGAGGCGTCTAATTCTAAAAGTCGACAAGTCCACAAAATGCGATTTTGAGTAAATCGCATTTTAAGTTTCAGACCCAATTCCAGGCCCGTGGTGCGTCCCATTAAGTTCCATATGTTGACAATAAAGTGTCAAATTTTCAGCCCCTGCTCTCTACCTATATGTGAAAAATGGGGTGTCCATAAATTTTCATTCGGTCAGAGCAAAACTGTTTTTTGGGAGGGAAATGGACTTGTCGACTTCTTGCACGCGAGAACATTTTTGTTCCCGGCGACGAGGATGTTGCCTTATGGGAAATTTATGGACTTATCGACTTTTAGAAATCGGTTTCCACGGTGGACTGATCACATTTCTTGCGTTTTTTTCCATAAAAAGGATGCAGAGGATGGACTTGTCGACTTTTAGCCCAAAACTAAGTGGACTTGTCGACTTCTTGCCCAACTTTTTTGCATTTTTCCCCAAAAAATGTCAAATTTGGGACATTGGCATATGGGCATGCGAGGTCAAAACATTTACGGAAAATGATGAAAAATGTGCGGAAGTAGCCCCAGATGACGTTTCTGGGCTTAACTCGAAATTTTCATATTATGGACTTGTCGACTTTTAGAATTGGACGCCTCAATTAGTGTGCTATACTTTCTCTCGCGGGAACAATGTTTGAGAGCAAAAATATTGTTCAGAAGTCAGATGGGATTAGGTACATTCCAATACAAAGCATACAAAGCGAAGCATGACTAAGATCTACTTCATATTGCACCATAAGTACATGGCTATCTAATACGGATGCACTACAGTGCGCAAACTGTGTCGTCGACTCGTCACCGCATCGTGGGACGGGTTGGCCGCCGTACTTTCCAGTTTGGTCGAGGCTGTTCAACGCACCTCTGGTCAGTTAAAAAATACCATTATCATTGTAAGTAAGTGCTAATTTTTGTCTGTACCGCAGGCCGGTCTATGCTCGCCTTCATGCACTTGATATCGCTGAAATCCGGCCGCCATCGCGACAGCGCCATGCTCGTCGCTGACGGCGTTTCTGCTGCTTTGGGTGGTCTGCAGCGACTGGCCAAGTTGTGCTACTACCTCAGTGAGTCTTGGCGCGACTGAGAGTATTTTTAATATCAAATTGTCTGCAGAATTGGAAAAATTCTGAAAAATAAATTTTTAAAATGGAAGTGAAAATAGCAATGTTGCGACTGAGAGTATTTTCAATATAAAATTGTCTGCAGAATTGGAAAAATTCTGAAAAATAAATTTTTAAAATGGAAGTGAAAATAGCAATGATCAAATTTCAATTATCAAAGATTGGCTAGTTAAAGCAATGAACTGACAATTAAACATGAAAAAAGTAACGGGCAATCACAAATGATGAGTTATTTACCCAGTGAATAATGTTTTTCAAATTTACAAAATTTTATTTAAGTAGGATTAAAATGAACCCTGCTCACGTGAGTTCACATTTTCAGAGCTACAATCCCGCAACGGGTGGATATTCGGCAAGCTGGTCGAGGTGGCTTGCCCACTGGAAGATCTCCGTCTACTGACCACCCCGCCATCAGCGGGCAAGCGCGGCTGGGTGCCCGTGGCCAGCGCTGCGGCCGGCGCCTGGCCTGTACGCGTTGTTGATGCCCTCAGCATTGAGATTCTGCTGCAAAATGCTATCGATGCCGGCTCGCATGCGCCAGAGTGCTGGCCGCCTATTATCAGGTGATTGCTGTGCACATTATTTTAGTTTTTCAGTGATCAACTAGGGATGGCCAGCGCTTTTTTCAAGCGCTTTTTAAAAAACGTCGCTTTTTTAAAAAAGCGCAAGTGTCCCAGCACTTTAAAAAAACGATTTAATGAAATAATGATTTAGAAGGTTAAAATGGGCAGAATGGTCCCGAAAATGTCTACCAGGGGGCAGTCCCAAGCCCTGTAAAGTGTAAAGTAAAGTGTCAAATGTAAAGTAAAGTGTCAAGTCAAATGTCAAATGTAAAGTCAAGTGTCAAGTCAAATGTCAAATGTAAAGTAAAGTGACAAATGTAAAGTCAAATGTAAAGTAAAGTGTCAATTGTGTATCCAAATCTTATTTGTCGTATCCAAATCTTATTTGTCGTATCCAAATCTTATGTTTTTGTATCCAAATCTTATGTCAAAAAAAAGATTTGGATACAAAAACGTAAGATTTGGATACGAAAAAAATACGATTTGGATACACAATTGACACTTTACTTTACATTTGACATTTGACTTGACACTTGACTTTACATTTGACACTTTACTTTACATTTGACATTTGACTTGACACTTGACTTTACATTTGACATTTGACTTGACACTTTACTTTACATTTGACACTTTACTTTACACTTTACAGGGCTTGGGATTGGCACCAGGGTGTACTGCTGAAAAGTGCAGTGTGTTTTGAGTATGAAATGGGCAAATTTAGAAACATCGGCCTTTTTTAAAAAAAAGTGCCGTTGAACAAAGCTATTTTTCATCCCTATTATCAACATTTTATCAAGGATCTAAGACAGAGCCTTTTGTAGGTGCTGCGAATATGTGTGGGAGCTGGAGCGCTTCTTGATGGGAACCGTGGCTGGCAGTGCCACATCGCGGCGTGCAAGCCTGAAACAGCGTTTTGCATCGTTCACTAGCCGCAAGAAATCGAATGACACACATTCTGCTAAGGATTTGGAGGAGCTCGTTGAACAGTAATTTCTCTAATTATTTACACTTTTGTGGAGTTGTAAATATTTATACATTAGTTGATGACCCATTTGGCAAAGAATTGTGTCCCGTTTAGCTTTGGCGCGAGAATGATTTTCAATGAAGATTTTCAGAAAGATTTTCAGTGTGTTGTTTTCGGAAAGATTTTCTGACAGATGTTCAGTCTCTTGTATTCACAGTTGCACTAAATATCGCCGTCTGAATGAGTATCTCCTCAAAAATCATCCAAAATCCACCCGCAGACAATATCCCACCGTCGAAGTCACCAGAAGTGGGGACGAGTTCAATCTTCTCAGTGTGAGCCAGTTAATCGAGCAGGCGGCCGCTGCCGGCCGACGCGTCACTGCCGACCGAGGGGACCACCTGCAGCCGGAACTTGCCTACAAGGTGCTGTGCTTGTTGGCTAACAAAGTTGATTGGTGTGTTTTGGGGGATTTTTTTAAGGTTTTATCAACCATATTTACTCGAATAATTCCACCACTTGAATAATCCCCCCCTCGAATAACCCCCCTGGTAGACGGGCGAGGAAAAAATAATTCCCCACTTGAATAACCCCCCCCCCCTTTATATTTCTCCCTCAAAAATGCCTGACGAAAAATATATTCCCCGGGGGAATTATTCGAGTAAATACGGTATCGTGAGAAGCATGGGTTCGTAAACTTTAAAAAATGTTGGTGAAAGTTATTGCAACGATTTGGCATGTTGAAAAGGACGGAATAGCCCTAGACACACTAGTTTTCACCGTGACATGTGTGAAAACTGAAATGGCGACATGGCGACATTCAGCCTACTCTTATTGTATGCTATATGTGTTTTAGTTTACAAATTTTTAATTTGTAACTTTTATTAAATTAAATTCAAATTTAATTTTAATTAAGTCATTCAACCGGGTTCATTTATTCGCATTTTAAAAAATTTCAGTTTTCACACGAAGTCACGGTGAAAACTAGTGTGTGTAGGCACAATGTATCAAGGAGTGTTACTGCGCAGGCTATTCGAATCGGTGGGCCGTCAGCTGAACATGGAATCACTTCTGCAGTTCATCGATTCCCTCGTGTCAGCCAGCCAAACGCGACTGCTGTATTCCTTAGCCGAGGGCAGCGGCCTTGTCGACCCCTGCACACTGCTGCGGCGGCTAAGCGCCCTGGGCATCCGCCTCGCGCAGTCCGGTCGTCCAACCGTACACAGCATGCGAGCCTGGGCGGTGATCTCCACGCATCTGGTCGAAGCCGCCTGCGCCCGAGCCACTGGCGCCACCAGCGGCGCGGCAGCAACTGCCGCAGTTCGGGCGCTGCACGATGTCGCCGCCGCCTTCCTGGTGCCAATCCCAGACCCTGTAAAATGTAAAATGTCATACAATGCGTCAAAAGACCTGTAAAATGTCCTGCAAGCCGCTTGCCATTTTGCACTGCATTTTACATGACTTTTGACACTTTGCATGACATTTGACATTTTACAGGGTCTGGGACTGCCCCCTGGGCACGCAGTCGTCCGAGCGGTCCGAGTTGATCGGCTTCCGGTTCAACGAGGCCTTGCTCGCCCCGCTGCAGCACGTTTTGTGTGTCGGCCAGTGCGACGCGGGCATCCAGGACCAAATCGTCACTATTATTGCCGAGTATGTGCAGAGCTACTCGGATCGCATTGGGACCGGGTGGCGGCCACTTTTTGGGGCACTCAAGGCCGTCCGTTTTGCGGGAGATGAGCTGTTTTTTGGTATGCAGACTTTTTCAATGTTTTTTTTCCTGCGTGTGGATAAAATCAGGGGTATCTTGAATTTTGACCCTCCGAGTGGTTGGATAGATAGCAAATCGCTCCTCCGGAGGGATAGATAGCTGAAAAATTTTCTGGGGGGGGGGGTTGTGGTGGTTCGATAAATAGGCTTTTTCGGGGCATAGAAGGAAGAAAAGGGAGAGAAATCGCTAAAAGTAGGTGTAAAATAGCTCAAAATGGGTATACAAGAGCATATAGTACTTAAAATAGGCAGTTAGACGCATGAACCAGTGATTTTGGAGGTGAAAATCTATATATAGGTGTGAAAAATAGCGATTTTGAGCGAAAATTGGGGTATAGTTTCTGAAAAATCGCTCCAGATAGGTAGATAGCTGAGCGATTTGGGGGGGTTTAGGGGGTAGTAGCCCAAAATTTTGCCTCCGGGATAGATAGATAGCTGAGCGGCCTCCGGGATAGATAGATAGCTGGGCGGTTTGGGGGGGGGGGGGTAACCCCCCCCAACCCCCCCCATTCGAGACCCCTGGATAAAATGCATTTTTCCACTATTGCTCAGATGCTAACGATGGCAGTGCAAAGGGAGAAGCCCATGGTGCGGCCGAGGTGCCGCATGCTCAGCTGCAGCAGGCTGTTATTGACGTGTTTACGGCATTTCTACTCACGGAAGACACTAATGTATTCTATTTGGCTGCCGTTGATTGCATACAATGCTTGTTGCATTACCTTCATGACTGTTTGTTCCTTTTGGGTGTATATATTATTTTGTCAGATTTTGTTTTAAAAATTCAGATTTTTTAGAAATATCTTACAATCATTTCGTATTTTACAAAAAATCCCGAAATTTTCAGTTTACTTTGTTCTCAATCATTTCATTGCATTCTAAACCATGGGCAGTCCCGAGCCCTGTAGAGTGTAAAGTCATGTGTAAAATCTCATGTAAAACGTCAATGAAAACAAAAAAGAAAAGGTTATATTACTGAAATTCTGACACTGCATGGCAATTGACAAATTTATGATATTTTACATGACATTTGACACTTGGACTTGACTTTGCACTTTACAGGGTTCGTGACTGGCACCCGAAGGAGCTTAAGGAGCCCGGGGAGCAATAACCTTTTCTCCAGCTTCCTTTGACAGGGCGTTGGGATCATTCAGGGTAGAATTAATCTCAGAAATACAGTACATGTGCTGATGGGGTTCAAACGGGATTGACTTTTCGGGATCGGGATTTGGGACCGCAAAATCTTGGTGTTCGGGGTGCGCGCTCGGGTTCTCGTTTGAACCATATGTGCTGATAGGTTATGCATTTTATAATCCCACTTGACCACTCTTAATCCACCCTCACAGATGCACCAACGCTCAGTGACAACGGTGAAGATGTTTGCGACAGCGAGCTATACGTGCTGCGGCCCGCATTGCAGATGTTGCGGCGGGTGCACGAGATGCTCGCTGGGCTGTATGAAAGTGAACACGATGCCAATGCACCACACCTGATTAGGAGGTACATTTTTTTGTTGCGTTTTGCACTGATATTGTAATATTGGCACTGTTATTGTAATATTGTTCATTTTATAGTATTTTATAGTAGCATTTATCAGCCCTGGAAATTATCGTGACAAAACAGTATCTCCAGTAACTGTAGATATTGCACATGTGGTTCTAGCTGGATGCGTGTTAATGATATTGAACGCATGTGGTTTTCATATTAGAAAATCTTTGCTGTTATAACGGTTTACGGCTAAAATATGTAAATAAGTTAACGGTTTTGTTAACTTATTTACAATAATATTTTTTTTTCACACAAGTGCTTTAATTATCATTGGCACGCTTCCAACGTGAAGCGTAAATAACTGCTCGTGCAGAGTGTCATGTCACTGAAGTATACATATGTATCTCCACACGAAATCTGCACAGATTATATCTGCGCGAAGCGGCGGTGCAGTGCGTATCTCGCTCGATCGCTGGCGCTCACCTCCAGCCCGGCGTGTGCTCGCTGTCGGCCAGCTTGTCGCTGGATGCGGGCTCGTTCTTCGCCTGCGCCCACTACGGCGTCGACCCCGCCTGGCTGGACGGGTGCGATGAACTGGACGAGCCGCTGCAACCGCCTTGGGTAGCCGACCGCCGCTTGGGCCGCAGCGGCACCGCCCCGGTGGTCGAGCTGTGGCTCACGCTGCTCGAGGGCGTCACCGGCGCCGTGGCAACATGCCAGCGGAGCATGCAACCGTTGGTGTTGCACGCGCTGTGCGACATGTGCGAGTCGCTGCCCAAAGCGCCAGGTGATTATGACACCTGGGGGAAGTCCCAAGCCCTGTAAAGTGTAAAGTTAAGTGTCAAATGTAAAGTAGAGTGTCAATTGTGTATCCAAATTTTTTTATTTACCTTTTTCGACAAGATTTGGATACAAAAACATAAGATTTGGATACGAAAAATAAGACTTGGATACACAATTGACACTTTACTTTACATTTGACATTTGATGTTGCATTTGACTTTACATTTGACACTTTACTTCACACTTTACATGGCTTGGGATTGCCACCTGGGGACAGTCTCAGACCCTGTAGAATGTCAAATGTCTTGCAAAGTGTCAAAAGTCGTGTAAAATGCCCTGCAAAATGGCGACCGAGTCGGGACACTTTACATGACTTTTGACACGTTGCATGACATTTATCATTTTACAGGGACTGGGACTGGCTCCTGCTGCTATGTTGGTTATTTATAATATCTATAGTTTGTCACTGACTTATTTAGGCATCGATTTTGGCGCGTACTGCGTGGCCCATTACGTTCTTCCAATGCTGCAAGCGTGGCTGCGACGCGAGGCGCGTTTTTCATCAGCGTGGCGGGAGAATCGTCCGTCTGTTCGGAATTTCAAACAAGCTATTGGCATGGCTAGCGAACTCATTGTCAACTACGTGTCTATGGCACCGGGTGAGTGACACTAAAATCTATCTTTTACCTGTGACTCATGAATGTGCCCACTATATGCAGCTTTTTTCGTAAAAGTTCGAGGGGTTTACTTTTGCCACGTCTTTCAGCTAAGGATTCTTGGGACATATTCAAGTGGTAGTAGTTGTTTTCATTAGAATTTTTCCAAATGTCTTTTTACTATCCAAATACCTATTATGTTTATATTATAAGAACAAGTAAATAGCGTGTTTCTTATTTAGCCATTTCAGGGTTCCACCGAAATAAACCAATTGTGGCCGTGTACACTGAAACTAATGTCTGTTCACCGTATTACCTCGAATTAACCCCCCTTGAAATACCCCCACCCAAATTGAGTGTAAAGGGAATGTACACGACAAATGCCGCTGTTTGTGATCTGTATGACGCAGGACACACGTTGATACCAATGACTGTGACGTTAGGGTGCGGTTTATGCGTATATACAGTTATATACGTCTATAAACACATATACATCTGTGTAATTGTTTGATTTTTCTACGTCTGAGTATGTGGAATTTCACAAAATTTCTGGCGAAATAATAGACCCCTCTCGAATTATCCCCCCCTGAAAATTTGCTCGCGGAATAATTAACCCCTGGGGGTATTTCGAGGTAATACGGTATGTTCATACACCACAGATGACTGTTACTAGATAATAAAATGTCCATCAGATAGTGAAAACAATGAAAGTGATGTTCAAACCAGGGGTTTTTGTAGATCTGTAGACCATAAAATGCTGAAAAATGTCAACCGCACACAACGAGGGCCTTACACAGGAAATCCCGGTATAAGGCGAGCTTTGGCCGACTGTCTGTGTCTGCTGGTCGAGTGCGCCGCCCAGCCGTCCGAATTTGTTGCCAGACTAGGTTGTTCCTGTCTGCGACATGTGATCGCTTCGTTGGGTGACCACTTCGATGAGGATCATTGGATGGTCGTTTGCAAGATCCTTTGGCGAGCCAGGTGTGATTGTGGATTTGTTAAATGGATTATGAACTGAATTTTGACTGTTAGGGCTCAGACGGAATTGAATTTTCGGGATTGGGATCGGGATTCTGGACAATTATTATTCATGGTTTTTCTTTAGTTTTTCACAAAAAAGGTATACAGGCACACTTGGATGCCAGATAAGTGGCACAAGTGCAAAAAGTCAAGTCATTTTTTCAACTATATTTTCCACCAATGCATTCACTCACCCACCCAGCGAGGTGACCCTGTACCCGTTGCGACTGCTCATGACGCACTACGGCATCGACGCGGACGACGTGTACGGCGACGGCGGCGGCGTGCAGGTGGCCCTGCGCAAGGACTCCTCCCCCAACGAGGCAGCCCGCGTGCGCGCCATCGCGCAGCAGGTCTTCCTCCTCGAGCAGCAGCGCGACCAGGAGTGTGCTGATGAGCAGCAGGATCTGTTGAGTCAGAGCGATCGATCTGTGATATTGCTGCTGCGGCCGAACGACCCGGCGCACAGGCTGTGCGACAACGCTGATCTGCATGTTGTGAGGTGAGTGACACTTTTTGAATTTTCGGAATCAATTCTCGAACTTTTTGCAATACTTTTCGAATTTTCCTGACTTAATTATTGCATTCTCGAATTTTTCTGCTAATTTATGAATACACCTTTGTTCATTTTATGCACATTTTAAACCAAAAATACTGACATATTTCGAAAATTTGAATACGCTTTCGAATTTTTATTAAAATTTGTTCAAGTGGTGAAATAAAAATTCGAAAAGATCAAAAAATTGTTTGCCATCGTTATCGGTAACTGCGCCTCTTACTGTACTTGTCACCAGGGGTTTTGTAGGTTTGGGTTCCCGCGGGGGTTGATATAGATAATTAGTAAAGTAGAATTTGCCAAAAATTTCGCCTCCGGGATAGATACATAGCTGGCGGATTTCGAGGGGGGTGGGTTAACCCCCTCCTCCCAACCCCTACCACTACCTAAACCCCTGCTTGTCACTTTCTCGATTTTATTACCTGATGTGACAATTAAAAATATGCAGAACCAAACTGACCAAATGTCCAACATTTCACTCGTTCAACTCACAGACTGCCATTCCGAACTGTAGCAGTGTCACTGCTGGCACACCATTTATTGCTGCGCACTATAGCCGGTATCATGTTGGAAAGGAGCCAACTAGCTGCGGGGTCACTGCGCGGCCTGTGCGACGCCCCTTCTTCACCAAGCAGAAAGGAATGTTTTCACAAGGATGAACGACAAGTTAAGCCTGGTGTGTTGCAAGTTGCTGCTATACACCAGTGACTGGACACTGCGCGCGGCAGTAATTTATATCTCATGTGCCAATGATAATTAAAGCATGCGATTTTTGAAAAGATGAAAAAATACATAAACTTGAAACGTTATAATGGCAATGATTGTTTTATATTTTTGTGAAAATCGCACGCGCTTAATAATATAATTGGCTGGCATATGCTTCCCGTGTAAACCACGCGTGCACGGTGGAAAGAGACTGGAGTATATCGCAAAATGAAATTTATCAACTGTTTTATCAATACCTTAAACGAAAATTTTCGACTACCTACTTCGCAGGATACATGTCGGTCTGGAACAAGTCTCATCTGTGCGTCCTGCTGCTGTGCCTCGACGCCTCATTTCAAGTTGCATACGATTTCGACCGGCGACCGGGGCTCAAGGTGCTCATACAGCGAGTTTTCAATTCGGGAGTACGCGCCAACATGTGCAAGCAAGCAGCGACCGCGTGGAACATCAAAATGATAGCGATGTTTGAGATGATCTCTGACAACTTGCCTAATTCTAGCACTGTTAGGGAGCTGTGTGTTGATCAGGTGAGGTACGAATGCATGTAGACACGTTCACATGCTTCGCCATGCTACCGTATTTCTTCTAATAGAAGGGCGGGTCTCCAATAGAAGGGCGTCTCCAATAGAAGGTACACTTTTTCGACTTAATTTGACCCACGAAATAAATAGAAGGACAGTCTCCAATAGAAGGTACACAAAGTGCTGGAATTGTGCCAAATGCATGAAAAAAATTAAAAATATCAGCAGACACTGTACTTTTGTGGCTTTTGTCCATTGATGTGGTGCTATTTTAACATCCAATGTTGAATGTACTCTATCAATTTTGAATAAATCATCAATCTTGAATAAATCATCATTCTATGAATTGTCTCTGATGTAACACTTTGAAAAACCTTGGCAGACCATGAAAAAAATTCGCCAAAAAATGGCGAAAAAAATAGAAGGGCAGTCTCCAATAGGAGGGCGGGTAAAAAAGTTGACGAAAAAATAGAAGGGCGCCCTTCTATTAGATGAAATACGCTTTGCGACATTAGTGTTACCTACCCGATTTGTTGTGTGGCTGCATTACACCTTTCTCCCTTTACTGCCCCAGAAATCCTGGCAGCCGAGCGAAGGTTGGCAGGGAGGCGAAGTGTGGCTGCGCGACCTGCTGCGCCTGGTGGTCTACTGCGAGCGCCGGATTTGCCGCGAGCTGTGCCGCGCCGACGCGGCCACCGATCGAATTGGCGCGTGCGTCGCTCACGTGCGCGACCAGTTGCAGCCGCAGGGCGCGCCGTTCGTGCTGCTGCCCGCCTCGCCAGATGAGGTGCTGCCGATTAAAGAGAGCGTGGAACGGCCGGGCACTCCGTCGCCGTGCGGCGAGCATTCTTCTAATGAAGGTATTGATTCGGTGGGAATTTTTATTTCACTCGGCTGTACTACCGGCAACGTGATGCCACATAAAATTGGGGCGCGTGAGCATAAAATAGATACTGAATGGAATGTTTTTGAAATTTGAGGATTTATCTACGAAAGATCAAATTGGGTGACAACTGCCAATGTTAATTTGCGAAAATATTGCAAAATACCTTGAAATTTTTTGCTGCTGTTTAAAAATACTGTTTCGATGCTTCGTCGTTTATGCGTTTTTTACTCTTTTGTATTTTTTTAAACAAACTTTTATTTCGATTTAAAGCATTGAACTGCGCCGATGTGGATCAGCAAAGCGAACCCGCCGATCAGAGTGAACCAGAGGAGACTGTTTACAATATTGTGATGAATGATCAGATCGGCAGTGTGCTCTCAGGTCAGATATTCGTATTTAGCATTGAAAAAAATCTTCAATTTTTTGAAAATATAATTCAATATAATTGAATTAAATCTCTCAAGAATAAAATATAATTAAACCTCTCTCTAAAAACCTGGAAAAAATATAAATAAATATAAATATCAGAATTTTAGAGATTTTCTGATATTTTTAAAAATCTCAGAAAATCTCTCAAAAAGAAAATATAATTAAATCTCTCTGGAAAATCGTGGAAAAAATATAAATATCAGAAAATCTTATATTTTCTGAGATTTTCTGACATTTTTTAAATATAAATCTCGCAGAGATTTTTACAATGCTAACCGTATTTGCTTGAATAGTTTCCCTGCAGAATTTTCTTGTCAGACTTTGGGGGTATTCAAGGAGGATTATTATTTTGTTCAAATATTCAAGCATGTTTCTATTTATCTCATTTCTTGAAATATGCTTTATTAACAACATATTATGCCATTTTTGTTCAAATTTGAGAAGAAAAAAATTCATATGCCAAAAGGGGGAATTATTAGGGGGATAATTTATCTTCACTCTAACGGGGAATTTTTCAAGGGGAACTATTCGAGCAAATACTGTAAGCACATTGTTCATACGTAGCCCATCATGCGACATCTAAACAAGTGCAAAAAGAGCTGGAAATAGCCTTTAAAGCACATGAACTAATGATTTTGAAAATGGGCAAAACGACACGAAAAAAGTGATTTTGGGTGAAAATTGGGGCTAATTTGCCAGATAAATAAGTGATAAACCTCCGGGGTAGTTAGATAGCTGGCCGAGTTGGGGGTTTCAGCCCACAAAGTTATCTAAAAAATCAGCTTACAAAAATCTCTTGCCATCCCTATATTTGTACCTTTTCAATCGTTAAACAGACTTGTAGTTTATTCAACGCCAATTTCTGTCCACCTTGCAGATTATGAACGCGGCAAGAAGTCAGCCACGATGCCCAATGCACCTACATGTAACGGGGGATCTGACACAGCTAATGATCAGCAGAACAGGCCAAACCCATTCGATTCGCGGGGGGAAAGCACTTCGGAGCCGCGTGATGCCGATGAAGAACTGAAAGAAAAATATGAACAGCTCCAACTGGCTCTCAAGGTCGTCTTTACATTTGCGGTGGCGATTGTGCACAACGTTCCCGTGGACGCTCAGTGCACGAATCAAAACTTTTATGTCTGGTATTGAGATGGGAAAAACACTTTTTTGCAACAAACATGGCGTTGAAGAACTCTGGCCATCCCTAGTCCAGAATTATTTTTGTATACTCGGCGGACCGCAAAGTATGCGCAGAATCCTACCATAATTTCATG
This sequence comes from Sphaerolaimus hirsutus, assembly GCA_964036195.1. Lineage (NCBI taxonomy): Eukaryota > Metazoa > Nematoda > Chromadorea > Monhysterida > Sphaerolaimidae > Sphaerolaimus > Sphaerolaimus hirsutus. The sequence continues at coordinate 14,313,255 of OZ038458.1, forward strand.
AATAAAATTTTGTGATAAATTTCGTAATTAAATATTCCATGGTAAAAACGAAATATAATGATGAAAAAACTGTATAATTTTTGCTTCATTATTCAGATGGGTTATGGTAGGTTTTCATACTAAGTATGATGTCTGCCGAGTATAATAATGGAGCAGGGACGTAGCCAGGATTTTTGAGCGGGGGGCGGATTGTATACGGAGCCCGGCGAACGGGGGGGGGGGGCGGCGCCCCCCGGCGAGAACTCGGTGCGCATCTAGACCCGGTGATAGGGGAGCTAGGAACATATCCAGAATTTTTGAGCTGGGGGCTATTTGTTTATTGAGCCCGGTCAACGGGGGGGGGCGGCTCAGCCCCGCCCTCAAATTTTACCTACATGGTGACGTATGGCGTCATAGCGCTGGCGCCATTGGCATTGGCGCCAATAATCGCTAATATGTATATTAATATACATAAATATCGAATGACAGACACGCCATTCGGTGTATTTGGTAGAGAATTGACTGTACGAGGACCGATTTATTCAATAAATCTCAGTGTGGGAAATTTGGCTTGCGGCTGGCTTGGAAAAATGCGGGGAATTTGGCTTGCATGTGCACCGGGTTTAGATGCGCACAGGCACAGACCCGCCCCCCCCTAAAATTTTGCCCCTGTAGTGAGGGAATGGCGCTGGCGCCATTCGTAGGCGCCACGCCATGGCGTCACTGGTGTTTGCGTTGGCGCCAAACCCGCTGTATACTCTGTATTTTTCGGTCCGGGAAGGGGGGGGGCGGCCGCCCCCCCCGCCCCCCTGGCTACGTGCTTGTAAAGGAGAATTTATATATTCCCTAGGGCTTGAAACTTACCGTATTACCTCGAAATACCCCCAGGGGGTTTATTATTTCGCCAGCAAAATTTGAGGGGGGTAATTCGAGGGGGTCTATTATTTCGCCAGAAATGTTTGGAAATTTCCCATACGCAGACGTATAAAAATTAAACAATTACATAGATGTACATGTGTTTATAGTCATATACGACTGTATATACACATAAACCCTTCCCTAACGTCACTCAATCATCGGTTTTAACGCGTGTTCTGCATTTTTACAGATCACAAACTGTGGTTTGTCATGTACGTTCTCGTTACATTCGATTTTGGGGGGGGGTATTTCGAATGGGTTATTATTTCCTCAGCCAAATTTTAGGGGGGGGGGGTAATTTGAGGGGGGGTAATTCGATGTATAACTATCATTATCGCAGGACGCCGACGCCCGACTCGCCGTGTACGCGGACATGACCGTGCTGCTGTTGCAGCAGATGGTCCAGTGCGACAACGCGGCCACGCGCAACAGCATGCTCGCCATGTTCTACGAGTGCGTCACGTCGCTGGCCGCCGGTTCTGGACATCTTACCATACGCCGCTTTGTGGCCGACTTTCTCATTATGTTGGATCATAAGTTCAAGCTGACATGTGCAGATTGATCAGTGATGATGAAACTACCTAAATAGGATGTTCCTTTTTGTGATAAAATTTCGGGCCAACTTTTCCAGATTTGTTTTTTCGTGTCGCTTTCACCTTTCCACCCTGACGTCCGCGTTTTTTGTGACACGTTCTTCCAGTTTTCAGTTTGCTGCTGGTGGCTGTTGAATCTTTGTTTTGTCATTCTGCATCTTTTGTTCATCTTTGCATATGAACAGAGTTTTCTTGTAGATGTCCACATTTCCTTTCAGAATTCGTGGCAAATTTTGACAGTTGACGCTGGGAAGGGGTTGTCGCGTACCGGTCGGTTTGGTTGTGATTTTTGCGGTGTCAGTTTGGCATTGATTCCTGCGGGTTTCCTGAGGGCCCCAATCGGGTGTCGTGCTTGAGTTTAACGGTTGGGCCAGGCGTATTTCGCACATAAACCCGTTTCGCACACGGATGAAACCCGTGAGCGCACATAGGCCCATTTTGCACATAGGCCAGTTTCGCACTTACACCTGTTTCGCACATAACTGATGCTATGTCGTACTTGTGACCGGGCACCCCAACATCCCCCCCGCAGCACAACGAGTTCTCAAGGCTCAAATGAGTTTTCAACAGATTTATCACTTTTTACAAGTGAAAATGTGAAAAGTAAAGTGACTAGTCTTTGACTTTTTACTTTTTCACCTGAAAAAATGTTGAACATCATTTGAGCCTTGAGAACTCGTTGTGCTGCGGGGGGGGGGGGGTAATGTTGGGGTGCTAGATATAAATTAGATATAAATTGATGCTATGGCCCGGGCATTATTCGAGTAAATATGGTCTGGTTCAATGGCCATATTCCAGGTCTGACCTGGCCAATGTTTGCATGGGTGACACTATTTAAAAAATTCTCAGGTGAGTCGCAGGCGCCTTGAATTTTCATTTTCGCTTAAACATGAAGCCATATGTTTGAAAAGCAGTTTTGACCAAACGCTTCTCAAACTGTCCACCGACTGCCAGTGGCAGAACCCCTCAAAATGCTTAGTTGTTAAATGTATTCAATACGTACCGTATTACCTCCAATTAACCCCCCCTCGAAATAACCCCCCCCCCCTAAAATTTGGCTGAGGAAATAATAAACCCCCCTCGAAATGCCCCCCCTATAATTGAATGTAAAGAAAATGTACACTCGAAATGCCCCCCCCCCCTATAATTGAATGTTATGAGAATGTACATGACAAATACCACAGTTTGTGATCTGTACAATGCAGAACACACACCCTTCCCTAACGTCACTCAATCATCGGTTTTAACATATGTATATACAGTCATGACTATAAACACATGTACATTTATGCAAGTGTTTGATTTTTATACGTCTGAGTATGGGGAATTTCCAAAAATTTCTGGCGAAATAATAGACCCCCCTTGAATTAACCGCCCCCCCCCCTCGAAATACCCCCCTAAAATTTTGCTGGCGAAATAATAAACCCTCTGGGGGTATTTCGAGGTAATACGGTATACTTGAACGTATTTACGCAATCCCACGTTTCCTCCCGAAAAAAATACCGGTATTCACGTACTCGCGTACTTTTTGAAAGTACGCGAGTTCAGAAAACGTAATTGAGAAAATTTTCGGGGTGCATAAAAAAACACTCAAAAATTTTGCACCTGTTAAAATCCTTTTGTGATGTTTTGGCCGATGTTTTCCGTGTTTATTTTGCCTACATGATGGCTAAAGACAAAGGTGTCTTTAGCCAAGTCAAATCCTTCCCAATTTCAATGCGATTATTTATGCCGTATATACTTGAATAATTCCCCCTCGATAGTTCCCCACTCAAGAAAAGTCTGACGAATGATACGGTATTTTCTTTTTGAGAGACTAGGGGGGTGGGGGGGGGGTTTAAAAAAAATCGCAGTTATGTTTAGTTATATTTTTCCAGGTTTTCCAATATACCAAGATTTAAAATTTTTCGGAGTATTATATATAATTATTACATATAAACATTTCATTTATTTTTTATTCGCCGTGATCAAAAGTGGTACACTAGCATGTCTTTTAGTGAAAAAAATATAGATACTATCGTACCCATACGCCGTACAAAACAAACTGACATTCAAGGCGATGCCATTCTTAGGGTGCAAATGCGCGTAAAATTAATAAATGAATAGCCAAATGATTATTTGAAGGCTTGATAATTGATAGAACTAAGAAATCAGAAATCTAATTCTAAATTTTGAAGAAATGAGAAGAAGGCAATACACCTACCGTATTTCTTCTAATAGAACGGCATACCTCCAATAGAACGGCACTTCCAATAGAACGGCAGGTAGATATTACGTTGGAAGAGTGCCAGAAAACGTACACACACAAAATGGATCGGGAGAACGTTCAAAGCATTCAAGTATTGATATTAAAATACAAATTGATGCTCTGATTTTAAAATGTGTCATAAATGTCATAAGAACACTGATGCTCTGATTTTAAAATGTGTCATTAATGTCATAAAAATAGAACTGTTCAAATGGAAATGTGTGGAAAAAAGATAAAAAAAATAGAGCAGCAGCCTCCAATAGAACGGCACCTCCAATTGAACGGCAGCTAAAATTGTTGATGAAATAAATAGAACGGCGCTCTTCTATTAGAAGAAATACGGTATATGAGTTCTATCTGTGACTATACGCAAGTTTCAAGCCTCTCGTCTGCAGGTACATACAATACAGGCATTGACATGGGTTGGAAAGCAACCTCATTAAGATCTATAAATCTCCAATCATGAAAGATACTCGCTAATCCAATGCGACGGGTTGACAGCGCAATCGCAGCAGGTGCGCACGAGCAGCTCGACGGGCCTCCACTGCTGGCAGTCGGGCTTGCCCGCGTTGCGCAGCACCGTCATGGACAGGAAGCGCTGCCTGCACTGGCCCACGCCTGTGACCAGTTGGGGCGAGTAAAGGGGTGAGTAAAGGGTGGGTGATGTTGTTTTAGACAATGTATGTTTTTACAAAGGCGCCTGATAGGGCGATGTGTCTTCACATTCCAAAACCATTGGATGGAGTAGCAAGGTCAACTGGGCAAACGTGGAGATACTCTTCAATATAAGGCTATAGTGCTATATTTACTAGAATGTGGAAAAATTTGTCATGGCGTTTGATATTATATGACATTCTACTGGGCTTGGGAGTGAGTGACACATTGTTTTGACATGAAGAAAGCGCTGAAACTTTCAATTAATTTATTATTATTCTTTAATTAAGATATTTTCTAGTTTCAAAGTAGCTACCTATTTCCACGTGGTCACCGTATTTCTTCTAATAGAACGGCCTACCCCCAATAGAACGGCAAGTAAAAAAAGCTGACAAAAAAATAGAACGCGCTCTTCTATTAGAAGAAATACGGTAATAGTTTTCATCAAAAGCTGAATGTATCGGACTTCATCAGAAAAAATGCCTGAAAAAACAGCTGCCAGCGTAGTGTGTAATATGAACCGAAAAACCAACCATTCGTACACTGCTCCTGTTTGCATACAACCTCATTGATTACTCTGGGAAAATAATCATCTGGCAGCTGCCTGACTGCTCTACATGAGCCGCAGAGCCGGAGTTCACCAGCTACTACCCCCGCCTTGGTACAATGCAGCATGAAGGTTTCACCTGGATCGGATCGAAAATTGCTTGCATTTTTCGATTCCAAATGGTTGTCTTCACTGTTCAAAAATAAAATGCGCTGTCCGACTACCCAAGCTAGGCCCAGATTTAATTAGGAAAGCAGGCGCGCCAAGGCAAACGCAAATGAATTTGTATTTAAATATAATGATCTATTTCTATACGAATTTGATGGACTCCATCGATAAAATTGAAGGAAAAAAACGATTCATCACAATGTTTTACATGTCATCGCGAAATCGTCTTTTGTAAAAAAATCGTTCAAAACCAATAAATTTGGCCAATTGCCATGGAATGCCTGCCTTCCTAAATTAATCTGGGGCCTGGTATGACCGAGTTGCCGAATCAAAAGAGCTTTCTCACCGGGAATGTTTTCCAAACTTCTCTTTTTTCTTGGGACCATATCATTCATATCAAATAATCCGGCTGCAAAATTGTCATCTGACCCATGGTTTGTGCGATAAAAAGGCTCGGTGGCACTTTGGTCCATGTTGAGTGCAGCTTGCAGCGGCGGCTTGCTATAGGGTTTCTGCACACACCAAACGCAGAAATCTCTGGCAATAACCTGCGGAATTTGTTTTGTTTGTCGAATTTTTGTTCGAATTGAACAATAAAATTTTTCATATGCCTACAGTGGGGAATTATTCGAGGGGATTGTTCTTTCCTCAATTGTTAACTGGGGGAATTATTCGGTGGGGGATTGTTTTTTCCTCACTTGTCTAACAGGGTGGAATTATTCCAGGGAAGTTGTTTTTTCCTCAATTCTCTAACAGGGGGAATTATTTACGCAAACACGGTAAATTGCAATCCAAACTCACAGGCGCGGCGGCAATGGGGGGTTCGATATCTCGACTTGGTGGATCGGGTTCGTCAACCAGCGGTGGTGGATCCTTGTTCCAAATGCTCCACAGCAGTCTGATTTCGCGTTCTCGTTGTCGGCACTCATTGTCGCATTGATATTCTTCGGCGGGCTGTATACAGCAGAGTTGTTAAAATACCGGTATTTTTGGAAAGCATAAGCGTAAGCGTAAATACACTTTCCAAATGTTGAGTATGGATACTGTAAGCGTAAGGTAATTTTAAAATACCCAGGAAAGCGTAAAAAAAGCGTAAGCATAAGGTATTTTTAAAATACCTAGGAAAGCGTAAAAAAGCGTAAGCGTAAAATTTTTTTTAGAAAGTGCTCTTGCTGTGGAGCATAGGAAAACACACTTGTCTAGGGACAGGGAGATTGGGGGTTACCCACAAAATGCTCCAGCTATCTATTTATCCCAGAGGTTGCTCAGCTATCGGTCCTGAGGCGCAACGATCTATCGATCTCCAACTCCCCAAAAATGTTTCAGCCATTTGGGTATCCTACATTCGGCTCTATCGAATTTGCTTTCGTTGCCAATTTCTGGCATAAGTACAAGCTGAGCAGCATGTGTTTACCTAGTGTAACTAGCATCGCCATACTATAAAGCGGCTGAAAATATAGTGTACAAACCAATTAGTATTTTACCCACTGAAATTTTTGTCCAAAATGCATCGGAATTTGCTGCACACCAATTCAGCGACTTTTCCAATCTTACACGTTCTCTTTCACTTTATATTTTGTAATTTTACACTTTCTCAAAATGGTGTAAAACTGGTCCGTTTGAAATTTTTTTACGCTTTTAGTACCCGGGTAAAATAAAATCTCTGAAAAAAAACTGAAATATCATTGAAATATTTTTTATATTTTCTTCTCATAAAATGAATAAATATAATAAATCTCTCTGGGATTTTTTTATATTGTCAAATAATTTCTCACAATATTTCTGTTTCAATTTTAACAAAACTAATTCTTTCGAGGTGTTTTAGCGCTACTAAATCACAGTGTGCAACTTTCCCCATAACCTACCTTATTATACCGTTTCGACCGCGACAAATCGGGAAAGTTCCTCGCGGCCTCCGCGAGCGAGGCTGCGGCCATCTCCTGGTCCACGGGCATCATTTTGCGCAGCTGGGTCACGTCGTAGACGCGGCAGGCGCTCGTCACCGCCGCGGTGCTCGTGCTCGGCGTGCTGTCGGTCACGTCGTCCACCAGCTTGTAGTGGACGCGGATCGGCTGCGGTCGCCGCGCCGGCCACGACTGCCACTGCCACAAGGTTGGCTGCGCCTCGCTGCCGGGCACTGCTGAGTTAGGGGTGATGATTTGTAGGCAAATCCGACAGCTATCTATCCCGGAGGCCGCTCAGCTATCTATCTATCCCGAGACAAAAATTTTTGGCTACTACCCCCTGAACCCCCCCCCCCCCTCAATGGCTTAGCTAACTACCTATCTGGAGCGATTTTTGAGAAAATTTTGGCTCAATTTTCGCTCAAAATCGTTAATTTTCATACCATTTTATAGTTTTGTAACTTTCAAAATCGCGGCTTTCGCCTGTACACATGTTTATATACCCATTTTTAGCCATTTTTAGCTACTTTTAACCTGTTGTTAACGATTTTTCCCCTTTCTGCCTTCTATGCACTGAAAAAGCCTATATATTTTGCCCCCGCGAGCCCCCCCCCAGAAAAAAATTTAAGCAATCTATCTAGGGCTCGAACTCGACTCGACTCGACTCGACTCGACTCGTGACTCGAGGGTAAAATGGGGTGCCGACTCGACTCGACTGACTCGACCGGAAAAAAATGGCCCAGACTCGAGACTCGACGTTTTTGCCCGACTCGACTCGAAAATTCAGTAAATTTCGAGTCGGGGTTTCCCATTGAATCATATCAAAAATATAAATTTTAATATGACTTTTAAACATAATTTGCAAAAATTTTGCACGCAAGCGCGCAATTGCCACTCAGGATGTCTTCTCTGGATACCTCCCATATAGGCAAACCTATGTCAATACCCTCAATTTTCTGCCTGTTGCTGTGTATCGTATGAGTATTTAGCTACAAATACAGCAGTTTTTGGCGCTAGTGCCAACGCCAATGGCGCCATGGCGTGGCGCCTACAAATGGCGCCATGGCGTGGTGCCTACAAATGGCGCCATGGTGTGGCGCCTACAAATGGCGCCAGCGCCTAGCGCTATTTCTTTAGTCTGTGAGGGAAATTTTTAGGGGGGGGGGTTGAGCCCCCCCCCCCCCATTCGCGGGGCTCCGTAAACAAACAGCCCCCCGCTCCAAAATCCTGGATACGTCCCTGAGTATCTGAAATTTCTGCAAGTATCATGTGAAAAAGTAACGCATCCGACTCGACTCGAGACTCGAGATTTTTGCCTGACTCGACTTGACTTTTCACTGTCTCGCCCGACTCGACTCGCCGACTCGACCGGAAAAATTTTGGGGTTGAGACTCGAACTCGAGTTTGAAAAAAATCGAGTTTCGAGCCCTAAATCTATCCCTCCGGAGGAGCGATTTGTAATCTATCCAGCCCCCGCGAAGGTCCAAATCTTGGAGACCCCTGCTCACCTGTGAGATTTATCAACATGACCATTACGCTGGCGATTCTATCGATTAGCATGTTCACACAGCTCCCATTGAGAGTTTTCTGTTATTGGCAAGAATATCATTTGCAGGCTAAGTAATCGCATGACGCTGAGAAGTTAGGTAGTTTACATTTCTTTTCTGAAACAGGATCGATTCGCGTGTGTGCTGAGTACTGCAGTTTCGCTGTGATTTCGCTTTAGGTAAGTGGGAACAATTATTGCTCTAGTGACAGTGATTTTTTCGGTCCACTCACCTGTCACTGTCACCAGTGCAATATCGCGTGGAAAATATTGATGTTGCACATGCGGAAAATGCCCAAATTAGAATATTATCACATTTCTTAGAAATCCCCAGCTTTTTAGAAAATATACATTTACTGAGGAAATCTCTCAACTAAAAAAATCACAAAAAATCAAACAGTACAATATCTTATAACACCAAAACTTGTCTGCTGGAACAAGATGTTGAGTTCACACTGGATAGTGGATTTGTTCTGTAGTTTTGAAAATGAGCCAAATCATCTTCGTCAGTCAGATAGTATATCTGCTCCTACTGCAGAAATGGACACTTTCAGGGGAAGTTATTTTGTTATTGTTAAACCTTACTGAGTTTCCACCAAGTGTGCCCCAGTGGTCTTCAGCCAGATGAGTCTAACCTTTCACTATGGGTATAACTTTCTACTTTGCTTATATTGTAGTTACAAGGAGATAGTGTAAACAAATAATGTGACAGCAGAACTAGTTCAAGCTTTAGAATATTGTCTCTGTGTGCAAGATATGCCTGGGCAGATAGAATGGACTTCAGAAATGCACAAGGGTTCTCAGAAATGATAAAACTGATTGCGCTCGCCAGCCAAAAGTTTGGCAAATGATTGTTGGTTTATGTACTTTGAGTGGGATGGTATTTTTTGCCTTATTCAATTCCACACCTTCTTGGAAAAGTAGGTGTAGATGAGAAACAAGATTATTCCTAGGAATAATGTGGAAATACAAGTTAGAATATACTTATAGCCTGTTTTTACTTCACAACACATCTGTTAGAGGAAAGCTAATAAATAGCCACACTTGAGTCGAATTTGGGACTTATTTCAGTTTCAGGAGTTTATTGTACTCAGAAAACAAGCAGTACAATAAATTAACAAAAATCTATAAAAGAAAACAACAAGAACTTTCAGAAAAAGAAGAAGAAATAAATGAATGAAACACTAACTGATATTGGGTATACCAATGGGTTACAGGGTTTTCCCTCAATTGCTTAGAGCAAGAGGATATTGACCTTTGGAAGACAGCCAAATAGGACAGTCCCCAGTTGGTGAATTAACTGGGGATGAAATAGGGTTCTTCTGGAACAGGGACTGTATAAACAGCCAAGCAATGACAACTAAATAATAGTTGCCAGCAACCAACAGCTCAGAGGGAGCTGCCAGAAAAGGGGCCACTGGATCAGCCAAACAGCAGCAGGCGGTGGAGGTTCCAAGAAAAGCAGGAAGAGAAGACTGGAGAAATGAAGAAATGAAGATTGATGCAGATACTAGCTCTGGGCTGTTCTTTTATACTCTGGAGATCCTTACCTCTCCCCAAAATCTGGCAGTTTTACAACCGTCTGACAGCTGTCGTCTGGCTATTCTGACATATTTTTTTACAGGTGCATCTGTCAGTTTTGACAAGAAATTAACAGCTGCAGTCAGTATCTGAACAGCTGTGCCAGTTTTAACTAGTCTTTTCCAGCGAGTGCAGGAAAATTTGATGGTTTTACGACCTCCCCCCTGGTTGAGTTATGGCCTTTTTCCAGACGTTTGACCCCCATTTTGGGCCTCCACACGCTAGTTGACATCGCATTTTTCGCATGTAAAATGTCAACTCAGAGTCAACTGAAATTTTTTTCAGTTGACTCCAGTTGTCTGCGTACACAAATTGATAATGTCAACTAGAAAATTTGGGCAGTACAGGTATTTGTGCCAGTGACCGAGTCAACTAAAGCATATGCATATGTTTTTTTGCGTACGCGTATGTTTTTTTTGCATACGCGAACGCAGAAAAACGTACGCGTATGTTTTTTTGCATACGTATACAAGTGTTTGCGTACGCGTACGCAATTTTTGCGTTTAGAATTGCCAAAAGTGGAAAAGTGAAAAAGTTAATTATGAATGTGATATATTCAGTGTTTTTCATGTTAAATGTGATATGTTGTGATATTTATAATTGTTTTTTACTGTTGTTTTTACGTTTTTGAATGAAATTTTTCAAATTATTTTTTTTATTACATATTTATTGAAGACACTTACTAAAGTGAAAAATCACACAGAATCATCGATCTGGATCTAGTAAACAAAGTTTTTATGAAATTTTACATTTTGAAAAATTGAAATCAACAAAATTAAGTAACAGAAATTGCTGAAAAATTTAAAAAGCAACAATTTTCTGACAGGTTTACAATGGGGTGTTGTAAATCATAAAGGTTCCAGACGGGACCCAGACGTTTGACCCCCGTCTTTGTGACAGGTTTACAATGGGGTGTTGTAAATCATTAAGGTTCCAGACGAGAGCCAGACAAATTTTCCAAGGTCATAAATCATTGACCGTCTGCCAGATGACAGGTTTACAACCTTTTGGGTATTTTTCTGAGTATTTGTGGGTATTTGTGGGTATTTTGTGGGTGGTCAGATGCTATCCAACCACCCAAACCACTGATGTGTTATGTTATTGTTTGAGGATTGTGTTGTTGTTTGACTATTTAGATGTATATAAGTATACAAATAGGTTTGTGTTATGTGTATACAAATAGGTTTGTGTTATGTTACCTTCTGTTTATGTAGTTGACCAGCTCACTGGCTTTCTGTAGAGCTTTCTAGCCTGCTATGAAGCAAATTGGCTGGCTGGCTGGCTGGCTATAATGCTGCCACAAAACTGGCCACAAAAGCTTACTTTGGCTTATTGGAAACCTGGCTTGTTGCTTGGTTCTGCAAAGCTGGCTTTACGCCTGACTCAACTCACTGTGAAGCTGGCTAGATGGCCAGCTGGCCATCAAGCTACTGCAAAAGTAGAGAGCTAATGATCTCTGCTAGTTCACTGCTAAGCTGGCTTGCTGCCAAGCTCTGCTAAGCTGGCTTGATGCCAAGCTCTGCTAAGCTGGCTTGCTGCCAAGATTGAACATGCAGAACATGTGCACATTGCATATCACAGGCTGATACAGTAGGTAGGTAAGTTACACTCCGAGGACAGTTTACACGCGCACTATGATTTATGTCTCACGCCAGAATAGGGTGTCAAATTTCCGTTTCCGTTTCCGCAGGAAAATTTTTTACCTTTCCGTTTTCCGGCAGCCGAAAAAATTTTACCTTTCCGTTTTCCGGCAGCTGAAATTTTTTTACCTTTCCGTTTCCGTTTTTCCGGCCCATTTTTCCGTTTTCCGGCTGAAAATTTTTTTACTTTTCCGTTTCCATTTTTCCAGGCCACTTTTCCATTTTCTGGCTCAATTTTCAGTTTTCTGGCATTTTTCCATTATTTTTCCAATCTGTATTTATATTTTTCCACTATGTGGCCACACAAGCTAGTTTTCAACCGAAATTTTGAAAACGCGTAAATCAGCATAGAATGCAGCTGAGTTTTCTGGAATAAATCATTTTTAATCTCTGTTAACTGTAGTTGATGGGCACCTCACTCTAGAAAACTCAAATGCATTCAATGCTGATTTACGAGTTTTCAAAATTTTGGTTGAAAACTTGTGTGGCCACTATGGTGTTTTGAACTACCAGGTTCTTCTGTCGTTCATAATTTTTATCTGTATCTAAATCTGTAAAAAAACAATCTGTAAAATCTGTAAAAGAAGCAAACTTGACTTTTTTTTCTGTTTCCGTGAAAATTTTGCTTTCCGTTTTCCGGCTTACAAATTTTTTTACCTTTCCGTTTTCCGCTATGTGAAAAATTTTTACCTTTCCGTTTTCCGTTTTCTGTAAAAAAATTTTTTTGACACCCTATGCCAGAAGTGTGCCATCGTAGCCAACGCGTGTGTAGGGTGTCAAAAATTTTTTTTTACGGAAAACGGAAACAGAAACAGAAATTTTTTTTCAGCGGCCAAAAAGATTTTGCACTTGGCGGAAAACGGAAACGGAAAAAAAATTTCAGCGGCCGGAAAACGGAAGAAGAGGCGGGAAAAAACGGAAACGGAAAAATCAAATTTGCACGGAAATGGAACAATTTGCTGAAATTTTGCCAGAAAACGGATAAAATGTGCTGAAATTTTGCTGGAAGTGGAAAAAATTGCAGTAATTTTGCTGCAAACAGAAACTTTTTTTCATCATGCACAATCTGCATGAATTTTTACCAGTTTGGCTGATCAGAAAACGGAAAGTTGAGCAAGAAAAAGGTAAAATGAGGCGGAAAAATGGAAAAATGAGGCGGAAAATGGGAAAAAAGCGGAAAAACTGGAACTTGAGCCGGAAAACAGAAAAAAGGCGGAAAAACTGAAAATTTAGCTGGAAAACAAAAAATGAGCTGGAAAAACGGAAATGGAAAAAAAAGTTGGCGGAAAACGGAACGGAAAACAGAGAAAAAAAATTCAGCAGCCGGAAAACGGAACGGAAAACGGAAAAAATTTGCCTGCGGAAAACGGAAACGGAAAATGGAAAACGGAAATTTGACACCCTACACGTGTGACTATCGCAGGGTAACAACTCAATTTGTTGTTGTAGAACATAAAAATAGAACATTTTAAAGGCAACAATTTTTGGGTTTTTTGTACAAAAGTCGCCTGCGCTAGTCATTGTCGGCTCAGTGCCAATGTGAACCGTGCGTGCAAAGTGTAAAGTCACCGAAGTTTATACATACCGTATTTCCTCGAAATACCCCCCCCCCCTCAAAATGGGCACCCCCCTCGAAATACCCCCCAAATTTACTGTATAGAGAACATAATGCTGTTTGTGATCCGGGAAACGCAGAACACAGTCATTGTTTTTAACATGTGTTATGTGAGAACCGTCATATACTGTCTACGTACATATGAAGGGTGTGCTTCTAAAAGTACCAATCTACAAATTGTTCAAACTTGAGTTAGGACCATTTTTGGGGTCCCCATAAAAATGTGCTTCAAAAATATATATAATATGTGGGGGGTGCGAAATTCAATTTTGAGATATAGGGGGTCGAAAAAAGCAAAAAAATCGCAAAATACAGTTTTTGAAATTTTAAAAGTACCGATCTACAAGCTTTTTCAGCTTTTGTATTTTTAAAAGTACCGATCTACATACATTTTTCAAAATTGTACTTCTAAAGATCTGCGCTTTATTTTTTGTGCTTCTAAAAGTACCCATGTCAGCTTGGCATCATCAGCAGCAAAAACTCAATTTGTGTTTTTTTTACTATGGGTAAAAGTACCGATCTACATCTATCTGATTTTGTGGTTTAAAAGGTACCGATCTACATGCTATTACCAATTTGTTCCTTCAAAATGTACTGTACTACAAAAAATATGATTCATTAAATGTTAGCTACTGTTATGTGTATAAACAATGATTATACCCATGCATGTGGATACCCAACAATATGGCCGAAATACCCATACCCTAAATTCCCATACCCAATACCCATGTATGGGTATTGCATACTCCAAACTTTCAATTGCGATTATCTCAAAATCGATTTTTTTTAGATCGGTACATTTAGAAGCACACCCTTCATATATAAGTCCATAGAGTGTTATAAATGATGGTTTTTGGTGCATTTTTCGACGTTTGGGTACGTTTCACACAACAATTTAGTACTGGGATTTCGAAAAATTACTGGCGAAATAATATACCCCCCTCGAAATACCCCCCTCGTTTAACCCCCTCAAAATTTCCACTCTGAAAAAATAAACCCCCCGGGGGTAATTCGAAGAAATACGGTAAATACAAAAATGCGTGTGCATTTTGCATTTGTCGGTGCTGGATGGAATGAAATTCACTACATCGATCTATCTATCCAACCTTTTTTCTGAGTCTCATTTTGACACCGATGCTTGTGTCATATTAAAATCTATTGTAAATATTGTTCGAGTTGTTTGAATATTGGTGAATTGTACCAGCCAAACAACGCAATCTAACGTTAACAAGGAAAAAGTAACATTTGAAAGGTTGTAAACGATTGTTTTTTAACGATTGGTTGGTGTACTCGCTCGTCCTGCAATACCTATTCGTCAGCCATGAGCTTTTCAGAAAAAAACCCCGCAACGCCTGCTGATGCAATTAGTTACGTCCAGGGTTGGCAAAATCTCAGGAAAAAATAAAAATAAAATAAAATTGAAAATTGAAGAATTATATAATATTTATTTTCCATTTTATTTTATTTTATTCTTCAATTTTCAATTTTATTTTATTTTTAGTTTAATTCGAATTTTAGTAAAATTTTAGTAAAATTGTACAAAAATTCAAATTTTTGTACAATTTTAGTAAAATTTTACAAAAACTCAAGTGTCTGTAAAATTCTATAAAAAGTTTTCCATCCTGTTGCTTAAGATTCTATCAGCCTATTTGCAGAACTGCTGCTTTGTTGTTGATTTCATTTTTGTAGTCAAAATTTTTTACATCTTTTAATATACTTTCACCTTAAAAATCACTAATTTACCTATGTATTTTTCCCCATTTTCTTCATTCCAACCTTGTAAAAGCCTATAGGTACATTGAAGCCCGCAAGCCCCCCCCCCCCACCCCCGCCCCCCCAATAACAAATTTTTAGCTCTCTTTCCCTTGGGAGAAGCAATTAGCTACATATCTATCCGGCCCCAGTGAGGATCAAGATTCAAGATATACTCCGGTTACTTTACACCCTGCACGCGTGGTTCCCGCTGGAAGTGTGCCAACGATGGTTAACCCGTCCGAGTTTCATAAAAAGAAGACAAAATTGATTGTTGTTATAATGTTTTCATTAACATATTCACATCGATGAATTTTTTTCATATTTTTACAGATATCGCATGATTTAATAATCATTGGCACGCTTCCAACACGAGACATAAATCAGTGCGAGGGCAGAGTATCACGTACGCCGAGTATACCTATGTCGCAACCTGTGTCACAAGTCTACATTAATTTTTTTGGATTCATCTGCATGCTTCTAGCGTGCACATTGTTTTATGGCCTTGCATCCAAGATTACGATTTTTTGTAAAAATTTTGTAAAATATTTGTAAAAATTTTGTAAAATGGTTTCATTTTATTTTATTGATGACATTTCAGAATAATAAAAAATATAAAAAAATGAAACATGAATAAAATTAAAATTAAATACAATTTTAATAAAAATAAAATACAATTTTAGTAAAAAGAATTTTACTAAAACCAACCGTTGTTACGTCCATGCAACGGAAAGTGAATTTTACAATCGGGATGCGTTTTGGCCACGCGCACCCTGATTCTTGAACGAATTGGTACAATAAGGTCAACAATTCTTACGACATAATAAAATGAGTTAGGTAAATCATTTAGGGTTCGGACGATATCACTTTTCGATATCGATATTCGATATTCGATTTTTTTGTCTGAAACTCGATATCGATATTTGATATTTGATATTTTTTCCTGAAACTCGATATTCGATATCGATACAATATGAACCCTCAATATCGATATTTTATATTTGATATTTTTTCCTGAAACTCGATATTCGATATCGATACAATATGAACCCTCAATATCAATATTCGATATTCGATATTTCGATATTTTCAATATTTTGCTTTGGGTACTGCAAGGCATATTTTAAGTGGCATATTGTATTTTCATGTAGTTGTAAACATGGTTGATCATCTCTATACTGAAATGTAAATGGTGATGTTAACAAGAAGGTTTACAACTGTCAAAATGAGAAAATGGAAGAAAAGCAAAGTAAACACTGGTCATTTAAGTAAAATCAAACCTTGTGGCTGGGACTGACATTGCTCTGACCCATGCCCACAACATCATGTCGCAAGAAAAGCAGCATATCCACCTTTACTGGTAGGTCGGAAACCAAACCAACTACAAGAAATGTGGAGAAAGCACTCCAACCAAAATGAAATTGTATATACTTAACTTCTAATTATCAACTAAAATATTATCAACACATCACATCAATCACAAATATCTCAAATTGAAAATAATACCTTAATTTGGGGACACAATACAGGTTTTGATATATCACAAAAATTGTCGATATTCAATATCGATATTCAAAAATGGTCGATATTCGATATCGATATTCGAAAATGGTCGATATTCGATATTCGAAAATGGTCGATATTCGATATCGATATTCGATATTTTCTCAAAATTTTCGATATCGATATTCGATATGAAAAACAGTCGATAAAAGATATTCGATATTCGATACGATATATCGTCCGAACCCTAAAGTCATTACTGCACTTGTTATCACAGGTTATCTAAATTGAGATTGGGATCTGAAAATCATGCGTCATGTCAACCTAAAAGTTGCAAGTAAATCAGCGAAATAAAAACATGCTACTTAGCATAGCATAAATCAACTTGTTGCTTGTCAATTCGTGAAATTTATAGGTGACAGAGCAGGTACCAGTTTTGCACGTGGAGAAGTGAGAAGTAAATGGCAAAGCGAAGTAAAATGGCAAAAGCAAGTGAAATGGCAAGCAAATAGGCAAAAGCGAAATAATAAAACTAAATTCTCTTCCCTTTTGCCATTTTACTTTTCAATTCACATCGCTTTTGCCATTTTACTTATCACTTCTCCACTTGTGGAACTGGCGCTCAGAACATGCATTACTTGCATCCATTTAGAGAACGTTCATAAGAAGGTATCCGAAATTATGACATTGAGTATTAAAAAACAACGCAAATTTTGCGCAGACTCACGCGCAAGTTTTGCTGGCTGTTCTTTCCTTTACACATTTTTCCACCGTTGCGCATCCATGAAATAAAGTCTGCGGTGAGTTTGAAGAACTTTGCCAGCTCAGCTGACATACAGATCTTAGGTTGGTCGATCATGATGTTTTGTTGGCAGTTGTAAATTGTAACAGCCATCACAAACATCTGAGAGCTGTAAACTCGATAAAATGTGCCATTCTACACTGGACCAGTATTATTTCCTCGCCACAGTTGGATAATCTTCCCGCAGATGTTTGTTGCACGGTGTCTGTTTCACCGAAGTCTTACCGAATTCTGCGCGCAGGCCCAAATGGAAAACCGCGCACGCGCGGCCGCGATGAAGATGTCGTACAAATCAACATAAAGTTGGCATGCCTGCCAGTTTCGGTTACGCTAAAAAACCGCGTCTAGTCGGCAAGTAAACTGTGCGAAAAGGGACTGGTGTTTTTGTGCGTTTCGCTATTTCGAATTTTAAATGATCGGATGGAAATTAACGCGTAGTTTTTTATTATTTTTTTATTTAACACACATACCGCGACTGATTTATGTTTAGTGAGGGAAGACCGAAATTACATAAATACGGTATGGTCAAAAGTCTATCAAGAAGGGTTCGACAAGTGACTCGATGTTAAAAACGGTGGCCCGCACACTAGATGGCAGATGTGTGTCAACTGGTCTCTGTCAACTCAGATTTCGACTTCACATCACGTGTAAACTAGCAATCTCCAAATGAAGGGTGTGCTTCTAAAAGTACCGATCTACAAATTTTTCAAATTTGAGTTAGGACCATTTTTGGGGTCCCCATAAAAATGCGCTTCAAAAATATATATAAAATGTGGGGCGTGCGAAATTCAATTTTGAGATATGGGGGGTCGAAAAAAGCGAAAAAATCGCAAAATACAGTTTTTGAAATTTTAAAAGTACCGATCTACAAGCTTTTTCAGCTTTTGTGTCTTTAAAAGTACCGATCTACACACTTTTTTCAAAATTGTTCTTTTAAATGTACTGATCTGCACATTATTTTTTGTGCTTCTCAAAGTACCGATGTCAGATCGGTGTCCGGTTGCGCAATAACTCATTTTGTGCTTTTTTATTATGGATAAAAGTACCGATCTACAGCTTTCTGATTTTGTGGTTTAAAAAATACCGATCTACACGCTATTACCAATTTGTTCCTTTAAAATGTACTGTACTACAAAAATACAATTCCCTAAATTTTATATAGCTAGTGTTATGTATATAATCAATGATTATACCCATGCATGTGGATACCCAACAATATGGCCGAAATACCCTTACCCAAAATTCCCATACCCAATACCCATGTATGGGTATTGCATGCTCCAAACTTTCAATCGCGATTATCTCAAAATCGATTTTTTGTAGATCGGTACTTTTAGAAGCACACCCTTCAAATGGGGGCAGGCCTGATACGCACACGTGCCCGTTACGCACATATGCCCGTTTTTTTCACTTAACACTTTTTCAAGTGATTTTCAGATATGAGTAAAGTGAAAAAAAGTTGTGCAATGACATTAGTGAATGTTTTTCACTTCACTCATATCTGAAAATCACTTGAAAATGTGTCAAGTGATAGAACCAGTGAAAAATAGCCATTTTTCACTGTTTTTCACTTGACACATTTTCAAGTGATTTTCAGATATGAGTGAAGTGAAAAAAGTTCACTAATGTAATTGCGCAGCGTTTTTCACTTCACTCATATCTGAAAATCACTTAAAAAAGTGTCAAGTGAAAAAAACGGGCATGTGTGCGTAACGGGCACGTGTGCGTATCAGTGCACCCCCCTTCAAATGCACATGCTCACAAATATTGCGAAGATTGCTCCGCGACACGAGCAGCTGAAATCTGAGTTGACACAGACCAGTTTACACATGTGTCAACTAGTGTGGGCCGCCATCGGGTGGCAAAAGACTCAACTCGACCGTAAAAATATGTCCATGACTCGATACTCGAGGTTTTCGACTCTCAACTCTCGACTCTCGGTTCTCAACTCGACTAGAAATTTTGAAATTTTGAAACTATTAAAACGAGGTATTTTCTTTAAAAAATATTGATTTTATGTCATCAAAAATGACATGCAGTATTTAAGTGAAAACTCAGTTTAACTATTGTTAAAACTGGTGACACATCCACCAATGTTGTCAGTTTTCAAATATCAGTAATGTCAGTAATACGGTACAGTGCTTCTGTACAAAACATGGCACAATCGTATGGTGACTATGAATGGGCCAACCTGTGAATCTTTAGGTGAAATTTTTTGTGGGTCGGTGAGCCACCCACTATGGTGGGTTATTTCAAAATTTTCAGATCCGGATATCTGGGCCCAAAGATGTTAGGGTCGGTTATCGAGTATAAGTCCAAAAATTTTGTGGGTATCGGAATGAGTTTGGGTAGTAGAGTCCGGGTCGGGTATTGGGTATCGGTTCCAAAAATGTGCGGGTATAAGTTTAGTGTCGGGTCGGGTTGGGTTCCCAAACCTACCACCCACCATTCGCCGGCTAAACAAACCCTCCCATTCAAAATGCTAGTAAAAATGTAAAGTTTGCTAGTAAAAACAAAGCTGTTTTTATTGCATCGCATTGCATTGTGCAAATGCAAAATAACACAATAATGCAAAATGTTATTATCGGAATGACAAGACTGATTTGATCCGAGTACCTATGAAAATGCAACAAATTTGGTATGAGCTTTCATGAAAATATTGTTCACAACCCCCCCCCCCGCCACTGAATTATCCCCCCCCCCATTTCCTTTATAAACGCCACAAAGACAATTCTTGATATCATCAATTTTTTTATATTCAACCGAAAATTTATTTCATGAGAGTTGATGATGATACAGGTCTCAAAATTTTTTTGGACATTACATCAGTCATTATATTATTGTGTCCAAAAACACAGTGTAACTGGTTACAGCTGGATCGAATGTAAAAATTTGTAAAATGAGAATTTTCCATTATAAATTTCAATCATGGAACTAATTACAATTTTACGTGACTGATTGCATGCATATCTGTACTATAAGAGTGTACCTGTTGGCTTGGTGCAAAAGTTTTTGCCGTTTCGGTATCATCTCCCATTGGGTCATCCTGGATCGTGAGGTTTCAGTGGGGTATATGAGCTGGAATTACAGCTCCACGTAAAATTGAAGAATAAAAGTCTAGCGGGAAATTGATTACATTAAAGTAGATGATTATCAATGTCACCAACTTCATGTTTTCAACTGATCTTACATTGGAATTTCACTGAAAAATCGGAAACGTTGGAAATAGTAGGCCATGCATGTAGAGTTTTGGACATTATTGAGAGATGGATTAGGACTGGATCCACATTTACGTGATCAATTTCACAGTAAAATTTTACACTTCAATTAATGCCAGCTGATATTACTTGGCTGAAACCCCACTGATTATCCTGGACGCTCCAGTGCGAAATGATCCGGAAACGACAAAAACTTATGCACCAGACCAATACTTCACGTTTATGTATTTTAAAAACGTGCTGCATCTTTGACCATTATTACGGTTATCGTTCTGAATGCAACTTTACTGTTGTTGTTTTTCTTGTGTACAACAGGTTCATATACTAGGTACACATCGGGAAATGATGCTATTTAAACCAAACCAGCACTTAAATTTCCTGTTTTACATTCTTTAGAGGAAGCGAAAGCACTCAAACAGTATATAGTACACCAGAGCAGCCACAGGGGTCCCCCCAGGGGTGCACGTAGTAAACACCTGGGGACAATTCCACACCAGACCACTTGGCCCGACTATGCTTGGGGCGTTAGATAGAATTGATGGAATCATCATATTAGCCGGCAGTTTACATTGTCACTGATGTTCGAAACAAATGAAAACCACCACCAATGGTAATGTGTATGCGGAATTGTGCGCTTTTGGCCAAGGTTCTTTAAAAAGGTTTCGATGCTTGCGTTTTTTGTAAAAAACAACGTTTTTTTATAAGAAAACCCTTTAAAAAAACTCTCGGACATCCCGATTCACAAGTGCAGTTATTTATATTTCCGATATCAGCAACTATAAAAAATACGTAAATATGTTTCCTATGGCGGGTTAGTTTTTCAGACGAAAATTTGTACTATTATCTTTATTCTTGATATTCTTTACGAGTCAATATTTCACGCGACACAGTAGTTTCCTTTACTTTTCAGGCTTTTCACAAAATTTGGGCCCGTTGAAACAGGAAATTACGTCAATAAAACCAACTGTTTGCACGTAATATATGCTTTCTTCATTGAAATGTACCTAATGTGACTCCGCACCCTAGTTCAAGATCGAAATTTGTCAAGCAGTTAACTGTTTTCTACCGAAACAGTTGACAAACAGTTAACGGAACGATGTTCAATGCACATACAAATATTAATTAGTTTTTGACATTGCCTCATGTCATGCCCACTTGAAAATGGTCCTATGACCGGTCAACTAAAATCTGATGGGACATGGGAACCAGTTGACACCCACTGCAATGTGTAGCACCAAAGCTTTAATACATCAAAGATTGTACACCATCTATCGTGTAGATTCATATTGTGGCCACACACACACACCAGTTTCAGGCCGAAATTTTACAAACTGATATCTAAATCCGTTTTACATTGAGTTCACCAGTATGGACCATTTTCGATCTCCGTAAACAGTAGTTGACGGACACCTCATTTTGGTAAGCTTAAATGCGTTCAAAGCTGATTGACCAGTTTCGAAAATTTCTGCTGTGCGTACTCCCCAATCGCTTCCCTTATTTACCTAGGTACATACCGTTCCTCAATAGATCTTCAACATTCTCATCTGGTTTAAAAAATTGGAAAAATACACGTTCTACGCGCGAAAAGGTTCGTTTCTCCACCAGCAGTGATCAGATCGCATGCGGATTTAGACTCGTCATAATTTGCCAGCGCCCGCTTCCGCGCCGCAACAGCAGCTCGCTTAGCATGTTAGCCGTCGCTTTGCAACTCCGCACGATCGCCAAAGCAGCGCCGTGCATAAACTTTTAGATGATTCGAGATAGTTGGACGCGCGGTCGCCGCCGCCGCGCTCACTTCAGTCGGTTCTGGAGCGACCGAAATGAGACGCGTCTAGTAGCGGCGCGGCGACGCGGCTGCACGGCCGTCAAGTGTGAAGCAGCCGCAAAAAGAGCGCACAATTGAGCTGGGTGTGGAATGAGGGACGGCGCGGCGACGGGCCGGCGCTTCTGCGCTGAACCCGTCTGCCCGGCTGCGGTCCTTTTTTGCTGACGTCACCGCGCAGCCGCCCGAGCGGCCGAATGAGAACTAGCCGCGGCCAGTAGTCGCTGCAACTGCCGCGGACGCGCCGCCGCCGCCCTACTCGGGCCCGCGCAGACTGGCTTTTATTCGCCTCCCTGAACGCGCCACGCTCCGTCTGCCCGTCCCTCCATGTTTAGTATTTTTACTTGTAAATACTACCCTGTATTAGGCGTGTCATCCCAGCTTAAACATTTTGCAATAGCGCTTTCGCCGCAGTTAACTAGTAGCCTCGTAGATGCGCTAATCGTGTGCAAGCCTTTCAAATTGTTGTTCTTTTTCTTTTAAATATCCTCTTCACAAAGCCAGTAGAAAATGGATTCGGTAGGATGTCAACGTAGAATACCATTAAATTTATTGTGCAATCAAAGTTTGGTTGTGCGTGTCAGCTGGCCATCACTTGGTGCCTGGCACGGCCGTGTGCAGTCACGTGGACTCGGGCTTATGCGCGGCCGGCGAAACCGTACATTGGCATACAGGCACAGCGACATACGGTCTACTCTAACATAAAGTGAAACTGACATGCCGCGCATGGCACTCTGACATATTGTGAAACTGACATGCCCAAAGGTGGAACTGACATGTGCAGCTTGAAACTGGAACACACATACATGCTGTCGGCATTACAGCCATACAATTGTTCTGAAGGAAACACCCCAACTAAGTAAACTGCAATTCTAGTGCATAATGCTCAAATGTGCAACCTATGGGCATCATGCCAAAATAATTATGCGGCGTTTACACGGATTTCATGGCTACGACAAATCTTTTTTTTAAAGTTCCATCACTCCGGAATTAAGTTCCATATGCATGAGTAAAAATGGTTGAGTATATATCATACTTAGGTGTATATGTGTGTGTAATTTCAGTTCAATTGGCTTAGTCATTCAATAGTTATGGACCGTTGAATTTTTTTTATTCCGCCGGGCCTTCCGACAGCTTTCCGACAAATCTGAAAAAACTCAATTTTCACGCTGTGACAGTGTGACGATCACAGATTGTCGTCACACGCAGAATCTGACAGGACAACAAAGTGGTTGATATTTGATAACGAGGCCGATTTGTCGTCACACACGTAAAATTTGCAATTTTCATTAAAAAAATGTCTGTGACGACACACATTTTTTGTCGTCACACGAAATCCGTGTAAACACGGCCTTATGCTAATTATTTCACAATATTAAACAAGTTTCATGCTAAATTTCACAATAAGAGTTATTTCAAGTGCAAATTCAATCGAATGAATCTGACTAAATCTAAATAAAAGTAATGAAGATTGATAATGTGGTACATTTTATGTTTGTTATGATTGAAGCATTCATTTCCCCTAATCACTGACAATTTTGGTACTTACTCGGTGACACGAATTTCTTAGGGATGTACAGCATATAGATTGTGTAGCTTGCATAAATCTTTTTTGTGTATTTTCTTGGCACTGTACTGAACATGTAATCTAACTCTCCAATTTTGTAGGTTGAAATGTTGCTTGACTTTATATGTAAATTTCCTCAAACTATAAACTCCTAGTTCACTCAGACCTGGGGCCAGATTTTATTCTCAAGAAATGCAAGTAAGCTTATGCCCTAACTGCCTGAGAAGTCAAAATGTGTATAAAAAAAGGATTTTGAAACAAATATTATGGATTAACATAAATACATGAAACTAGGAAATCATTTAATGTTTTCCATGGCATTGTGATATCCTTTTCACACAAGCAATCAAAGGAAGGAACTATCACTGTTGGAAGCATGGTTGGTTTTAGTAAAATACTTTTTACTAAAATTGTATTTTATTTTTATTAAAATTGTATTTTATTTTTATTTTATTCATGTTTCAGTTTATTTTATTTTATTTTATTCTGAAATGTCATTAATGAAATAAAATAAAACCATTTTACAAAAATTTTACAAAAATTTTACAAAAAATTTACAAAAAATTGGAAATCTTGGATGCAAGGACATAAAACATGCTGAAACGCTAGAAGCATGCAGATGAATACAAAAAAAATTAATGTAAACTTGTGACATGGGTTGTGAGGTAGGTATTTTGTATTTTGACCCTCAGGGGGAGTTAATTGCTCCTCCCAAGGGAAGATAGCTAAAAATGGTTTGTTGTTTTTTTGGGTGGGGGGGGCCTGCGGGGTTCAATATATTTATAGGCTTTTTCAAGGTATGGAACAAAGAAAATAAGAAAAAAATCACAAATTAGTGATTTTTAAGGTGAAAATATTTTTAAAAATGTGAAAATTTGCAATTTTGAGCAACAATATTTCTCAATCACAACAATGAAAGATACAACAAGGCACTAGTTCTGCAAATTGGCAGCTAGAAACTTAAGCAACATGATAGAAAAACTTTCTATAGAATTGAACAGACACTCGAGTTTTTGTAAAAGTTTACAAAAATTGTACAAAAATTCAAATTATTGTACAATTTTACTAAAATTTTACAAAAATTCGATTTTTAGTAAAATTGTATTTTTATTTTATTAATTTTCCATTTTATTTTATTTTATTTTATTCTCCAATTTTCCATTTTATTTTTATTTTATTTTTATTTTTTTCTGAGATTTTGCCAACCCTGGTTGGAAGGTTTCTTGAAGTCTTGAAGATAGAAAATTCTTGATATTGATTTCGAGTCAAAAGCTCACGCAAATTGGCTGGCACTTTACCAAACCTTACTTTTTTATTATCTTGGGCACATTACTTGCATTATTTGTGATTTTGTATGGCTCTTGTATGTCTTAACCTTCACTGCTCTCCAAGATTCAGATGGATGACAGTGTATATGTAGAACTATACAAACCATGTGAGTTATGCACCCAACCAAATAAAAAAAGGAAAGTTTGACTTTCTTACAGCAATATTTAGCATTGTTTGAGTGAAAATGAGATCACAATGCCATGAACAACATTCGTTCAATTTTATGGAATTTTATAAAATTTGAAAAAGTGAATTACATTTTGAAAAAGTTCCATAACTTTAAAACCTCTGCAATCCAAAAATTCACTCAAGTTTGCAATGAAAGATATTTGAAAGAAATTACCCATTTGCTTCATATTATTAACAGTTGAAATTACATCTTTGCATAAATCACTTTTCAGTAAAGGGTATTTAAACAGTCATGTGAGCAAGAAATTAAGTGAGAAAGTTCACGTAAACACAACGCCAACACTGCTTAAAGATTTAGTTACCTTTTGCATTTCCTGCTTTTCATTTCCAAATTAAATGTTGTTATGCTAAAACAATATGTAATGGGGCAATTCAAAATACAGCCATAATGATACAGTGTGTACATAGTCGTGACAAAAATGTTGTGTGGCACATGCCTTTGTCATGTTATGTCAGAGTGCTATTCGCCGCATGTCAGCTTCACTTTATGTCAGAGTAGAGCGTATGTTAGAGTGCTATTCGCCGCATGTCAGTTTCACTTTATGTCAGAGTAAAGCGTATGTTAGAGTGGATCCACCCCCAAGGACATAATCACCGCCGAGAAAGGCCGGTCACTCAGCCACAACAGCTACTGGCGCCCCGGAAGAAACGCGAGGAACAAATCAAATAAACATCATGCACGCACTTGGCTTCATCAACGTGAAATGACGATCGAAAGCGAAACACTGCAGCTTAGCTGCAGCCGGTCGCTCCATCTATCCTGCCATCAGCATGGAAAACGTAGCTTCTAGTGCTAAAAAGAATACTTACTTTCTAGGCATTTTTCAAGTGTATACCGGTAGATGGGAACTGTAGTTTATGAGCCGCAGAGCATTCGTGGCGTTTATTATTAATTATGTTTACTACGGTGAGCTTTCGAAATTCTCTGTGAAAATAATTTGCAGACCGCCATTAATGTTTCCCGTCAATTTTGATTGCCTCAAGGCAATTTTACAAATCATAAATACAAGTTATTCTCCAGCGACATTACACCTTTCAATGAAATCTACCATATCCCACCTAAATAAAAGAACAAACATGAAATTTTTTATCATATTTATCAAATTGCCTTGATAAATATGATGAAATTTTTTTAAATGTTTGTTCTTTTATTCAGATGGGATATGGTAGATTTCATTGTAAGGTCTAATGTCGCTGGAGTATAAGTGAATTTTTCGAAATTCAAATCGTTCAGTTGTATGTACCTCTGTACTCATAAATAAGTATTTAGTACATATATTATACATCAATAAATATATTCCGTTTTCATGTTTGTCAACACGATTCTTGCGCGCGCGCCAATGTCCCTTTGGCATGTTGCATTGCGATTAGCATTGAAAAAATCTCTGGGAGATTTATATTTAAAAAATCTCAGAAAATCTCAGAAAATATAAGATTTTCTGAGATTTATATTTATTCCATGATTTTCCAGAGAGATTTAATTATATTTTCTCCCGATTGAGAAAATCTCTCGAGAAAATCTCCCTATATTTGCGCAATTTTCACCCCCAAATTCACTAGTTCATGTGTTTTTAACCAATTTTCATATATTTTCAACAATATATTTGCTTATATACCCATTTTTGACTATTTTCCCCCCTATTTGTAGTTTTTCCTCCCGTTTTTCTGTTCTATGGCATGAAAGAGCCAAAAAAAATTAGGTATCTGAAATACATTTTCTGTACTCAAGTACTTTCAAGAAGTATACAAAAAAGAGAGCACTGGTACTTTTTCAGAGGAAATTTAGATGTATTCACTTAGTACTCAAGTATATGTATTTTTGAGTAAATGAACCATACCCCTGAACCATACCGAACCCCTGCAGTCCCATGAAGACCCAGTGCTCAAGTACGGGGCTGTACCTAAGCACCAGGTCTACATTGGCACTGGATGTTGCTACTTGTGCAACATGTAAACTTATGCAGTGGGTTCTAGCCGTTTGAACAACTTAACAGTTGACAGCATGCTTTGGAAATATAGTTACCAAATTTTGGTGAAAAAGTCATCGGATAAATTCTGTGGGGATCATCACATGTGAAAGTAATGTGTTCTACTATGAGGAAAAATGTGCCTAAACCATATTTTTGTTCATTATTCAAATACTAAATACATGGTAGTGCAAAGTGTGCCATCAGTAGACAATCTGTTATCATATGAAATTGTGAATGAAAAGGTTAAACATCATGTAATGTGCTTAATATCTACTCTCAATGGTTCAAACACCTTGAAATATCGATTAAAAATAACTTTGAGTTGAGAGATTTTCTGAGATTTTTTTGAACTGCAAGAGATTTTCTCAGAGATTTAATTATATTTTCGAAAATGACCCAAGAGATTTAATTATATTTTTTTCTTGAGGGATTTTCTGAGATAATATTTAATTATATTCTCTCAAAATCGGTCGTTTTTTACAATGCTAATTGCGATGCAACGCATGAACGCGATGCGATGATTTCTTCCCGCCCGACATGGCGGCCGGTAGTGATCGAATGGCGCCATGGCACTGGCACGCTTTGTGCTGGCGCTCATCTCGTCGAACTTTTTGGCGGACATGGCGCTTCGTTAAGCGCCATGTTTTGCGGCGTTTCTCAATCACTTTTGCAGCGAGACGGGCGGGCGGCACGCAGCCAGCAGCGCCGCGGTTGCCGGCTCGCCGTGAGTAGCGTTACCGCGACGGCGGGGTGGCCACGCCAGGAGAGAGTATTAGCCAGAGCGGCAGCCGGCGCGGGCGCTAGCCTTGCTTCGCAGCTCACGGTCGCTAACAGCGAGCAGCGGCGCGGCTGTTTGCTCATGCACGCCGCCTACACCCACCGGCGTACTTGTCGCCAGGTTTCAGCTCCGGCCCGCCGCGCCGCCACTCGCAGCGGAGCCTCGGCCGCATCACCGCCCCGTTCGGCTGCGCTCGCCGCGCGCAACTACCGCCGTAGGCTGCCGGCCAGCGCGGGGCGGCGCGCGGCGCACATGCGACTGCATCGCGACGCAGCGCGTGTGTTTGATGAGCGGCACACGCGGCTCGGCCATTCGGTCGCCATCAACGCGCGCTTCTCGTTAACTCGCGCCGCCGCGCCGCGCGACTCGCCTCCCCGTTATCACTGTTTAGATAGAGAGGACCGGCGCCCTATTAGTTCAATCGCTACAATGCCGACCGCACAGTGGCAGGCAATAAAAATAGGCGGCACAAACGCAGCTTTCCCGGGGAAGTCAGCTGAAAGGCGACTGCGCAGATGCTCGTTTTCTGAAACAAATGGCAAGCGCATAATCGATTGGCGAAATAAGGCAAAGCCCAGCGGCGCCAGGGATGACGCGCTGTGGGCGCAGACGTCAACGGTAGAAAAGCCCGTATTAAAACAATGCGGATTGGATATTTATTTATTTGTTGACATATCATTTGCCCACGTCATAAAGTACTCTAATTCCATGATAAACATGTTGACAAAAACAGGTCACAATGTCCACATGTATTTATTATAACAATTGTAAGGCTACTTTTTCCAATATGTTTACCTTGCGGTAGGCAAAGCATCACCTGTTTTTCCAATCAATTTCGATCGATTTAATATGACGCCTGACACACAAAAAAGCTGGCACTGTACAAAACCGCTCAAACTGTTTAACTTAAACCGTAAACTGTTTTCGCTTTGCTGTAAAACTAAGCATAGGTACTCAACAATCAACATATTTCGCGCATGAAGCACCCCCTTCCCTTGATTGATCTTCTCGAATTTTCAGATTGATAAATTGTTCGGATACTTTTTTTACCAATACATCAACAGAACTGAAAAACGTAAAAATGTATTAAAAATCATAACATTTTTCAGTGTTTTAAATTTCCACCGCTGGTGACAACGTTTGGAGCCACTTTCGTTGAATTTTTACTCCAAGTTCAGTTTGGAGCATCCATTTTGAAGTTCAAAATCCATTCAAACAGTTCTTCAATATTACGGCTTGTGTGAATGTCTCACTGTGCATCGAGGAAAATGTCTTCGAAATAGGAGCATATATTTATCCAATGGAAATGTAAACTCCCTGCTGACCTCTGGTTAAATGTGTTTGAATTTTAAGTGTCTTTTTTGTTCTAAAATGAGATTATGAATTTTCAAGTTTTCTACAAAAATGGTTCTTTGGAATACTTATCGAAATTTTATATTTTTTCCCAGTAAATTATTTCTTTTTTTTTCTGCTGAATTTTGAATTTATGTTTTGCAGCCTTCCAAGCTATTTACCAAAATTATGTAGTAGTTGAGTGAACTCTGTAGTAAGTTCACTCAACTATTTATGTACTACAATAGGTGCCTAGGTACATTTTCACAATTTTTGTTGGGCTCACAAGTCCATATCAAATTGATCTTTGAAGTGTGTTTCAACTTGTTTCTGTAAATATTTACTTTCAGCCATAATAACTTGAAAATTTGAAAATTCGAACACGCATCCGTACTTTTCTATTAAAAAATTGATTTTTCGTGTTTTTCTAGTAGTGAAATAAAACTTCGAAAATTCGAGAAAAAAAATTTAGTTTGCCATCGTAACTGCCTGGGCAGCTGGATTCAAGTAGTACATAAAAAGTGAAAATAATGTCTCCTTCTATTCCTGTAAATATTTACAGTCAAGTCAGTGAAGTATTTAGGTGGTCGGGCAGTCTCGGTTCCTTGCCTGGCCATGGGATGCATTGTTTGATATTAGGTAACTATTGCAGTCAGCAAAGCTTATAGGTTTGACAATAGGTTGTATGCTCACACAAATTTATTTCCTGTCTCTTTAAACGGATGTAAATGAATCATTTGAATTTCTTTTGTGTTGAAGAGTGTGAAATGCCCTGTTTGTGAGAATAAATTGAACATTTACATGCCTG
>OZ038458.1:14343917-14643063 GCA_964036195.1 Sphaerolaimus hirsutus
ATTATTGGAATGACAAGACTGATTTGATCCGAGTACCTATGTAAATGCAACAAATTTGTTCTGAGCTTTCATGAAAATATTGTTCACAACCCCCCCCCCCCCCCCCGCCACTGAATTATCCCCCCCCCCCCCATTTCCTTTATAAACGCAACAAAGACAATTCTTGATATCATCAATTTTTTATATTCTTGATATCATTGCGATGATCCTGTGGTATTTGAGCATTTTGTAATGCCTGGATGCAAAGAATAATTATGAAACTATAATAGTGCTGGTCTTCAATAGCACAATAAACATCTGCACCATTGTTTTATTATTTTATCTGATAAAACGCGGCTAGTACAGGTGGAAATAATAATAATTCAAAAAATTCAACTCAATCACTCATTATTTTTACGCTTCCTTTCACGCTTTTTCTTCACCTGGGATTACAGCTTGACAGAAAATTAGGCAACCGAAAATTTATTTCATGAGAGTTGATGATGATACAGGTCTCAAAAAATTTTTTTGACATTACATCAGTCATTATATTATTGTGTCCAAAAACACAGTGTAACTGGTTACAGCTGGATCCAATGTAAAAATTTGAAAAATGAGAATTTTCCATTATAAATTTCAATCACGGAACTAATTACAATTTTACGTGACTGATTGCATGCATATCTGTACTATAAGAGTGTACCTGTTGGCTTGGTGCAAAAGTTTTTGCCGTTTCGGTATCATCTCCCATTGGGTCATCCTGGATCGTGAGGTTTCAGTGGGGTATATGAGCTGGAATTTCAGCTCCACGTAAAATTTAAGAATAAAAGTCTAGCCGGAAATTGATTACATTAAAGTAGATGATTATCAATGTCACCAACTTCATGTTTCCAACTGATCTTACATTGGAATTTCACTGAAAAATCGGAATTGTTGGAAATGGTAGGCCATGCATGTAGAGTTTTGGACATTATTGAGAGATGGATTAGGACTGAATCCACATTTACGTGATCAATTTCACAGTAAAATTTTACACTTTAATTAATGCCAGCTGATATTACTTGGCTGAAACCCCACTGATTATCCTGGACGCTCCAGTGCGAAATGATCCGGAAACGACAAAAACTTATGCACCAGACCAATACTTCACGTTTACCGTATTTCCTCGAAATACCCCCCCCCTTGAAATACCCCCCCCCCCTCGTTTGACCCCCCCCCCCCTCTCGAGACCACTATGAAACAATCACCCCCCCCCTCGAAATACCCCCCCCCAAATTGAGTGTAAAGCGAACGTACATGACAATAACTGTAGTTTGTGTTCAGTGTACTGCAGAACACACGTTAAAACAATGTCGGTGTCACGTTAGAACAGTGTACATACCATCTACATACTAATATTAGTCTACAGAACCTTATAAATGGCGGATTTTGTTGCATTTTTCGACGTCTGCGTACGTTTCAGACGACAATTTCGTACTTGGTTTTCAAAAAATTTCTTGTGAAACAATCACCCCCCCCCCCTCGAAATACCCCCCCCCCCTCGTTTAACCCCCCCCCCCTCTCGGGACCACTATGAAACAATCACCCCCCGGGGGGTATTTCGAGGAAATACGGTATGTATTTTAAAAACGTGCTGCATCTTTGACCATTATTACGGTTATCGTTCTGAATGCAACTTTACTGTTGTTGTTTTTCTTGTGTACAACAGGTTCATATACTAGGTACACATCGGGAAATGATGCTATTTAAACCAAACCAGCACTTAAATTTCCTGTTTTACATTCTTTAGAGGAAGCGAAAGCACTCAAACAGTATATAGGTAGTACACCAGAGCAGCCACAGGGGTCCCCCCAGGGGTGCACGTAGTAAACACCTGGGGGCAATTCCACACCAGACCACTTGGCCCGACTATGCTTGGGGCGTTAGATAGAATTGATGGAATCATCATATTAGCCGGCAGTTTACATTGTCACTGATGTTCGAAACAAATGAAAACCACCACCAATGGTAATGTGTATGCGGAATTGTGTGCTTTTGGCCAAGGTTCTTTAAAAAGGTTTCGATGCTTGCGTTTTTTGTAAAAAACAACGTTTTTTTATAAGAAAACCCTTTAAAAAAACTCTCGGACATCCCGATTCACAAGTGCAGTTATTTATATTTCCGATATCAGCAACTATAAAAAATACGTAAATATGTTTCCAAGGCAGGTTAGTTTTTCAGACGAAAATTTTATCTTTATTATCTTTATTCTTGATATTCTTTACGAGTCAATATTTCACGCGACACAGTAGTTTCCTTTACTTTTCAGGCTTTTCACAAAATTTGGGCCCGTTGAAACAGGAAATTACTTCAATAAAACCAACTGTTTGCACGTAATACACTACCGTGCAAAATAGTTGAGACTTTTCACACATAGTTAAACAGTAGGCTGGGGGTCCACTGCATTTTTTTGCTTCCCAATTTCTTGTCCCTTGCCGAATTTTGATGCCGTTTGAGTATGTTGGGGTTTAATGCTGGGGCTGCAATGACAATTTTTTGTTTGCTCAAATAAACCCCCAGGCCTGAGATAAGGGGGGTCTTTAAAAAGATGGTCAATAAATATACAAAAAATGGGCAATCTGGATGAGTGTCTTTGAAGCTTAATAACTCAACCATTTCTGGGCTGATTTGAATTATTCAACACTTCAAATGATTGGGACAACCTGCAGATTCTATTTTTGTGGTCGGTTTAGCGATGTCTAAATTCCGTATGTCAATTTGACCCAGTTTTTGAACATTAAAAAATAAATTTTTTGAACAAGCTATCATATACTTTAGACAACGAGGATTCATTTAAAACAGAAATGAGTTCAATATCTCTTTCCAATCAAAAGTTATGGCACTTCGAATTTTTCAATGGTGTAAAAATATTTTATGCTTATTTTACTGGGGTTTGCAGCATGAAAATTTGGTTATTGAACAGTCTATAACATACTTTAGACAGAGAGAATTAATATGGCAAAAACGTTTTTTCAATATCTCTT
Organism: Sphaerolaimus hirsutus; assembly: GCA_964036195.1. Classification (NCBI taxonomy): domain Eukaryota; kingdom Metazoa; phylum Nematoda; class Chromadorea; order Monhysterida; family Sphaerolaimidae; genus Sphaerolaimus; species Sphaerolaimus hirsutus. The sequence continues at coordinate 14,346,920 of OZ038458.1, forward strand.
TCCAATCAAAAGTTATAGCACTTACAAACTTCCATCTTCATTCCATCCAAAATAATTGAACATTACTCATTCACAGTTGGGCCAACTTTTCTCCCTAATAGAGCAAGGCCAAAACCTCAAATTTGCACACCAAATAGCCACACAGACTAGTATGCCTGCCTCCATTTCAGAGTTGCTGGCAATGGATGCAAAACTGCAGCAAAAATTAATAACAGCCACATTTCCATATATGCATTGCCATATGCTGTTCATGCTTAGAATGTTTCTTGCTGCACACAGAGCTCAGCGATGCAGGCAAGCAGTTGCCATGGTGAAAATTTTGTTAAAAAATGAACATAGGAGGTGGATATAGACTTTAAAGTGAGATACTGGGTGGCTACTGCCCAAAACAAGAAAAGTCTCAACTATTCTGAAACATGAACAAACTGAGTTAATATGTTTGTACACTAGGAATATATGCAGATTTGAACTTGAGGGGCAGTCATCCTGGGCATATGTAGTCAACCCCCCAGGGTACCCATGTATAGTATCCAAATGTTTTGCATATCGACCATTTTGAAATTCTGGCAACATTAATCACGCAGCGCAAAAAGTCTCAACTATTCTGCACGGTAGTGTATATGCTTTCTTCATTGAAATGTACCTGATGTGACTCCGCACCCTAGTTCAAGATCGAAATTTGTCAAGCAGTTAACTGTTTTCTACCGAAACAGTTGACAAACTATTAACGGAACGATGTTCAATGCAGATACAAATATTAATTAGTTTTTGACATTGCCTCATGTCATGCCCACTTGAAAATGGTCCTATGACCGGTCAACTAAAATCTGATGGGACATGGGAACCAGTTTACACCCACTGCAATGTGTAGCACCAAAGCTTTAATACATCAAAGATTGTACACCATCTATCGTGTAGATTCATATTGTGGCCACACACACACCAGTTTCAGGCCGAAATTTTACAAACTGATATCTAAATCCGTTTTACATTTGAGTTCATCAGTATGGACCATTTTCGATCTCCGTAAACAGTAGTTGACGGACACCTCATTTTGGTAAGCTTAAATGCGTTCAAAGCTGATTGACCAGTTTCGAAAATTTCTGCTGTGCGTACTCCCCAATCGCTTCCCTTATTTACCTACATACCGTTCCTCAATAGATCTTCAACATTCTCATCTGGTTTTAAAAAATAGGAAAAATACACGTTCTACGCGCGAAAAGGTTCGTTTCTCCACCAGCAGTGATCAGATCGCATGCGGATTTAGACTCGTCATAATTTGCCAGCGCCCGCTTCCGCGCCGCAACAGCAGCTCGCTTAGCATGTTAGCCGTCGCTTTGCAACTCCGCACGATCGCCAAAGCAGCGCCGTGCATAAACTTTTAGATGATTCGAGATAGTTGGACGCGCGGTCGCCGCCGCCGCGCTCACTTCAGTCGGTTCTGGAGCGACCGAAATGAGACGCGTCTAGTAGCGGCGCGGCGACGCGGCTGCACGGCCGTCAAGTGTGAAGCAGCCGCAAAAAGAGCGCACAATTGAGCTGGGTGTGGAATGAGGGACGGCGCGGCGACGGGCCGGCGCTTCTGCGCTGAACCCGTCTGCCCGGCTGCGGTCCTTTTTTGCTGACGTCACCGCGCAGCCGCCCGAGCGGCCGAACGAGAACTAGCCGCGGCCAGTAGTCGCTGCAACTGCCGCGGACGCCCCGCCGCCGCCCTACTCGGGCCCGCGCAGACTGGCTTTTATTCGCCTCCCTGAACGCGCCACGCTCCGTCTGCCCGTCCCTCCATGTTTAGTATTTTTACTTGTAAATACTACCCTGTATTAGGCGTGTCATCCCAGCTTAAACATTTTGCAATAGCGCTTTCGCCGCAGTTAACTAGTAGCCTCGTAGATGCGCTAATCGTGTGCAAGCCTATCAAATTGTTGTTCTTTTTCTTTTAAATATCCTCTTCACAAAGCCAGTAGAAAATGGATTCGGTAGGATGTTAACGTAGAATACCATTAAATTTATTGTGCAATCAAAGTTTGGTTGTGCGTGTCAGCTGGCCATCACTTGGTGCCTGGCACGGCCGCGTGCAGCCACGTGGACTCGGGCTTATGCGCGGCCGGCGAAACCGTACATTGGCATACAGGCACAGCGACATACGGTCTACTCTAACATAAAGTGAAACTGACATGCCGCGCATGGCACTCTGACATAATGTGAAACTGAAATGCCCAAAGGTTGAACTGACATGTGCAGCTTGAAACTGGAACACACATACATGCTGTCGGCATTACAGCATACAATGTTCTGAAGGAAACACCCCAACTAAGTAAACTGCAATTCTAGTGCATAATGCTCAAATGTGCGACCCATCATGCCAGAATAATTATGCTTATTATTTCACAATAATTAAACAAGTTTCATGCTAAATTTCACAATAAGAGTTTTTTCAAGTGCAAATTTAATCGAATGAATCTGACTGAATCTAAATAAAAGTAATGAAGATTGATAATGTGGTACATTTTATGTTTGTTATGATTGAAGCATTCATTTCCCCTAATCACTGACAATTTTGGTACTTACTCAGTGACACGAATTTCTTAGGGATGTACAGCATATAGATCGTGTAGCTTGCATAAATCTTTTTTGTGTATTTTCTTGGCACTGTACTGAACATGTAATCTAACTCTCCAATTTTGTAGGTTGAAATGTTGCTTGACTTTATATGTAAATTTCCTCAAACTATTAACTCCTAGTTCACTCAGACCTGGGGCCAGATTTTATTCTCAAGAAATGCAAGTAAGCTTATGCCCTAACTGCCTGAGAAGTCAAAATGTGTATATAAAAATGATTTTGAAACAAATATTATGGATTATAATACATGAAACTAGGAAATCATTTAATGTTTTCCATGGCATTCTGATATCCTTTTCACACAAGCAATCAAAGGAAGGAACTATCACTGTTGGAAGGTTTCTTGAAGTCTTGAAGATAGAAAATTCTCGATATTGATTTCGAGTCAAAAGCTCATTCAAATTGGCTGGCACTTTACCAAACTTTACTTTTTTATTATCTTGGGCACATTACTTGCATTATTTGTGATTTTGTATGGCTGTTGCTTGTCTTCACCTTCACTGCTCTCCAAGATTAAGATGGATGACAGTGTATATGTAGAACCATACAAACCATGTGAGTTATGCACCCAACCAAATAAAAATGGAAAGTTTAACTTTCTTACAGCAATATTTAGCATTGTTTGAGTGAAAATGAGATCACAATGCCATGAACAACATTCATTCAATTTTATGGAATTTTATAAAATTTGAAAAAGTGAATTACATTTTGAAAAAGTTCCATAACTTTAAAACCTCTGCAATCCAAAAATTCACTCAAGTTTGCAATGAAAGATATTTGAAAGCAATTACCCATTTGCTTCATATTATTAACAGTTGAAATTACATCTTTGCATAAATCACTTTTCAGTAAAGGGTATTTACACAGTCATGTGAGCAAGAAATTAAGTGAGAAAGTTCACGTAAACACAACGCCAACACTGCTTAAAGATTTAGTTACTTTTTGCATTTCCTGCTTTTCATTTCTAAATTAAATGTTGTTATGCTAAAACAATATGTAATGGGGCAATTCAAAATACAGCCATAATGATACAGTGTGTACATAGTCGTGACAAAAATGTTGTGTGGCACATGCCTTTTGATCGCATGTACAGGGCATGTCAATTTCATGCTGCACATGTCAATTTCATCTTAATGGGCATGTCATATTCACGTTATGTCAGAGTGCTATTCGCCGCATGTCAGTTTCACTTTATGTCAGAGTAGAGCGTATGTTAGAGTGCTATTTGCCGCATGTCAGTTTCACTTTATGTCAGAGTAAAGCGTATGTTAGAGTGGATCCACCCCCAAGGACATAATCACCGCCGAGAAAGGCCGGTCACTCAGCCACAACAGCTACTGGCGCCCCGGAAGAAACGCGAGGAACAAATCAAATAAACATCATGCACGCACTTGGCTTCATCAACGTGAAATGACGATCGAAAGCGAAACACTGCAGCTTAGCTGCAGCCGGTCGCTCCATCTATCCTGCCATCAGCATGGAAAACGTAGCTTCTAGTGCTAAAAAGAATACTTACTTTTAGGCATTTTTCAAGTTGTATACCGGTAGATGGGAACTGTAGTTTATGAGCCGCAGAGCATTAGTGGCGTTTATTATTAATTATGTTTACTACTGTGAGCTTTCGAAATTCTCTGTGAAAATAATTTGCAGACCGCCATTAATGTTTCCCGTCAATTTTGATTGCCTCAAGGCAATTTTACAAATCATAAATACAAGTTATACTCCAGCGACATTACACCTTTCAATGAAATCTACCATATCCCACCTGAATAAAAGAACAAACATGAAATTTTTTATCATATTTATCAAATTGCCTTGATAAATATGATGAAATTTTTTTAAATGTTTGTTCTTTTATTCAGATGGGATATGGTAGATTTCATTGTAAGGTCTAATGTCGCTGGAGTATAAGTGAATTTTTCGAAATTCAAATCGTTCAGTTGTATGTACCTCTGTACTCATAAATAAGTATTTAGTACATATATTATACATCAATAAATATATTCCGTTTTCATGTTTGTCAACACGATTCTTGCGCGCGCGCGAATGTCCCTTTGGCATGTTGCATTGCGATGCAACGCATGAACGCGATGCGATGATTTCTTCCCGCCCGACATGGCGGCCGGTAGTGATCGAATGGCGCCATGGCACTGGCACGCTTTGTGCTGGCGCTCATCTCGTCGAACTTTTTGGCGGACATGGCGCTTCGTTAAGCGCCATTTTTTGCGGCGTTTCTCAATCACTTTTGCAGCGAGACGGGCGGGCGGCACGCAGCCAGCAGCGCCGCGGTTGCCGGCTCGCCGTGAGTAGCGTTACCGCGACGGCGGGGTGGCCACGCCAGGAGAGAGTATTAGCCAGAGCGGCAGCCGGCGCGGGCGCTAGCCTTGCTTCGCAGCTCACGGTCGCTAACAGCGAGCAGCGGCGCGGCTGTTTGCTCATGCACGCCGCCTACACCCAACGGCGTACTTGTCGCCAGGTTTCAGCTCCGGCCCGCCGCGCCGCCACTCGCAGCGGAGCCTCGGCCGCATCACCGCCCCGTTCGGCTGCGCTCGCCGCGCGCAACTACCGCCGTAGGCTGCCGCCCAGCGCGGGGCGGCGCGCGGCGCACATGCGACTGCATCGCGACGCAGCGCGTGTGTTTGATGAGCGGCACACGCGGCTCGGCCATTCGGTCGCCATCAACGCGCGCTTCTCGTTAACTCGCGCCGCCGCGCCGCGCGACTCGCTTCCCCGCTATCACTGTTTAGATAGAGAGGACCGGCGCCCTATTAGTTCAATCGCTACAATGCCGACCACAGTGGCAGGCAATAAAAATAGGCGGCACAAACGCAGCTTTCCCGGGGAAGTCAGCTGAAAGGCGACTGCGCAGATGCTCGCTTTCTGAAACAAATGGCAAGCGCATAATCGATTGGCGAAATAAGGCAAAGCCCAGCGGCGCCAGGGATGACGCGCTGTGGGCGCAGACGTCAACGGTAGAAAAGCCCGTATTAAAACAATGCGGATTGGATATTTATTTATTTGTTGACATATCATTTGCCCACGTCATAAGGTACTCTAATTCCATGATAAACATGTTGACAAAAACACGTCACAGTATCCACATGTAACAATTGTAAGGCTACTTTTTCCAATATGTTTACTTTGCGGTTAGGCAAAGCATCACCTGTTTTTCCAATCAATTTCGATCGATTTAATATGACGCCTGACACACAAAAAGCTGGCACTGTACAAAACCGCTTAAACTGTTTAACTTAAACCGTAAACTGTTTTCCGCTTTGCTGTAAATAGGGTTGGCACTTGATTTTTTTAACTGATTTTTTTATAAAAAAATCTGATTTTTTTAAATAAAAAATCAAAGGGTGGAAACTGATTATAATTTAAAAAAATCAAAAGGCAAAATTCCTTGTAGACTTGCACTAGGTATTTTGCTTTTTTTTTGCCTGCAAGCGCGCAATTTCTCATACATACCGTATTACCTCCAATATAAGGTATACCTTATATTGTTTTCGTCAGATTTTTAGAGCCAAAAGTTATACCTTATATTAGAGGGTACCTTATATTAGAGGGTACCTTCAATTTTTTGGCCAGATTTTGCATAAATTTAACATGCATAAATTCAATACAAAACGACCTGATCGGTATCGAGTTATCGCCGAAGAAGTCGACGAAGAGTTATCGCAGTGCCTTTCGGCACCATTATCATCATTTTCCGCGATGTTTAGCAACCGTTTTTAAGATTTTGTGCGGTTTGGCACGCAGCCAGCTGTATTAAATTAGAGGTGTGCCTTATATTAGAGGGTACCTTATATTTATTTCGTCACGTTCAATATAGCGAAAAGTTATACCTTATACTAGAGGGTACCTTATATAAGAGGGATGCCTTATATTGGAGGTAATACGGTATTACCATTGGTGGTGTTTTCATGGGTTTAGGGTCATTTTGAGTGTAAAATCTTCCATTTATTCATGATACTGTGTAATAAAAAGCCGTGATATGCTAGTGTAGTATATAATTTCGAACCAACGTGCTCCCACATACTTCTACAGTGTGCAACATCACTGTCAATGTATTAGCTTTCTCTTACAACCTTATTTAAGCACTATTCCATGCTGAAGTTCACTTGAAGTCACGAATGTTCAACAAAAGGCAATATATGTAATAAGTCGATGTAAAACGGATATTTTTGAAAGAAATCACTGCTTATAATGCTATCCCATGACTCCACAGTCATAATATGACCACAAAAGACATAACAATACATTGTCTGACACTTAACATAGGTACACATATTTTTCTCTATACCCCCATATTGGGCGATTTTAATAAAATCTGATTTTAATTTTAAAAAATCAAATTTTTTTTTAAATCTGATTTTTTTTTCAAATCAAGGCGTTTAAAAAAATTGATTTTTTTACAACCCTAGCTGTAAAACTAAGCATAGGTACTCAACAATCAACATATTCCGTGCATGAAGCACCCCCTTCCCTTGATTGATCTTCTCAAATTTTCAGATTCAAAAAATTAATAGGATATTTTTTTACCAATACATCAACAGAACTGAAAAACGTAAAAATGTATTTAAAAATAATAACATTTTTCAGTGTTTTAAATTTCCACCGCTGGTGACAACGTTTGGAGCCACTTCCATTGAATTTTTACTCCAAGTTCAGTTTGGAGCATCCATTTTGAAGTTCAAAATCCATTCACACAGTTCTTCAATATTACGGCTTGTGTGAATGTCTCACTGTGCATCGAGGAAAATGTCTTCGAAATAGGAGCAGATATTTATCCAATGGAAATGTACACTCCCTGCTAACCTCTGGTTAAATGTGTTTGAATTTTAAGTGTCTTTTTTGTTCTAAAATGACATTATGATTTTTCAAGTTTTCTACAAAAATAGTTCTTTGGAATACTTATCGAAATTTATATTTTTTCCCAGTAAATTATTTCATTTTTTTTTATTTTTCTGCTGAATTTTGAATTTATGTTTTGCAGCCTTCCAAGCTATTTACCAAAAATTATGTAGTAGTTGAGTGAACTCTGTAGTAAGTTCACTCAACTATTTATGTACTACAATAGGTGCCTAGGTACATTTTCACAATTTTTGTTTGGCTCACAAGTCCATATCAAATTGATCTTTGAAGTGTGTTTCAACTTGTTTCTGTAAATATTTACTTTCAGCAATAATAACTAAAAATTTGAAAATTCGAACACGCAACCGTACTTTTCTATTAAAAAAAATTGATTTTTCGTGTTTTTCTAGTAGTGAAATAAAACTTCGAAAAACTTCGAAAATTGCGAGAGAAAAAAATTAGTTTGCCATCGCAACTGCCTGGGCAGCTGGAGTCAAGCAGAGTTGTTAAAATACCGGTATTTTTGGAAAGTGTAAGTGTAAGTGTAAATACACTTTCCAAATTTTGAGTATGGATACCAAAAGTGTAAGGTATTTTAAAAATACCTAGGAAAGTGTAAAAAAAGTGTAAGTGTAAAACATTTTTTTTGAAAGAGCTCTCACTGTTGAGCATTAGAATACACCACTGTTTTCACCTTTAGATCAATATATTTGTCATTTTTATACATCATTTCACATTTCACTGCCTTTTAATAAACATTTCAGACTGTAGCAAATACTGTAGTGGTATGAAGTTCACTAATAATGGCACTTTTTCAGTGTTGATATTTACTGATTAAGCAATGCGATACACACTGCTTAAATGCAAGATTGGACATGCAGCAAATGTCAATGCAAAAGCCAGTTGACTTTGTGTCCAGCTGGTGAATTTCCATTGATCTTGTCCTTTTTACAAAAGTATGATGAAACTGTAGAATACCATGAGTACTGATCAAAGGTTGGAGATCAAAGGCCAGTTGGTACATTTGCCATATTTTGTACATTCAATGCATAACTGCATGTGTGCACTGTGCAGGTTTTTTTTGTACATGACGCTATTTTATGCTTTCTCAAAAGCATAAAACAGGGCCATCTGAAAGAAAAAATACACTTTCTGTACCCGGGTATTTTGCTCAGGCAAGTGTAAAAAAGTGTATGGGTATTTTATGAAAGTGTAAGTGTAAGTATAAATATAAATACCTATTTACCCGGGTATTTCGGGTAAGTGTAAATACACTTTCGCAACTCTGGATTCAAGTAGTACATAAAAAGTGAAAATAATGTCTCCTTCTATTCCTGTAAATATTTACAGTCAAGTCAGTGATGTATTTAGGTGGTCGGGCAGTCTCGGTTCCTTGCCTGGCCATGGTATGCATTGTTTGATATTAGGTAACTATTGCAGTCAGCAAAGCTTATAGGTTTGACAATAGGTTGTATGCTCACACAAATTTATTTCCTGTCTCTTTAAACGGATGTAAATGAATCATTTGAATTTCTTTTGTGTTGAGGAGTGTGAAATGCCCTGTTTGTGAGAATAAATTAAACATTTACATTTTTGCCCGTGCCGCGGTGCTATTTAATTGTGTTGATGCTGTTGGGGGCCCTTCTCAGAATAGCACTGTTGCTATACAATACACTCCGTTTTCCTATCACAACTGGCATTTAAAAAAAGCTGATTTAAAAAATATATAATCAAATATACCTAATCTCAAAAAATCTCCGAAAACTAAAATTTTAATAAATCTCTCTCGAAAAACCTGGAAAAATTATAAAAAATATAACTCTTATATTTCTGAAAACGATACATTTTCTATATTTTTCAAAATCTCAGAAAATCTCTCAAAAATATGATTAAATCTCTCGGAAAAATCCTGCAAATATATATATATATATATATATATATATATATATTTATAAAACCTTATATTTTAACATTTTTCTGACATTTTTAAATATTAATTGCCAGGAAAGCTCTTCACCGCATGATAGTACTTCAGCATGCGACTGTGTGTCTATTCTAGAATAAATAATACCATAAGATTCAATTATTTATTTATTAACCTTGTTCATTGTTATCTGTAATCTTGTTCATTGTTAGGCCATCCTTTTTATTTTTCTTCTGTCAAACGGTTTTTCAGCTTGTAAATATGTAGATATTTACTGTATTTACAAAATTGGCAAGTAGGTACGACCGGTAGTGAAGGGAGTACGGCGCGCGTTAGCTCATAATGGCCCTACACACACTAGTTTTCACCGTGACTGATGTGAAAACTGAAATGGCGACATGGCGACATCCAGCGTACTCTTATTGTATGCTATACGTGTTTTAGTTTTCAAATTTTCAAAGTTTAATTTTCATTTATTTATATTCAAATTTAAATTTTATTAAATAATTCAACCGTGTTCATTAATTTGCACTTTAAAAATTTTCAGTTTTCACACGAAGTCACGGTGAAAACTAGTGTGTGTAGGCACAATGAGTAAATATTTTAAGGCCACTGTTATACAGGGTGCGGCAATTTAGACGCCCGCTCTAGATTTCGAATAACTTGTCACTGGGTAGTTGGATTAACGTCAAATTTTAGGTCAACATTAACAACTAAATAAGAAAGGATCTCTGAAAATATGGCTGCGAGAGCTCCACTCGTTCTCAATGTATTCGTGCAAACGCGTAATTGTCACTACCAACACCTCGTGACGATAGGCATTGAGCGATAAAAACGCACAATAACCAGTGCAAACTTTTTATTGTTAAGGAGTGATGTGCACCGACTGACAAAATGCAACAAATGATCACTCAATGTAACCAGCACTCTTATCAATAGCCAACTGCAACCGAGTGGGGAAGTCGAGCAACACCCTGCCAATCATTGTGAGGTGGTAGTAAAGCGACAATTATAGGTGTTTGCGTGAATAACTTGAGAACGAGTTGAGCTATCGCAGCCATATTTTCAGGGATTCTTTCTTATCTAGTTGTTAATGTTGACCTAAAATTTGACGTTAATCCAACTACCCAGTAACAAGTTTTTCGAAATCTAGAGCGGGCCTCTAAATTGCCGCACCCTGTATGTGCAGCAGCAGCGACTCCGCAAGATACAAGCACATAAACTGCTTGAAAATTTGTGCATGCTCCCTTCTAGAAAGTACGAATTCTGAAAATGCGTTCTTCAGACAGGGCGATGATACTCCCTATTAAGATGCATATTATGTAAATATAGTAAAGATAATGAGAGTGAAGTTTGAGGATGTAGATTAAAGATGCATATTATGTAGTTATTAATGAGCCCACAACTGAGACAATTGTGACAGTAATTTTTGTCGGCACCGTTCGGTCCTTTCTCATATCGCTCGGTATAATTAAGGGGGATAAAGTGGGTTCAAACAGTGGTCCAAAATTGTCTTATTTACAATTCCTTGTCATAATTCAAGATCTCTTAAAAAGCTATCCACACGGGTAGGACTCTAATTTTCTAACAGCCTCCTGAACGGCCACGCGTTGCTCTGCAGACATGACTAGTGATGCAAGGAATGCCAGAGTTTTGGCGCGAAGCGCCATGGCGCTTTTCCTAAAGCTTTCTGTGTACCTTAAGTTTGATCACACATGCACTGTTTGATCATCACACATGTATGATCACCATTTTTCATTATGTTTTGAATCAGCTTTTTATCAACCTTTGTGAGCACACGACATGCGTGTATACTGTATTTGCTTGAATAATCCCCCTTTAGGCATATTATAAATGTGTTGTTGTGTATACCAACCTTGAACAAAAATGGCATGCATTTATGCTTGAAAATGTTGACAAAATAATAATTCCCACTTGAATAATTTCCCTGCTTTCATTGTTCCCCTGCTGAAAACTTTCAGGGAATTATTTGAACAGATACCTACAATAAAAAGATACATATGTTGAGTTATGCTGCATTGTTTTACATTATCACCCATTTTCACCCAGCTTTCTTACAAGCCTACTGTCTGTGCACTTTGCATTTGTATCCACCATATCCAACACGAGAATGGACAAAAAATATGTGTTTGTGGACACAAAAAGATGTGTGTGGATACAAAAATATGTGTGTGTGGACACAAAAATATGTGTGTGTGGACACTGAAAGATGTGTTTGGTTTCACTATAGGATCATTTCATATAATTTATAATTATTTTCTTCTCATAAAAGAGCGCCGTTCAATTTTTTTCGTTAACTTTTTGACCTGCCATTCTGTTAGAGGCAGCCATTCTATTTTATCAGCAATTTTTTCACACATTTCTTATTTCAAAATAGCTTTATTTCTAATGAAGCTTGAGCAATATTTTAATATCAGAGCATCAATTTCAGATTTAACACCTATTTAACACCTAGTTATCACCATCCATTTTTTTTTTTGTTTTTTGGCACCCTCCCAACATAATTCCTTCCTGCCGTTCTATTGGAGGAGCCGTTCAATTGGAGGCTACCATTATATTGTTTTCGTGCGTGCAAAAATGTGCCAAAACCTGCCATTCTATTGGAAGTGCCGTTCTATTGGAGGTATGCCATTCTATTAGAAGAAATATGGTAAATAATTTATCGCATGACATTTTTCACTAAATTATGGTAACAATTATGTGAATATTATTTGCATCTAGCCAGTATATTCACAAATGTTCTATATTTGACATATCTAAGAGTGGGATGCACTTTGCTCTTGGGTAGCCTCTTTCTATACTCGGCAAATATGCAATGAATTTTTGTCAGCACGCGTGGCGCTTTTGACGCCAGTGAAGACGCTATCGCCGAGCCTCATTGGCGCCACATGATAATGGCGCCAGGTGTCAAATGCGCCGTGGCGCCTCTACATCACCACACGCGACCGACGGCCGCTGCTGCGAACAAGTGCGTCACTCGGCGGGCGGGCGCGCCGCTCTGCTCTATAGCTCGCTAATTTGATCGCATCTGGCATCTCGATTTGGTTACCCCGCGAGCTGGATAACTGTGTACATAACACGGCTTCACAAAAGCGCCGGCGCCATGGAAGCGAAGCGTGTACGGCGCGCTGGAATGCATCCACTGCAAATCATGATCACCCAGATGGCTCCCCTGATAAGCGAGTAGTCGCGCCCGTCCCCTCCCGTCAGTTATTCTAGACGCATACCTTTTTGGTGCATCCTTTTCAATAGTTTTTTGAAAGAAAGGTTTTATGACATTTTTTTAAAAAATGTCGTCACCGAAAAAATTTCAAATGCATTTGATGTTTAATTGATCCATTCGACGCCGTTTTTTAGGTGTAAGTTTCCGCCGTCACATGTTCCTTGATGGCGGTAACTTATGTTGACAGTCAAATATTGTACAAATATTTACACGCATATATTTACGTAAATACGACGTACAGACACATGATAGTCTCTTTGGAAAATATTCTACACGACAAAGATTCTTGTTTACAGCGTGAAAATTTACAAAAATACGGCACCTAGTTATTATTGATTGTACGTAAGGTATGCTTTACTGCATTTTTGGCAAGTTTTTACGTATAAGAAGTTTAGCTTTTATCACAAGTCAGGAAGCCAAAATTTTACGTTAATCTAGCACCATCAATTAGTTTCGATCATGCAAGGTTTGTCTTATTTCAATCAGTTTTCATATATTTATTAAGTTACAGTCGAGAAGGTTTACCTTAATTGCCAGCCGACTCGCCAGAATCGCACAACCATGAGAATGGCGGCCTGTACACGAGTTGACACATGTGTGTCAACTGGTTTATGTCAACTCAAACTTCGGCGTCACGTGTCGCAGAGTGATATCCAAATGCACATACGGCAATGTTGAGAATAATTAAATATTACGACAAGTGCATTGGAAGATCGCTTTGCAGCACGTGAAGCCAAAATCTGAGTTGACATAGATCAGTTGAGACACATGTGTCAACTAGTGTGTGGGCCGCCAATGTGGAATATATTCGTAACGTTGTAGGTGCATGATGGAATGTTTAAGAGAATCCCAGACGATTTTGAGAAGGTGAAAACTCAGCATGGGGTGATTTCGGCGACAAAAGTTTATCAATGTAGTGACTGACTGTGCAATATTCGTATTGTTCCCACTAGGTTTGGTATTGCAGCCAAAAAGCGAACGTGATAAAAACGTGCGATTCTGGCGACGCGGGCGGAAATTCGCTTTTGCTCAATTAATTGCATAGCGTAAGTGCGTTAATAAAGCTAAATTTTCGATGAGGTAAGTTGTCTGACATAGTTTTTCCAGATTTATATAAATCTGGAAGAAAAGTTTGTTCAACTTGATGGGATGGATAAATTCGAATTAATCAGGACAGTGACTGAGTGCGATCTTTGCATGTGTCCCACTGAAGTGCTGCAGTTTTACACGGATCAACTCAATACACGACTTAGTGTTCTACAAGACTGCCACAACCTTTATTGGTTTTTAGAAAGCAGCCAGTTGCATATTTACCTAGTTCGTCTTTTATTAGCTTCTGCAGAGCCAACAATTTGCGTCTACCTACATCCACGAATTCAGCTAGTAAGATTCTCTCGCAGTAATCAAAGAAGAGATTGCCAAACTAGCGAGCTCGCTGTAGCATTTCATCATTTCCTGCCGTTTTGCAGTTGAGGCGTCCAATTCTAAAAGTCGACAAGTCCAAAATATGCAAAATTTCTAGCAAGGCTCGGAAACGTCATCTGAGGCTATCCCCGCACATTTTTTATTATTTTCTATAAATATTTTGACCTCACATGCCCCTATACGATAGTGTCAAATTTGACATTTCTGGGAAAAATGCAAAAAAATTGGGCAAGAAGTCGACAAGTTCACTTACTTTTGGGCTAAAAGTCGACAAATCCATCTCCTGCAACCTCTTTTGTTGGGAAAAGATCAAGAAATGTGATAAGTCCACTATATATGGATACCGATTTCTAACGGTTGACAAGTGCATAAATTGCCAATAAGACAACCTCATCGTCGCGGGGAACACAAATGTTCTCCATTCCATTCCAGTCGCATTCCAGAAGTCGACAGGTCCATTTCCCTCCCCAAAACATTTCTGCACTGTTTAAATGGGATTCTATGGACACCCAATTTTTCACATATACGTTAAGAGCAGGGGCTGAAAATTGTCAACATTTGGAACTTAATGGTAGGCATGAGAGAGCCAAATTGAACACGCAGCACGGACCATGAATTGTATCTGAAACTTAAAATGCCATTACTCAAAATCGCATTTTGTAGACTTGTCGACCTTTAGAATTAGACGCCTCAGTTGTGTCTTGTTCCAAACGATTTTGGCGTTGTTGTTGTTGTCTGTCGGTGCTGGCAATCAACTACATCAAGCCTAAAACATTTTGACAGTTTCAGGATTGAAACGAATCATTTCAGTGTGGAATCTAGTGTCTCTATTAGACATAGCAAGCGCATGTAAATATGTAAACGCTAAACTAAAAGTATTGACGCATTCCATTCATTTTTACACATTCAACATACGACTATTCCACATATTATACCTAAACAAATATTAAATTTCACCTGCACCTGTTAGAGTAACTGTTAAAAATATTTATTTCATCTACTCCAATTTCAATGCGAGCCAATGAAAAATGCATGTGTCGAATTTTTTTATAGTGCATGACAAACTGCTATTTTACGTGTCTGCGTGATATTGTGCGGTTTGTTGCATCATTTTTCAGTGCGGTTCACATGAGGGCCGCTGTACCTAGTTTATCAACGTCGAAATATTTACAAAAAGCGTATCACTAATTTTTACTGCTGCTGATAGATTTAATAATACCAAAGTAAAGTGCCCATTCATATTTTAGTGTTTGTAAAAACAGCTCCAGAACATGTCATCAATTTTGAAGGGTCATTCAAAATGCAATCATTCAATTGCGTATTAGGTGGCATTCATCACACGTGAAAGCACTGCGCATGCTCGAATAATTCCTCGGTAAAATACTTCCGTGTTCGCATTTTCAGACAAAAATTACTCGCCTTAATGTAATTTATGAATATCCTCGAAATAACCCCTTAAAATCAGCACTGTGGGAAAATAACCCCAAATCAAGGGGGAGGGGTAATTCAAGGAAATACAGTGTGCAAAATTTAGCCGATTTTCCCTATGGTATGTCTCAAATTGGCAAATAGCATGTAGATAGATACTGTTTTGACATTGTCAAAAGTGCATTATCACAAGGCACAAAATAACTTTTTATTATTTTTTAAGTGTATTTGTGTGGGAACACCAAAAATGGTCCAAAAACTCAAATTCGACAGAACTTAAATGGGCGCTTTTGGAAGCACACTCTTCTTATAGGGGGGTAATAAACCCACGGGGGAGTTTAGTACTCCGCGGGAATCTTGACGGGGTTTATTCCAGGGGGAGTCTTATTTCTTCAGGGGTTTTTTACCTACGATTAGTGCGTTAACTAGGGTGTCAAATTTCCGTTTTCCGTTTTCCGTTTCCGTTTTCCGCAGGCAAATTTTTTCCGTTTTCCATTCCGTTTTCCGGCTGCTGAAATTTTTTTTCCGTTTTCCGTTCCGTTTTCCGGCAACATTTTTTTCTGTTTCCGTTTTTCCGGCTCATTTTCCGTTTTCCGGCTAAATTTTCAGTTTTTCCGCCTTTTTTTTGTTTTCCGCCTCAATTTCCAGTTTTTCTGCCTTTTTTTCCATTTTCCGCCTCAATTTTCCATTTTTCCACCTCATTTTACCTTTTTCTGGCTCAACTTTCTTTTTTCTGATCAGCTAAACTGGTAAAAATTCATGCAGATTGTCAATGATGTAAAAAAATTTATGTTTCCAGCAAAATAGAAGCAAATTTTTTCCACTTCCAGCAAAATTTGAGACAATTTTATCCATTTTCCGGCAAAATTTCAGCAAGTTTTTCCATTTCTGTGCAAATTTAATTTTTCCGTTTCCGTTTTTCCGGTCTCTTTTTCCGTTTTCCGGCCGCTGAAATTTTTTTTCTGTTTCCGTTTCCGTTTTCCACCAAGTGCAAATTTTTTTCCGTTTTCCGTTCCGTTTTCCGGCTGCTGAAAAAAATTTTCCGTTTCCGTTTCCGTTTTCCGTAAAAAAAATTTTTTGACACCCTAGCGTTAACGTACTTCAGTGAACTTAATTTTTCGAAAAAGTTTAGGCATTTTTTGAATGTGATTATAATTTTTTACTTTTTCTCCACTACAACATGAGTAGCTGGTGCCAGTTTCGCAAATTGCGAAGTGAGAAGTGAAGTGGCAAATGCGAAGTGAATTGAGAAGAAAATTGACAAAAGCGAAGTGAAATGGCAAGTAAATTGGCAAAAGCGAAGTAAAAATAAAAAAATAAAAGGCGATTTCCCTTCGCTTTTGCCAATTTCCTTCTCAATTCACTTCTCACTACTCATTTCACTTCGCATTTGCCATTTCACTTCTCACTTCTCAATTTGCGGAACTGGCCCCAGGTCGATTGCACAGATTGCGCTGATAACTGTAAAATGATGTAGAAGTAAAAAAAAGGTAAAAGACCATACTGATTTACTCCCGCAAATATTCACTACACATTTCGGCAAAGCAATTTTCATCACTAGCAAAAAAAGTTTGCAAGCGCAGCGGTTGGCTGGAACGTATCGGCGGCGCGTTACCGGCATGCGAACAGCGCAGTGCAAGTTGCACTGCGCAGCGCGGCGCGCCCATTAGCCTTACTTTGACGCCGACTGCCGCGGCAAAGTCGGGCAACGGAACATTCTTTATATGGTAGAGGCAGGCGTGTCGCGGTCGCAGGCATGAGCGCGGCGGGGCGGGCTGCGGCCGCCGCCGTCGTCAGTCACCCGAGTCGCCGCCGCCGCTGCCGCCGGCACGCTCAACTGCGCACGGGGCGCCGGGCTGGCCGCCGCCCGGCTTCGAGTAAACAGAATGCGCAGTCGGCAGCCGATCGACGCACCGATCTTCGCCCGGGCTAGCGAGCTAGAGCAGCAGCGGCAGCTGCGCCTATGATATGTACGTTAGCGTGCCTAAAGACCGCCGCCGTGATAATTACACGGGCTCAGATAAGACAGCTAGTCGGAAAAGATCGAGGTTGCCGCGCGGCGCGCTCACGCGCTAGCGCATGCGGCCGTGCACACGCGAGACGGCTCGCAGTCACGCCGCCGCGAGTACGATCGCAGTGCAACTAGTGCCGCCGCGTACGCGTCCCGTCATATTCAAATGACACCTTTAATCGACCCTACAAGATTTATATTCATGGATTGTCGGTTTTACTATGCACCCAATACCATAGTTGTGTCATTATTAATGTTCCGTTCACATAAGAGTAGGTAAGTTTCTTTTCCATGACAGTTACAGTCGCATTAAAATACGCATGTTACAGGACACAGGCACGTCTGAACGTTTTAATCAGCGCATAATTCACTAAAAATGATTCGATTTACTATTTTTAACCGGCGGTGAACAGTTGGGCAAAAAAACGGTCGCAACGCGAAATGAGGCGACACTAAACAAGGAGCGATAGCGGCGGTGCTGTAACGCAGGCTGTGCCAAATGAAGATCGACTTGGGCTGTTGTCTATGCCGCACCGAGTGGCTGGGTCGTTCGGCCGCGCGCGCGCTTGTCGCCGCCGCCGACGAGGAACAGCGTGCCGAGCAGCAGCGCGATGCTACCGCCTTACAACAACAGCAGCAGCAGCAGCGGCGCCGCACGTCCGGCTCTTCCACGGTGGAGACGTCGGCGCGGCCGGTCATGGCCGACCAGTCGCCGCTGCTGTCGCCGCGCTCGCCGCCGCCCTCCAGCAGCGACGACGTGCTCGCCCTCGGCCCCATGAGGATTCGACCCACGCAAAAGACGGTCGGTATACGTTTGAACTTGAAAAGCGGTAGTTGTGGGATACGAAAACCCGGTATCGGTTTCAGCTTGGGAAAAAATCCAAACGCACACACAAAAAAATCTAGTCATATTTATACCTCACTAAAACTCATATTTATACTTCACTTGTAATCAAAAACTGCTTAACTTGTATTTAAAAACACCCTCACTAGTAATCAAAAATGCCTGGGAGTGGAAGCATTTGATAAAACTTCAATGGCCTGTCTGTGCACTCAGTCACTCTTCACAGCATATTCTCGGCTCCATACCGAACTGTCAGATGCCGTAGAATAGTACGTAAATAGTCAGTTGAATCACCCCTTCTACCCACAAATTGCCTCAACCTCAACCTACCGCAGGCGATGGTGATGAGCCCGCTGAGCGACGAGACTGCGGCGATGTTGTCAACGGAGCTGCGGCGGCGCGACTGGCGCACACACGTGGTGCGCAGGCCCGACGACGCGTGCGACCACGTGCGGGAGTTCGGCCCGCCCAACATGGTGCTAATCGACGGCAGGAGGGGCGCCCATGACCCTTGTTTAGTGGCCACGTGAGTCGGCCACGCGTGTAGCGTATTTAGTCGAGTACTTGCATGGGTAGGGTTCGAACTCGACTTGAGTCGACTCGACTCGTGACTCGAGGGTAAAATTGGGTACCGACTCGACTCGAACGGCTCGACCGACCGGAAAATTTTGGCCCTGACTCGAGACTCGAGATTTTTGCTGAAACTCGACTCGATTTTCACTGACTCGCCCGACTCGACTCGCCGACACGATAGGAAAAATTTGGCAGCTGTGACTCAAACTCGAGTTTCAAGAAATCGAGTTTCGAGCCCTATGCATGTGCCTTGTTTCTTCACCGGTTGTTGAGTTTGCGAGAGATCATATCACATCGCAGGAAATTGAGCTCTTGCCTGCAACCCGACACCGACGAAACGGTCGTGATCGCCGCCATGGACAAGTGAGCACGCTTGCGGTATTAATTTACATTGAGTAGTTGGGCGCCGCACACGACGCGACTGTCACTCGCAGACAGCCCGATCGACAGCAGCTGGATGCGCTCAACGAATGCGGCGTCACCGACGTGCGTCATTTTGAATTGAGGAATATAATGATAACTTCTAAATGTCTATGTGACAAAATGGCCAGATTGAGTTAAGCTCGGAATCTTGACCCAGGCATAAATTGAAAATTTTGGAGCATTTTTAACACAATCTTCACCTCTAATTAGACCTGTGTTTAAACGACAATTTAAAATACCGCTTGACAACTTTGTAAAACAAATTGTAATTTTGCAAAAACTGTTTTTCGGAGTATCGATTTTCAGTATTTTTCCTAGCATTTTTGTGAAAATCGTGTTTAAGTAAAGCCAGCCCATCGATAATCAAAATTCATATAACCTTACCCGATTCTTGGACATTTTGATTCGTCATTAAAATATATGCTGCCCGATTCATGGTGGTCATTTGAAGCCATGTTTAAATATCGCTTCGAGGTGGATCGAGCAGCGGCTCAAACACAATTCGATCGAATTGGATTTTCCAACACTTCTTAGCGCACTAGTTAAAACACAGGTGGTGCTGGCGACCGCGTCGTCGGTGCGGCACACGGTGGCCATGTTGGACACGGTGTGCCGGCTGCAGAATCGCTGCCGCGCCGCCGCGGGGCTGGTCACCGCGTTGGAGCACGTCGACACGCCGGTGCATATTGTCGACCGAGATTACAATGTGCAGGTGGGTTTCGGTGTCAAGTGTTTAGAAGTGTTTATGAAAAGTCAATGGAACTTCATTGAAAATGGAAAAAGGAAAGGTTATCCTTTGCAGCTATTGGAGAATGAAATACCTCAATAGAATACTTCAAACATTCAATTTAATTCAACAGTAAGCGATGAAAACTACAAAATGGAAACGCGAAATGAAAATAAACATCTTTGTAATAATTTTTATATAAGAAAATCTTGCGTACAGTTTTGGATTAGACTTTGGTAGCTCTTCACTTTTCCAGTGCTGATTAAATCATTCAATCAATCTACTAAAAGAATCAAGGTATTAAAGATTCAAATACCTACGCTGATAAGACTGCATCTGACAAATATGTAAATTCATTCGTATAACTTCATTCATTCATTTCAAATTTTCAACTAAGTTCGCGTATAAGCGACGTAAATATTTACTAAAAGCCACAGGTCACACATACCTAAACGCATTTAAATACATACGTAAATACATGCCAGTGCCGCATTTGTTTGCCAACTTCGCGATAAAATTCCACGAAGCAAACATGCATAAAAATCATTTAAATGCTGCATTACGTGAATATTTGAGCACCACGTGAGCATGCAGCACCCCAAGTATGCAGATGACACAGCTGCGTGCGAGCTTTATGAAAAATCAATCAGGCAAAAACAAATGAAAACCACCGTAAATCCTCGAATAAGACCCCAAGGGAGTTATTTTTTCGTCAGGGTTTTTGAGGGGGGAGTTATTCAAGGGGGAGGAGTTATTCGAGGGGGGAGTTATTTTTTCCTCAGAATTACATAATGTATCAGCTATGCAATAATCATTCAATGCATAGGTATATTTGTTATGTTTTACTTCATTGATCGTTTTTTAGGTTTTGCAACATCTTTTCTACCAATCACAGAGGGGGAGATATTCGAGTGGGGGGAGTTATTCAAGGGGGAGTTAGTTTTTCCTCACCGGATCAACAGGGCGACGTATTCACGGGGGTGTTATTCGAGGGGGGTCTTATTCGAGGATTTACGGTATACAGTACGAAATGTGATGTTTTTAAGGTATAATACCGTTTAATTTATCTATCGTATGCGTGCAATAGGTGGTGACAAATTTTAAATTACTTCCCTGACGGGAAACTAAAATAAAATATAATTTAATAATTACATTATTTTACTGACGGGAAACTATAATTTTTTAAATTTTTACATTCGATCCAGCTGTGACCCGGTTACGCTGTGTTTTGAATACAATTAAGGTATACAGTGAATCAGTGATATATTGTCCAAGAAAAAATTGAGACCTGTATCAATCCACACTCATGTAATCAATTTTCTGGTGAATTTTCCGTTCAAGCTGCAATACTAACTTCACATGCCGGGCACTTTGTCACAGTATTCGAACAGCGCGTACGACCGGATGGCGAGCGGCAGTCGCGCCGAGGCGTGCGTGCCGAATATGGACACCCGACGCAAGTCGAACACATCCAGGGTCGGCTCACCAGTGACCAACCATCCCTGACGCGCGACGAAACCAAAGCTTCCTCGCCGCAGGCGTCGCACCACGGCGGCCGGTCGTCGGGCAACGGGACGCCCATACCGGGGGAACCGCTGCCGGCGGTGCACCAGCGCGCCGGTTGGTGCTGCTACGCGGTGCCGTCGCGCGCCTGCTCGCCGCCGCCGTCCACGAGCGCCGCCGCCGTCAGACTCAATCATAATGATTGCTCCGCGTCGGTTTGGGGTGGAACAATGTGCTATAAAGAGTGGATATGATGTGTAGGAGCGTGATTGTGTGAGAAGATGTCAATCAAATCTCTTTTCCAAGTATCAGTCGGCGTATCAGTGGATTGAAGAGAAGAAGCAAAAGCAACATTTCTTTAAAAAAAACTTATTCTGTAGCAAAACATGAACAAAAAAGCAAGCGAGCAATGTTTCTAACAAGCAAGTAAATATTT
The DNA here is from genome assembly GCA_964036195.1 of Sphaerolaimus hirsutus. Classification (NCBI taxonomy): domain Eukaryota; kingdom Metazoa; phylum Nematoda; class Chromadorea; order Monhysterida; family Sphaerolaimidae; genus Sphaerolaimus; species Sphaerolaimus hirsutus. The sequence goes on from OZ038458.1 coordinate 14,368,931, forward strand.
ATTACCTAAGCCAAGTCGTTTCTTATTCGATGGGCGCAAACCCCCCTCACCCTTGGTAGGTTAAAAGGCTCTGATATACTGCTCACGACCATGGAAAAGTATTTTCTGTATAATTTTTCCCACGCTCCACATTTTTCTCTCAGAAGCAGACCAGAACAAATGGTTTATGTGCGGCCAACCACCAGTGGAATGACGCATGGCTCTGCATCCAGACACGGTGTGTTGATTCCAGCGGTGTGAAAAACAATGCGTGATTCGCGTCGAATTAATTTATTTAGCTGCATTGGTTTGAAAAATGGCAAAGCCGGCACCGCGGCGGTAAAACTTTCTGCATAACGTTTCTGTATGTAACTTTGTAACGTTTTTGTTCGCAAAAGTCACTTTCAAATTCTATCAAATGCTTACGTATTTATTTAGGTACACCGTACACAACAAAGCCGGTACTCGTGCACCTATTCATTTTGAGATTGTAAAAAATACTTTGTGATTGCAATACTGCTGACGTTACGTAGCTAAGAAAGTAAGTCCTATGCAACGAGCAACGTTTGAACCTGGATGTACGTCGCAGCGCGCATGTCCGCCTTCGCATTGCGCCCAACTGGCAGGGCGTCGGGCTCCGTGGACACACCAATCACCGAGGTGGTGGCGCTGCTCAAAGAGGCGCAGTCGCGCGCCGCCCTCGCAGCAGTCGCAGCCGGCAGCAGCGCGGCCGGCGGCACGGCCGCAGTGGACAACGACGCCGTCTTGGCGCCCATCCGCGACGCTATGCACATCCTGTCGTCCACTGAACTCTATGAGCCAACGCTGGCCGCCACCGGCCGTTTGCACCACGACCGCGTCGCCAACGATCTCTTCGACGGGCTAGTCACTCAGTCACACGTGCGTTTCGCTGACATCATGCAGCAATTGAGGCGTCCAGTTCTAAAAGTCGACAAGTCCACTTAGTTTTGGGCTAAAAGTCGACAAGTCCACCGTCCGTCTCCTTTTTTGTTGGGAAAAAATCAAGAATGTGATAAGTCCACTGTGGAAACCGATTTCTAAAAGTCAACAAGTCCATAAATTGCCCATAAAGCAACCTCGTCGTCGCCCGGAACACAAATGTTCTCGCGTGCAAGAAGTCGACTAGTCCTTCCCATCCCCAAAACAGTTCTGCTCTGACCAAATGGAATTTTATGGACACCCCATTTTTCACATATAGGTTGAGAGCAGGGGCTGAAAATTTGACACTTTATTGTCAACATATGGAACTTAATGCAAAGCATGAGAGAGCCAAATTGGTCACGCACCACGGACCGTGATTTGTGTTTAAAACTTAAAATGCCATCTACTCAAAATCGCATTTTGTGGAGTTGTATTTATGTGGAGTTTGATTTTGTAGACGCTTCAATTGTCAACGACAATGTATAGCGTCATACTTTGCAGATGCAGCTATCGTCCATTGGCAAAGACCGGAAGAAATCTCTATCGGAGGCGATGCGCACGATGAAACGGCAGTCGCTCGTTAATCCGTCGCTGCCGCGCAGCTCCGAACTGCACGCGGATATCGAGGCGCACATGCAGCGGGTCCACACGTGGCAATTCGACATATTGCAGTTGGAACGACTCACTGCACACAGGTGAATCGGTTTCTCAGACATTTACGTGGAATCACTTTTGGAAAAGATTTTGCTTATCCGGCGTCACACAGAATTCAAAATTGAATCTAAGATTAAGATATAATTGTTGTTATAACGTGTAGCTTTACCAAAATGTGTGAAAACTCTGCAGGTTGTCAATCGATAAAATTTGTGGTAGTTGTATGGTAACACAAATGACTTGTAAATTCATTAATGAAAATACTTGTCAATTGCAATGCTTCTTGGCACTTATCACATACACATGCCTATTCATCATACTCCAATTCACAAGCTTATCAAAACTATCACACAACTCATCAAACAGGCCGCTGGTGGTTGTGGGCATGCGCGTGTTCTCAAAGTGGAAAGTGGTCGAGTTTCTGCGCTGCGACGAGTCTTGCATGCAGCGCTGGCTGCAGGCGATCGAAGCCAGCTACCACAGCGCCAATCCGTACCACAACGCGACGCACGCGGCCGACGTGCTCCAGGCGGTGGCGCACTACCTCTCGTCGGAAACCGTTGCCGTGCGTTGCGCTGGTGGTGCTAAGATTAGAGTGTGCACGTCGATACTGGCGCTATGCACACTACCTAGTAGACCACCGAAATTTTGGAAACTCATAAATTTGGTTTGCACCCATTTGAGTTTACCACAATAAGGAATCTGTCAACTACTGTTGACGGCGGTCAAAGAGAATTCATTGTGGTAAACTCGAATGCGTTCAAATCAAGTTTATGTGCTTCCCAACTTTCGATGGTGTACTATACTCGGCGGACATGATACTCTGCCCTCACACTCATTTATGTCTCTCGTTGGAAGCGTGCCAATGTTGATAAAGCATGGATTTTTGTATAAAAGATGAAAAAATCATTGTTGTGTATAAGTTAGCGTATAGCGTTATAACAGAGATGTCCTTTTTCAACTAGTTATGAAAATCGCTGCCATAAAAGAAATCGTTGGCACGCTTCCAGTGGGAACCACGCGTGCGGGGTGTAAACTGACTGTGGCCGTAATATTGCGCTGAAAACGCAGAACGACTTGGAACACATGCACGCGATCGCTGCTCTTTTGGCGGCGGTCGTGCACGACGTCGACCACCCCGCAGTCACCAATGCCTACTTGATCAATTCGCGGCACGCCCTCGCCCTGCTCTACAATGACATGTGAGTGCTTCGCACCATCATTTCGATAAATATGATTTTTATGGTTTCAATACACTCAGTGTGTTTTGAGTGTTTTGCACATGTTTGTGCGGAAATTCTGAGTTGTGGTTTCTGAAAAGACGCTTGAGTAAAAAATTAATTATTTCCGCATTTTTGTCAAAACTGTTTTTTTACAAACCCCCTGAAAAAAGGTTTATTTTTGAGAACTCCATTCAGTTCAAAGCAATATCGAAAATACAATACTCGCTACAATCCCTCAAAATCCCTATAGGAACAAACCTTCTGTAACACAGTGGAGTAGACACAATGTATTATCAGGGCACCTTGTGGTTGGCTTTGTATTTATTTATCTACTCAACTGTGTTACCCATTCACTATATTTACATACTCCACACTTTTACAGGGTTAGGTAAATTTTGTACGAGTAAATAGGATAAACTAGGTACCTACCGCACGGGAATTGTTAGGTGATCAGTTATGGTGTTTTTGTTTTACTCAGAAAGAGTGAAACTCCCAAATTCTGACAATTTTAAGTTTGACTGTTTTGCAAAATGACTGCAAAACACAGAACAGAAGTTTTGTTCGTATATGGATTTTGAGGTATTGTAGCGAGTTTGTAATTATTTGATTATTTTTCATACTTAAAAGTATTCAAAGTTTATATAGTATAATATAAGAATTATATCCCTAATTGTTATCCTTTAAAAATGCTCAAAACATTCATAGCGCTAATTCCCCTCAGATCAGTGCTGGAGAATCATCACCTGGCGTTGACGTTCAAAATGATGAACAAAGAGCCGCGGATAAACATCATGGCCAACGTGGCCCCGCGAGACTACACCACGCTGCGGCAGGCGATCGTCGAGATGGTGCTAGCCACCGACATGCGCAGACACTTCGAGCATTTGGCAAAGTTCCAACAGAGGATGCTAGAATGCAAGGTGCTACTCCCGTGGTGCATGCTGGTCAGATGTGAGCCGTATACAAGAGCCTTTGACGTTACAAATCGAAAGATATGTCCTAAAAACTTCTGTCCCACTTTTGTGGACATATTCTGGAAATTTGGGTAGGTATATAACTGGAGGAACGAGTGGGGGCGTTTCATCGGCTCACTTGTACCAAACAACTCCCCTAATATCTGGAATATGTCCACAAAAGTGGAACATAAGTTTTTCGGACATATCTATCCATTCGTAATGTCAAAGGCTCTTGTATACCGCTGCTGTGAATACATCAACACGAAATGCCCTTCGCAGAACCCGGCGCCGCCGTGCAACGCGGACGGCTCGCTGCTGGAGGAGCTGGAGGAGTACGAGGACATGGGCCGGCCGTCGGCGATGGGCGACAACGAGGAGCGCGACCGGCGCAGCATCAGCACGAGCAGGAGCAGCTGCGTGTCGGTCAACTGCCTGCAGCTGGTGCCGCCGTCGACCGCCATGAACGGCAGCAGCACCGCCAGCGCGGCAGATGACGCGGTCGCGCTCGCCGAGCGCATGGACCGCAGCATGACCCTGTGTCGCATGATCGTCAAGTGCGGCGACGTGTGCAACCCCGCCAGGCCGTGGCGACTCTGCAGGGAGTGGGCGCTGCGCATCTGCGAAGAATATTTCAGACAGGTGCGCCTATTGACTGTCCCGTTGAGGTTAACTAAGGCGCCAATTTAATGGTTCTAACTGAAATCTGACAAAATTGTAGATCAGCACTTTTAGAAGCACACCCTTCACATGGATGAAAAAATTCAAACTTATTTCAGACAGCAGATGAGAGAGCTAGGAAACTTCCGCTGAGCATGGAGTCTTTCGATAGAGAAACGTGCAACGTACCTCGCACCCAGTGTGGATTTACGGATATGTTTGCGAGACAAATGTTTACCAGTTGGGTTGGTGAGTCAATTGTCTTTTTGTTTCGATGCATGTATTTTTGGGTATTTTTGTAAATAAATAAATGCGTATAGGACTATAGGTATGTGATTATTAATGTCTAAATATTACACATGCAGTCAAGTATTCTGATGATGCTGTTGAAAATGAGGCCAAAACACTTTATATACTGGCCACTTTATATACTGCCAAAAACGACACTTTAGATACAAAAGTGCGACACTTCTGATACCAAAGTGCGACACTTCTGATACCAACATTTTTTCCTCTCATGCCGCTTAAACGCGACACTTTTGATACCAAAGTGCGACACTTCTGATACCAAACTGTGACACTTTTGATGCCACCATTTTTTACCTCATGCTGCTTAAACGCGACACTTTTTGTACCACTTTCTTTTATGCTGTTGTGCGCAACAATAGCAAAAACACACACCTCTGGGTGTTTTATGTGTATCCACAATGTGTATTTGAATGATTCAGATTCTGATCAACACAAATTTTTCCTGAATACTGTATTTACTCGAATAGTTCCCCCAGGGAATTATTTTTTCATCAGACATTTTTGAGGGGGGAACTATTCAAGGGCGGGAATTATTCAACTGGGGGAATTATTATTCCATCAAAATTTTTAAGCACATTTCTATCATACTACATATACACATGTATGTCCTGTTTCCGATGGTATTTAAGATATTTAAGTGAATTACATTTCTTCTGTGACTGGGGGGGTATTCAAGTGGCGGAATTATTTTTTCACCACTCGTCTAACAGGTGGAAACTATTCAAGGGGGGAGGTATTCAAGTAGGGGGAACTATTTGATTAAATACGGTATCTTGTTTTAGTTGTTGTTGAACTGTGAAATCACTAAGTTGCATGAGTTTATGGGATCCATTCATACAATAAATAATATTGTATAATACAATAAATAATACAATATTTTTGAAGCAATGCTCTATTCTTGTCACACATTTATCCACAAAATCCCCTAATAAGTTTCATACTGCAATAGTTTTCATGCTGGGGGAAATCACTCATGCGACAGATGCCCTCAGCCATGTGGTATGCAAAATGGCCAAAATATGGGCATGTTGCAGAGATGAAGCGGTATCAAAACTGTCACACCAATCGACCTAATATGGCATGTAATCTGACGCGTTTAATTAGCATGAGAGAAATTTACATTGGCATGAAAACTGTCGCCCCTGCGGTATCAGAAGTGTCGCGTTTTCGTGGTATGAAAACTGGCCAGTATCAGAAGTGTCGCGGACTCGTTGAAAATTCACAAATTACTTGGGAAACGGAAAGTTGACACCGTACTTCAAAAAAAGAAGTTAAATACTCGTAAAGTGTATGTATTAAGCTACACTGCATTCTAAACGATATGAGAATTTGTTTTGCACTTAGCTCCTACTCGATGCTCACCCATTAACAATTCAAACTATTGACAATATAAAAAATTGCAGAATACTCTGGTCAAAACCACCTGCTAGCTCAGTTGGAAGAAAATTATTCCAGGTGGAAGGAGGAAGCGGATGTGTGGACAACTAATTGGAACTATAATTTTGGTGCACCTCGCAAATCTGTATAACCACGGTGACAATCAAGCACTATCAACCACTTCCACAATAGAGTTGTTGAAAGTACTGAACGTTTTTCAAAGTAGGTAAACGTAAACGTTAAGTGTTTATTTTTACTCACCCCTGAGTACAGAAAACGTAAAGTAAATTTTTTTACTTTTACTCGTGCATAAACGTGAGTACAATATATTTTTCGTCGGAAAACGTAAAAGTGAGTATTTTTGAGAAATCTAGCATAACTTTTCACTTAAAATCACTATTTTTCATCATTTTCACCTTCAAAATCACTAATTCATAAACGTTTCGGCCAAATTTAAGCTATTCTTGACTATAAACGTGTGTTTATATACCAAATATTTACCATTTTGCACTATTTTTAGCTTTTTTTCTCCTTTTCCATTCTTTGCCCATATAAAAGCCTGTACAAAATACGTTTTCGATACTCGCATACTTTCAAAAAGTACGCGAGTAGGTGAGTACCGGTATTTTTTCGGGAGGGAACGTAAACGTATTAACGCAGTACTCGAGTATACGTATTTATCGAGTAAACGTAAATACGTTTTAACAACTATGATCCACAACTTTATTCATAGGGAAAGCATGCGCTGAGCAGGGGATAGTTCCAGACCCTGTAAAGTGGGAAGTAAAGTGTCAAATGTCATGTAAAATGTCAATCAATAGAAACAAGAAAATATTTTATTACTGAACTTTGCATGACAATTGACACTTTACTTTATGTTTGTCATGACAATTGACACTTTGCATGACATTTTACACTTTACTTTACACTTTACAGTGTCTGGGATTGGCACCTGAAGTCAACTCCTCAGCCGATAGAGTAAATAGTTCCACCAACACTTGATGTTGGATGAACTGGTTGGCTGGTTGATAGGGCTGATTGTGCCCACCCGCGATTCGTCTAACGCAGTTGTCGTAACACGGTTTCCTTTGTTTACTAACTTTCTATGAGTCACTTAAAGTTTTTTTCATAGGTATACTAACGAATTCTCCAAATAAATATTTATGCTTATGACTTGAACGTTGCACTCGTTTGACATGTAAAAGCTCTAAAAATTTATTGTGAAAAATTCTAGACAACGAGAAGTTTGTGGATTTTTTGTTCCATGTTGTGTTATTTATTACTCAGTGATACATAAATGTTTACGGTTCTTGCCTGATTATTACTGACTTTTATACAAGAGTATTTACCTGGTATTTTGGTTGATAGGTACATCATTGCCATGGTTGCTGAATGTAAATACAATATATACATAAATTAATTTCCACAGTTGTTACATAAACACGATAATACCTAGAAAAATGTATCGCAATTTACACCAAGCCACGACCTGACATGATGCAGAATTGCATACCCAAGTTGATGTTTTGGCAATAAAAAAGGCACATTTTCAAAATGTTTTCAAGCACCTCGGTCCTATTACAAGGCGAGTGCAGATTTTTATCAAATGCACAATTTTCGCAAGATTCACGAATATGGTGACACACAACTGAAAACTGGACCGAAATCTTGGCGATCTCCTCCAACATTAGTTATGGACTGATCATTTCTGTAAACTAAAAATGCATCCTAAAACACTACCGTGCAGAATAGTTGAGACTTTTCACACATAGAGAAACAGTAGGCTGGGGGTCCACCACACTTCTTTTGCTTCCCAGCTTCTTGTCCCTTGCCCAATTTTGATGCCATTTGAGTATGTTGGGGTTTGATGCTGGGGCAACTACGAAAAAATTTTGTTTGCTCAAATAATCCCCCAGGCCTATAAAAAGATGGTCAATAAATATACAAAAATGGGCAATCTTGATGAGTGTCTTTGAAGCTTAATAACTCAACCATTTCTGGGCTGATTTGAATCATTCAACACTTCAAATGATCGGGACAACTTACAGATTCTATTTTTGTTGTTGGTTAAGTGATGCCTAAATTTCGTATAACGATTTGACCCAGTTTTTGAACATGAAAAAATAATTTTTTTTTGAACATGCTATCGTATACTTCAAACACCGAGGATTCATTTAAAACAAAAATGAGTTCAATATCTCTTTCCAATCAAAAGTTATGGCACTTCAAAGCTTTCAATGGTGTCTAAATATTTTATGCTTATTTTACTGGGGTTTGCAGCATGAAAATTTTGTTATTGAACAATCTATAAAATACTTACAACAGAGAGAATTAATATGACAAAAACATTTTTTCAATATCTCTTTCCAATCAAAAGTTATAGCACTTACAATCTTACATCTTCATTCCATCCAAAATAACTGCACATTACTCAGTCACAGTTGGGCTAACTTTTAAACCTAATAGAGCAAAGCCAAAACCTCAAATTTACACACCAAATAGCCCCACTACCCAGTATGCCTACCCCCATTTCTGAGTTGTTGGCAATGGATGCAAAACTGCAGCAAAAATAAATAAATGCCACATTTCCATATATGCATTGCCATATGCTGTTCCAGCTTAGAATGTTATTTGCTGCACACAGAGCTCAGCGATGCAGGCAAGCAGTTGCCATGGTAAAAATTTTGTTAAAAAATGAACATAGGAATTGGATATAGACTTTAAAGTGAGATACTGGGTGGCTTCTGCCCAAAACAAGAAAAGTCTCAACTATTCTGAAACATGAACAACCTGAGTTAATATGTTTGTACACTAGGAATATGCGCAAATTTGAACTCGAGGGGCGGTCATCCCGGGCATGTGTAGTCAACCCCCCAGGGAACCCATGTATTGTATCCAAATGTTTTGCATATCGACCATTTCAAAATTATGGCAACATTAATCATGCAGCGCAAAAAGTCTCAACTATTCTACACGGTAGTGTATTTACTAGTGCGCTGAGTCTAGTGGTTACTTACGGGATGGTGGAAGCGTCAATCAACGTTCAGTCGCCATTCAGTTTTTGAACGAGTTTTCAAAATGGAACCATGAAAACTAGCTTCTGTGGCCACGGTATCGAGACTCATCGGTAACATTCGGTAGTTTTTGGAGACATTCCAACTCAAAGGGTGTGGAAACAGTCAATGTTTTATGCTCTGGTGGCTGCATCGGATATTAGATTGTTTCAGAACGACGATGCTTCGCTGATGCTTCTCTAAAACGGCTGTGCCATCACCAGGCGGGGCAAAAGCGTTGATTTTAAAATACGATTACATGACCGCACGTGAACATTTCCAAGGCGAAGTTGAAATTCACCCCATTGGGCCCACACACGCTATTTGACATTGACACCAAATGTCAACTGGTGCCGATCCCGATTCAAAGCTTGCTGATGAGTGGACGAACGACGTTCAAACGCAATCTTTGAATTAGGAACGGAACCAGTTGACATTTGGTGTCGATGTCAACTAGCGTGTGTGGGGCCATTGCGGCCACGCACACAATTTGTGAAAGTCATACATCATTTTCGAACATTATTTGAGTTCACCAGAAAGAATTACTTTTTAATCTCCATCATGATCGCAATGATTGCGTTTACCTGTAGTTGACATGTCCCCATTGCGGTAAACTCAAATGTATCCAAAACAGATTTATCAGTTTCCAAATTTAAGAGGTGTATTACTGTGCGCAGTGCCAACTATTTTTGCTCCGCGGACCGCACAGTTTACAAATTCATCGATGGCAAACGTTGGAATTGTGCCAGCACAGCCAACGCCTTCGACTATTGAAAAACGAAATGAAAAAATTCCTAGTTGTTAAAACGTGAACATGGAACGTTTTTATGGCCTCCCGCACACTAGCTGACAACCAACATTTCCCACACTAATAAATCCCACATTTGAGTTTGCCAAAAATTATGTTTCATCTCCGTCGAAAGTAGTTGACAGAACCCTCATAACGGCAAACTCGTGTTTATAAATGCTTCGTCAGCTTTGAAAGTTTCAGTTGTCAACTAGTGTGCGGACGGCAATGCCAACATTTTTTAAAAATTTTTACATACAATAGTCGCATGTGCATGTCACTGTTGGCTCACTGCCAATGTGAACCGTGCAGAGTGTAAAGTCATCACCATTCTGATTGAGCACTGGTCCGACTGGATAAAGCATGGGCGCGACAAAGCTAACTTCACCATAGTCTACGTTGTGGTTTTGCTATTCATTGTGTGCTGTCCTGAATTACCTACTCCCTGACTAAATCAAAGGACAGTAGTCTCCAATGGATTGTTCGGAAAAGGTGTGAAAAAAATTGGCAACCGGAAATCGGAAAATAGGTATAAATGGAAGAATTTTGCACTTGTTGGAATCAAAAACGAATAAGTTTTGTACTTAACAGAAATGTGGAAATCAGATATTGGAGAAGTAAAAATTTTGCCTTAAAAACTTGTGGAAAAAGAAAGTTGACAGCTTAGTTGTAATCTATCAACTTCCACCCACCCATCTATTTACATTTACTTCTGGGCTTTTTGCGTATTTGCATACAACAACGTATACCCTTGCCCATCTAAATCCTACAGCTACAATGCTTAAAAATGTGGAAAAAAGTCGTTTTGTGAAAATTTTTCAAAGTGAACATAAAGCATATTATTTTTACTCACACCTGAGTACAGAAAACGTAAAGTAGGTAATTATTTTTTACTTTTACACTGCGTAAAAGGTGAGCAAACATAAATGCCTGTATTTTTACTCAGGGCGAGCACAAAAGCGAGTATTTTTTTCGATTTTTTACACAGGAAAACATAAAACTGAGTTATAGTAAAAGTGGAAGCCGTCGCTTTCCCTACTAGTGATGGAATTGCGCCATGGCGCTGGCGCCATTTGAAGGCACCAAAGGGCGCCGCGCCATGGCGCCATTGGGGCCCTTTTACTGTGGCGCCCTTGGCACCTGGCGCCCACTTTCTGAAAGGAGCCATGGCGCCCTTTCTCCGTGGCGCCCTGCCTTAGAAGAGCGCCAAAATGGCGCCAGCAGGGTTTCAAGGTGAGTGCCTCGTGAAAAGGAAAAAAGAGAAAAGCGCATCAGTGAATTATGGAAATTCACCAGAAAGATGGGCAAAGTAGTGGCAGTGGATTGAAATTTTCTATCAAACGTTTCATCAGAAGCATTTGACTGATCAGAAGCTAAGAATGATGGACCATCAAACTTGCAAACTCATAAATCAATGGATTCAAATCGTCATAATTGAGGAGTTTGGTTCTGAAACTCGATAACTCCATGTTTTTCAGTTTTGTGAAAATTGAATTTGAAACTTTGAGAGTGGCCTGAGCGGGTACGGTTTGAGTGACAACCCTTGCCCAAAACTTTTTGAAAAGCCAACCAATTTCTCTACATTTTTCATATTTACAATCCTCTGGCCGGCAAATTTGGCTAGAGTTAGGTCCATGTTACTGTCATTATGGCAACAAATTAAACTAACAAAATTTTTTAACGAGTTTCGAATGCAAACTTCATTTTTGTATGGAAATTTAGCCGTTTCCGTATAAATTTAAAACGAGTTTCGGCTGGTTCGTTTTTTCAGTGGAGATATTGAGTTTCGAGTGAAAAATATGATTGATTTTTTTGGAGTTATCGAGTTTCAAGTGAAAATTCACCATTTTGATGGTGGAGATATCGAGTATGAGATATTTTTTCAAAAATCGGTGTCTCTGTATCTCGGGAACGGTATGAGATATTTACATAATTTTTTTTTATTTTGAAGGAAAAAGTATATATATATTAGATATGCGTTTAACTCAATTTTTTCACTTTGGCGTTTATCAAGTTACGGAACCAAACGCCTCAATTCCATTTCCGTCAACTTCAAGAAAACATCCATTGAAAAATCCATGTGAAGTGAATGCATTGTTATTTCGAATGAAAATTTTCATTATGTTTGAACTGAACATCACATGGCAGTACGATTTTATGCAGAAAAATTTGTTGCTAGTCTAGTTTTTGTTGATTACTTCCTGGAGAACGTGAATAAGGAAGTTTACTTGTACACTACTGTTGGAAAAACATTTTTAGCACCCACAAGGTATTGTACATACTTTTTACCCTGGCGCCCTTGGCGCTTGGCGCCCTCTTTCGTGGCGCCAATGGCGCCTGGCGCCCACTTTCTGAATGGCGCCTGGCGCCCTTTTTTCTGGCGCTTTTCCATCACTATTCCCTACCCATCGCAAGAGCGATCATTTCCGATACCAATTTCGCAGCCCTTTCAATTCAAGTAGTTTTTTACTTTCTATGCACTCCAATAAATTTTTCTTATTACGTTTTGGGTACTCGCGTATTATTCTTAGGATTATAGGCGATTATACGTATTATTCTTAGAAAACGTTAACGTATTTACTCAGTACTCGAGTGTACGTATTTTTCGAGTAAACATAAATACGTTTTAACGACTAGGTATGCTCAAAATGAGCCAAAATTGTTAGATTACAACTACTAATTACATGTCCAAGAAGCAGCGAACCGATGGCTGGAGGACATTCCACAAATGTATTGTATTTATTGCATGTCCGTAAAATATCAGTAAAGAAATAAGGTCAAGTGAATAATGATGATCAGAAAACAAGGTATACCTGTACTTGTAGGAGTCAAAATATGGACACCGACATTTGATGAAATCGACGCTATTGAGATCCAGAATCCAAGCTGAAACTTCATACCTAGACCCTGTGTCGCCAAGTTGTGATCAAATATAAATATTAGTGATAAATATCTACAAATATTGATAAAATATCGACAAGTATAGAACTTTAACAATCAGAATCGGGGGTGTCATAAAGCGACCTGCGCCATGGGCGACTGGGGGGAAGCGTTGATAGCCGCCGACACTCTGGGCGACAGCTTTCGCTTGCTCATACTTCTGTTGCCGCGCGGATCGAACGCGGTGGGCGGGCGCGCGCCCACCACCGTGTCGTCCACCGAGCCGCTGATCGAGCTTGTCTTCTCGTCGACCTCGTTCAAGGCGCCCGCGCGGTCCAGCCCGTGCCCGTGCGCCTGCGGCCGGCTGTTCATCGCCTGCCCCCGGTTGCAGCCGACCGACCTGTCGCTGTTCAGCGAGCTGGCGGCGCCGAGCGGCGTGCGCGCCATGGTCGACTGGCGCGTGAGCAGCGCAGCGCCCGCGTACGACGATATGGACTGTTTGGCGCCGGCCGCGCTGGTCGGCTTGCGCGCGTCTTCCCTGCTGTTGGCCGCGCCGGACGCGTTGCGCCGTCGCCGCTGCCGCCGTCGCTTCCAATGCGAGTAGTAATAGCAGAGTCCGGCGACCAGGCCGGCCACCGCCGCGCTGTACAGCAGCGCCACCAGCATCAGTATGTAGATCTCGATGCGCTGCATCAACGCCAGCATGTATTTGGTGTTGTTGAGCGTCGAGTCGAACGAGTGGAACATCCAGGCGATGCTGGCGGCCGCCTGGTTGCTGTTCATGGAGGGGTTAAACACGCTGGCGCCGGGCGCCGCGCGAGCCACCACCGAGCGGCCGCCGCCCGTCGCCGCTGCGGACACGGACACGGGCGCCATGCAGCCAGCCAGCCGGTATCCAAGTAGCCCCGCCGCACCATGAACGCGTCAATCCAGTGCGCAACTGTCGTCCCACCTGGCGTCCAGGTGCAGCTGAGCTAGGCCATGCAATCGTAGCTTGTCAAAATTATAGCACTGTGTTGCAAAAATATGCGAAATTAACACATGTAAGCGAATAAATATTGATGAGAACGGGAACAATGGGAAGCTGAACAAAAGTTCTGATCTTCGGGCGCAGAGCCAGCTAAGGTGACAAAGCCAAGCGGGTCAAATCGGCGCCGGCGGCGGCGCGGCCGCGTGGCGGCGGGGGTTGGCAGCGCGGCCGAGCAGACGGGGCGTTAGCGGCCGCGCCGCCAGTGGCGGCCGCGCTAGCCCCGATTTGCTCATGCGCCAATACACACCGGCTTATTTTCTATAGATTGTTTGAAACACTGGCGCGAGCAAACACAATCCAAAAGAGGGCCGGCCCCGGCTGCAAATGCCCGCGTTGCTAACAAGCCGAGGGCAGAGCAGCCGCGCCCGCCTCAGGTGGCGCGCCATGTAACTCTGTTCCGATGAATTCTGTTCATCGCGAATTTCAGTAATTCGACCGAACAGGCAGTAGTCGAGTCACTGGTGGGAAAATGTCCGTGTGCTGGGTAGACTGAGCAGTGTGCAATCTGACTTTTTCAATGTGACTCTTTCAATGTGCAATGTGACAAGTTCAAAAAAAATTATTCAAAAAAAAACTTTGTAGCATTAACATCGCAGCATACTTTTCCAATCAATGCATGGAAAGAATGTGCCTGTGCAACCCCATAAATAGGTGCAACGCCCAGACACATTACGGAAGATGCGTGCGCCGAAGTTTAGCGCAATACAGAATACAGAAAAGAAAGTTCAGTCATCCGTGGCTGGTAAAAAAAACCCAGTGGGATGCGGCATATACACGCGCCGGTGCGATGATAGAAAACTGCAGCAGTTTCTTTAAGCAGTAGTAGCGCAGTGTTTAGTATATGCATTCAGAAACGCGAGTTTCATGGGTCATGCACGCGCATTGGGAGTTGTGCAGGCCGCACATGGGGGTGCATCATTTCACTGAGGGGACCCCCACCCTGGAATTTAGACAACTCTGTAAGTAAAGGTTCACTTATGGATATTAGCCGGTTTCACATCACCGTCAGGAATAACAAATTTGAAAATTCTTTATCAAAGATTTAATCCAGTCTTTGATCAACGATAAAATGTGAAAAGCCACAACCAGTGAAAAGTCTCATTCTGTCTGAGAAATTGCATAATTGGTCTCGTCTTAAATTTTCAATATTTTTCGAAGTAAAATGCCCATAACGGCCAGAGTATCGGCCAAAACATCCCACATAAGACGGATAAAATACCTAAATGGAATCAATGTAGGAAAAGGTAGTTCAAAGTGTGGCTTTAAACGATAAAAATGTGTTGATTGATACATTGATTTATGTGATTTTGTGTGAAAATTTGGGAAAAATGGCTAAATATTTGCTCCAGATAGGTAGATAGCAGAGCGATTTGAGGGGGGCGATTCAAGAGAAAGTAGCCAAACAATTTTTCCATATGATAGATATGTAGCTGAGCGGGGACTGGGATACATAAATAGATAGCTGTCACATTTTCGGGGAAAATCCCTCCAACCCCCCCTTCCATTGGAGACCCCTGGAATGGAAGCAAGAATACAATTCGATTTTTTGATGGCGAAGCCCAGGAAATTAGTGTTACACCATTGTTCGCATGCAGAATACGGCTGCTTCATGCTACAGTGCTTTCGTTGCATTTGTGGAATAGTAATTCAAAACATGAAGAAATGTTAAGAAAGGGTTTCTGAATGTACTTATTTAAAATTATTTTTAATCTGATTTCAGTATCAGATGTCACATTTATATTTTGTACAGAAATTTCCACTGAGCGTAAGATGCTATTCAATAGCTCCAAAACCTTTTTTAATCTAAAAAAAATAATTTTTGCCCGAATGATATTTGCCAAAATAGCAAGCAGCTTAAAAGTGAACATTTTTCCATTCCATGTAACAACATTACCTAGATAATTTCAGAAATGTGAAATAGACTGTGCCATTTACGGGGATATAAATATTTGGACAAAATGATACATAGCTGTATACACTCGTTAAACATAAAACAAGAGGTGTCAGATCTGCTGAAAAAATGTGTCACTCCGTTTTAGATCCACCCAGGTGCTAATTCCACATCCTATCAAATGGGACATGTCAGACAAAATTCATAATCCTAAATATGATTGGCAATAAAAAGTGATGTCTGGTGACAAGACAAGTGTGGTTTCGGACATACTGGCAGCATTTAAACAACCATTCGACTCTTCGTTTCAAATTTGACAAATGACCAAACATATGACACGTCGTAGAAATGGCCCCAGGCAAGGCGCCTCGAGCGAACTGCACTGATAAATGCAGCGAAAAGCGCAAAATGCTTCGAACAGAACTAAGACGAAAACGCGACCGGCCCAATCTGTTCGACTCACGCAATCGAATAAGTTCGGCCACAATGAACCAATTACACTTTCAAATCACTGGCCACAGTCTCGATAAGCAACGGCTAACAGCGGTGGCACGCCTAAACAAATGGTCAGGTCTCATCGCATGTAGCGGCGGTCGCGTGTGCGCCGCGGCGCGGCCGCCGCCGCCGTCTTGAATGGGCGCACGAAGGTTGATTAAAACTGCACATGGAATGTGACAACGGGAAATCGGTTATAGCTTCGAAATGCCCGATTTCAATTAAAACATCTCAGATGCATGGAACAATGTAGCTCTACTTGATCACTTTGCGAGAACGAAAAGACCGGGGCTGCCGCGACCAGCTGTGTACGGAAAAGTTTTCCAGTCAACAAAGACCACTAGTGACAGATGCTTTTTTCCCTCCGTGCAAACATCAAAGAGAGCTGGGGCTGCACTATCACGGGGCGAGTATCACATCAGCGCGTCGCGGCGCGCATGGGCCTGACGTGGAGCGACACTGCGCCCGGCGAAATGATGGCAATAATAACAATAAGCGGAGAGCGACAGAGAAACTGTCCCGAGGCCCGGCCGGCCCATATGTCACGACGACACGGCCGCCGGGGCACATGTTACATGAGATGCGAGCTATGATAGCTGCGGGTGTATTATGCTGTCATACAGTGGCCGCGCGGCGGGCACCGTCGTCGCGGCAGGTCGCCGCCGCCGCGGCCGCTCCCAGCGGCGAGTCTGCCGACGCGATGGCCGGCCGGCCGAGAAAAGCACCGGCGTCACAAGACTATACGCCCCCGGTTTGAACCGGCCCGTCCCGCCGCTAAGACAATGACTAAGAAGGACAGTGCAGTCCAGAGGGAGAAAAAAAACAATATGCCCGACCGGCGTTTTATGACGCAGCGACAGATAGCTCGCTCTGCGAATCGAATCAACCCAGCGCTGCGCCCTGCTGCGTTGCACTGCACTCTACGGGCGCGCGCGCTCAACTCAAGTGTAAATAAAAGTGTGGAAAATAGGTTGTTGCTTTATCAAATTTGTTCTGCGAAAAGGCCAGAAAAAACGACGGCGGTCGATGAAAGTATGCGCATTTGCATGGGAGATAAATTGGCAGCAACGTTACCTAAATATATGCCCAGCACTAGAGATGGAAAAAAACGTTTTTTCAACGACCCCGTTTTTTTCAAGAGCTCACAGTCAACATACATATTTATACAGGTACCTAAATGAGACAACTGGCAGTACTTTGTGATGTAATATTAGACAATTAGGGTTGGGACGATATGACTTTTCGATATCGATATTCGATATTCGATATTTTTTTTCTGAAAGTCGATATTCGATATCGATACGATATGGACCCTCGATATTCGATATCGATATTCGATATGAAAATATGCTCGATATTCGATATCGATATTTTGATATCTTCGATATTTCGATATTTTAGTACAGCGGGGCATATTGTATTTCCATTTGGACACAAACATGGTTGATAATCTTTTTAAATGAGGCTCACAACAGTTGAAATGAGATAATGAAAGAAAAACAGGATGAATCAAATTATAAAAGGTGAAAAATTATTAAGCAAACACTTCAGGTCATACTTGTGACTAGGGGTGGCTGGCTTTTTACATTTTTAAAAGGCTGGTATTTTAAAACAAACAGCCAAATTTTTGAGGCATGCTGCCATGCAAAGGTTTGGTGAAATGGTTTCCCTGTGAAGCAGTTTGCTGTGTTAATATCATATATTTTGTAAGGATGTGTATACATTACCCTTGATACCCTACTTTTGATAGCTCAATATGAAAATAACATGGCATTTATATATTACTTTGTGCACTCATAAGCATACGTGTTTGGCTGCAGCATCCACTTTTTGTTGGCTTCAGCCATTTTTTTATGAGATCACAAATACCTCAAAAAGAATACCAGAATATCGAAAAATATCGAAAAAATGGTCGATATTCGATATCGATATTTGATATTTTTTCAAAATTTTCGATATCGATATTCGATATGAAAAATTGGTCGATATCCAATATTCGATATTCGATACGATATATCGTCCCAACCCTATTAGACATGGAATGGCTGTGGTGCCATGGGATAGCATTATAGTGATGATTTCTGTCAAAAATATACATGTTATGTCGATTTGTTACATATAGCGCGTTTTGCCGAATGTTTGTGACTTAAAGTGATGTTGGCATGGAATACCTAGTCTTTAAATTAGGTTACAATCAGGGGTATTCTAGATTTCGGCCCTCCAGGGGGTTGGATAGATAGCACATCTCTCCTCCAGAGGGATAGATAGCACATCTTTCCTTCAGAGGGATAGATAGCTGAAAAAATTTCTGGGGGGTGTGGGGGGTTTGGGGGGTGGGGGGTTCGCGGGGGTTCAATATATAGGCATAGAAGGAGTAAAGGGAGAAAAATCGCTAAAAGTAGGTGAAAATAGTTAAAAATAGGTAAAAAGCACATATACTACTAAAAATAGCTGAACATAGCCAGTTAGAATGAACTAGTGATTTTGGAGGTGAAAATCTATAAAAAGGTATGAAAAATAGCATTTTGAGTGAAAATTGGGGTCGTGTTTATCAAAAATCGCTCCAGATAGCTGGCCGATTGGGGGGGGGGGTTTAGGGGAAAGTAGCCCAAAATTTTGCCTCTGGGATAGATAGATAGCTGAGCAGCCTCCGGGATAGATAGCTGAGCGGTTTGGGGGGAGTAACCCCCTTTTTTCTACCCCTGAGTGATGTTTCACACAGTACAAGTATGTGGGGGCACAATGACAGGATATTGTAAACTACACTAACATATCACAGCTTATTATAACACAATAGCATAAACAAATACAAGCTTTTACACTAAAAAATGGCTCGAAAACCAATGAAAACCACTACCAATTGTAATGTGTATTTGAAAAAATTGCAAAATAGCTAATACTCAAGTCTGGTAGAGGTTCTACTTAAAAAACGGTTTCGATGCTTGCGTCGTTTTAAAACCTTTGAAAAAAACTTCGGTCATCCCTACCCAGCACATTTACGCAGGCACTCAACTCCATTCCGCACTGGGCGACGGGCCGAGGAGGCCACCTTCAAATAAGGGAAAAGATTTTGCGCGCGTGCGTATGTGACTTTCCCATAGCAAATAAGTGGATGCAGCGGCGTCGGCGAGCCGCCGCCGCGGCTGCAGGTTGGGCGCTTTTTTCTGCCGCGCCGCGCCCAGCGCCAGTCGCATTATGTTACCGCGTGTCATGCGTTCAGCTGGTTACACTCGTGATAAGCAAGCAACCGGGCGGGCTGACCCGAGGTGACGCGGCGCCTCGTCAACGCGAGCCAATAACCGACCAAGGGTAGACGATTGATAGGCAAAAAGTTCATCATGCAGTTGAGGGCTGGCAAACAGGGTTCCGTGCCGCGGCCGGCCGCGGCGCAACTGCAACTAAAACGCGTAGCAACGCCGCGGCGAGCGCGTTAGCCGCCCGCCGCTCGGTCATCGCTCAAAGATAATCCACCGCGAAATGAACAGACATTTATAACTGCCGCCAGTGCTGAATAAAAGTACCCAAGGCGCGTGAACGAGCGCACTGTACATACAGGGTCTGTGTGGGCCGATCTCGAGGCAAGTAAATAAATAATATGCAGAGGCCTAAGGAAATTCCGTTATGAGACCATTCATCCAAGAGCGCAATTGGCAGTATCAAAAGCGCGGTCGCTTTCCGCGGCGAAACTTGGACCAGAGGTAAAGCTCGGATGGCTCTGGCAAATAACAAGCCGTTTCAACCATAAGTTATTTATGACACCGGTACAACATATTTATCATTTTGTAGTATGCATGGATCAAGTGGGGGGGGGGGGAATGGGACCTAATGCCTCTGGAAGAATTGACGTTTTTTCACCGTTTTCAACCAATTTAGGCCAGTATAAAACCAGTAGGCGGACGTGAATTGCAGCAGTGAGCACATTTCGACGTGGTGTTCATGATCTCGGTGGCTGGCGCATGCAGGGGGCTTATTTTCTTCCATTTTCTAGGAGCAACCGCGCATGCAAACACTTATCATGGCGCTGGAGGTGAGCCGGAGTCTTGGCAGTGAGATTTTGGGGTGGTGTTTGAGGAGTGACGCAATGAAATTGTCATTTTTATTAAATGTACCGTAGTTCTTCGAAATACCCACCGGCAGGGGTCTCGAATGGGGGGGGGTGGGGGGGGTTTACCCCCCAAACCGCCCAGCTATCTATCTATCCCGGAGGCCGCTCAGCTATCTATCTATGTATCCGGAGGCAAAATTTTGGGCTACTACCCCCTAAACCCCCCCCCCCCCCCAAATCGCTCAGCTATCTACCTATCTGGAGCGATTTTTGAGAAACCATACCCCAATTTTCGCACAAAATCGCTATTTTTCATACCGTTTTATAGATTTTCACCTCCAAAAGTTTTTTGCGGCTATCTATCTATCCCGAAGGCCGCTCAGCTATCTATCCATTACTCGGAGGGTCAAAATTCAAGATACCCCTGCCAACGCAGGTGATTGTTTCAGAATGAGAAATTTGAGGGGGGTTAAACGAGGGGGGTTTTCGAGGGGGGGGCTTATTATTTCGCCAGAATTTTTTTGACATTCCAGTACTACATTGTCATCTGTAATGTACGCAGACCTAGAAAAATGCAACAATAACCGCTATATATTAGTCTAAGCATGTATATGGCATAAACACTCTTCTAACGTAACAATCCATTGTTTTCAAAGTGTTTTGCATTGACCTTATCACAAACCGCAGCTTTCGTCATTAACGTTCTCTTTAGGTACACTCAATTTGGGGCGGGGGGGGGGGGTATTTCGAGGGGGGGGCTAATAAATTCATAGTGGTCATTTTCAGGGGGGTGGGTATTTCGAGACGAGGGTATTTAGAGGGCGGAAAGCATTTCGAGGATTTACGGTAGTTTTTTATGGATAACAAATTTATTTGTGATATTTGTAACGGGGTAACCAGGATGAAAAGCTGGTAGCGCAATTGACTGACTCCACGACTTACAGAAGGCTAGAACAGTAATATTCGACTTTACCATCGCTGCTCACACCAATTTGTTCATCAATGAAATTTTTCAAATTCAGTTAACTCATAAATCAGCCTTGAACGGATTTAAGTTCACCGGAATGAGTCATTGTAATTCCCTCATTCCAGTCAACTCAAATGCCATTCAAGGTTGATCCGAGTTTACCAAATCTTTACTTTACTGGCAGTAGTCTACTGTGCGCAGCGCCATAAAATAACGACTGACTACTATGCACTGCGGGTGCAAAAAGCCGCGGAAGCAACTTTCACCGCGGCAGAATCAGTTCGCATGGGCTGCAAAAATTTGCCGCACTTTTTCTTTATCATTGCCTGCCGGTTGAGCGGCGCAAACGGGAACGCCGAGTGGATACGTGCGCGCGGCGCGCCGCAATGGCGTGCATCATGAAGCACGACTAGCGGACGGCGCCCGGTGAATGGAAGATCAGTGGGCGCCCTTGGCTCCACGTACTTTGTAATTCCGTTGAGAGAGGCATATTCAAGGATAAAAAGCTAATATTCTTCATGAATGAATTGGACCTGGAAAAATATTTACACTCGTCTTGTGGTCAAGACATCAGAGTTGTTTAAAGTACCGAACGTTTTTCAAAGTATATGTAAACGTCAAGTATTTATTTTTCATTCACCCGCGAGTACAGAAAACATAAAGTAAAAATTCTCTACTTTTACTCATGAGTAAACGTAGAGAATTTTTACTTTGTTTTCTGAAAACATTTTTTTAAACAAATTTTTTTAAACCGTTTTTTTTAAAGCACCCAGATATGGTTATGAGTCAACATATACAGGTATATCAGACAGGTGACAGTACTTTGTGGTGTTATATTTAGCCATATAATGGCTGTGGAGCCATGGGATAGCATTATAAGCGGTGATTTCTGTCAAAAATATCAATTTTTGTTGACTTGTTACTAGGGTTCAAACGGGATTGAGTTTTCGGGATCGGGATCGGGATTGGTTTTTTGAGATTTCGGGATCGGGATCGGGATCGGGATTGGCAGGGATTGGTGTCACGGGATCGGGATCGGGATTGGCATTTTTTCGGGATCGGGATTGGGGTCTTGGGATAGAGATTTTGGCCAATGTTCTGGCATTTACAGTTTTTTATAAAGGTTTCAAAACACTGTTGGATGCCAGAAAAGTGGCATAAAATGGACGCTAGGGGTTTGCGTTCACATTTTTGCATGCAAAAATGTCTTTTTTCATTTTTTATAATTTCCACTAATTTTTCCAGGATCGGGATCCCGGACTTTGGAGTTTCTCGGGATCGGGATTTCAAAATTTTCGGGATCGGGACTGCTAAATCCCGGAATTTCACGGGATCCGGGATCGGGATCGGGATCCCGTTTGAACCCTACTTGTTAGTTATATCGCCTTTTGTCGAATGTTCGTGACTTCAAGTCAAGTTTTACATGGGATATCACATATATAAGGTTATAATGGAAAGCTAATCCATTGACAGTGATGGATCACACTGTAGAAGTATGTGGGAGCACATTGGCTGGATTTTATGTGCTACACTAACATATCATGGTTTATTATTACACAATAGCATGAACAAATGGCAGCTTTCACACTAAAAATGCCTCAAAACCAATGAAAACAATCGCCAATGGTAAAGTGTATGTGAAATTGCGCGCTTGCGCACAAAAAGTGCAAAATATAATACCTAGTATGTACACACATTTTTGGCTGATGTTTAAAAAAAACGGTTTCGATGCCTCTGTTTTTTAAAAATAAACATTTTTTTTTTAAAGGACGGTTGATAAAAAACACCGACCATCCCTAGCGAGTACAGGAACTTTTTTTTCAGAGGAAACTTAAATGTATTTACTCTGTACCGAGTATATGTATTTATCAAGTAAAAGTAAAAACGTTTTAACCACAATCAAGGACACCACGTAAACACCCAAAAGCACACTGCTTTACTACGTTTTTTCTTCGGATACTGGACAGCGAGAAAAGTCAGAGACGGTGAAATAAACCACATTGAGGAGTGTGGTCATTCTGACATGTTGTGTACTTTAACATGTTGTGGAAACTAACATGCCAAAAGGTGAATGTAAGAAGTCCAGTGTGAATGTAACATGCCAGGCCCAAAGGTGTATCTAACATGTGAAGCGTGAAACTGACATGCCCTGCACATGCAGTCACAAACAATGCACACCACCATTGTAGCAGTCGCAAGGCGTGTCTGGCATACATGAAATGATTATTGGTGATCGATTGCTATCACCATGTTTGTCGAGGTGTGAATTCAAAAATTTGAATATTCAAATTTTTCTGGACCTTTTGTTCAAATTTTTGTTTCACCCCTAAATAACAATTTTTTCTACAAAAATTTGAAAATGTAATAATTTAGTGGAGAAAATTTGAGGGTGCTGTGCCTGTGTCTAGTGAAATATATTTTTTATTGATGAATATTTTTCCCAATGGTAAGCCTTATCATTTTATCAATAAGAAAACAAAAAATTGATTGCAAATTCTTATGGAATAATGCCAAAACAATACACACTAAAAATACACAATGCTGCTAACTTGCAATACTGCATAACCACAATAGTCTCTCTCAACAATAGTGGTATGCATTGTTTGTGACTGCATGTGCAGGGCATGTCAGTTTCATGCTTCAAATTTTAAGTTCACCTTTGGGTGTGGCATGTTACATTCACCTTTTGGCATGTCAGTTTCCACAACATGTCAGATGCCCATGGTGGCATGTGAGTTTCCACAACATGTTAAAGTACACAACATGTTATAGTGGATTCACCCATTGAGAAGTGATATCGTTGCAGTAGCATGCAGACCACGGGATCGTTTCGGCAGTTCTTTTTCGAATATTCACCACAAGGGGCAAAAATATTTGATAAAATGTTTCAGAAAGATTTTATAAACCAATGAACCCTCGCAAAGGTCGCAATCCTGGAAACCACTATTAAAATGATGGTTTATCCAGCACTGAAATCTGACCGGTTATTTTGAAAAGAAAAAATTCAGAAACAGTTTTAATTTTAAATTACGAAAAAAAGAAAACGTTTAAAACACCAACGCAAACGCAACTCAGAATGATAGATTGAAGCTATAGATAGCATCCATGCACCCACGTTCACACGAATTTCAATTAGTCGTGCCCAGCTCAGCGTGAAAATTGCGTTGCGGATTTACTCGGCCATGAACGGCGCAAGTGCAAACGGCAACGCCAAGACACAAATACTTACTTCTCCCCGTCTTGGCACCATTGACAAGATGCAGTAGTCTATCTCGCCGCTGTGCATTTGACACGTTGAACTAGAAAAGCATTTATATGGCTACGTAAGTTCCCCAAGAACACGTTGTGGCTTGTTAATGAAAAAGCTATGCCTGCTAATGTTGCATGTAGGTATACAGATAAAAGCGGCAGCCGAGCAGCAATTTAAATGCTTAATGGGATGGATTTTACCATCGCCCCACGCGAGCGTTCTTGAAGGAAAAAATGCTTTCCACGCCGGACCATTGAAAAAACGTCGGGTGAAAATTGACGTACAAAAAGCATCGTGTATTTTATTAGCAGGGTAATCTGCACACTTGTACAATACTGCTGTGATATTCGTAATAAGCATCTCGGAAAAAAAAATATTTAAATATATTTAAATACTCACTTTTATCTGTAGGAAAACTCGCAATTTGTCTAACAGGGGCATTCAGCAACAACAACCATTGGACCAATCCCTCAACTATCACAACAAGAAATCTACACCTCACAGACATGCTTTGGTGAAAGCCAAATCAAATGCAATTCAATACACTTAGTCCTATCAAATAATTTATCAACGCACTGGCACAGTGGATAGAGCCCTAAATTATGGACTCAATTTCCGCGAGAAATTACTGTGCAGTGTCAAGGCTAATATCCAACGGAGGCCCGCACGCTAGTTGACACATGTGTGGTCTGTGTCAACTCAGCTTTCCGCTTCACGTGTCGCAGAGCGAACTTCCAATGCACTTGCCGTAATATTTATTTTTCAACATTGCCGCAAGTGCATTTGGAGATCGCTCGTTTGGCGACACGTGAAGCCGAAATCTGAGTTGACACAGACCAGTTGACACACATGTGTCAACTAGTGTGCGAACAGCTATAAGCTGAAACTGGTCGTAAAATAATAAAGTCTGTACAAACGATGTGAGTAAACGTTAACGAAAGCAATCTAGCGCAAAAGGCTGTGTGTGTGAACTCTGCCAAACAGCACAGTCACAGATAGGGCGAGTTTCTGTGCGCGGGCGCGCGGCGCTCGTCGTCGGTCCACTTTTTGATGGCGCGCTGTACCACGTAGTTGCGCCGCCGGCGTCGCAACTTCGTTGTGGTCGCCTTCTCGGGGATGCACCAGCGCACCGCCGCCATCACCAGCATGATCATGTGCTGCGATCAGGGGCGCACACCGGGTACTCGAAATGATCAGAGTGTTTGCTTTAATTTCGCCATCTATTGTTGTAGCTGCCTATCAATGGTAGCAATAGTCTATCGGCGCATCCATGCCGCGGAAAAGGGGTGAGCAGGGTAAAAGGAGTTTTACAATGTGATGGGATTTTATCGTATTCGTTTTTGTGTATTCAGTGTTCACTTACTTAACCATTGGTTTGAAAAAAAATTTTCACATGTTACGTTTTCTGTACATAATAAGAGGCTTTTTCGGCATTCAGTGCACTGTCAAACTTCGAGATTTCTGGTAATGCACGCCGAAGTGCATGGATAATTTTATAAGTTCTGCAAATTCTATCAACTCCTGTTACTGTTTCATCTGAACTAATTAATTGAATAAAATGTGAACAACCCTTCTAAATTTTACCAGAGAAAAAGCACACCAGATATGCAAAATTCTACCTACCCATCGAATATGCATCGAGTGGAGTTCACTAGTTCCAAAGTGAGTTCAGCACCATAATCGTTACCTACTCGCGCGTTTACTGTATTGTCCTGGATAGTTATTTTAGAAATTTCTGCCTCGACAGGGGGATGGACAATGGCATATATCCTATTACCGTTCTATCGCAGTTCGGGACAATGGCCCAACACACGCTAGTTGACATCGACACCAAATGTCAACTGGTTCCGTTCCCAATTCAAAGCTTGCGTTCGAACATCATTGTCGGCTCGTCACAAAGTTTGAATCGGGATCGGCACCAGTTGACATTTGGTGTCGATGTCAACTAGCGTGTGTGGGGTCATTATTGCGGCATGCAGCAATATCGCACTAGTACAAAAACAATACACAAATTCATCGCCGAGGGGCCGCGTCACTAGTGAATAAATACGCGCATGAATTACGCTCAAGAGCACAAAACAAGCAAGCGAATGCCCCCAAAATGCACCCGTCCACGCACCTCGAACAGCAAGGCGAACAGCAACCTGGCGGCGAACACGTGCCACCACACGAGCGAGTACCTATAAGAGCTGTCGTGGTCGCAGTCCCACGAGCGCGCTTCCGGCAGCGGCCCGTCCAGACCGCACGGCGCGCGCCGAAAGCCCACGAAACGGCAGACTTTGTGGCCTGCGAGCGGGGCACTTGTGTTTGATTTACTGCGTAGGTTATGAATAGGATTTCAAATTTTCATTTTCCGTTTTCCAGCAAGTGCAAAAAAATTCCGTTTCCGCTTTCCGCAGGTAAAATTCTTTCCGTTTCAGTTTTACGCAGGCAAAATTTTTTTCCGTTTCCTTTTTCCGGTAAGTGCAAAAATTTTCCGTTTCCGTTTTCCGGCAAGTGCAAACAAATTTCCGTTTCCGTAAAAAATTTTGTTGACACCGTATAATCTTATGATGATGATTTATGTGGTGACGTCGATCATCTTTAAGATTGATAATATAGGTAACCGTATAATCAGTAAAAACTATCATTTTTAATGTTGATGTTTTCCACCGCGCGTAGGATCAAACGTTGCTGTCGAGGGTTCTCGTAAATATTGAGATTGAATGACACTTCTTGAACAAAATGTTCATTACTGAACATCGACATCGAAAAATCGTATGGCCAGAGCTGAAATTCTTTCATAAAAAGCGACGCACCTGTCACATTTAGGCCGGGCACCTCCAATTGAGACGTGTTGTAATAAGACAGGGCAAAATCCATGTAAGTCTCGTAGCTTCCAGAATAGCCCACATAGTATACTAGCTTTGGGACGACATCCGAAGTAAAAGCCACGACTAGAGCCTGTAAAATGGAAAGCCCAAATTGAACCCAGGGGTATTCTAGATTTTGGCCCTAGAGAAGGTTGGATAGGTAAATAGCTGAGCGGGCTCCGAGATAGATAGATAGCTGGAAAAAAATTTTGGGGGTTAGGGGTGCTTGGGGGGTTAGGGGTGTTTGGGGGGGTGGGTTGCGACTGCGAGGGTTCGATATATAGGCTTTTTCAATGTGTATAAGGATGAAAATGTAGAAAAATCGCTAAAAGTAGGCGAAAATGTACAAAAATGGCTATATAAGCACATAATGTACAAAAAATCGCTGAAAATAAGCAGTTAGACACATGAACTAGTGATTTTGGAGGTGAAAATCTATAAAATTGTAAACACCTTCCCGATCAAGTCCGGCCCCCCATTTTTTATTTTACTTCTGACGTCCTATCTCCTGTTCTAGGACGCGCCAGAAGCTGAAACTTGGGGTAGATATCGGCGCAACCCCCCTCTACTTCGCATGAATTTAAGGGGTCGCGGCGACCCCC
The DNA here is from genome assembly GCA_964036195.1 of Sphaerolaimus hirsutus. NCBI lineage: Eukaryota > Metazoa > Nematoda > Chromadorea > Monhysterida > Sphaerolaimidae > Sphaerolaimus > Sphaerolaimus hirsutus. The sequence continues at coordinate 14,396,880 of OZ038458.1, forward strand.
TACAGGGTGGGTCGCCGAGTGCAAAGAAAATTTGCAGCTTTTTTAGTGTCCCACACAGGTCCGGCCCCCACTGATTTCTTTCACTGCGGGTGCCGTACCTCCACCTGTGGGAGGGGTATAAATCTAAAATTTTGGGGATGTGTCGCCAACACCCCTCCCCTACTATACACTGGCCAGGCGGTCTTTGGCAACTCACCACAGTGTGGGGTGCAAAGTTTAAAATTTATTAAAATGTTACTGTCCCACACAAGTACAGCATCCAATTGAATTTCAAAAAATGGACACTTTTGGGTTTGTTTTAACACTAATGTGGTTTACAATGTGAAATAAGCATGAAAAATCCTCTAAAAATATCTTATCCGACCTAAAACTGCCCACCACATGAACCCCTCCCCCTAAGTGGGTGACAAAAAAATCACTTTTTACAACTTTTTCATCAGACACTTGAACTGCTGGTTTACAATGATTTATAGAGGAGGGTTAAAGGTTTCAAATTGTGTAAAAAACCTTCCCTCAAAAATGCCTTCATAAGAAAATTTGCTGGGGGTAAATTTAAAATTGTGAATTTTGCCTATTTTTGTTCCTGCAATGATGTTATTTTTACAATTTGAAATTCACCCCCAGCAAATTTTCTTATGAAGGCATTTTTGAGGTAAGATTTTTTACACAACTTGAGACCTTTAACCCTCCCCTATAAATTATTGTAAACCAGCCATTCAAGTGTCTAATAAAAAAGTTGTAAAAAGTGATTTTTTTGTCACCCACTTGGGGGAAGGGGTTCATGTGGTGGCCAGTTTTAGGTCAGATAAGATATTTTTTAGAGGATATTTCATGCTTATTTCACATTGTCAACCACATTAGTGTTAAAACAACACAAAAGTGTCCATTTTTTGAAATTCAATTGGATGCTGGACTTGTGTGGGACAGTAACATTTTAATAAATTTTAAACTTTGCACCCCACACTTTGGTGAGTTGCCAAAAACCGCCTGGCCAGTGTATAGTAGGGGAGGGGTGTTGGCAACACATCCCCAAAAATTTTAGATCTATACCCCTCCCACAGCTGGAGATACGGGACCCGCAGTGTAAGAAATCAACCGGGGGCCGGACCTGTGCGGGACAGTGAAAACGCTGCAAATTTTTTTCACGTATATGGCGACCCCTTCTATAGTGAGTCGCTGCTGCCCCATTTATTCATGCGGGGTAGTGGGGGGTTGCGCCTTTATACCACCCAAGTTTTAGTTTTCCACCCCTCCCGCAACCGGAGATATGGCCTGCGAAGTGAAAAAAAAATAGGCGGCCGGACTTGATCGGGAAGGTGTTTATGAAAAAAGCGATTGAGCGAAAATTGGGGTAGTTTCTCAAAAATCGCGCCATATAAGTCGATAGCTGGCCGATTGGGGGGGTAGAGAAAAATAGCCCAAAATTTTGCCTCCGGGATAGATAGATAGATAGCTGGGCGGTTTGGGGGGGGGGGGTAACCCCGCCCCCACCCTCCCTTCCTACCCCTGATTGTACCCAAACCGATGCTGACTGAAATGAAATACCTAACAGTACACACATTGGTGAGCACAGCCAGCCTGCTAATAGTCTGCAATATCTCATTCCACACGCCCAAGTCAACGGCTCGCTCGGGCGGCGGCCGCCGGTAAACCACCGTGTACTTTGCCGCGTCCATGCGGATTTCCAAGGCGGAGTTGATCAGCGCCACCAAAGGACCCAAAGGGAATGCGGCGGCGAACAGAGTTATGAAGCCATAGTCCATTACTGCGGTTGTGGAGGTTGACTGGTCGGTCAGAATTCGAGCACATATTTATGATCAACACTAAATTCTGTTGAGGTTATGAACTCATTTCTAAAAATCACCAAACTATGAATCATGCAAAGAACACATTGATTTGCGCAGCGCACACAGAAAAAAAATCAAACAAATGCATGGACAAACCAATTTCCAGATACTCAAAGTGCAGCGGGTTGTAGCCCGCCTCCGAACTGAGGTTGTAGTCGGTCTCCCACTGTGGCCTGCGTTCGAAACTGGCCCAATCAATGTGTATCCATTTCTTGATGCCCTGAGCGGCTAGCGGCGTGTGTCGCAGCGGCACAGCCTCCGGTGAACGCGGGCGACGTGTCAAACACTTGCAGCGCACTGTGGAAACGAAGGAGCTCCACCGCCGGCCGCACCAATCCCGCATGCGTTGCACTGCATGCGACTCGTTGAGAACGCGCTCCAGCGTGCTGAGCGTGTTGTAAATTTATCTGGAGCGATATTTTTCATAAATGTTGAAAAAAAAATTTTATCGGGGTCAGACAGGGGTCATTTTTTTAGGCGGTTCCTCAGGTCGCTCAAGACCAGGGGTCAATTCAAGGGGGATAATTCGAAAAAATACGGTATGTGCTATCTATCAAACCCCGAGAGGGCCAAAATTCAAAATACCCCACAATACACGATATGAAAGCCAATCGAGCCAGGCGCAACTAACGGAATGACAATTTCAACAATATTGTCGATGAGCTTCTGTCCAACGAGTATAACGAGCAAGTGTATCTGCAAGTCGAATATGCACCCGGCCGCGTTGCACGACTCCCAGTTGAACGTGCCCATGAAGCGGTACGAGCCCAATTCCCGGTCCTCGCCGGGAAGGGCCGCAATGCTGCAAAAATGGGACATTACTGGGGGTGACAGATTTTGTTGGTAATAAAAACAATGTGAGGCAACTTACCGCCCTTTGAAAAAGGCTATATAAAATGCGGTCGAATAATAGTTGACGAATTGGAAAAGAAAGATCTTCCAAGTGTAGCCCTTTTCATAGTCTTTCTGGGTTCGCGGCAACTCGAAGTCGGTCAATATTCGCGACAGCCATCGGTAGAACTGATAGAAAAATCACAGTGTACGATGCGAAAAAACTCGTCGAAAAGTATTCAGTCTAGGGTTGGCAGTTGATTTTTTAAACTGATTTTTTTAATAAAAAAATCTGATTTTTTTTAAATCAAAGGTTGGAAACTGATTTTAATTTTAAAAAATCAAAAGGCAAAATTTCTGGTAGACTTGCACTAGGTATTTTGCATTTTTTTGCGCGCAAGCGCGCAATTTCTCATACATATTACCATTTGTGGTGTTTTCATGGGTTTTGGGGCATTTTTAGTGTAAAACATTCCATTTATTCATGTTACCATGTAAAAATAAGCCGTGATATGCTAGTGTAGTATATAATATCAAACCAATGTGCTCCCACATAATTCTACAGTGTGTAACATCACTGTCAATGTATTAGCCTTCTCTTACAACCTTATTTCAGCACTATTCCATGCTGAACTTCACTTGAAGTCATGAATGTAAGACAAAAGGCGATATACGTGATAAGTCGACGTAAAATGGATATTTTTGAAAGAAATCACTGCTTATAATGCTATTCCATGACTCCACAGTCATAATATGACCACAATAGACAAAACAATACATTGTCTGACACTTAACATACATACCGTATATCCTTAAATAAGACCCCAGGGGCGTTTTTATTTCGTCAGAGGTTTTGGGGGGGAGTTATTCAAGGGGGGTACTATTCAAGGGGGAGTTATTTTTTCCTCAAAACTTCCAGGAAAACTTTCACTTTATTCATTGTTTGTATGCATTCCGTCAACACATCTAATGCAGAAAATGACCAGTTCAACAAGAACAAAAACAATGTATCCATCCTAAAATTTGTGTTCATCGGCGTCTGAATCATTCAAATACACGTTGTCATGTAGGTATGCATACGCTGCGTACACAAAATGTATCTGCTGTGCCGTCCCGGCCATAGGCTCATTCTTTTGTATTTTTCGTTTCACACACCAAACCCCATTTGCATTCTATGAATCAGCCCAGACATAGCTTTATTTTTCTGTTTGTCTCGTGTTCATTTTCGTGTGTGGTTCATCGATCGTTTTACCCAGAGGGGGGACTTATTCAAGACGGGGGAGTTATTCAAGGGGGGGGCGTTATTTTCTCCTCACCTGGCCAACGGGGGGGGGGTGTTATTCAAGGGGGTATTATTCAAGGGGGGTCTTATTCAAGGATAAACGGTATATTTTTTCTCTATACCCCCATTTTGGGCGATTTTAAAAAAATCTGATTTTAATTTTTTTAATTGATTTTTTTTAAATCAAGGCGTAAAAAAAAATTGATTTTTTCCAACCCTAGTTCAAGCCCACCCTTCTCATTATTTCCATCACTATGAGCGTGATCACAGCGGCGGAAATTGTTGTGATCAGCGAAGCGCTGTTGCGAAGCGAATCGTTACTCGACAGCACCGCCAGAAGGACAATCCAATAGAGGACCATTCCAAACACAAATGCGACGAACAGAAGTACCTGCGCATCGAATAAAGCATCACTGATGACTAGGGTTGGCACTTGATTTTTTTAACAGCTTTTTTCTATTTTTTTATCACCGGGTGGAAACTTATTTTAATTTAAAAAATCAAAAAGCAAAATTTCTGGTGGACTTGCCCTAGCTATTTTGCAAGCACGTAATTTCTTATACACATTACGATTGGTAGGGTTTTCATGGTTTTTTAGTCATTTATTGAGTAAAAACTTCCATTTTTTAAACTTACACTTTGAGTAAAAGCTACCGTGTAAAAATAAACCGTGATATGCTAGTGTAGTATATAATTATAGGGTTCAAACGGGATCCCGATCCCGATCACGGATCTCGTGAAATTCCGGGACTTAGCAGTCCCGATCCCGAAAATTTGCAAATCCCGATCCCGATCCCGAGAAACTCCCAAGTCCGGGATCCCGATCCCGGAAAAATTAGTGGAAATAATAAAAAGTGAAAAATGACATTTTTGCATGCAAAAATGTGAATACAAAACCCCAAGCGTCCATTTTATGCCAATTTTCTGGCACCCAACAGTGTTTTGAGACCTTTAGGAACAATTGCGGATGCCAGAACATTGGCCAAAATCTCTATCCTAAGACCCCAATCCCGATCCCGAAAAAATGCCAATCCCGATCCCGTGACCCCAATCCCGGCCAATCCCGATCCCGAAATCTCAAAAAACAATCCCGATCCCGATCCCGAAAAGTCAATCCCGTTTGAACCCTATATAATTATCCAGCCAATGTGCTCCAACATATTATGTACTTCTACAGTTTGTAACATCACTGCCAATGTATGAGCCTTCTCTTAAAACGTGTTTTAAGCACTATTCTATGCTGAACTTCACTGGAAGTCACAAAGGTTTGACAAAAGGCGATATACACGATAAGTTGACGTAAAAATGGATATTTTTGAAAGAAATCACTGGTTATAATGCTATCCCATGACTCCAAGGTCATAATGAACACTATAGACAAAACAGTACGTTGTCTGCCACTTAACATACTTATACATAGCATATTTTTCCTCCAGACCCCCATTTTGGACGATTTAAAAAAAATCTGACTTAAATTTGAAAAAATCAATTTTTTAATTTATTTTTCTAAATCAAGGCGTTTCAAATTTTCCAACCCCACTGATGACCACTGGATCCACAAAAACGAGCAAACACGACACATAAAAAACTCACAAAGAACACAAATCCGGCAAAAGAAAGTGTAGTCCTGAGTTTTTTGACCCTCTGCGGCAGGTAGGGCGTCAATTCACCAGTGACCGGATTGCGCGCTTTGTACACGTTTTCCTCGTCTAACGCCGCCACAGATGCCGCATATGCGGGACGCACTCGCTCCTGAGGAGGGGTGGGTGCGCTCACGGGGGATCACTCAATTATCGTCAGGCTAGGGATAGGGTTCAAACGGGATTGACCTTTCGGGATCGGGATCGGGATTGGTTTTTTGAGATTTCGGGATCGGGATCGGGATCGGGATTGGCCGGGATTGGGGTCACGGGATCGGGATCGGGATTGGCATTTTTTCGGGATCGGGATTGGGGTCTTGGGATAGAGATTTTGGCCAATGTTTTGGCATCCACAGTTGTTCATAAAGGTCCAAAAACACTGTTGTATGCCAGAAACGTGGCATAAAATGAACGCTGGGGGTTTGCGTTCACATTTTTGCATGCAAAAACGTCGTTTTTTTCGCGTTTGATAATTACCACTTATTTTTCCGGGATCGGGATCGGGATTTGAAAAGTTTCGGGATCGGGATTGGGACTGCTAAATCCCGGAATTTCACGGGATCCGGGATCGGGATCGGGATCCCGTTTGAACCCTAGCTAGGGACGCATCCAGGAATTTTTAACGGGACCCGCAGAACGAAAAGTGGAGCCTAGGGTTGGCCGATGTTTTTTTAAACGTTTTTTTTTTAAACGTTGTTTTTTTTTTAAAAACATGACGTCCGAAATGTTTTTGTTTTTTTAAAAAACATCGGCCGAAATTTTTAGTACTAAGCACTAGGTATTTTGCAAAATTTTTGCATGCAAGCGCGCAATTTCACACACAAATTGACATTGGTAGTTGTTTTCATTGGTTTTGTTGCATTTTTAGTATCAAAACATCCATTTCTATGTGCTACCACGGGTGAATAAGCCGACATATGTTGCTGTAATATATAATATTGAGGTAATGTGCTTCCATGTAACAGTGTGTAACTTCACTCCCAAAGTAACAACCTCCTTTTATAACCTTGTTTGATCACTATTCCATGCCAAACTTTACCTGAAGTCACGAACATTTGACTATAAGGCGATATACGAACAATATGTCGACGAAAAATGGATATTTTTGACACAAATCACCACTTATAATGCTATCCCATGGCTCCACAGCCATTATATGGTCATATTTAACACCACAGAGTATTGCCACTGTCTGATATACCTATATATGTTGACACTAGGTCATATCTGGGAGCTTTGAAAAAAAAAGTTTTTTATTATAAAAAACGTTTGTTTGTTTTTTTAAAAACAACGAGTTAAAAAAACGTTTTTTTACCAACCCTGGTGGAGCCGACTAAAGTTTTACTGGCACATAGGGTTCAAACGGGACCGCGGTCCCGGTACATGGTTCGGCAAAAAGTCGGGACTGGGGCGGTCCCCGTCCCGGTCCCGGTCCCGACACCCCAGTCCCGGTCCCGGTCCCGGTCCCGACAATTAAAAAAAGCCAGTCCCGGTCCCGGTCCCGGTCCCGACCACCCAGTCCCGGTCCCGGTCCCGGAATTTTAGAGCGGTCCCGACAAGGGATGGAAAAAACGTAATTTTCAATTACCTTTTCAAACTTTTTTGCCAGAAATGGCAATTTTCTAAAGACATGTGGGCACATATAAAAAATTTTTGCGCGCAAGCGCGCCAATACCCACCCAATGGCGCACCGCACACTGATTTTGGACGTTCAGCATTCGAACGTTTGAAATCCGCTGAATCGGAACCCGAAATCCGCGGTTCGGACGCTTTCATTTCAGCGGTTTAACATTCGCCATATTGATTTTTCAAAAAGTCCGGATGAATTCGGACAGATTTCGATGCATTCTTGACCAGTTTTGGTCATTCGCTGAACTCGACAGTTCAGCGTTTTTCAAAATGAAAGTGTCCGAACACTTTCATCCGTCGGTTCAGCGTCCCAGTTTGGCGTTGAGGTTCAGCGCATGAGGCGAGTTCAGCGCCCGTGCTACTGTTGTAAAATGATATGAATCTCATCCACAATGTGAGATACGTTAATGAAATCTGGATATGTATATGACTGACATTAAAGCTTCAAAAAAGATGAGAGAATACTTTTTCCAAAACTCATTCATTTTTGAGTTTCTGAAAATTTTCAAAAATAGCGTTTTCACGCTTTCAGCAGATGAATTTTTTTGCATGAAATACATATCTCTGAACAACCGGAATCATGAACAGCCAATGAAGAAAACGTTCGGACAGTTTGAATTCAGCAGGAAGCATAAGTAGGTTGAAATTGGATTAAGACGGCGGTATCGGTGTAGGTTCAAATGGGACTAGTTTTTCCGGGTTGGTACCAGGGAAAGGAATTTTTTAACGGTTCCGGGACTGGCATTTTTTCAAAACTAGGACTGCGTTATCGGGACTAGTATTAGAAAAAGCACCAGGACTTTGGCGCTGAGTGTCAAATGCACTGTGGTGCTATTCTGAACCCCATCCCCAAGTGTCAACGGCGCCAGTACAAAATGGTGCCACACGCGCCATGGCGCTTTTTCAGTTGGCGCTAGCGCCAGGCACTTTTCCACCACTAATCAGGACTAGTACCAGGTGCATACGTACAAATTTTATTGAAAAAACCTGAGTTGAAAACCTGATGTTTAAAAAAAACGGTTTCGATACTCATGTTTAAAAATTATATAAAAAATAAAATGGTTAAAAAACATTGGCCATCCCTAATATTGGCAGTGATATTTCACACTGTAGAAGTATGTGGGGGCACATTGGCTGTATATTATGTACTACACTATCATATCATGATTATTACAGAAGTTTTTTAACTCAAAATGCCACAAAACCGAATAAAATAAGCACCAATGTTAATTTGTATTTGAAATTACATGATTGCACACAAAAATTGCGAAATACCTAGTGCATAAGTATAAGGGTGTAAACTAATTAGTTATTTTTTTTGTGATTTCATACATATCTACATTTATGTGTCCGATTCTGTTGTACATTGGCTGATTTTGATGACGTTCAAGTATGTCAGGGTCTGGGGTCTGGGCTATGACAAATTTTTCTTGTTTTGCTCGAATAATCCCCCCGGTCCCGAAATAAAGGGGTGGTCTATAAAATGGTGGTCATTTTGCACAGATGATCTGCACATTGACTTTGAAGCTTAAAAGCTTGGCCATTTCTGGGCTGATTCGAATTTTTCAACAGATTCGGTCAGATTAGTGATGTCAAAATTCCGTATGCCGATTTAAACCAGTTTTTGAACATGAAAAATAATCATAATAATAAATTTTCAAGATGGTTGTTTTAAACATGCTATTAAATACTTTAGACAAAAAGAATTAATCTGACCTAAAATTGTCAATATCTCTTTCCAGTCATAAGTTACAGCACTTCTTCAAACTTCCACCTCCAAACCATAAATATAAATTACCACAGAAGAACAAAGCAAGCAAATTCAAAACCTCACATCTCAGCCATTTCTCAGTGGATTTTCACCTGATTAAAATGATCATAATGACCTGTAGATTTCATTCTTATGTTCTAATTATCTGTATGCACTGTTCGTCATGCAGTTATTTTATTAGTGGGAGGCGACAGTTCAAAGCTCTATAACTTTTGATTGGAAAGCGATATCAAAATAATTTTGGGCCAGATTTATTATTTTTGTCTAAAGTATATGATAGAATGTTTAAAAAATTATTTTAAGCACAAAGACCGGGTCAAATTGGCATACAGAATTTAGACATCACTAATCCGACCACAAAACTTGAATCTGCAGGTTGTCCTGATAATTTTAAGTGTTAAACGATCCAATATGGCCCAGAAATCCCCATGTATTAAGCTTCAAATTCAATGTGCAAGATGTGCAATGTGCAAAACAAGCACTCTTTACAGACCCCATCTCGGGACTGAGGGATTATTTGAGCAATCAAAAACAAATTGTCATAGCCCAGACCCCAAACTATTCCCCAACATATTCAAACGGCATCAAAATCGGCCAACGTACAACAGAATGTGACACATGAATGTTCATATGTATGAAATCACGAAAAAGATCCCTAATTAGTTTACACCCTAATATTAAAAATTCCAGCTGCAGTTTTTTTAAAGTTGTGATTAGGGATGGCAATTTTTTCAACTGATTTTTTTATCTGATTTTTCGTTTACAAATATCACAGGGTGGAAACTATTTTTCTCAAAAGGCAAGATTTCTGGTAGACATGTACTAGGTATTTTTTCACTTTTTGCATGCAAGCATGCAATTTCACCTATACCCTCTAGCACTCTGTACCCCCATTTTGGGCGATTAAAAAATCTTAATTTAATTTAAAAAAATCTTATTTTTTATAAAAAATCGAGGCGTTTAAGAAAAATTGATTTTTTTCCAACCCTACTCATAACCATATCTGGGAACTTTTCAAAAACGTTTATTTTAAATCCCTCTTTTTTGAAAAAAACGTTAAAAACAGGTCGTTTTTTCCATCCCTAATTGGAGCATATTTAATATTTGAGCGATCATTTGTATTTAGTCATTATATTTGCTTCATAAAAGCGATCGCCACTAGGGTTGGCCGATGTTTTTTTTGAAACATTTTTTATTAAAAAACATCGAGTTAAAAAAACGTTTTTTTTCCAACCCTAATCGCCACATTATTGTGATAAGTTAAAATGATCAACAATAAAAATCGGTAGAGAATTCATGGAAATATGCGGTTCCGTATGCACCCAATAAGTACTTCAGAACCTTTCGCTTTCGCAGTGCCTTTCGCTGCTTTTTTTCTCAAAATGGCAATGCTTTTTTCTAAAATGGCCCAGGTTCGGGTGCGGTGCGGTGCCATTTTTTGGCCGGTGCCCATGGTGCCAGGTGCCCTTTCTGATGACTGGCATAGGTGCCGGTGCGGTGACATATTTCCCAGTGCCTTTTTCATAACTAGTGACAGCTACACCAATAGGACTGAAAATTCATTTGGCACTATCATCTTCGCAGTTCAGCGTTTGAAATCGCAGTTCAGCGTTCGAGATCATTTCAGCGCGCCAAATCGTCCGAATTTTTCAGGTGCTGAATTGACAAACCACCCAATTTCAATCGTCCGGACGATTTGGAGTTCAGCGCTTTTGGCGGTTCCGCGTTTTTAGTTCAGCGGATGGCAAAAAACGTTCGAACGCTGAACTTGCGAAGGCAGTGTGCGGTGCGCCAATGATTACGATGTATTTTTCTGTAATGTAACAGCAGCGTTAGAAAGGTCACCAACATGATTCTAGTACGAAATATAGGTATATAAAGAAACCTAGATGGTAGACGTTGGCGCCTACAAATGGCGCCAGCTCCATGGCTCTATTTCTTAACTATAGGGCCAAAATTTAGGGGGGGGTGCCGCCCCCTCCCCCGTTCACCGGGCTCCGTATACTATTGAGTGAAGATGGCAATGAAATAGTGCTTGAATAATGTTATAAGAAAAGGCTTATACATTGAGCGTGGTTCTTCACACAGTGGAGGTGTTTGGAACAACATTGGCTGGATATTACGTACCACTAAGGTTCAAAAAAAACCGCGGTGTCGGTACTTGGTTCGGCAAATCCCAGTCCCGGTCCCGACCCCCCAATCCCGGTCCCGGTCCCGGTCCCGACAATTTAAAAAAGCCAGTCCCGGTCCCGGACCCGGTCCCGACCTCCCAGTCCCGGTCCCGGTCCCGGTCCCGACATTAGAAAATTTCTGGTCCCGGTCCCGGTCCCGGTCCGAAAAACTGGTCCCGTTTGAACCCTACTGGCACAATCATGGAATGGCGCTCCCCTCCTGGGTACGTCCTTGTATGAACTCTATGGACAGCAAAGGATGATAGAAACAGAAAAAATAAAACATTGTGTTTCAAGGCAAGGGTGCATGTAATGTAACCAGAGTGCAGCGCAAACACCGGCGGAATAAATATCATGCCATTATTTACAGAAAAAAATGTAAAATAGAAGACCGTGACTTTCAAAAACTTCTTTTCATGTGATCACACTTCACGGTCATGGGTTAATTCTAAAGTATCGATTTACCGTTCAGCTTTCCGAAGAGGCCGTAGTCAATAACGCGTGATGGGCAACTTGAAAATCGATATTTATTCAAATAATCCGCCCACCCCTCACTCACACTAACCGCATTCTCGTCCTTCTGTAGGTCCCACTTGAACTGTAACTCGTATCTATATCTAGCCCACCTCTCCATGAACACGGTGGCCCAGATGCTCATGGCCAGGGCGAACACGCTCGTGAGTCCGTTGTCGAACACGCGCGCCATGCGCACCGACTTGCACGCGTCGCCCAGCCGCCACAGGCCGCACCCGCCCATGGAGCAGATGGGGCACATGGTCGTGTTCGATAGACGGGTGTCCGTGCAGATGGTCGCGCTGAATGATGAAGACACGAATTTGTTTAGAATTGAATGGAAAACAAAAATAGGAATGGGGTACGTTTTTAACATGCTTTTTTATTCAAATAAGATTTTCCAAAATGACCCAAAGGCGGGGTATTTAGATCAACAATAAATGTATTCAATGAATAATAATCGTGATGATATGAATTTATCAATTATCATTTTAAGGATTGGCCTTCTTTTCCGATGACCACTCAACGTGCACTTTCACTTTAATTTTTACGTCGATGTTCGACAAGAAAAAGTTGTAGATGCTATAATGCATTATATCGTCGTAAATACAAGTCATGCTTAACGCGTATCGACCCTCAGTGCCAGTTTGTTAAAAACCACACTAACACATCCTCATTCCACCATATGCTGATGAATCCGTAGAAGACGCAACACACGCCAAGAATTGCCGGTGGAAACAACGACTGTGTGTAATATCCAAGAAATGTAAAATATATGCCAATTTTGTCGCCGAAATATCGCCTGCAGGGAAAAAAACAGGGAAATTGTAATTCAGAACGATCATTTACACCAAACCGCACGAAATCCAATCCCCACCTGATCAAATCAAGGGGCTGCATGGAGAAAAAGTTGACCCATCTGGCCCAATTCATATAGAGCACGTGTCTCTCAGTCAAAGGCTGCGTGCCCTGTTTCAATCTCTTGGTCACGTAACGACCCCCTTGCAGCAGCGGCAGAAAACCCTCGTGCAACGGGTAGGCGGCCGTGTAGGCGCCGGACTCGAGCAAGGGGTCCACGCCGAACACCGGCACCGGGTGAGTATCGTTTAAACCCTCTCGTTGATCAGTGCGGATCCTGCGACATTAAAAATGGGTTTGGCTTTGGCGATGGAACGATTGAACGTTCAAGACCCACCTGTCCATAATATCTTTAACCAAAAGCGAACGTTGAGCAGGTGAGAAGAACGTTTCTTCGTCGTGTATCAAGAATCTCGTTCGTCGCGCCCAACAGAATGGCGCCGTGTAGTAATGGGGCACGTCCATGCTGCGATGAATTTTAACTTAAAAAGGAATTCATTTTGACTTGTGGAGTATACATCTGTGGCATGTAACAACTGCTGTCAATAATGCACGGTGCCAAATGCAGGGGTTTTGTAGATTTGGACCCCCGCGGGGGTTCATATTGATAGCAAATCGCTCCTCCGGAGGGATAGATAGCTGGGAAAAAAATTTGGGGGGTTGGGGGGTTTGGGGGGGGGGGTTCGCGGGGGTTCAATATATAGGGTTTTCAGAGGTATAGAAGGAAGAAAAGGGGAAAAAAATCGCTAAAAGTAGGTGAAAAATGGCCAAAAATAAGTATATAAGCACATATATAGCCAAAATAGGCGATAATGAACATGAACTAGCTATTTTGGAGGCGAAAAACTATAAAAAGGTACGAAAATTAGCGATTTTGAGCGAAAATTGGCCAAAAAATTTCAAAAATCGCTCCAGACAGATAGCTGGACGATTCGGGGGGGGGGGTTAGGGGATAGTAGTAGTCAAAAAATTTGCATCCGGGATAGATAGATAGCTGGCGGATTTTGGGGGGGAACCCCCCCCCCCCAACCCGCCCTACTAAACCCCTGGCCAAATGCCGTTCCGAATGGCAACGTTTCAAACCCCCGATAAAGTTGTGACAGGAGATTTGAACATTCACCTGTCGCATGACAGGAAAGGGCCCACACATATCGCAAACAAATGTCAACTAAAAAATCCTAAATATTTTGTAAGGCACCGCACTTCACAGAAACAATGAAAATAAAGTTACACGATATGAAATTAACTATGCTCTATCACATAGGAAAGTTTAAATCACATAATGAACCAAATTTCGTTGACACGAATTTTGATGTCAATTAGTGTGTGGGTCCTTAGCAGGGAATTTGACAGGTGGCGGGATCGTTACCTGACGTTGGTGAGAACCGAATCAGCAACGCTGCACGCGCACGCATCATCGTCCTCGCTGAGTTGCGGTTCCAGCAGTCGAGTCCGCGCTACAGTGTCGTCCACAGTCCTGCTCTTTTGGATAACAGGCCCGTCTGTAGAGTCGTAGTCGAAATCGCGCTGTAAAAGTAAGTTAAAATGGATTACAAAAAATATTTTTCAGACATGTTTTCGAATATTTGTTGAATATCAGATATTTGTGAAGAATATTCGTGATAATATGCCAATTTTCCAATCGTCTTCCAGACCAAATTTTACCTTTTATACCCACCCCAGCTAAATACTTTACGAATTCAGAAAATTCCAAATAAATACTCATACTCATGATTCATTAGTCAAATTTGCAAAATGCTGACAAACCTGAATGGGCATCCGAATTCTCATAATTTCAGCTTGCTGTCCCAGAATCTCGAATGGGGCGTGGACTTTCACGTAGACAGTGCTACTTGTAGACTCCAGCTGCAAAGCAAATATTTAGATAAAATGTGAAAGAAACACGAAAACAGGCTTTTGAAAATTGAAAACTCGCCGGGCGGTAGAGTGAACAAAACACGATTAAAAACGACCATAACCAAGCACATTACCCAGGGAAAGCCGCTTAACCCGTAGAAAACAAGACAACGTACCGTTGCAGGCACCCGCTCCAACTGCAGGCCCTCATGCACCAGAGCACTCTCAAAGCTATTCCTAGTGTTGGCTGCGTGCTGCGCTGCGGAATCATGACGCCCCGCCGACGATTCGTACGCTAGCACGTAGTCTATGCGTCTGCGCCCGTCAGACATCATCGGGTATCGGTGCGGCTCGCGTCTGGGCCGCCGCGGCTGTAAACTTGTGGTGGCCATGTCGCCGTCGCACGCGCGCCTGTAACTTGGCGCAGTGCCAGGTGGTTGTCTCATTTTCAGATCGTACAGTTGTGGATACTGTTTTTGGACTACTGTAGCGAATGACGTGAGGGGATTTATTTGCAAAAGATACTATATTTGTTGTACAATACACGATTTTGAACCCTTGTTGTGATTTTGTGTAAACAATATTTGCTTTTTCAGTTAATGGTAAATCCTGACGGTTGAACGTTTTATCTTGCTAGGAAACTTACATTTCTACGCGTATTGAGTACCACTGGCTCTTTTTCTTTTTTTTCAAAAATAAAAACTTCTGTTGATGAAATATTTTGCGTTGAGGCAATATTTACGTTTATTACAGTGTATCATCATTTGGAATGCATGATTTCATAAGGGCATCATTCACGGTGCTTGTTATCAGAAGTTATTGTAATTTGCGTTCCGATATAATTCTTGATTAAACAATGCGCTCATCTTTCTGAAAGCTTCATTTGCGATCATCACAAAATCATTCTTGGTTAATATTTTAAAACTGCAGCATAATGGAATCGAAGAAACTCGCTGATCTTGTAACTGAGGCTGAGCGAACTTCTATTTTTGATATATAAACAAAAAATAATCAGTAGTTAAATATTATAAACACTTTCTACACCAAATAATGAAATGTTGATAATATAACATTTATCATTTCAATGATATCCTTTGATCTTTTGGCATCTCAGTCCCGGCTCACCCGATTTAGTCGTACTGCGCGATGCAATATTGGTTGATTGTATACAATACAATACAATATACCTACCGTATTACCTCGAAATACCCCCAGGGGGTTTATTATTTCGCCAGCAAAATTTGAGGGGGGGGGGGGTAATTCGAGGGGGGGTCTATTATTTCGCCAGAAATTTTCGGAAATTCCCCATACGCAGACCTAGAAAAATCGAACAATCACATAGATTTATATGTGTTTATAGGCATATATTACTGTATATACACAAAAACCCTTCCCTAACGTCACTTGATCATCAGTTTTAACGTGTGTTCTGCATAGTACAGATCACAAACTGCGGTATTTGTCATGTACGTTCACGTTACACTCAATTTTAGGGGGGGTATTTCGAGGGGGGGGTTTATTATTTCCTCAGCCGAGATTTAGGGGGGGTATTTCGAGGGGGGGTAATTCGAGGTAATACGGTAGTTGCATATTTGGGTGCCGCGCCACGGCCCACGCGGCGTCAATGATAGAGATTAATGTAGTAATGGCCGATGTCATGAACACACTTTGAAATAATTGTGTAATTTTTGTACAGTGGAATGCATAGTTGGGTCGTGCCACCTCTTTTGGAAAGTCGAGGTTGTTTGGTTTGGAAACTTTGTTAAAATATGTAAATATACTCAGCGGACCGCATGCTATGCATTTTTCTGAAGTTTCTGATGCTATCATGACGGCATCGTTAATAAAATGAAACTTGATGCAGAAAAAAAAAGACAAAAACGTTTCAGGAAAAAAACATCGTCAAACACATTCGTCGCTTATATAGGTAGTTCATTTGGGATCAAATAATCAATACAGACTATCAATCTAGGAACTTCCCACGGGAAACTTAATGTCGGTGGTCTGAATGACTTCCACCCTCTAGTATGCGACTCTGCCTTTTTCGCTTAAAGTATTTTTTTCATGTACATAAGTATCCTGCCTGCGCGTTTTCGGCCAAGACATGAGTATTTTTGGGTGCATACTTTGCGGTCGGTCGAGTATATTTGCGGAACAAACAAATATGCAATTGAGTCTGTTTACATCAGAGTTGTTAAAAGTACTGAACTTTTTTCAAAGTATACGTAAACATAAAGTATTTATTTTTTTACTCACCCTTTAAGTACAGAAAACGTAAAGTAATTTTTTTAACTTTTACTCATGAGTAAACGTGAGTAAACGTACCCCCAAGAAATCTTAAAAGAGAGTATTTTTGGGAAATTTCGCCCCAATTTTCGTTTGAAATCACTCATTTTCACAACGTTTTGCCTATATTCAACACTTTTTGCTACAATTGTGCGTATACACACTTTTGATTATTTTTCCCTATTTGCTCAAATTTTTCCCTTCTATGCCTTTAAAAAGTCTATATAAAAGACTAGCCGAAATACATTTTCTGTACTCGAGTACTTAAAAAAAGTATACGTATTTTGCGAATAAAAGTAAATACGTTTTAACAACTATGGTTTATAGTAGAAATCAGCTGAAGCAGGTTAATTTGGCGCCGCATTCCTGTCACACACGCGGCGCCCCAAGACGATTGCTTTAGACTCACGTCTCTCGTAATTTCTCTCTAGCGCCTCTGCGACCCTGCTGCGCGCCTCCATGGACTGGAGCGGCAGGCCGACGCGCAGCAACGAGTCGTTGTCCTCCACCGCGGACATGATCTCCATCTCCACCCGGTTGCCCAGCACCGACGCCCGCTGTTCAAGAGATTTTGTGCTCGGTTATAAGGGAGTAGGTGTGTATTGTATTTATGGAGCTTAATGCACTGCACTTTATCGCTTGAATAATTCCCTTGGCGCATTATTTTTTAGAACGACTTTTTCGCAGGAGAACTATTCCACGTGAGGAGTTATTCAGGGGGAATTATTATTTCGGCACAAAAATACCTAGATCATATGAGTAGACACAAAAATAGATCATATACCTGGGGATTCAAGGGATAAAGTATTTTTCCGCACTAGTCACAGGAGGGATTATTCAAGAAAATCTGGCAACTCTGGAAGTCACCTGGTTTTCCGCATGAATTTCTGTAAGAGACTGCGTTTTCACTGTCGCCTTGATCAGCTTGCAAAGGAAATCGGGTGTGAGAAAGTTTGATTCAACATTAAGACTCTTCAGCGTCTTGGTAGTTTTGAGAAGATCCACCAGTCCCTGAAATAGTTTATCGAGTTATGTAATAAATTTATTCACGTCATCATGTAAACAGGGTGCACGCCAGGTCCGCCACCCAAATTCTGAGTCGGTGCCGGACCCCATATCTCCAGTTGTAGTGGGGGGATTTATTCGAAATTTTGACGGCATATACTCGAAACCCACCCACTACTATATACGGGCTGGGGAAGGTCGGCGACACACCTGAGTGTTGGTCGCCGACCTCCCCCAGCCCGTATATAGTAGTGGGTGGGTTTCGAGTATATGCCCTCAAAGTTTCGAATAAATCCCCCCACTACAACTGGAGATATGGCGTCCGGCACCGACTCAGAATTTGGGTGGCGGACGTGGCGTGCACCCTGTTTATATACTCGGCGGACATCGCACTTAGTATGGAAGCCTATCATAAAACCCACCTGAATAATGAACCAAAAATTATACAGCCTTTTCATCATAATGTCTTGTTTTTACTATGAAATAATCAATTACGAACTTTATCATAATATTTTAATACATTAAATTATGCTAGGATTCTGCGCATACTTTGCGGTCCGCCGAGTATAGCTAAATAAATTCACAATCGTTGTGGACCAACCTTGACCTCCTTGTCAGAAACTGCTGTATTTGCCAAACAAAACTTTTTCAAGTGTTCGCTTTTCTTTGCCGCTGAAATCAGCTGCGCCATTTTCGCCGGTGAAATTCTTTTCATATTGTTGACATTTACTTCTTCCAAATCATTGTCATTTCTCTGCAATCTGCATTCGTGGGATGTTCACCGTACTTTCTGAAGTAGTTGATTGAGCAAAACATTCGGCCGTTGATTTTATAGAAATTTCAATCAACCTCCACATCGAAAAAACAACAACAAAAGGTTGATTTCGATTTGTAAGTAGTGATTGGATCAAGTGTGGTTATGTGGTGGTCACCATAAGTGAACGAATACTTGATACACCGTGTAACCGAATATACTCGGATGACATTACACCGTACATTTTTCCGGAGGAAACACTCCATCCTGACGTAATCACGTTCGTCGCCATCGTCATCTCTCGCCATCACGTCGTCTTCATCACGTCATCACTTCGTCGTCATCACGTCTTCCATAAGTTCTCGGCTGGCCGTCTGCCAGCCAAAGACATAACTCCTATCTGTTTGTAGAGTATCGTGTCTGCCGAGTATACCCATACCACGCATCCACGATAATGTCTTTTGGTAAATGTGGCACACGTAACCATGGCAAACATTAAAAAAAAATTTAAGCATGTTTCAATTTTCAAGTGTGTTTAAAACTACTTTTTTGTATTCGAAGATCATGCATTTAAAAAAAATTTGGACAATTTTGACTACATCCCCACATTTTGCGGGCATCCAAGCTGTACATGTTGCGCATTTTTGCGTACTTATGTTTGTGTGCTTTTGGATTTTTACAATTTGAACCGAAAAACTTAATAACAAATAATTATTGATTTTTTCTAGAAAAATAGGCACCAACCTCAATAAAAAGGAAACGTCCAACAAAATTCAAAAATTCGAGAATGTTTTAATCGTTTTTAAATGTTTGTTTGCCATGTTACGGACTTTCTCGCAGCTTTTTTGCAATATAAAATTATATGCCGTATATCGTCGAATAAGACACCCCTTGAATAACTCCTCCCCCGTGAATAACTTCCCACTCTGGGTGAAAAATATGCTATAAGATTTACAAAAATGATCGATGAAAATACAAAATAATGTTAATCTTTAATATGGCAGCGACAGCAGATACATAACGTGTGCACAGTGTATAGACTTATCTTTTTGTTGTTGTTGTTGAACTGTTAAATACCTGTATTACATGAGTTGACAGAATGCATTCATACAATGATTCAAGTTCAAATTTTCTGAGGGAAAAACAACTCACCCCTTAAATAACTCCCCCCCTCAAAAGCGGTGACAAAAAATAACTCCCCTGGGGTCTTATTCGAATATATACGGTAAATAAACATGCCACCAAACAAACTATCCACAACAATCACCGACCTCTCAATGCATTCATCCACGTCAGTTTCATTCGGAGGCTCGTCAGGCATGTGCTTTGGCATGGATGCGTGAACGACTGATTTAAAAGTAGTGCCCGTGTACTCGTCTTGGGGTTTGAGCACGATCGCGTTGTAGTACTGCGGTTGGCTGAGCAAATTGTGCATGCCCAGCAAGCCTGTGGAAGTGTTAGTGTTGGTCAAATCAGCTCAAACGAGCTCCCATATGACAGAGTATGCAACGTGGCAGACAAAGGCAATTCATTATGTGATTTGCAATGGCATGGGAAGCGCCAGGTTCTCGTTCCTGGGCCCGTCCCGCAAATTGACAATTAGTTTACTCTTGACTCTTTACTTGAATCTTGACCTTGCAATTGACTTTTAACTTGAGTCTTACCTTTGCCAGCACTTGCGGAACCAGCACCAGAGTCAAGTCAAGAGTAGTGATGTAAAAAGCGCCAGACTTTTGACGCCAAGCGCCAAAAGCACATTTGGCACTTTTATTACATCACTAGTCAAGAGTCTAGTTAAAAGTTAAAAGCAAAGTCAAGAGTAAAGTAAAGAGTAAAGAGTAAAGTACTTGTCAACTTGCAGAACTGGCTCCAGATGACACGCCCAGAGTGTTTCTGGACTATTCATATGCAGTGTATAAAAAAATAAGAAGCGCGCTGTGGGCTATGGCATTCAATATCACCACTAATGATGGAAAGACGCCATATCGCCAGCGGCCCTTTACTGGCGCCAAAGGACGTCAGCGCCATGGCGCCATTTTTCCTTTACTCAACACACGCGACACCTTGTGAACTCACCAGCCAGATCGACCAAATCAGTTTCTGTGGCGCCATCCAAAACGTCGTCCAAATCATCAGCCTCGCCGGCTGCTCCCAACTTGGCGGACTCCTCGTCGAGCGGGATGGCCGCCTCTTCCGGCTCGATGACCGCCTTCACCAGTTTGGGGGTCCAGGGAGGCACTCCCAGAGCCTGTAAAGTGCCCTGTGGAATGGAAAGTGTCATGTAAAGTGTTAAAAGTCATGTAAAATGCCCTGTAAAATGGCAAACGTAAATACGTTTGCCATTTTACAGGGACTTTAACATGACTTTTGACACCTTGCTTGACATTTTACATTTCACAGAGCATTTTACATGGTCTGGGGGTGGCACCAGGGGGTGCCGCGCTTGATGCCAGGCACGTAGGGTACAGACTCCTCCCAGTCTTCCTCGTTCTTAGCCGACTCCTCCAGGTGCTCGATTAGTTTCGTTCGGTCGTAGGTGCCGGTGGGTTCCTTGCGCGTCTGGTCGCGGCACCGGTCGCGCGCCGGCAACGTGGCGTTCTGTTCGAGGGTGGCGGATTATTTTTTGTTTTTGTGGTGAGTTGTGGAGTGGAATAATGTGCGGCATGATCATCCGCAGCAAACAATGGGTTCGCGATACGTGTGGAAGCAGTGCGCTTCCACCATCATCACGAAGTTCCAGGTGAAGTGCCTTCCACACACTTCACTTGCTTCACCATGCGCTTCAGGCGCTTCCAAAAATGTGGAAGACACTTCACCACGCTGGCGCCATATTAAAAAGCGTGAAGCAATAGTGTGCCTGGGCAAGCGTCTGGAAACGTCAGCGTGAAGTAACAATGGCAAACCCTCATGAAAAAAGTATTTAAATGTTTAGTGTTTTTTTCCACAACGATTTTTCGAATTTGGAATTTTTCCAAAATTAGTTTTCGAACTTTCGAATTTTGTTTGAATGTTTAAAGTTTTTAAGATTTAATGGTTTTTTTTATGTTTTATGAACACATTTTAATGTTTTACAGCCTTCAGCACTGTTACCGCGGAACTATTTGCACATTGATGTTCTGCAGCTACAAAATAATCCATGCAAAATTGATGTTTTGAGTTGATTTTTTTTGCATTTTTACCCATTTTTCTACAAAAATACCAAAAAGATTCGAAAATTTGAAATCGTTTTCGAATTTTCGAATTTTTTGAAAATAAAATCTATTTTTATGTATTTTTTTCACCGTGTGCTCAAAACTTCGAAAAGTCAAAAAAAATTGAAAATTCGAAAACGTTTTCCAATCTTTTTTTGCTATCGTTAGCGTGAAGATACTTCATGGCGCTTCACCGCGCATCCACACGCACATTTTTCGCTGTGATTGTTGACTAACATCCGGGTCCAATTCGAAGTTGAGCTCTTCCAACTCCTCAGCCGACAGGGCCTCCAGCATGGCTTCAATTTCTAACTCGCTGTCACCCATTTTGTACGCTGATCCAAGTTAATAGTCGACCATAGATGAATATTGTGTGCACTGTTCTCAGGGCCTGGGATAATTGCAGCTGGAAAGTCTTCCGCTGTTCAAATTTACTGCTTCCACACTATTTAACTGTGAACAGGAAAGCTGTTACCGAAAACGGGATGTGGGCTGTAAAACGTGAATATTATAGGCGCAAGAAATTTATTTTGACAGATGGGAATGCAGAAAACGAATGGTCATTTTGTGTCTTCGAAATGAGCCCGCTTCTGAGCATAATAATTTTTTCCTAATGGAGACCACATTGTCAAACAGCCACAAGGTAAATGCCAGTGTGACGTGGGCGACAAGCTGACATCAACGGTGCTTTACTTTCAGAGATCGGCATTGGCATGCACAAATGTATAGCCTAAAAGTAGCTTTGCCTTTGACTAACGCATAAATAATATATTAGATATGCTCAAAGGATTTTGAGGCAGCACAACAAAAAACGGCATTCTTTATTTCGATTTTTACGAAGACAAATAGTCATGAAATGAATCTATAATCCTTCTTAGTAAACTCACATCTAATAATTAGAAAAACCACACAACCAGCCGATGAAAATGGATTAGCGTGTGAACAAATTACGGCCGATCTAGAACCCTCTATGTCGCACAAAAATAATGCGGTTCCAATGTGAGCAAAACCTCGAAACTAGTGACTCCGCGCAGCTCACAAGCCCGGGGCGGCCATCGTTTCTGGTGCAAACATTCCCGGTAGCTAACAGCTGCAAGGTTTAGCTGGTGCGTCGGGCTCGAGGCTCGAATAGCACGCGGCACCTATTCAATGGCACCGGCGCTGGGGGCTGCAATAATGACTGCCGCACTGCCGGGAAACACGAGTTGCAGCGGGGCCGCCGCAGCCAACGAGTTGGCTTTTTCAGTACGCGCGCGCTTCTCGCTGCCGTGCGGTCGAAAAAAGACTTGGCTTGGCATTTCTTTCCCGTGTAGCGCGGCGCAACGCTTTTCACTGTGCGGGGGAACTGATTAATTCGTTGGCAATGCACTGCACTGCACCGAACTGCATCCGGGGAAACGTGATTATTTTGTGACAATTTTTGGTCGACCACTTTGCTACGTGAACAGCATCAATTGGATATAAATATCTAGCACGCGTCTCAACTGTTCATTTTTTGTTATTTACCGACGACTCTGGAACAGCGTAGCTGAGCAGAGTAAACAATATTCAGTTTCGAACAAATTTGCATAGCACTGCTTGCACGTATTTGTAAAGGTTGAAGAAAAGGGCTTCAAACGCGTGCCCTGGCAGCGAGTACTACTTGACATTTCGGTTTTAATAGCCTTAGTAAATGGAAATTTACATTTTCATTCGTTTAATACCCACAGGCCATTCGCTCCTTCTGGTATTTACGAATACATTGTCCATTATCGCCAAATATTTTTAATCTTAGACTGACATTATGTATCCAAAACTTTTTTCGAGAAAAAAGCAAGAAAAGGAAAGCCGCATTCGTACTTGCGTGGATTTTTAATGGCCCAATGTTTTGTCGATGCGATTTCGAGAACTTTATCGAGATAATGATTACTTACAACGTCAAATCAATTCTGATAAGGACGTTCCGTATAACTGGTTCATCAATCAACAACGTTAATATACTGGCGAATGACGTCATTGAACACGCAGTCGCTGAAACGGAAATGGATACAGACTGACGGATCGGATCACGTATAGAAACTTGGCCTACGGCCAAGTTCTCAGTTGCGTATTATACTTTGAGCTTTTTCTCGTCTAATTTTTGCTCAAAATCGCTTAAATTTGCTCGATCTTGCCAATTTTTACTATTTCTAGCTATTTCTCCTATATGAATCGTTAAATACCTATTTTTAGCCCTATTTTATTTATATTTATAGAGATTTCGAAATTTTGGCCGGCTGCCAAGTTCCTATACGTGGTCTGTGCCAGATTGACCCGTGGCGCGACAACCTGCGACTGGGCGACAGCTGTTTCTGATGCGGCGAACACCCAGCGATCTGGAGCCGGCCGCCTGGGACTGGAAGGACTCTGAAAACTCGGACACTAACAGCGGCACCAAGGACGAGTGCGCCCTACAGCCGAAAGTAGGGTTGGAGCCGGCTGCCGCGCGGCCCGGTGCAGAGCCGCTGACTGCGGGCGCGCCCGTCGCTGACATGAGCACCTCGATCACGATGGGGCCGTCGAGTTTCAGCGGCACGAAACGCGGACTGCTGCGGCCAGGTGCCTACTTTAATCAGCTTGTCACCGCTTAGCTTAGCTTCGGATTCATTTATGTGAAATTTTACCTGGGGTATTCTAGTATTTGACCGTCCCGGGGGTTGGATTGATAGCAAATCGCTCCTCCGGAGGGATAGATAGTTGGAAAGTTTTTTTGTGGGGGGGGGAAGAAAAGGGAGAAAAATCGCTTAAAGTAGGTGAAAATAGCTCAAAATAGGTATATATATAAGCACAGTACAAAAAATAGCTGAAATAAAACACATGAGCTAACGATGTTGAAGGTGAAAATCTATAAAAGTGATGAAAATTGGCGATTTTAAGCGAAAATTATGTAAAATTTACCAAAAAGCGATTCAGATAGCGCCAGATGGCTGGGCGATTGTGGGTGGGAGGTTCAGGGGATGGCAGTTGGCAGGCAATACATTTGCCTCCGGAATAGATAGATTGTTGGGCGGTTTCACCCCCCATTTTCCTACCTCTAAATTTTTCCCCTCCGTGTATGATTGAACCCGATCGCAGGGCACGCGGCGTCGCCGTTCGGCCGAGCGCCGATGCTGGCCGCGTGCGCGCTGGTCTGCTTCACGATGATACTCGGCTACCAGCACTACAACAACGCGCTGCAGCGCACCCAGCTGCAGGAGGAACTGGCCTTCACCAAACAAAAGTACAAACTGTTGGAACAGGAGAAAAGAGGTTGGTGTTGGTAGGGTTGGAAAAAAAACGTTTTTTTTTAACTCGATGTTTTTAAAATTAAAAAAACGTTTTTAAAAAAAAACAACGTTTTTTTAAAAAAAAACAACGTTTTTTAAAATAAAAAAAACGTTTTTTTTTAAAGCTCCCAGATGTGACCTAGTGTCAACATATATAGGTATATCAGACACTGGCAATACTCTGTGATGTTAAATATGACCATATAATGGCTGTGGAGCCATGGGATAGCATTATAAGTGGTGATTTGTGTCAAAAATATCCATTTTTCGTCGACATATCGTTCGTATATCGCCTTATAGTCGAATGTTCGTGACTTCAGGTAATGTTTGGCACGGAATGGTGATCAAACAAGGTTATAAAAGGAGGTTGTTACTTTGGGAGTGAAGTTACACACTGTGGAGGTACATGGAAGCACATTACCTCAATATTATATATTACAGCAACATATGTCGGCTTATTCACTCATGGTAGCACATAGAAATGGATGTTTTGATACTAAAAATGCAACAAAACCAATGAAAACAACCACCAATGTCAATTTGTGTGTGAAATTGCGCGCTTGCGCGCAAAAATTTTGCAAAATACCTAGTGCTTAGTACTAAAAATTTCGGCCGATGTTTTTAAAAAAAAAAACATTTCGGACGTCATGTTTTTTTTTTTAAAAAACGTTTGTTTTTTTTAAAAACGTTTAAAAAAAACATCGGCCAACCCTAGGTGTTGGTGTCTCAGGGGTTTCGAATGGGTGTAACCTCCCCAGCGGTTTTTCCCTTTTTTTCTTCCTTCTACTCTGATATATTGAAACGCCGATATATTGAGCCCCCACGAACCACTCAACACCCCACTTCCAACCCATACAACCCCCCAAACCCCCAAAAATTGTTCCGCTATTTATTTATCCCTCCGGAGAAATTCAAGATGCCCCTGCCCGTGGTATATCAATCGTCGCTTTTTACGTTTAGTTATATCGATTTGCTTGCCCGTCTGCAGAACTGAACGTAAAAAATGAAGCCATGCAAGTGGACCATGAAAGCCTACGCTCGGAGAAGTCTGCAATCGCTGAGAAACAAAAAGGTTACATTTGTGACGATTGAAGTGAATATTCGAAAAATATTCGTTGTGACTGAAAAAAATGTCCATGCAGCGCTGGAGAATGAAAAAGAGTCGCTGCAGAACCAAATCAATGAATTGAACAACGCAAAGTCCAAGTTGGAAGAGGACATGAATGAAAAAGTTCAGAAAGCCGTGCGGAATCAAACGTGAGTTAATAGTTGTGCTTTGCTCGAGAAAAGTTGTCACTTCCGTATGAATTAAATATTTCGCTCAAAATTCCAGTGAATTGGAAACTAGGATGAATGAAGAATCCATTCGACTGCAGAAAGAATTGGTTGGTTATGGCTCTGATATCTTCAATTGATCGCAGGCATAGTGTAATAGAGGCCACGTTAACACCTAACGGCCGAATGTTTGGGTTGTATACGGGTTGTTTGCGAATTATAGGCCTGAATTTGTGCATTTTTCAGTGGCGCTACGCACACTATTTGACGCCGCGTGATAACTGTCTGCAATGTCAATTCTGCTGTGAAATGGCACATATCATGCAATGTGTCAAAAGTCATGTAAAATGCACTGTAATATGCCTAATGATTGTTGATTTTTCTGCACATTTTACACGGCATTTTACATCATACCATGAGATTTGACATTTTATGGAGTGTTGGATCGCCGCTCCAGTACCTCACCATACGGGATATAAAAAACTACATGTGAAAACTATATGTTTTTAACTACCCCATTTTTAAATAAAACGGCCTGTTTAAATCAAATGGGCATTTCTAATAAAATGGGGGGGGGGGTTTAAAAGGGGGCATGCCCAATACGCACATCTGCCCGTGTCGCACATTTGCTCGTTTTTTCACTTGACAATTTCACTTTCAAAAATAGCCATTTTTCACCGTTTTTTCACTTGACAATTTTTCAAGTGATGTTCAAATATGAGTGAAGTGAAAAAACTTCACTAATGTCATTGCGCAACTTTTTTTCACTTCACTCATATCTGAAAATCACTTTAAAAAGTGTCGACTGAAAAAAACTGGCAAATGTGCGTAACGGGCAGATGTGCACCCTCCAAAGTATTATACTAAAAATTTTTGGCCAAGGTTTTAAAAAACGGTTTCGATGGTCAGGTTTAAAAAACAACGTTTTTTTATTCAAAAAACCTTTGAAAAAAACCCGGCCATCTCTAGCATAAGTACAAAAATTTTGCTGTCATTTTTTTATAAATGGTTTCGATGCTTGCGTTTAAAAAAACATGTTGTTTTGAAAAAAAACTCCGGCCACCCTAGACGAGATACACTAATCTAGGAATTATTGTCTATTTCGATCACTGCGTGTAGACTATGGCCAAAATATGCGCGGTGCCTTTGCAGGTACAGTGCCACGACAACATCTCGTCGCTGCTAGAACAGTTGGCCACCTCTGTGCAAAAGACTGAGACAAAACCCGAGGAAATAAAGGCCATACCACCATTAAGAAATGATGATCGCGACAATAGTCTGTTCCCAAATCTTCGTGTAAAATGCCTGCTATTGCATATTTTCTCGAATTTCAGCTGAGCAGCCAGCTGGAGACGCTGAGAAGGCAGGCCAAGCCGGCGCCGTTGAGCAATCCGATGCGTCAAAGTTGTCTGCACCAGGTATTTGAAGGGTGTGCTTCTAAAAGTACCGATCTACAAAAAATCGATTTTGAGATAATCGCGATTGAAAGTTTGGAGCATGCAATACCCATACATGGGTATTGGGTATGGGAATTTTGGGTAAGGGTATTTCGGCCATATTGTTGGGTATCCACATGCATGGGTATAATCATTGATTATACACATAACACTAGCTATATAAAATTTAGGGAATTGTATTTTTGTAGTACAGTACATTTTAAAGGAACAAATTGGTAATAGCGTGTAGATCGGTATTTTTTAAAGCACAAAATCAGAAAGCTGTAGATCGGTACTTTTACCCATAATAAAAAAGCACAAAATGAGTTTTTGCGCAAGCGGACACCGATCTGACATCGGTACTTTTAGAAGCACAAAAAATAATGTGCAGATCGGTACATTTCAAAGAACAATTTTGAAAAAAGTGTGTAGATCGGTACTTTTAAAGACACAATAGCTGAAAAAGCTTGTAGATCGGTACTTTTAAAATTTCAAAAACTGTAATTTGCGATTTTTTTGCTTTTTTCGACCCCCCATATCTCAAAATTGAATTTCGCACCCCCCACATATTATATATATTTTTGAAGCGCATTTTTATGGGGACCCCAAAAATGGTCCTAACTCAAATTTGAAAAATTTGTAGATCGGTACTTTTAGAAGCACACCCTTCATTTGTCTGTTGGACTATTGTATGGCTTTTCGATTGATTTTTTTCGAAGCCGGGCGATTCATTTTTTTGGAGGGGTGGGGGTTGAGACGCGATTCAGAATCCCGAGGATTTTCTACATTTTCTTGTCCCGAAATTTGAAATCCCGATCCCGAAATCTAAAAAACTTATCCCACTCTCAATACCAAAACTTTGAAATCCTAATCCCGATCTCAATCCCGAAACTTTTAAAATCCCAATCTTGCTCATGAACATTTCTCCTAAATCCCGATCACGGAGAAATTTGCCAAATTTTATTAAATAACTGAGCCTGAAATGTGAGCATCCATTGTCTAATTTATCCCACTTTGCCTGTGTGTTTTTAGACAATTTTTGCGGCAGATGAGAGAAAAACCTTTATCATCAAACTTTTTCAAAAATCCCGATCCCGAGACACCAATCCCGAAATCTAAAAAAACCATCCCGATCGCGAAAAGTCGATCCGGTTTGAACCCTACACGGAAACGGTCTCTTGAAACGGTGTTGGCGCGCGTGCCAAACTCCGCCTTTACATCAAACCTTTACACAGACAACCAGCCAGAATCAGCCAATGGCGCACAGCAGGGAGAGTCTGGAGAACAGCAAGCCGCAGGGCAACAGGAAGCTCCCAGACCCGCATTCGCATCGGACAAAGTTCTAGATGACGGTTCCCCGGCCGTGCAGCAAAAGCCCGACGCCGCTGCAGCGGCGGGAAATCGCCCTCTGGAGTTCGTGCGCTCTGGCGCCAGCGACACGATCACGTTCACCAATAGGCATTCAGGCGACGCCGATAAACCGGTCGTGTTCGCTAGGGAGGATACTGAGGGCACTAAGAACGGTGATTTCGTCCTGTGAGGTAGAGTCTAGTGACGGCACGCCTTACAATGAAATCTACCATAACCTACCTGAATAAACAAACATTAATTTTTTCTCATCACATCACAATTCTCCCACTTTGAGTGGATTTTATGCAAACTTTTTTACGTGAACTTAGTCTTCGAAATATGGTACTGTATGGCGTTCTGTCCGACCAGTATATGCGGTGTTTATGCAGTATGTAAGTGAGATACTTATCGTCTGTCTTTGATGGGCTTTTGTGTGTATATCGTCGTTGTTATGTGCACGTTGTCAGTTGTTTCGAACATTCCACATAAATATTTGT
Source organism: Sphaerolaimus hirsutus (assembly GCA_964036195.1). NCBI lineage: Eukaryota > Metazoa > Nematoda > Chromadorea > Monhysterida > Sphaerolaimidae > Sphaerolaimus > Sphaerolaimus hirsutus. Next base: position 14,426,357 of record OZ038458.1, read on the forward strand.
ATTTTTTATCAGTTACCATTTGGGCAATAGCGTTGATGGAATTTTCTGTAAATACGCATTTGAAGAGGGTGGAGGTGGGAATTTCCTGAGATTGCAGTGTGATTACCTGTTGCCACTACCTTATGTTGTAAAGTATAAAATGTCATGCGACGTGTCGAAATTCATTTAAAATGTCAAAAAATTGTGTAGTTCTCATTTGACAGTTTGCATGACATTTTACATGACTTGACAATTTTCTGTATCACATTTTACTCGGTGTTTTATAGGGTCTGGGAGTGCCCCCTCTGAAAAAACGTTGCCTCTCTGCATTTAATGTGTAGTTGTAAGGGTTTTTGTCTCTGGTAAACGAAGGACGGTATATTTATAACAATGTCTGTTCAAGTGAAAATTTACGTCTACGTGGTTTTTGCATTTTTTTCTTAATATTTAAATGTATTTATTTGTGCCATTTTTATATCGTGATGCAAGATGCTTGTCATTAGTGTCCTTTTTGATCATTGCCAGCAAAAATTGTGAAAAATGATGTGTGCGGAAGCATGCTGGATAGCAGTTTAAGTAACTTGCGCTTGTGTCTTCCACATGCTTCACAACCTATCACGCAACGACGATTAGCGCGCACATTGTGAACCGCGCAATGACGTCAATAGCCCCCCACACACACTAGTTGACATCGACACCAAATGTCAACTGGTTCAGATCCTAATTCCAAGCATGCATTTCTACATCGTTCGTCGGCTCGCCAACAAGCAAGGATTGGGATCGGAGCCAGTTGACACTTGGTGTCGATGTCAACTAATGTGTGTGGGGCCATTGCGACACCGTCTGGCATGTTCCACCACACCACCAGTGGAACATATTTTGTTTTGTGGGTTTTTGCTTTTGTCACTGTTAGGGTCACACGGACTGGTTTGTTATTCTGGAATAAGTAATTCGTCTGGAAGTTTTGTTATGACGTGTGACACATTTCGGTCTTTTCCAAGCCGTATTTTTGTTGGGCAATTGTTAGAGTAACATCGGATTTATCACTGACCGACCACACTACCTAATTATTTTTCATTGCACATTCCGTTGTGAGATTTCTGTTTGAGGTCACAAGTTAACTGAATGTTGTAAAATATGATACTTTTTAGCTAATTTTGTGTGAATAAAAAATTGTGCCTTTGTCAGCTTGAGAATATAAAATGTAACTGTCGTAAACTACTTTCGTATTGTTGTTCTTCATCAAGTTCGGCCAGGCAAAGTGGTGCAAAACATGCACCGTTTATTAGGGAAGTAGAATGAATCATTTATGGGTATTCAAGCTGGCGCGCAAATCTTTTTAACGTGCGAATGGAAAATCTGGTACTCCCCGAGCACATATTTACTAAATTACCGTGGTTCAAGTATCTACACACCATCAACAACACAATCCATGAGCCGCGCCGCATTCACACATCCTGTTGCGGCGGCAGCCGCTTGTGCCGCATGGTCACCAGGGGCGGCGGTATGTTGCCCGTGACCGTGCTGCCGCCCTGCTGGTTCCCTTTGTGCGACAACAGCAGCGGCAGGGGCTCGGCGGCCGAACGCCTGCTCGAGCTGTGCGACGTGCTCACCGAGTCTGCGTGGAGGTGGGCTCTGCGCTGTGATGTATTCGCGTGGTGTTTGGCTGTGAAAAGAATAAATGGATCGTTTTTGTCTCTCCTGGTAGGGTGAATGAATTCAAGAGGTAGATCTAGTGGGTAGAATTTTTGATAGTTCAGCTACACGAAATATTATTTTGCCCGTGCATGAAACCCCTCTTGTCTGTCGAACTTGATCGGCATTGTGTTGCCACAACTGAATAAGCATTGAACGGGACTGTTTTTGGTTGACTTTTCCGGCAAAAGTGACTTGTCTTTAACTTGGTTTTGGGGGTCAGACTGTGATTGATTTGCCCGTGAGGTGGCCTAAAATGCAAAACGCTTCGGTGACTGTTTTCGAATCTGACGACACTTGTTAAATTGAAGGCACCTGGAAGCTCGAAAGGCGGTCGGTCTTCTTGGACAACGCTGGGAGTTCTCGGATATTTATCATCTTCAGGCAGAACCGAACTCAATTCATCGGGAAACACCACCGGCAGGCCTGCATTTTTGAGAACATCAGGTTACCATGTGTCCTCGAAATACTCCCTCTCAAAATGGACACTGAATTTATAACCCCCCTCGAATTACCCCTCCCCCAAATTGAGTAAAGAGAACTTACTGTATATCCTTGAATAAGACCCCAGGGGCGTTATTATTTCGTCAGAGGTTTCGGGGGGGAGTTATTCGAGGGGGGGAGATATTTTTTCCTCAGAACTTCCAGGAAAACTTTCACTTTATTCATTGTTTGTATGCATTCCGTCAACACATCTAATGCAGAAAATGACCAGTTCAACAAGAACAAAAACCACGTATCCATCCTAAAATTCGTGTTCATCGGCGTCAGCAAAAAAGCATGTAGGTATGCATACGCTGCGTACACAAAATGTATCTGCTGTGCCGTCCCGGCCGTAGGCTAACATTCTTTTGTATTTTCCGTTTCACACACCAAACCCCATTTGCATTCGATGAATCAGCCCAGACATAGCTTTATTTTTCTGTTTGTCTCGTTTTCATTTTCGTGTGTTGCTCATCGATCGTTTTACCCAGAGGGGGAGTTATTCAAGGGGGGCGTGATTTTTTCCTCACCTGGCCAACAGGGGGGTCTTATTCAAGGATATACGGTAAATGACAAGCTGCGGTTTGTGTTCCGGGCAATACAGGACACCTTAAAAACAATGACTTTGTTACGTTAGAACATGGTTTATACCAATTACATACTATAGAAGGTCTATAGACGACTTCCATCTCCGATCAGCACTCTTATAAACATTTATCTTATTTACATGGTGTTTATTGTTGCATTTTTCTACGTACAAACAACAAATAAGTACTGGGAGTTCGAAAAATTTCTGGCGGAATAATAAACCCCCCTCGTTTAACCCCCCCCCCGTTCTCACTCTGAAAAAATAAACCCCCGGTAGTATTTCGAGGAAATACGGTGGTTAGATAGGCGCGGCGACATTCTTTGAGTGACCGGTTCTGTTCCTCCGTAGCTTTATGCCACCCGCTTCAGCGTGGTCCCAAATTCTAATTGATGACTAGGATTCCCGGAAGGTCGACAACTCATTTTCATCCCGAAATTTTAAACAAAAACCTATTCTCAACACCAACCTTTGCTCACATATTCACTCATCGTTGTCAATTTCTCTGTGCCATTATCCCGACTTCCATTTCCGATCAGCGCTCCATTTCTGTACTTCCTTCTTCTAGCGACCACGCAGCCTGCAGCCGCCGCTAAAAGCAGAACTGCCAATACGGCTAACAAAGGAATGATTAGGGTGTAATATAGAGATGTTTGCTGCTTTTCAGTGTCACCCAACAAGTGTGAAGTGTGGCTCATTTTTGTGTTGTCTGTTTCGGTGATGTGATGTACTTTCTGCTCTGTGCAGACGCCCCGTAGAGACATGGATAGAGATAGAATTGGAAAGTCCGGTGATAGGCTGTGCTCCAATTCGCTCGACGGTCTTCCAGTTGTGAGCGCTGGATGTGATCCTGGAATTTTGCGTTCCGTTTTTGAATTTTTTAAGTTTCACCGAATTTAAATATACCGTATTACCTCGAATTAACCCCCCTTGAATTAACCCCCCACCTCGAATTAACCCCCCCTCAAAATGGGCTGCGGAAATAATAACCCCCCCTCGAAATACCCCCACAATACAGTGTACACAGCATGTACACAACAAATACCACAGTGTGTGAACTGTATTATGCAGAACACACGTTAAAACCGATGGCTGAGTGACGTTAGGGAAAGGTTTAGGTGTGTAGACAGTTCTAAATCCAATTCTAAATCCAGTCCAATTCTAAAAGTCGACAAGTCCAAAATATGAAAATTTCGAGTTAGGCCCGGAAACGTCATCTGGGGCTACTTCTGCACATTTTTCATCATTTTCCATAAATTTTTTGACCTCACATGCCCATATGGCAAAGTGCCAAATTTGCCATTTTTGGGGAAAAATGCAAAAAGTTTGGGCAAGAAGTCAACAAGTCCACTTAGTTTTGGGCTAAAAGGCGACAAGTCCATCCCCCGCTTCCTTTTTTTATGGGGAAAAAACGCAAGAAATGTGATAAGTCCACTATGGAAACCGATTTCCAAAAGGCGACAAGTCCAACTTTTTCCCATAAGGCAACCTCGGCTTCCCCGGGAACAAAAATGTCCTCGCGTGCAAGAAGGCGACAAGTCCATTTCCCTCCCAAAAACAGTTTTGCTCTGACCGAATGGAAATTTATGGACACCCAATTTTTCACATAAGGGTTGAGAGAAGGGGCTGAAAATTTGACACTTTATTGTTTGAACATATGGAACTTTATGAAAAGCATAAGAGAGCCAAATTGCAAGCAATAGTCTGACGTGAAATGTCAAGTTGTTCCCTGACGTAAAATGATGACGTGGAATGATAAAAATTGAATTTTTCAATTCGCTCTAGTTGTGGCTGATAACACTCAGTATTGGACACGATTAAGGTATTGATTCATATATTATCCTTAGAAAATTGTAGACCCATAGCATGATCCACACTCGTGTAATTAATTTCACGACATCATTTCACGTCGTCATTTCACGTCAAATCGACGCTGAGCTCTAATTCCCGCTTTACATTTGACACTCTACTTTACACTTTACAGGGCTTAGGATTGGCACCAGAGTTGTTGAAACTACCGAACTTTTTCAAAAGTAAACGTAAACGTAAAGTATTTATTTTTTACTCACACGTGCGTACAGAAAACGTAAATTACTTATTTTTTACTTTTACTCATGAGTAAACGTGAGTAAATTACTTTTGTCCCCGGAGAACGTAAAAGTTGGTATTTTTGAGATATTTTGCCTCAATTCATTACTTTTTGAACTTTTTCACCATCAAATTCACTAGTTAATGCGTTTTTGCCTATTTTTATGCTATTTTGGATATTTTGTCCAGATTTTAAGCTTTTCTCTCCCTTTGGATCCTTTATGCCTTGAAAAAGCCCAATAAAAACCTGTTTGAAATACGTTTTCTGTACTCGCGTACTTTCAAAAAGTACGCGAGTAAGTGAGTACCGGTATTTTTTTCGGGAGGAAACGTAAACGTAAATATTTACACAGTACTCGAGTATCCGTATTTGTCGAGTAAACGTAAATACGTTTTAACAACTATGCATCACACTTGGTAAAAAACCCTACCATAGACCATCTGAATGATGAAACAAAAATTATACAGTTTTTCATCATAATATTTTATTTTTACTATGGAATAATTAATTATGAAATTTATCACAAGATTTTATTCATTTAATTACTAGGTGTGCGGTCCGCCGAGTATACCTAAGGCTAATACCAATGTCATCATGCGCCAAACATATCAGGAAGAGTTCTGATCTATTACTCGGTAAATTTTATCGGTAATTTGCAGTGGAAAACTTGTCAACTTAAATTTGTAACCCATTTCACATCACTTCTGTAAATATAAAGCTTCCAACCTGTTCTGACTGTGCGCTGATTAAATGCCCTTTGTTTGATAGCCATTAACTGATCTTCAGGACAGAATTTCACCGGCAGCGTGTTGTTGTTCCACACAAGAACGGTTTTTCCATTCGCATTTCCAATAGATCTGATAGTTATGTCGGTCGAGTGGCCGCCCAGCGCTCTGGCTATCCTTTCGATTAAATTTATTGGACTTTGCACCTCGCTGGTGATGAAATTGAGGTAGTCCACGTTGAGGTGCATCGTGAATTCATGATTGACGTGTTTGTTGGCCACGTGCGGTTGCACGACTTCGATCTGTCACGTGTTCTTTAGTCGATTAAATTCATTTGATGACATTCAAATATTTCCAATATACCGTATTTGCTTGAATAACACCCTCTTAAATTAATTCCGCTGTAAATAAGACGAGTGAGGAAAAAATAATTCCTTCTCTTTAATAATCCCCCTTAAGGCATATTACCAATTTTTGTGACGAATTTGAACAAAATGGTAAGTTATTATGTTAATAAAGCAGATTTCGTGGAATGAATGGATAGAAACATACTTGAATTTTGATGAAATGATAATCCTTCCCGTCGAATAATTCCTCCCTCTAATAGTTCCCCCCTCAAAAAGTTTGACAAAATAATAATTCCCCAGGGGAATTATTTAAGCAGATAGGGTACCTATTTGCGTGATAAATCCAACCGTGAACGCATCGCTGGCCACCTGGCCACTGGAATCTTTAGCTGAGAGTCTGTAGTGGAAGGTGCCCCAGCGCATGCTGAAGCCGATCATGTGCTTGGGCGTGCCTTTGCTGCCGCGCGTCAACATCACCCAGCTGTCTGCGGCTTTTTCCAATGGCTCCAGGGATAGTTCTAGGTTGTAGGTCCAGCCTGCGCTGGCGCGCGTTTGCGATTTAATTGTGCAAAGTTTTATACAGTGGCTCGCTGTTGGTCATACAGCATTTCTTCTAGTAGAAGGGCGCCCTTCTATTTTTACATATTTTATGCTGGTGGCGAGCTCTTATCGCTCAATCATGAAATATCGTCGGAATTTAGTGTAAATGGTCGACAGATTGATTGGCATATCGAATGACAACATTATGGATATTGCCCGCTGGGGATTGACAGCTTTGGCGAAAAATTGCAATGAAACGAAGAATAGAACTCCACCGTAAAATTTATTACAATCGATACCTTTGCACCTCGAATACCGAGTATATAGACCGTAGCCGTAATGCTGCACATTACTCACCATCTTCGGGGTCCCAGAACGTGTGCTGGGGCAGGCGCATGTGGCACAGCTCGCCGAACACGCACTTGTACGTGTGCAGACTGCGCAGCAACTCCGGCTTCGCGTCCGCCGCCCGTCGCCGCACTGCACCGCCATCTTTTGCCTGGTGTGTTTGCAACTAATTACTAAAATATAATATCGCTGTAAATTTGAAAGGTGGATAACTGCTCAAAATATTTCATCGAAACGCACTTTAGTTAGACGACATGACAGACAAATATTTAAAACTTATATTTTTATGTTAGCTTCAAGGTTTGGTGTGGCTACCTCAGCACTAGAAGAAACCATTTTAGAAGATGTACCGCAAAAACAACAACAACAACAACACCAAAAAGCCAACATTCTCCCCCATGGCTGCGGCAGCTGAATGCGACACGGTGGCAGAGATCTTGCTCAGATGCTGCGTTTCTCGCTTTTTGTGATGTCTGCCAAAACCTTTTCCGTTCCCCATGGCGTCCAAAGAATTTTTAGGCAGTTTGCTAATTACAGTGCTTGTTCCGGGGCTTAGATGTTGTAGCGTGATGTAGAAAATTATGATTATGGTGTTGTGATTCATAGTGTTTGTGGCCGTCAACTGAAAAATCGTTGTTGTTGCACAATTTATTATGCTCCACTGAAATTGGGCGATTTTTAGTCGTTTTTATACAGCTAAGTAAACACTTTTCTTACACGCTACATATTTTTGTTTTTTAACGCTTACCTTTGGTGTCGTCGTATTTTTCCTAGCGCAAAAACGACAGCTTAGCGGTGACAGTCGACAAACGGTGCACAAGATCAACAAAGCCGCAAGCCGATGGCTGGCAGGCTATGTTACCTTACCTGTCTTAGTTTGAACGATGGCAAAAAATCAAACGTATTTTCGAATTTTCTGCATTACCTGAATTCTAGTTTGTAAATCCCAAAACTGCACGGATTTATTGGATAGATTTTACTCAAATAAGTGAACGAGTTTGAATTTTTATGTGATCATAGCAACTAAATTTGACGTCTTAAATTCGACCTTAATTCTTCTTAAATGATCACTATTTAATTTTACTAAATTTTCCTTGCCACTTTACAAAAGCTTTCAGCAAAATGAGCGATAGATGCACTGGTGTATTTAATGTATTTTATTGACGATTTCATTTATTTAATGTTGACTAACTTTACACAAATTCCCAAATCAATTCTGGATTTTTCCATGTTATTTCGGATGCCTTGGAAGATTTGAAAGTTGTAGTAAACTCGGCAGACATGAAACGAGTCAGCTATCCTTCTATTGGCGCACCGCACACTGAAATTTTCCGTTCAGCGTTCGAACGTTTTTGCACGCTGAACTACAAACGCTGAAATCAAAATCTAAAGAGCACGACGTTTTTGAAGCGTAAAAATTCGGAATTTGTAATATTTCGCGCAATTTGCATGCGAGCCGTACTTTTCACACTTCGAAAACGTTGTGTTCTTTAGATTTTGATTTCAGCGTTTGTAGTTCAGCGTGCAAAAACGTTCGAACGCTGAACGCAAAAATTTAGTGTGCGGTGCGGCATTATGTACGAGTAAGATATGTCTCAGATTCGGATTCGAACGGCGGATTCCGTTCTATTCACAGTTTGTTTAAACCGATCGAACTTTCAAACGTTAAAAATAAATGGATTAAGCGCGGATATCAATATACAGAGTCGGAAAGCTAGATATCTCGCTCAAACAGTGCTGACGAATTCATACGCAAAAGTAAGAATGTGATAGATATTCAGTATGTGAAACTTGGCACGCGTCAGGTTACGTATTATACGAACAAGGTGAAAGACGCAGGATTTACATTTGCGTCACTCATCAAGGCTGCGGACCGCAATTAAGCGACTGGAAATGATCGCAAATGCGTCAACGTCTGTGGGCCGCCATTTGTGATTATTTCTGGTCGATTTATTGCATTCCGCAGCCATAATCAGTGATGCGAACATAAAACCTGCGCTGATTTGTCTGGAACGCAAGCCCACTTGGACGTGGGCCAAATTCACATGTGACCCTATCGTTAGTTTATACCGCACTCGTACAAAAATATCTTAGACCATTGACTTCCATAAAGTCCGCCGAGTTTACGTATATTCTTTAGTTATCCCAACGCGAGTAGGTAGGGGGTGGGGGATTGGCCGTTTTGTTTTACACCATGTAATGTGGGCGCTTTTTCCTCTTCCTCTATTTGATTGGTGATATACTAAACACCTTTGATTCCGGCACCCATTTCTTTCGGGCCAGATTTAATTCTCCCTACAAATTTTTCTAAGTTATGCACTACACCCTACACGCGTTTCCCTACACGCCCGACAAACCCGTGTACAATTGATAGCCGAGTTATGCGTGAAAGGCACCTGACACATCAATTTCTAATTCAATTCACGCGTTTTGTCGGGCGCGCGGCCGACAAAATATAAAAAGAAATAAAAATCTGCCCTCCACAAAAATGCTGTCGGGAGCGGTAAACGTTAGTAAAGATGACGGACTTTTGACTGTACAATTTTGTTCCATTTAGGTACTTATGTTTTAAATTACTCATGTCTCAAATTCAAAATTGAATGGACGGCTTCCGTTCCGTTCACAGTTGATCTCATTCACTATCACCCTATAGTAAGAAGAGCAATCTTTTTTTATCAGTGCCAACATGTCATTCTTTTTCAATATTTCATTTTTATTCAGATGTTATTCAGCTGATCGACCAAACATTCAGTTTCTTACCACATTTCTTCTAATAGAAGGGCGTACCTTTAGAATGGCAGCCAATAAATAAAACTCCTCTTCTATAAGCAAGGTAGAGTATTCAGATTAACGATGAAATGCACTGCACACGCATTTTATACTCGATCTGCACGACATGCGAAAAGTGGGTGCCAGCGGCGGGACGCGCTTGTTGTCGCGCATCTTTTTTTCTATTTTGAACATTTTGGACATTTTCTTTTTTATGTCCTAAACATTTCGGTGAATAATGTGCCCAAAATCGGGCAGCCTCCCGACAAATTGATTACGGTTGCCCTACACCCGAGGGCGACCTCCCGACATGCAATTGAATTGCGCTTTGTCGTGTCGGGAGCCTGGCGTGTAGAGTAGGGCAGCCGTAAACAATCTGTAGGGAGGCTGCCCGATTTCGGGCGCATTACATCCACGTAGGGCGCATTACACGAGAATTAAATCTGGCCCACGTCTTATCTAAAAAAAACTGTATAGCGTACACGTTGAATCTTATGTGCCCGACCTGCCGATTCCACTAGGGGCCGCTCCCTCACCCTGTAAAGCGTTAAATGACCGGTAATTTTTTGCCCGCAATTTGACATCTGACAAATTTGCTGACATTTTACATTCTGCAGGTGGGTGACATTGATAGTGCATCAGATCAAAAGTTCAATACAGAATGTTGGTGTGGGCACTGGTTGTGCGGATATGGAACGTCCAGGACAATATACCGTATTTAATTGAATTAGGTACCCCCCGGGGGCTCATTTTCAGACTTTGATGGGGGTTAAAAGAGGGAGGTATTTCGAGGGGGTTTATTATTTCGCCAGCAAAATTTGAGGGGGAGTTAATTCGATGGGGGTTTATTCGAGGGTTTTTTATTATTTCATCAGAAATTCTCGTAAGGATCGTAGTAAATAGTAGGCATTTGCGTACTCAAAACAGGTAATAAATGTGTCCAAATGGGATATATTTGGACACAAAAACACAAACAAAGCTACAACAACATGTGTAGCTGCAATGCAAATTAGCAGTAATATACATCATGTAAATACATTGCATACATGACGTATTTATTACGTACATCATTCCGAAGGGGGGTATTTCGAGGGGGGGTTTATAAGTATGTAGATGGTTACAAACCCTGTTCTAACGTAACAATGTCATTGTTTTAACGTGTGTTCTACATTGCCTGGGTAACAAACCACAGCTTTTGTCATTTACGTTCTGTTTACACTCAATTTGGGGGGTATTTCGAGGGGGTCTATTAGGTAGTTCATAGTGGTCATTTTGAGGGGGGATTTCGAGGGGGGTAACGGCTAACGGTACATACGAGGGGGGTAACGGTAGTTCCGCTTGTCGATTACATAATGTAACGCGAAAGTGAAGTGAGAAAACGATGAATTCATTGTTTAGGTAACTTTTATGATTGACAGGGCGCAAATGTGCCTTCAGCCGGCTTCAGTTCACTGTTTGCTTAGAGAACCGACTATTTGCCTATTCATCTTAGTGAGAAAACACATGGTTACCTAAATGTTTGTACCAAATACCTATTTAGCTCTAGCCGTTGGGATCCGAAAGCCGCGAAAGTTTTTGGCTTTGAAAAAAAAGCGAAAAAATCGCCTTCCGAAACTGTGCCGAAATGGCAAGTATTCGCCGCTATCAACAAGTCCATTCAGTGGTCCATGCTTCCATCTCACTAAACCAGCACAGAAGCAAACAGGCACTCTTACCATCTAACTAAAAGTGAGAAGTTATGAACTGGACGCACATGCAGCAAAGCGTGCGCCATTTCAGAGCTAACTGTAAAAATGGGCAACGTCGTAAAGTGTCACTACTTAAGCGGGCACAACGCCAATGTTTCTGGAGCGGCGGGACTGCGCTGTCGCGCTGGCGGCGGTTACTTGGAGCCAGAACGCAGCGCCAGGTGTAAGCGCCTAGATCCGAGGCTAATTCCGCAATTTCTGATGAAATTGATCAAAGTATTGAGTTGTGGGATACTTGCAAGTTATATAAAGTAAGAATAGGTGTTACAGGAAAGGTGACGACAAAATTTACCATTCCTTTTTACCATTCACAACTTTACTTGTCACTTCACTTACACGAAGGCGCGGAACTGGCACCAGAAACTGTCCAGCCCTGGTGCTTTTCAATCACTATTTACCTAGAGCGTATATCTGCAGCAATCTAAATAGGTACCTATCCCCGTCTCAAATAACAAAGTAATCAAATACCATCTGTGAGAAATCTCATTTCGGGATGGCACCTCTGTGACAAGACAGAGTGTTTTGAGCGACAGTGAAATTATTACCCTACTTAAAAAATTACAATCCTACTCATGTAAATGTACATGTAAATATGCATCGGTTGAAACACTACAGAAAATGATAGAAATACAGACATAAATCAGTCATGTAAATGCCCAGTAAAATGGCAAACGAAGTTTATTCGGACTGAGCGGCCACTAAAATGTGAATATGATGCAATGTAGGTATCCTAACGTTAAGTTGGGTGTTCTGCCGTACGACGCAAATAAAATACGCACGAGTGGCATTTATGTGGAGTTGGCAGCTGACCAATACATTTTTTGGATATCACCGTTTGTATACCGCCGTTAACGATGGCGAACCGGCGCGCCATGCTAGAGTGTGGGCCGCCATCAGCGATCATTCCGCGTTGTTTGATCGTATTCCGCGGCCATTATCAGTGACGCGGTACGGAAATTTTGTGTATTTTACTCTCGTTCTACAATACTTATCCGTATCCAAATATGAACCTGGACATTTGTGACAATAAAAAGTGACTAGTTGACGTTTATTTATTCGCAAATAGTACTAACAAATTTACGAGCGCCGCGTTGGCGGCAGTTTTAAAATTTTTCTCATGTAAACAAAAAAACGAAATCGTCCTAAAAAAATTGATTGCACTGCGCCTAATATCGCCAGTTAATCCTCGAAAATGTCTCTGGTGTCGCCGGTGGACGCGTCCAAGTTCCTGATCGACAGCGAGATCGAGTTGTGCGAGGCGACCGCATCTGGAACGAAGTCGCCCGGCCAAGATGTGTCCGAGAAGGTAAGAAACATTTTAAAGATTTTTTGAAACTTTTTTTAGGTCTTCAATTGGATCGCTGTAAGTGTCGCGTGAAATGCTGGACACAAGGTGAGGGAGGATTCAACCTGTGATTTTGAATTTTACAATGAAATTTCTGGCCTATGAAATGGTCGAGAGAATTGACAAATGATGTAAATTTTACGGTTGTATTTTTTCAGACCATGAACAAGCAGGTGGGCACGTTCCACATGGAATACACCAAGCATTTGTTGCTGGACCGCATCATGAATTTGCGAAAGAACGAATATCCAACGTTGGCCAATGCTGAGTATGTTATACTCCTGTTACTTTACACATTGCACGCGTGGTTCCCGCTGGAAGTGTGCCAACAATGGTTAACGCGTGCGAGTTTCATAAAAAGATGACAAAATTGATTGTTGTTATAATGTTGTTCATTAACATATTCACATCGATGAATTTTTTCACCTTTTTATGGAAATCGCATGATTTAATCATCATTGGCACGCTTCCAACACGAGACATAAATCAGTGCGAGGGCAGAGTATCATGTCCGCCGAGTATACGTGTTTTTTTAATAGACTTCGTTTCCTCGTGTTTAACTTAAATTAAAGAATTTTATTCTACAATATTCAGAAAAGAACGGCGAAGTCATGAAGATGACCTGCTGAAACGTACAGATGATTTACTTCATGCCACAAACGAGATAAAGTCACTGATCGAGAGGGCCGATCAATGTTAGCACTGGCGGGAATAATTTTTTTTTGAATAACCTGAGAACCTCGTCTATTAAAAATCATTTATTATTGAAACATTTCCTTTTTGTTGTCCAGCGAGAGCTCTGGGATGTATGGGTAAAATATATGGTCTTTTTCAATGCTTAGAAGGCAGAAAGGGTGAAAAATCGCTAAAACAGGTTAGAAGTAGCCGAAATAGGCTAAAAATGGCTAAACATAGGTAAATAATCATGTATTTATATAGGCGATTTTGAAGGTGAATACTATCAAATGGTAGGAAAATTAACGATTTTGAGCGAAAACTGAAGCAAAATTTCTCAAAAACGCTCCGGATAGGTAGGTGGCTGTTCGATTTGTGGGGTCTCAGGGGGTAGTAGCCAAAAATTTTACACCTGATGCTGGGACTACTTACCGTATTTGCTTGAATAACCCCCCTGGGGGATTATTATTTCGTCAGTCTTTTTTGAGGGGGGAACTATTCGAGGGGGGGAATTATTATTTCGTCAAAGTTTTCAAGCATGTTTCAATCAACACATTTAATGAAATATGCTTTATTAACACAAGAACGTGCCATTTTTGTTAATATTGGACACAAACAATTGTTTAAATCTTTTAAGGGGGGAATTATTCGAGGGGGGGAATTATTATTTCCTCACTCGTCTTACAGGGGGGGATTATTCAAGGGGGGTACTATTCAAGCAAATACGGTATGTTTCCAATTTGCGCGGTGTATGGGATGAACACTTGACTCACATTTTCAGTGACCGACGAGATACAAAATTGTCCACCCGACGAAGAATATTCTGCTGCATCCAAGCAGGTGATGTGACTTTCATCGTATGTATTTTCACCTGTGTTTCGGCGCAGTAACTTTTCTGCGTTGTAGATGCAAGAATTGCAGTCGGTAGCGCAGCATTTTGACGAGATATTCAAGGGTCATCCGAAAGTTGGCACAGTTCAAGATTTTATGCAGTTGCTCCAAGAACAGGTAGGGTGGGTGATTGTGCTGTCGTATAATACTTTCTGATACCATTTGAAGTAATCATCACAATTAGGGATGCAAAAAGATGTTCTAGATAGCTACTTGATTTTCTATGACAATATTTTTTCAATCATCAAAATCAATCAAAATAGAAATGGGACGATTGACACTGAAATGCCACAAATCCCCATTGGAAACGACCCTAATGGAATCACTGCTTATTTATATGTGAAATTTCGCGCCTGCCCACAAAAATGCCCGCCTGCCCACATATGTTCTGAATGTCGGGCTTAAAATTCTTACCTTTAATTTTTGTGAAAGATCTGTTTGAACACTCTTATTATAAAAATAAAATCAGTAAAAACAAGGTCTATTCATAATCAACACATTCACAACAGAGCATTTCAGGGTGACAAGAAGCGTGGGAAAACTTCTGACAGTGTGGATATGGTGTCTAAACAGGAAGCACTTAGAAAAAATATCGACAAGTTGTCTCAGTCCTTGATAAAAACGCAGATCGATGCCAAAACGTTTGTTCATTCTCTGATTTACTTCAACATTGCTGCAGCTTTGGTGTATTGTACGGTTTGCCCTGTGGTTTGTGCTATATGAAACTAGGGTTGGCCGATGTTTTTTTAAAACGTTTTTTATTAAAAAAAACGTGTTTTTTTTTAAACATGACGTCCGAAATGTTTTTTTTATTTTAAAAATGGCCGAAATTTTGAGTACTAAGCACTAGGTATTTTGCAAAAATTTCGCGCGCAAGCGCGCAATTTCACACGCAAATTGACATTGGTGGTTGTTTTCATTGGTTTTGTGGCATTGTTAGTATCAAAGTATCCATTTCTACCATGGGTTAACAAGCCGTAATATGTTGCTGTAGTATATAATATTGACGTAATGTGCTTCCATGTACCTCCACAGTGTGTAACTTAACTCCCAAAGTAACAACCTCCTTTTATAACCTTGTTGATCACTATTCCATGCCAAACTTTACGTAAAGTCACAAACATTCGACTATAAGGCGATATACGAACGATATGTCAACGAAAAATGGATGTTTTTGACACAAATCACCACTTATAATGCTGTCCCATGGCTCCACAGACAATGTGGTCATATATAACTAGGGATGGCAAGTGTTTTTTTTCAAGCGCTTTTTTTTTAAAAGCTGCTTTTTTTTTAAAAAAGCGCAAGGGTCCCAGCGCTTTTTTTATAAAAAAAAGCGGTGGCAAAAATTTTAGTACTCATGCACTAGGTATTTTGCAAAAAAAATTTGCGCGCAAGCGCATAATTTCACATGCAAATTGCCATTGGTGGTTGTTTTCATTGGTTTTGTAGCAGTTTAATGGCATTGCTGGTTGTTTTCATTGGTTTTGTAGCAGTTTAATGGCATTGCTGGTTGTTTTCATTGGTTTTGTAGCAGTTTAATGGCATTGCTTCTATTCCTGCATGGTATCATGTAATAATAAGTTGAGGAGATATGTCAGTGTAGTAAATAATATCCAGCCAATGTGCTTCCACTTTTCTACAGTGTGAAACATCACTGTCATGTATCAGCCATCTTTTATAGCCAAATTTAAGCAGTATCTAACTTCACTTGCAGTCAAGAAACATTCAAAGACAGCGATATACATAATAAGTCAACATAAAATTGGATTTTTTTGGCAGAAATCAGCACTTATAATGCTATCAGATGATTACATAGCCATTCTATGGTTATATATCATCACAAGTACTGCCACTTGTCTGATATACCTGTATATATGGACTCAGGACCATATTTGGGAGCTTTTTAGGTAACGTCTTGACAATTTTTGAAAAAAAGCGCATTTAAAAAAAAAAGCGGGGCCGTTAAAAAAAGCGCTTTTTTCCATCCTATATATAACATCACAGAGTATTGCCACTGTCTGATATACCTATATATGTTGACACAAGGTCATATCTGGGAGCTTTTTAAAAAAACGTTGTTTTTTTAAAAAACGTTTTTTTTCAAACCCTATATGAAACAGCGTATAAAAAACGTGCCTGTGCCTGTTGGCATGTAAACCGTTTGGCATGTAGACAACGGATCAGGTGTTTCCAAGGTTCTGACCCTCACGGGGGCTTCACAGCTAGCAAATCCCTTCTACAGAAGGATAGATAGCTGAAACTTATTTTGGGTGGCTCGCTGGGACTAAAATATATGATTTTCATGGAAAAAAATCGACAAAATGGGGCGAAAATTAGCGATTTTTAGTAAAAATTGCTCAAAGTTTGCTCCACATAGATACCTAGATAGATGAGCAATTTGTGGCGGTGTCGGGGGATAGTAGCCTCGGGACAGATTGCTAGCTGAGCAGCCCTCCCCCATGAGACCCCCGCAATGGGTCTACATGCCAAGCGGGTTAGATGCAAGCCTACACCATAAATAACATCCTTTACGAGAACCTATACGTCAAAATTCGCAAACGTAGTGGAAGACAGTAAAAATTTGTCTGTAGCATTCGCTTTATACCCACGTCTGAGCCATCAAAAATATGTTTTTAAATTTTCAAACCAGTATTTTTTGTTTCTCAGATCAAAATACCACAATTGTTTTTTTCAACCTTAAATATTATCCTATGATCATTCCAGGTACTCATGTTCAGGGGTGGAAAATGTTCGGGGGTCTGTATCCAAATCTGGCACCCTGGATCTGGCTAACCTGTTTGATAAAATGTTACCTGGTGTCATTAAAGCGGATTTGAATGCTGCTGAAAGATGTTTAAAAGTAAAATTTGCTCCAGGCATTGAAGATGGTTGGCATCTTTCCAGATGAATTGTTACCTGACAAATAAAAATTTCATCAATGTTAAATTTAGTGTTTTTCCTGCAGATGACCCGTTCACGGTGGCATTCACATTTGATGCGACAGGCAATGTTGTGGAGTATGAGGTGAGATCTGTCTTCTTGAGTAGGGAAACTGTCTGTGAACTTTCAATTGCAAAACTGAATTGCGTTATCACACTGCAGTTTAGGGATGGCAAGCGCTTTTTTCAAGCGTTTTTTCAAAAAAAAAGCGCTGGCAAAAATTTTAGTACTCATGCACGAGGTATTTTGCAAATTTTTTGCGCGCAAGCAAGCGCATAATTTCACATGCAAATTGCCATTGGTGGTTGTTTTCATTGGTTTTGTAGCATTTTAATGGCATTGCTTCTATTGCTGCATGGTATCATGTAATAATAAGTTGAGGAGATATGTCAGTGTAGTAAATAATATCCAGCCAATGTGCTTCCACTTTTCTACAGTGTGTAACATCACTGTCATGTATTAGCCATCTTTAAATGCCAAATTTAAGCACTATTCCATGCCTAACGTCACTTGCAGTCAAGAAACATTCAAAAACGGCGATATACATGATTAGTCGACATAAAATTGGGATTTTTTTTGGCAGAAATCAGCACTTATAATGCCATCAGATGATTACATAGCCATTATATGGTTATATATCATCACAAGTACTGCCACTTGTCTGATATACCTGTATATATTGACTCAGGACCATATTTGGGAGCTTTATAGGTAACGTCTTGACAATTTTTGAAAAAAAGCGAAAAAAGCGCTTTTTTAAAAAAGCGGGGCCGTTAAAAAAGCGCTTTTTTCCATCCCTACTGCAGTTATTAGAACTGGTGTTGCAAATGTTCCACTTTGCTATAACTGGTGCTAGAAATAGTCACTCAAACCTAAACAACCCTAAACACTAAACTCCCTGCACATTTGCTGGGCTGACATGTGTAACCTAGCAAGTCTGAAATTTTTGTCATTTAAAAAAAAACATGCCAACGCGCTCTGATACACGCTTATAAATATTTATGTTTGCTTGTCACCAGATAAATTTCCCGCAGGCGGTGAACGCAGCCGAGAACGACTGGCGGGTCGACCGCTTGGCCAGTGTTCCCGTGGAGCAGCCGTGCATGCTGTCGGCGGTGGTGGCCGTGCGCGCCGCCTGCTGCCGCGACAACGGCGCCGCCGCGGTCGCCGACAACACGCTGCTCGACGACTTGGCCGTGCGCGACGAGGTCGAGGCGCTTAGAGAGCGGTCGGTGCGCATTTGGTTGCGGTAACCTGTTGGTATCTAGTAAACGGGGTTAGGGGGGGGGGTAACCCCGCCCCCCCCGTCCAGCTATCTATCCTGGAGGCAAATTTTATGGCTACTATCCACTGAAATTTTTGGGAGATTTTACCCAAATTTTTATAGATTTTCCTAAGTTCATGTGTTTTTTTGCCTATTTTTGGACTGTATATACCTATTTTTTATCGATTTTGTTCCCTTTCCTTCCCTCTTCACCTTGAAAAAGCGTATATATATTGTATCTTAAATATAAGTATATCTTGTTAGGTATTCATCATACATACTTATATTTATGCACGAATTTGCGACATTTTCTGAACCGAAGCTATCTTCCCGCAGCTTCGCATTGGACTGGCGTTCACAATCGCGCCAGTTGACATTCCTGACTGATGATGGCCGCACGTATGAGATTTCAGTCGGTTTGCGCTATCCAGCCAAACCGCGTGACTTCGCTGTGCGACTCAGGCAACAGGGAAGACAAGCTGATGGACAGGTGGAAACACTCAATTTGGTCTGTTACTTTTGCAGTTGAAGTCAGCTAGGTGGCAGTCTCAAGTCCTGACATGTAAAATGTCATACAGATTTGTCAATTGTAGTGCAAAGTTCAGTAATAAAATCATTCTTTTTCGATTGACGTTTTACATGACATTTGATACTTTACTTTACACTTTACAGGGCTCAGGACTGGCCCCGGGTAACGTTAGCTTCTACTTACCTACTTAATTTTACCATTGATTTTTAGCCTGACGCCGTGTCCACGCTGTGCGACCTGTTGGAATACTTGAGCGAAATCCAGGAGGCCGAAATTTGCGAGGTCGATTCGTGTTAGATTTTCTGTAGAACGTTTTCTGGAACAAACTCTTTAATACTCGTTTAAGCACGATCTCCAGTCTGTTGTATTTCATTTCTGTGTAACAGAGTTAGAAGCCTCAACTTGTTCGGTGGTCGACTTTCATGATTAATGGATACAAAAACAACGTTTATATCCGTTCTTAGCTAGCTGAATCTTGGTTTAGATGGTGCCATTTTGAAAAACTATCGCACTTAGTTTGGGTTTGTCTGCAGTCTGCGCAACTGGCAGCTTTGCACTTTTACTTTGCTTGCGGAATGCGAACGCTTCAAAGTGCAAAGATCCTCTTCTGGTTGAAGAATTTACCTTCAAATGTGCAGCTGCCGTTCGCGTCGCCGCGTGCGGAAAGTTCAGTTTTGTGAACGGTGCGTGCAAAAAGACGCAACATGATGTATTGTGGCCCGTCGCACATCCTTTTCCGCAAATGTAAATATGTGCGAAGGCCAAAGTAGCAGTGGGCCGCGATGTTTTCAACCAATGAAAAAACTCAATTGATAAATGTTCAATGATAACCTCTTCTTGGGTATGATGATGCTGGCTTCTAGGGTTGGGAAAAATAAAAAATTTCAAGTGCCTTGATACAAAAATCAATTTTAAATTTTTTTCTTGTAATGACTGACTGGAGTCATGGGATAGTGAATTCTAATTAAAATCATTTTTTGTCAACTTGCAACATATGACAGCTCTCACAACCATCTTTGACTTCAACAATAGGAATCATGTCAAAATAGGCTAATAAGAGAAAGTGAATGTATGAAGATGTATGAAGAGTGATGTTTCCTACTTCAGAAGTGAAGCATCAATTCAAACAAAACAAATGTGAAAATAACCCTAAATCTTAGTTAGAATCTTGGATGTTCCCACCACCCATTTTTCTAATACTTGTGTGTTTTGGCATTCTTCTAACGTAATTTCTACCTGTCATTCTACCTGTTAAAAAAATCATATGTTAAACAAATATATTAGATTTGTAAAATAAAAATCAGTTGAAAAAAATCAAATTGTATCCCTACTCCACTGAACCAGCTTATCAAATGGTATTTGCTTCACTGGCCAGTTCTGGAACGTTTTGAAAAGTGCATATCTAAAAAGCACTTTGCCATCCCCATAATAAACAATGTCGCATTTGCGGTGTCAACTTTCTGTTTCAGCTTTCCAACACAAAATCGTGCCCTTTGCATCTTCCAACAGCTGAATTTTTTTCTCTCCATTTTTCCGGCTCATTTTCCGATTTTTTTGTTACCAGCTTTTTCTGATATGTTCCCATCTGTATTTGACTTCTTTCCTCTAAGCATTTCTGCCCTTAAAGTTTCAGTTTTCCGGCAGCTGAAATTTTTAACCCTTTCCGTTTTCCGTATGATTATTTTTAAACCCCTAGTCGCATTGGCATAATGCTTTCTGCTTTACGTATTTGTGTTGCCTCATCCTAAAATGGGATCTTAATACCCGCAAGTCGTCTCTGAAGGGTATGTAAAAGCCGAGTGAAATGCGTTAGCCGCACTTACCTACCACATCCCGCCCGCCGCAGCGGTGACAGTTGCCCGGGCGGTTGGTACGTTTCTACTGCGCGCCGGAACTTATATCACTTTTCAACCGTGCGCCTGGCGTAGCCTGACTGGCTCGCCGCTGGTGGCGCCTGTGTGCAGCCCGCGCGCCGCCCATTGCTATTTATGCTCTGAGCGCACATTTCTAATTGTGCACGGTCGGCGGTACCGCACGCGCTGGCGCTATAGTGTTGCATGCGATAATCCAGCTCAATCAGTTCATTTCATCTTGTTCGGTCGCCATTGTCTCAAAGCCATTATCCAGTTTTCATTTATTTACCTGACTCGCACATAACTGCGTCGCGGCGAAAATGTTATCGCAATCATTCAACGGCGAGGCGGCGTAGTGTGCCCGCGGCCGGCCGCATTCGTTTTGCCACCGCCTGGGTGTGCGCGGCGGCGCGGCGCATTCTCGAAATCATTTCGTGCGGCCCGCCGCCGCCCGTCGGCCGCGGCGGCTCCAAGTTCATTTGTAAAGTAAGGCCGCCGTTACGACACTGGGCGGGCGGCGGCGAGAGTTTGCCTTTTTTCTACACGCCGCCCCGACAAACTGCCCCTCGTTTGCAGCGACAGCCCCGCGCGCGTGTGTGTGCTGCAGTGCGACGTCTTCCACACGGCCGGGCGGCGCGGTGCAGTGCTTTGGAAGTTCTGGCCCGCCCGCCGCTGTCCACTTGCTAATTTCCATAGCTGGGGACAGCTGAGGCCGCTATTGTGCAACGTTTACCTTCTGCCGTGCTATTCTACTCTACGTATTTATTATTCTATCGATGGCTTTGTGACACGTCGGTCGCGCGTTTCTCGTTGATCGGACAGGTATCGAGCTGTCTGCTTCACGTCAAAGCTGATTTATTTTTCGGTTAATTACATTATGTATTTCGATGCCGGCGGCATGGCCACTGATTCGGCTCCGCAGCGCCGCGTGGAACAGGTTCGAAAGTTTTTTGTTCGCATTTATTGACGTTTTTGTTACTTTGACTTGCGCTGTGCGGCCTATCTCGTGGCAGAATATTTACGTACAGCAAATTCTTTGCCGTCTGAAAAATACCTGTGTGCCACGTGTACGGTTATGTTATATGCTAAAGCTGGAGCATTGCCAGCGCAAAGCATTTTAGCACGCGCTTTGCACTTCTGCGACTGCACAATGCGGCACTTCAAACTGCACGCTTTTATCATTCACGCCGCCGCCGTACCTACTTACGTCATCCACGCAACTTCTCATGCTTACACAATAAATTTCTTTTCTTGACCCGGCCTGAATGCAATACTGACGCGGCAGCGTGCAGCGCGCGTATCTTTGTGAATGAATGTCGACCAGTGTCCCGGGCAGTCTCATGAATTATCTATCTCGTCCGCATGTATTTATGTACTTGTTTATGTTGTCCAGTGACCGTGATTGTATGGCGGCGCGACACTTCTTCTAGTGGCACTTTTTGGTTGGCTTCAAGAGTGCCCATGATTACCATGCAGTGCACTGCAAGCACTCGACGCGTATGTACACTGTGCCCGATTGTATAGTGCAATCACAAGTACATCATAGCTAATGAAATCG
The DNA here is from genome assembly GCA_964036195.1 of Sphaerolaimus hirsutus. Taxonomy (NCBI): domain Eukaryota; kingdom Metazoa; phylum Nematoda; class Chromadorea; order Monhysterida; family Sphaerolaimidae; genus Sphaerolaimus; species Sphaerolaimus hirsutus. Next base: position 14,448,724 of record OZ038458.1, read on the forward strand.
ACATTAGCAAAGCAACCTGCGTGCGTCGACAACATTTCCCCCCACCCAGTGTCAGGTCTGACCGCGTGGCAGTCCGGATATGATAAGCGCGCCGGTAGTGGGTGTTGTCACGCGCCGCCGCCCCAGCTGCACTTGTGCCCGGCGCGGCGCGGCTATTTATTCTGCCGCCGCGCTGCACAATGGGCGGACCACATCTGCATTATGTGCTCGCTTATGGCCGCCGCTACGCCGGTGGTGTCAAGATAATGGGATTGAATTGAGGGGATCACGTTACCAGGTTAGCGCACGTCTGGCTGGTGTGAATGATAAATAGTAATCAACGTGAATATACCCACGTTGAAGTAATCTAAATGGGTAGTTCCGGCTTATGGCCCGGCGACGGTTGCCGCGCGGCCGCAAAATGCGCACTTTGCAGTGCACCACTGTGTTGCGCTGCAGTCGCGTGCACGCTTCCCGTCGTGTTGATATTATTAATGCGGCAGCCATGTGTCATGCGCGCCAAGTGTAACCGAGCTTAAGCTCATACGGCCGCAAGCTGCCCGGAGGTTGCCCTTGGGCGGCTGGCGGCACGCGCCCCGTCAGATTGTACAATTGCCATAGGATGGTGCCAATCCCCGCTGAAGTAGACCGCAAATCAAATGCACACAAATCGTTGGACCGGCCACGTGTACGCTCATAGATTTATTCCATCCCGTTGTGTAGTTTTGTTTGCACTTCGGGACCGCCGTTTCGGCGGCGCGAAGCCGCAGCCACACTCGAATAGTCGAATTTCTACTGGAACACAGTCCCGCGTCAATTTCCGTTGCCGTTTGCGCCGCCGGGGTGAAGTTGACTCTCCTGTAAACTCGAGATGATTCGAGTCAATTAAACGGTGGGAAGTGTGCAGTGTGAAAGTTGTGCCGCTGCTGTTTACCCTCAAATTTTCAGGTGCTGTGAGAATCACACCCGTCCGGTGAATAGTGTACTCTGTCATGGGTGGGAATTTGAAAAAGGTTTAATATTTTCCAATTTTTCAAATGAAATGTTTTTTTAAAGTGTAAAAAGCAGAAGAATTTAGATGGAGAGTGGCTCTTTTAAAAGTAATGCCCTATTTCTTCCAGTAGAACGCCATAATTACAATAGAAGAGCACCTCCAATAAAACGGCAGGTTTTGGCCATTTTTCACCCACGATAAATAGAATGGCAGCCTCCAAAAGAACAGCAGCCTCCAGCAGGACGGCAGGTAGAAATTGTATTTAGGAGTTCCAAGACAAAAACATGCCATAAATAAATATATGGCAAGAACATTAAAACTGTTCAAAACAATGATTTAGAAGTTCTGTTTGTTTTGATTTTTTTTTGTTTGAATGGAATTGCGCTTATCAATATGTTGTTAACTTATGTTCAAATGTGAAAAAAATAGAACGACAGCATCCGATAGAATGGCAGGTAAAAAGTTGATGAAAAAATTGAACGGCGCTGTTCTATTAGAAGAAATTCAGTGCTCACAGCAGAAAACGTGCCCGATACCAGGAGAAAAATTATGAACATTACACATATTTACATACCATATTTCCTTGAATTAGACCCCCTTGAATAACACCCCCCTTGAATAACACCCCCTTGAATAACACCCCCTTGATAACACCCCCTTGAATAATTCACCCTGTTGGACAGGTGAGGAAAAATGACTCCCCCTTAAATACTCATACTCTTAAATAACCCCCGCCCCCTCTGGGTATTTGATATGTGTATCCACAACGTGTACTTGAATGATTGGATGCCAATGAATAAAAATTTTCACACTAACATTTTGTTTTTGGATTTGTTGAAGTGTTAAATAGCTGGATTACATGAGTTGGCTGATTAACTGAATGCGTACATACAATGAATTAAGTGCAAGTTCTGAGTAAAAAATACCCCCCCCCCGTTGAATAACACCCCCTCCAATAACTCCCCCTCCAAAAATTCTGAGAAAATAATATCTCCCCTGGGGTCAAATTCGTGGATATACGGTACATGCGTATATTTACCATTCTGCAGTGACATCTAGATGTCGCTTCCCACTGCCCAATGTCCACCGAAATCCCAATTCCGATCGCAATGAATCACAACATGACGTCACCTGTGAAAGTGAGGTCCACGCGAACAGTGCGGTGGGATTCATGTGACGCCGTCTGGACGGTCGCATTGCGCGACGCCCATAAACTGGCGTCAATTTTACGACTGCCGCTGCCGCCGCGCGGCACTGTTTGCAGTGATATTTGGTTAGAGGAAATGCCTCCGAATGTTTTTGATCGCTCAATTCATTTAACCGATTTTATTGGGAAAACCAGCGAACCGAGAAACCTGTCGTGATTTGATTATTATTCTGGGGGCGGAATGGATGAATTGATTGTCGGCGCTGCGAATGGAATTTGCTTTTTTGGACGATTTGGTGGCCCGTGAGTGGCTGTGGTGTTCCACGTGGGGATTTCTAAATGAGGGTGATGAAATGACAATTCTTAAAAGATATATAAATGGATATTTATCACAACCTAACGCTTGGCAGAGTGGGCTTTTACAATTCAATCAATTTGTTCTCGTTCTTCTGCACGCAAATACCTGGGAAAAACAACACAGTATTCAATTCGAGCTGAATTTCATTGTGAAGATAAATACATATGTCCAATGTTAGGAATGTGGGTAGATTTTATGAAGGTTTCACGTTGAGGAGTGTAACCCGCTGTGAGTAATTAATTACCTTTTCACTGAAAAGTAAAATACCCAGCATCGGCGGATACATGGAATGGGATCCCACTCGAACAGGACCATCCTCTGGTGGGTCTTTTGATCAACATCGTGATGTAAGTATTGTAAAACACTAAAAAGCCCTAGTACCCGATATAGTAGAATACATGAGGCCTCTACTTCTAAAAGTCGACAAGTCCACAAAATGTGATTTTGAGTAAATCGCATTTTAAGTTTCCGATCCAATTCCAGGCCCGTGGTGCGTGTCCAATTTGGCTCTCTCATGCTTTCCATTAAGTTCCATATGTTGACAATAAAGTGTCAAATTTTCAGCCCCTGCTCTCAACCTATATGTGAAAACTGGGGTGTCCATTAATTTCTATTTGGTCAGAGCAAAACTGTTTTTGGGAGGGAAATGGACTTGTCGCCTTCTTGCACTTTTTGTTCCCGGCCACGACGAAGCTGCCTTATGGGCAATTTATGGACATGTCGACTTTTAGAAGTAGCTGTCCATGACGGACATATCACATTTCTTGCTATTTTTTCCCATAAAAAAGGACGAAAAGGATGGACTTGTCGACTTCTTGCTCTAAACTAAGTGGACTTGTCGACTCCTTGCCCGAAATTTTTGCATTTTTCCCAAAAAAATGTCAAATTTGGCACTTTGCCATATGGGCATGTGAGGTCAAAAAATTTATGGAAAATGATAAAAAATGTGCGGAAGTAGCCCCAGATGACGTTTCCGGGCCTAACTCGAAATTTTCATATTTTGGACTTGTCGACTTTTAGAAGTAGACGCCTCATATGGATCCTGCCAACAAATTTCTCCTCTGTCTTAAACGGATCTAGGTTTATGTGTGGATACTCAATGGAGCGTCGCAGTCCATTTTTTTATTTTGTAGCACTGTAAACTCGATACAGGCAAACAATGTGTCAACCAGAGTTGTTAAAAGTACCGAACTTTTTCAAAGTATACGTAAACGTAAAGTATTTATTTTTTACTCACCCCTTGAGTACAGAAAACGCAAAGTAAAATTTTATTACTTTTACTCATGGGTAAACGTGAGTAAACGTACTTTTCCTTGCAGAAAACGTAAACATGAGTACTTTTGAAAAATGTCGCCAAAATTTTTGAGAAACGTCGCTCAAAATCACCCATTTTCATAACTTTTTGTCTTTTTTGCAATTTTTGACTATATATTTGGTACTATACCCATTTTCGACTAGTTTCCCATATTTTTAGCACATTTTCTCCCTTTTTTCCCTTCTATGGCTTTAAAAACCTATATAAAAGACAATCTAAAATACGTTCTCTGTACTCGAGTACTTTCAAAAAGTATACGTAAAAGCGAGTGCCAGTACTTTTTTCAGAGGAAACGTAAACGTATTTACTCTGTACTCGAGTATACGTATTTATCGAGTAAAAGTAAATACGTTTTAACAACTATGGTGTCGACTTGCAAAGCCGAACTACCTGAGTCAGAAACTCGAAATGTTTACTTTTGTATTTTTGGCGTATCGCAACTTTGGGATGCTACCAAACCGTCTGGCCATTATTTCAAAGCAAAATCACTTTATTTGACAAATCACTTGAAACTCACTTGATATTTACAAGCTTCACATATGGTCAGTATGCACCAAAACGAAAATTGAACCCCCACCATAAATATAAGTTCCTAAAGCGAAACCGTGAAGGATTTTAGCCCCGCAATGTGTACAACTTGTGTACACCGCGGTAATTCACTGCAAAAATACCTACCTACCTACATCAGTGTTCTTGTTCGCTGGCGGTAAAATAAACTTCCCAATAACACATTGAAAAATAAATATTTCACTAACTGGTGTGAACCCGTCGAAATGACAAAACACGGCTGTGTGAATATGACCGTGCGACCCGGTTCCCAGCCACTGTCGGATTTTGTGACTGTCACAGTGCGTTTATGTCGTTCTTGAGCCACTGTACGTTCACTTGGAAGCTCGTCGAGATTACTAACGTTTTAGTCATTGCAGCGTGTAAACACAAAATGTAAACTGTTGTTCGTGGTTTATCAAAAATGGAAAAACCCATGTCTATGATCGTTTGCGCATTCGCCCGCACTTTCAAACGGCCATTTCTGGACAGCACACGCGCAGTTTCACACTGAAATCTGCCGACGTCGCTGCGGTGCCTAGGTGCTGCGAATTGACAAACTTACGTTGCTGGTGGCAGAGCGCCAAGGCGATGGCGACAGCGCCAATCTGTTTCTGTCGCCTGGGGCAGGTGCCGTTCAGTAAGTGGAACCGGGTGCCTCTCCCAGACCCTCTAAAATGTCATACAAAGTGTCAAAAGTCACGCAAAATGTCCAAAAAAGTTTTCTATTTATTTTAAATTTTACATAACTTTAAACACATTTGATATTTTACAGGGCATTTTACAAGCTCTGTGAGTGGCCCCCGAGCACTGGCGCTTGTCGCCAATTGTGGTTTAACAGCAGTTTACAACAACACACACATTTGACACTTGACTTCACACTTAACAAGGTGCGTGACTGCCCCCTGGTAAAACGCTTGTACGATTGGCGTCAGCACCAGCAAACGTATTCGTTTTCCATCACCAGCGTCCAGCACACGTACTACATTGCGGCGTGTGCGCGTTTCACTTTCAATTTCGGCCACAGTCTCGCGAAGTCATTTTATGAAATTATTGGCCCATTGACGACTGTTGCATTCGTTCAAATGTAAGGCGACAACCGCGAGAACAGTTTTGACTGTTTATTCCTTCTAAAATAGTTGATTTCCTCTCGGATTGGGGGCATTGGCGCGCCGATTTCCGAACAGTTCTTAGTCCATTTTTGGATTGACATGTATATCGTTTAAAACCTTGTAAACTCAACTTCCTGCATAGGTAAATGTGTCTTGGTTTGGTTGCTCTTTATTTGACTACGGCTTAGGTATTTTTCGTTTTGTGATTTTGTGATCTCCATTGTTCGAGATAAATATTTTGCATACCTCCAGTCGGTTTTATAATTTTTTTGTCGAACTGGGAATTAGGTGGGCGTCGCTGTAAGGAATTCACAAAAAATTTCACCCGATTGTTTTTGTCTATTTTGATTAGTCATCATTCGGAGAATTTCGGCAGGTGTCATTTTCCAGGTGCCATTTTTACAGTGTAAACAGTACGCGCGAAACTGAAATCGTAATTTTACGTTTTTCACTGCTTGGAAACCGCTGACTCAAGGATGGGTCATGTGAGATTTATAAATGGGTGTTTGCCTGTTATTTTTGCTGTTATAAATAGTCTGCTTGTCTGCATGCAGCACCGACTTTCAAAGCCGCCAAATATTTCCCTAATCGTTAATTTGACTGCAAAATCTGTTTTGATCTTGTTGGGTGGGCTGCGCTGCTACCATTTACACGCCGCCAGAAATTTTTATAATCAAACATTATTCATTTTGGCCCCTCTTCTCACGCCGTCCATTAGTCCGCAGGCGGTTTTTCACCTCTGCACAGATTTCTATCTGATCTAACAAAAAAGAGATTATGGACAAATTGTCATGCGCCGTTATATTGTTCGTGCATGTCTGTATGATTTTGGGCGGTTGCCTCCACAATACCAATGGAAAATACTCTAAAATGTAAATAATTTTAATGTTTATTTTTTTCTGAGGTCGATTTGCAAAATCCATAATACCAATAATGTGCATCATTTGCATGTGCAGTTCATAATGTCAAAAATCTTCTTTGCAAATCGCAATTTTGAATTGCACCTGTAAATAATGTTTTGATCAAATTGCAAAAAACATTTTTATTGAGGTGTGCAAAATGAAATTTTTATTGATTTGCAAAAGCATTTATTTTTAAATTTTTTCATGCATGAATGCATTTTTCTGAACATTCTCATTTTTTTCCAAACGTCGGATTATTTATGATAGAAATTCTGCCATTTTCCGCTGTCTATAATTCGAAAGTTCGCAAAAAATCTAAAACTTGACAACTTTTTTAAATGTTCGTTTTTCCATCGCTTCCAACGTTTTTCCAACGGCTGTGAAAATGTCTTTCAAATTGTTTTCCTGGAGGCGCGAGTAGACGGGCGCCAAATTTCTATTTTCAGGATTCAAGTTAGCGAATGGGATCCATTAGTTTCTACCTGGCGAACAATGTTCAACATGTTGATTTTAAATAAATTTGTGAAAATGACGATATTTTTCATCTGAAAAACTATTAGTAAAATTTAAGTACCTAAATGTGTAAATTATAGGGAATATAACACAATAACCTCCGCGTGCAAAACGTAAAGAGCGACCATTCTCCCTGCAATCTTGATCGAGCCATTTGTGATGCGTTCGAAAGTTTCCGCGGCGGTGCTATGTATTTAGAAGGTAATCGAACAGGTATTAGCTTCAATGTTCAGTTTTTTCGTGACGTCACTATTTTTATCCAGTGACGCCAGTCATCAGCACTTGCGCTGTTCGGGTATTTTCACTTGTTATCAGTGCTGGCATTGCTTGGTTCCAAGAGTGCCTATACTGGCGCTGGCGCCAGATGTATGCTGCGTTTTTTTTGCTTATTGTTACACCGTATTTCCTCGAAATACCCCCCGGGGGTTTATTTTTTCAGAGTGAGAATTTTGAGGGGGGGGGGGTATGTTGAGGGGGATGGTGGTAATTCGAGGGGGTTTATGATTTCGCCAGAAATGTTTTGAACTCCCAGTACTAATAACGTACGCAGGCGTAGAAAAATTCAACAAAAACCACCATGTATAAGAGTCTTCAGCCTTATACATTTAAGTATGTAAATAGACCGTATAAACCATGTTCTTACGTAACACAATGTTGTTTTTAACGTGTGTTATGCATTGCCCGAGTCATAAACCGCAGCTTTTGTCATTGATGTTCTTTTTACACTCAATTGGGGGGTATTTCGAGGGGGGGGGGTATTTATTCATAGAGCCCATTTTGAGGGGGGTTGATCGAGGAAATAAGGTAAGCAAAAGACATGCGTTATTTTTTTTGTGAAACATTCCCAACGCCTTGATGTCGAAGTGACGAAGTTTCTGAATAAATAATAACTGTCCTGTCAGCAATATTTTTTTCATACTTACATTCATCTGCGATCAAAATCCTATTGTGTAAAGTAACGCGTTTTTACACATAATTGCCAAACTGCAGACCGTCTCAATGAGCATAAATAAATAAAAATTATATTATCGGAGCGATGCGATAGGAGATCTAAACACCTTCCCGGTCAGGTCCGGCACCCTATTTTTGTTTTCACTATGGACGTCCTATCTCCCGCTGCAGGCGGGGTAGAAAGCTAAAAATCGGGGGGCATATACTTGTAACCCCCCTCAACACCGAATCAATGGGAGGCGCCATGGCGACCCACTACAGGGTGGGTAGCCATATATGCAGCATTTTTGGGGGCGTTTTCAGTGTCCCACACAGGTCCGGCACCCATCTCATTTCGTTACACTACGGGTGCTGTACCTCCAGCTGTGTGGGGGGTAGAGAGCTGAAATTTGGGGTGAGTTTAACCAACATTCCCCTCTACTATACCCCAGTGGGGTGACTGTCGGCGATTTACTATAGTGCCGTTTTCTGCATTTCAGTTTTTGAAAAAATCAAAGTGTCCCATTTCGGTCCGGCAACCATCTGTGTTTTTTATGAGGTCGCAATAGCAGCCATGAGTGAAATTTTGCAATAGAAGACTTGAGCGAACCACATACAAAGCCTTATTTTTTCAAAACATTTCAATTTATAAAAAAACAATCCCAATCCTGTGGCCGCAATGTTGACCCAAATCCCAAATCCAGAAAATTACCAATGAACTAGTCACTTGAAATATTGATTTATGGTGATTTACAGGGGAGGGTTCAAGGTTTCAGGTTGCGTAAAGAACATGCCCTTTAAAATGTATCCTTTACAAAATTTACTTGAGGTCAATTTTTTGATGTCATAATGACATCATTGCAGGAACAAAATTTGACAAAAACAAAGCTTTTAAATGTACCGTAAGTAAATTTGGTAAAGGATGCATTTTAAAGGTTATGTTCTTTACGCAACATTGAACCTTGAACACTCCTCTGTAAGTCACCGTAAATCAACATTTCAAGTGTCCAATAAAAAAGTTGCCAAAAGTCAATTTTTTGTCAGACACTTAGGATGGTGGTGGGATCTGTATGGATTTTTTTAAACGAAATTGAAATACAGTGGTCGACCCTATAGTGAGTAGCTGGCGGACGCCCGCCAGTGTATAGTAGGATAGAGGTGTTGGCTACACTCCCCCCAAATTTCAGCTCTCTAACCCCCACCTAGCTGAAGGTACGGCACCCATAGTGTAACGAAATCCGATGGGTGCGGGAACTTTGTGGGACACTGAAAAAGCCGGAAAAAAACTTTGCATATACGGCGACCCCCCCTGTAGTGAGTCGCGGTAGCCTCCCCCATTGATGTGGCATAGGGGGAGGTTATAACTATATAACCGCGCATATTCAGTGTTCTACCACCCGCGCAGCGGGAGTAAAGGCAACCGAAGTGATATCAAAAATCGGGTGCCGGACCTGACCGGGAAGGTGTTTATGTACGCTTTTTTACACATTAAAAAATGTATCGTATTTCCTCGAATTAACCCACCCTTGAATTGACCCCCCCCCTTTAAATACTTCCGGGTCTGAGCCAGCTGGGGAAATAACAAACCCCCTCGAAATATCCCCACCCAAAATGAGTGTATACACTGAATATTAACGACAAAGCTGCGGTTGGTTATCCATGTAAAGCACAACACATGTTATAAACAATGACTGATCTGTATTAAGATTTTGGACACGGTATATATTTACCCTCTGTACAGTTACCTATAAATACATGTCTGGCTTTTACATTTCTATTTTGTTCGATTTTTGTACATGCAGTTGCAAAAAAAAGTTTTGACGAAATAATAGACCACCTCATATAAACACTCTCATTGAATTTACATACTCATTTACTGGCGAAAAAGAGATCCCCTGGGTATTTCGAGGAAATACGGTATCCTCACTTTTGTATACGAGAACACTGTCAGCATTGACGATGGTGATAAAACTTGAAACGGTGCTTAGGTAATTGATTTGCTGGAACGAGTTGGAATTTTTTCATCACTGTTTTACTAGGAACCTTGAAGATCGTTTCGCCCGGCGCCATAAACTGTATAATTTGATCGAATTTCGTCTCATTTCATTGTTGCAGGCACATTTTTTTCTCCTAAAAATTCCTGTCGAATTTAGTGCCGGACCAACTGTAAAAGATTGTTACTCTATCAAACCTGAATTTTTCCGAATCTCACACCATCCCACATTACTGTTGATGCTTAGCTGATCGATAAAATTAGAAAATTACAGCTATTTATTGGTGCACTTTCAAATTAGATTAGGTATGCTTCAGGATTCACGCTGTGATGATGAAGAAATGCCACACTTTTGTGTAAACTAGAAACATGTTGTTGGCAGGCTGAAATAAATGTCATTATCTAGCTGGCGCCTTGCATTTGTGACTCCACGCTGTGAGTGACGCAATTGCACACAAAAAGCCATTACCTAATCATGCATGCCTCAGCGCCCACTTCATCTGTACCTGGCTGATCTTAGTGAATGGTAGCTACATATTTATGCAAAAGTGCCCAGGTCCGTTCAATTTTGTGCACGTTTCAAATTGGCATCTAAACGCGCACCGTTCGCAATTTCCATTCGGCAGTTGCCCTCCGCCGTTTACCGTATTTCTTCTAATAAAAGAGCGCCGTTCTATTTTTTCGTCAACTTTTTTACCTGCCGTTCTATTAGAGATGCCGTTCTATTGGAGGCTGCCGTTCTATTTTTTTCACCAGTATTTTTCAGACATTTTTCATTTGTACATAGTGTTTTGAATGAAAAATGAACAACATATTACTAACAGAGCATCAATTAAGACAAAACCAAATGTGAAAAAAACCTAATCATAGTTCTGAACACCTTGAATGTTCTCACCACCCATTTTTCTAACATTTGTGTGTTCTGGCACTCTTCCAACGTAATTTCTACCTGCCATACTATTGGAGGTGGCGTTCTATTGGAGGCCGCCGTTCTATTAATTTCGTGAGTGCAAAAAGGTGCCAAAACCTGCCGTTCTATTGGAGGTGCCGTTCTATTGGAGGTATGCCGTTCTATTAGAAGAAATACGGTATAACGCGTTCGCACTACCGTGCGGCGATTGCATCACAAACACGTGTAGCTTACTTCCTTCGCGTGCCGCCGCAGTGCAGTGCATTGGAGCGAATGAGTGCACTGCGAGGGGCACACTGGGAATATTTAGATTCAAAACGCTCGTTTTCGGTGGCTGCTGCACTGCGAGCTTGAATATGTCTGGTAAATGCGGCTGTGGGAACCGGTCAACGCGTTATTTCGGAAGTCGGAAGTCAACACCTCCGGTTTTGGGGGTTTGCCGCAAATTAGTGCTATGGCAGCTACCTGAGTTGATAAATGTTAAGTAAATAAATGCGCAGCGACTTTACCTTGCACGCAAGCCGAAATCAATCAAGACCCTTTATCGACTACCACGTTCGCGCAGCAGCAGTCGCCCAACCCGCCGGTCGGCTCCGACAGCACGCCGGACGTGTTCGCCGTGGCTGAGTACGACAACGAGTCCGAGTGGGCCGACGAGCTAGCCTTCTCCAGGTGCCAATCCCGCACTCTGTAAAATGCCCGTAAAATGTCAAATGTCACGCAAAGTATCAAAAGTCACGTAAAATGCCCCGCAAAATGGCAACTCGGTTGCCATTTTGCAGGGCATTTCACGTGACTTTTGACACTTAGCATGACATTTGACATTTGACAGGGCATTTTACAGTGTCCGGGACTGCCCTCAGGGGCGACCTACTGCGCGTGATGGACGGGCGGCACGGCGCGGATTGGTGGCTGTGCGCCGACAGACGCGGCCGCACGGGTATAGCGCCGGCGAATCGACTGCGGCTGCTGGGACGCCGGCTGTCGGCGACCAGCGACTTTGGATTCGAGCCCAACGCGTTTGGGTTCGCGCAGACCGATTGGCCGAGTTTTCCCACTGTTGGTTTCTTTTTTCGACGGTTTTGTGTCGCTGCGGTGGTCGCCCTTTGTCGCAAGTGAAAGTATCGTGGTAACATTTATGGGAATCATATTTCCTTCAAATTAGCTGTCAGTGTGGAAGTTAGGTAGATAAGTCACCATGTTATTTACATACAGTCTGAACCTTGGATTCCATGAGACATCTTAAAATTCGCAAAAAGTTGAATTGATATGAATCTATTGTCCGAAGTCATGTTGTTTTCTGTACTTACCGCAATGTACAGACTGCATTTCCTTTAAGAAAGATCATGCAAATACCCCGTGCGGTAGGTACAAGTATAATACCTTTTCCGCATAGAAACGATGTGTAATGCAAATTTTCAAACCGTGAGCCATACTTGTTCATGTTCGCAAACACTTGAAAGATTTGAACAGCACAGCGGCAACAAGTAAAAGTGTGCGAAGTGTACGCTGCCAATCATGAGATTCCTATCTTGTTTGGATGTCAAGGTTTTGCACATATGCATGCAGTCAGACATAAACTTTACTTAGAGCTCTTATACGCATCAGTAAATCTTCGTATTTGTAAACAAAAGGCAGAGAAGCATAAATTGTGCGTGTGTGTTTGTATTGTATTATACATGTGAACCAATATTCCGGGAACCACACCTTTGAATGCGGCAACTTTCGCTGAATTGTTCAATTAAAATATTTGCAAATACAGTGAAAACGTAGACTTTGCGTGGCGAGTAAAGATGTCACAGGGCCCGCCGCTGATGCAATTACGATACTGACGTGCCTACTCAAGCGAAAAATATTCATTTTATTATCAGGTTGCGCTGTAACGGCTCTGTCAACAACTTGCATGAAAAGTAAAACTGCCAGAACCATAATGATAATCGCTATCCGTGTACCGTGTTTTCTTGAGTGATCATCGTGAGGACATACCTAGTCATGTTTCATCAAAATTATTTTCATAACGAAAGCTTCCATTTCACATTTATGCCACACTGGAAAATAACAAGTCGATTTCTCCATAATCAGGAGAGTTTCAGAGTGCAAAGACCTATTTTAGCAAAAACGGTAACGCCAATAGGTTGATCGTGAAGTCAACGTCTGAACTCAGTTCCCACTGTCTGCAGTGTCCAAACCTATCACCCCAACACAACAATCCGCAGACTTTCCCGCGAGGCCGCGACCTTCTGTCCGACTTGCGCGGCAGCCGCGAGTCCATGGCCACCGGCTCGTTGGCCGGCGACGTGCCCGACAGCATCGACTCGGTGCCGGTGAGGGGCGACGCGCACAGACGCTACAACAGGCAGCCCATGTCGGCGCGCAGTGCCGCTGCCAACACCAGTACAGGCATCCCCCCGCTCGCACATCATATGAGGCTGTTTGGCCCATCGGGTAGGTTACCTGGTGCCAGTAATATGCCCGGTAAAATGTGAAATGTCATGCAAAGTGTCAAAAGTCATGTAAAATGCCCTGCAAAATGGCAACTCGGTTGAGAAGATATGCCACTCGCAATGTGTCATACATTTTTTTTTGGCGCAGAAATCATTTGGAACTATTTATGCTGATGCATATATCATCGCATTAAATAGGTTATCTAACATGCAGGATCATCCGTAGTATCATATTATTCAGCGCATCAATTTTGCTGTAGTTTTTACGCACGCATGACAATTAGGTACTAGAACGGCGAAGCTAAACTGCTAGCGACTGTTAAAAATTTGTTATGTTTTATTCAAGTCCAATTTTGATGCCTTAAATATCATCACAAATGGAGAAACTTTTCAGGATGTAAGAATGTGCACCCTTAGCGATAGCAATGATGCGACACACACTGGCTACCAGCTCAGTAAACTCGGATTTGGTAAACTCATATATCGACATTGAATGCATTTGAGTTTACCAGAATGAGATATCTGTCAACTCAGTTGAAAAAGATATAAAATAACTCGTTCTCCAAACTCAGATGCATTCAATGTCGATTTATGAGTTTACCGAATCCAAGTTTACTGATCCGTTAAACTGGTGTGTGCGGCAACAATTTAACAGTGCGCAACTGTACTGTATCGGCATATAAACTACTTATCCGTTCGTTGTGACAGCTTATCATATAGCCATAATCAATGTGTTTCCCTTTCCACAGCGACGGACGCGCGTCTGGGCCTGCCCAACGAATTCGGCAACGGGCTGTCGTCGCCGCACTCGCCGCCGCTTTTGAACAGCGACGCGGCGTGGCGGCAGCTGCTCAAGCAGCGCGTCGGCATGATGCACGCCAGCGACCAGCATCTGTTCGGCGACTTGGCTGATGAAGGTGAATATGAGAACACAATGGAGCCGCTGATACGCGACGATGACTTTCTGATGAAGGGTAAATCGGTCAGGAATGTGCCCATTAATAGGTCTGGCAGGTGAGTGTTGAGTTGACGTGTTTTATGAAGATTGGTGTGTTGGGAATCATTGCATTTTTTCGCATTTTCTTCTCACTTTGAATCAATATTCGGAAAGCTTCATTGTCACCCAGAGGTTACACACTGCCAGCAGCTGTGCAAATATTAGGCTTTATTCACCGAAATATTTAAAATATTGAGGAAAGTTCGCTGTTCAAACTTTTTTTTGGAAATTTGGGTAGAATTTTTGAAAAATAATGTGCTTTTATGACATTTTCAAAATTGATGTCTTGTCAATTTACTTCATAACGATCTCCACCACCGTTTCACCAGGCAAGAGTCGGCCCCATCACTCAACCAACAAAAGTCATCAGCCTACTACAATCAGCTGACTAGAGAACAGCCTCAAAACAGGATGTTCAATCAACAACCGGAGCCTACGCAACCCGTCCGAACCAGACAGCCGTACAGCTTGAATAGTGGCAGTATTGTTGATGGCAAAACAAATGTCATGTCCAGATCTTCACATGCTTCCATTGGTGGCGATTTCGGGGCGGGTGATTTCGGACCAACGAAGGAGTTTGTCAAAGTTGATGATGACTCAGAATTGAACTTTGGTGAGTGTATTTTAGCGTTTTTGGTTGAATAATTTCCCATAGAATAATTCCCTTTGTAAGACGAGAGAAGAAAAGATAATCCCCCCGCAATGCATATGATCAATTTGTTATGTCCAATTTGAACAAAAATGGCATTTTATTGATTATATAAAGCGTATTTTGTGGAATGATTTGATAGACACATGTTGAAAAAAACTTTGATGAAATAAAAATTTCTCCCCTTCAATAGTTCCCCCTTCAAAAAGTCTGACGAAAAAATAATTTCCCATGGGGAATTATTCGAGCAAATACGATAATTAATAAAAACTGCTGCATGATCTTTGCCACGAATAAAATCACTTCGCAGGTGCTAGCCAACCTTCTCCCAACGCCCGCCATCACGTGCCAATCAATGTGACACAGTCAGTAAACTCAAGCGGCCAAACGCATACACCACCGGCGCCACCGCAGCGGCGCTACTTCAACCTGTTCCAGCCGCAGCAGCAGCGCGGCACTGGCAGCTACGCGTCGCCCGCTGCGAACACTTACAATGGTCACGCTGCCGACGTTACCACTGCGCCTAGGGTCATGGGCGGCGTTCTGGCCACACCGCCAGGTGGGATAATAAAAATTCAATTTGTTTTTTTTATAGGTGTGTGATAAAAGTAATTTTGGCTGACACTCGCTTTTATGAATTGGAATGCCGCTAGTAGAATTTAAAAACGCGGCAAAATACGAACTATTCATTTTTTCTGGCATTGGTTCATACAAACATTGTATACTTTACATTATTCGACATATATTATCAACCATGAAGGTCAGGTACTTTTTGGACAAACATAATTTGTCCCTGAAGCAGCCATAAACACATAAAAATTAAGTGCCAATCACAGGAACTAGCAGCGACGAAGAGCATTCGCGTCGCATCAGACAGCCGACAACCACAGCCGACAACCTGGACACGTCAGCTCCGAGCACAGTCAGCCCCCTGACGCCGCCGTCGTCCACCGACGAGAGCGGCAAGAGGGCGAGCGGCGGGTCGAACTTGAGCGCGCAGGCGGACGCGCCGCAGTCGGGCAGCCGGCCGAGCTCGCAGTCGAACGACAGCTCGAACCGGTCCAGTCTGCACGACGCTTCTCTGCACTCTGGTGAGGCTGCTGAGTGCACTTGTCTTTTCACTGAATACCGTTTTAGTACTCTTCAGCTGCGTGATTCATTTGGTATCATTCGACTGTGTAGTTTTGAGGTTACCGTATTTTCTCGAATAATTCCTCTTGGGGTTATTATTTTCGTCAGAATTTTTTTGGGAGGGAGGGCTATTTAATGGGGGGGGGGAGTTATTATTTCATCAAAATTTCCAAGCATGTCTATATAACCTTTTTTTGAATTATGCTTAATTAACAAAAAACATTTTTATTCAAATTGGGAACAACTAATTGATCGAATGCTGTAAGGGGGGATTTTTCTAGCGGAGGAATTATTTTTCCTCACTCGTCTAACAAGGGAGAATTTTTCAATCTATTAATACTGTAATCTGTTTTCGCTGCAACTCATCACAGTGAAATTACATTTACTTTCGCAGTCGACTACGGTGGGCACGCTCGATCAGGCGGCAGCACCGGCGCAGCGCCGCACAAACTGCAGCATACATCGGTACTGATGAACGTGCTTGAAGAACTATACGACACCCCAGCCTCCTACGCGCGCGACGTGGCCGCGCGTTCCGGCGCCGCGGGGAAACTTCCACAGCAAAGCGCCGTCGAACAGTCGCCCAGCCCCCAACCCGCTGGACATTCATCCAAACCTGCCGCGTTTCCCAAATCGCCTGCGGACGTGGCGGCAGCTACAGAACAGCCGCACGCACGTTACAACACTGAATCGCAGTCGCCAACGCCAACACGCAGCCTGCCGCAGTCGCCGCTGCAGCAGCACGGCTCGCCCAAAGAGCGCAGCAACGCGGTGCCCGGCGGCAGCCTCATTGGGCAACTGATTGAGAAGACGCGCGCGCTCACGCACAGGCAAAGTAATGCTGAGAGGGGTGATAAAGCGGTCGGTGCCGCCGGCAGGGCCGGTGCGCAGCTGCAACAAAATGGGCAGGGCTTGAAAAGTGTGCTGGTCAAGCCGAATCCATTGACGGCGACAAGCGAGCGCACTTCCACCGCTTCTACCACTTCGTCGGCGCCGCCGTCCAGTGTGAATGGGTCGAAAAAGTCTGTCACGTGGGGCTCTGCTGAGGATTATCAGCTTACTGAGGATATGCAATATCGGAAGCCTGTTTCAAATGAACGATCTGGTGAGTAAATATTTATCTGATTAGCTATGAATCCCACACACTGTAAAGTGAGAAGTTTCCATTACATTACACATGAAGTTTCCATTCCATTACACATGACTTTCTAAGAAGTTCGACACCAATAGAATGTCTGTAAAAATCACTGCGTTCAAAAAGAAATTCACTTCTCACATTTATATTCGTTGTTCTGTCAGCTCTGGGGGCAGTTCCACACCCTGTAAAATATAAAAGAAATATTAAAATTGTCATGCGTCATGTAAGACCCTGTAAAATGTCAAACCCTGTAAAATGTAAAATGTCACTAAAGTATTTCTGTGAAATTTGTCATTTTAAATGGATTCAATTTGATCATTTTGTTTTGAACGCATAATCTATTTACAAAAAAACATCTCGTCCCACGCAGCCGCGCCATGGTCCACTGCAAACACGAGCGGCGAAGTCGCTGCGCAGTCGTCAAAACAGGCGATCCCCACGCTGCGGCCGTTCGCGCAGCGTCTGAGCGACGTGGAACGGGAGGTAGAGACTGCAGTGCGCACGCTGACCGTGCTGTCGGCGGACAGGAACTGGCGCGCGCCGCACGTGCTCCAGGCGAACTTGGCCGACGCGCAGCAGGCAGTGGACGACACTTGCGACAAGTTGAAGGCTTTTGTGGACTTGGCTGAAAGTGCGCATAACAAAGGTGAATGTCCTTATTGTGGTGATGAAAGTGGTGTGGAGGGCTTGTATTATTACTTGTTAATGTGCAGAGATGTTCTGTGACACTGAAAATAGCAACAAAAAAAACAGCATTTTTAAAACGTAATTCTGCAAAGTGCAAAGTTTTTGCAAACTATTTGACTGGGGGCCAGTTCCGCAAGTGGCAAGTAAAGAGTAAAGTTGAAAGTGAAGAGTAATAAAGGAAAGATTTAAGAGTAAAATTAAAAATAAAGAAAAATGATCAATGAAAGTTAAGAGTAAAAAAAGGTAAAATTGAAGAGTACAGTGAAGAGCAGAGCACTTTGCCACTTGCGGAACTGGCCCCTGGTGAAACTCAGCTAAAATTTTAACTGGTTCTACATAAGAATGTGCAGTTTTTCTGTCTCACCCACGCTGTAAAAACATTTTTGCCAAACTTTTGAAAAGCCCTCATGCAAACTCGACCCATACCCCAGCTAGTGTTTCTCACACTGCCCCAACCTCGCAGAACTGGACAACATGCTTTACCCACTGAAGAGCTCTCGTTCGATCCTGTTCAACCTGCGATCAACCCTCTCATCCAACGGCTGGTCGCTGGCGGCGTTGTCGCGGCCGCACCCAGAAGCGGGCGCCCAGCACGACGCGCTCGATCAGTTCGTCGCCGTCGCAAGGCACCTGCCGCACACTTGCGGCCGGATTGCCTTGGTCGCCAGGGACAAACTGGCTGATATTGACGTCAATTCGATGCCGCAAGCGAAGAAGCCTGTTGTTAGGTGCGTTTTTGGGGTAGTCTCAGACACTGAAATGCCCTGTAAAATGTAAAAATGTCATGCAAAGTGTGAAACGTCATGCAAAATTCCGTGCAAGTGGCATCCGTTTGACATTTTACAGGGCATTTAACTTTCCATGGGTTTTTACATTTTACAGATATTTACGGGGTCTGGGAGTGGTACCTGGCGCTACATCCAGACGTTTGACATTTTTAAAGACATTTTACATGACTTTTGACACTATAACATTTTACATTTTACAATGGACAACGGTAATGTAATGTTATATTTTTACTTGCAAATGACTTCTCATAGTCTGAGTTGAGTAAACTTTATTTTATTTTACAGGGCATTTTACAATGCGTTTTACAGTGCCCGAGAATTTCCTGTCATCAATTACACCAAAGTATCCTCACTTTTTTCATTCTCGCAGCACGGTGACACCGGCCGCCGCTCCGCCAGCGATCAGAACGCTCAAAGTGGACTCGCGCACCGGCGCGCACATCGTCGAGGAGCACGAGGTGCTCAGCGATGCTGAGAGCCTCTTTGACGATTACGACTTCATCGAGGAGCGACCTGGCAAGCGGAAAAGTAAAACACTGGTGGAAAATGAGAAAATGGCACAGAATGTTGGCCCGCAGCAGGCGCGAAATATCAATGAGGTAAATACCGTATTTCCTCGAAATACCCCCCCTCGAAATATCCCCCCTCGTTTGACCCCCCCCCCCCCCTCTCGAGACCACTATGAAACAATCACCCCCCTCGAAATACCCCCCCCCCCAGATTGAGTGTAAAGAGAACGTACATGACAAATACTGCAGTTTGTGTTCTGCGTAGTGCAGAACACACGTTAAAACAATGTCGTAATCACGTTAGAACAGTGTTTATACCATCTACGTACTACTATTAGTCTACAGGAGTCTATACATGTCAGTTATTGATGCATTTTTCTACCCGAGTGTACATCACAAACGACGATATTGAACTAGGATTTGAAAAAATTTCTGGCGAAATAATACCTCCCCCCTCGAAATACCCCCCCCCCCCGCTCGTTTGCCCGACTCGACTCTAAATTTTGGCAAAATTCGAGTCGGGGTTCCTATTGAAAAATGTCCAAAAATTTCAGTTTATGAATTTTCAAACATATTTTACAAAAATTTTGCGCACAAGTGCGCATTTCCACACCATATGCTTGATATACTCGGCGTACATGATACTCTGCCCTCGCACTGATTTATGTCTCATGTTGGAAGCGTGCCAATGATTATTGACATGGCGACTTCCGTAAAAAGATGGAAAAAATAATCGATGTGATATGTTAATGAATAACATTATAACAACAATCAATTTTGTCATCTTTTTGTGGAACTCGCACATGTTAACCATCGTTGGCACACTTCCAGCGGGAACCACACGTGCAGGGTGTAAAGTAACCGGAGTATACTGTATTTCCTTGAAATACCCCCTTGAATTAACCCCCCTCAAAATACCCCTATGTGTTTTTGAGCTGAGGAAAGATCCCCCCCCTCAAAATACCCCGTCTGGAATATCATCATCAGGTACATCATGTATGCAATATATTTACATGATGTATTAATAGAGGCCGCAGCTACCCGCCTGATTTGTGTAGCAATGTACATTGATATGTCCTTATATAGCCTATTTAGTCATGTTTTTTTTACCAGTTTTGGGTATATGTAAAGGCCCATTCTTTACTACAATCGTTACGAAAATTTCTGGCAAAATAAGAACCCCCCTTCAAATTACCCCCCTCGAAATTTCCACTCTGAAAAAATAATTTAGATTTCATTGAGTGTGTGAGAAAATCGGTAGAGAAACCAGTATCTGAAATTTCTGCAAGAATCATGCAAAAAAGTAATGCATCCGACTCGACTCGAGACTCGAGATTTTTGCATGACTCGACTCGAATTTTCACTGACTCGCCCGACTCGACTCGCCGACTCGACGGGAAAAATTTTGGGGTTGCGACTCGAACTCGAGTTTGAAAAAAATCGAGTTGCGAGCCCTACTCACAAGCCTTCAATGCAACATTCCAGGAGTCTGCAGCAAAGAAACCACAATGGCCAACCACACCGGCACAATTTGCCGCACCAGCTCAAGCTTCACCGAGCAACGGCGCAGCCGCTACATCTAAAATAACGAGCGACCAGTCGCTTGTAGCTGAGGATCAATCTATTGTGAAATTCTATGCGCCCCAAATTGACCAGCACATGGAATATTTGTCCGTGGCGATCGAGGATTTCTTCACAGCTATCGAAGAAAGGAAGCCGCCGCAGGAATTTGTTCAGAAGAGTAAAATGGTCATTTTGGCTGCACACAAGCTGGTTTACATTGGCGACAATGTGTCCCAGTGCGTCAAGGTGAGATATCTTCAATTATGTCAATGTAATTTTCACTGAGTTCTCTTGAATTAACCCCATATAAGCTACTTGGGGGAAGTAATAAATCCCCCTTGAATTTTTCCTCGTTTCTCGCGAGTACCTACGGCATCAAAGTAGGGTAGTTATCGGTAGTTTTCAGTCGCGAATACGGTTGTTTTCACACGAAATTTCGAAAACTCACAAATCAGCTTAGAACGCATTTGAGTTTTCAACTATAAGGTGGCCGTCAACTACAGTTGACTGAGATTAAAAATGACGCATTTTAGCAATGAATTATATAACATCCATAAAAAGAGCTCCGAATTCTGTTCTAAGAGTCTTCAACCCTTCAGGATAAGCTCCTCAAACTTAACTCCAGGCTCTACGATCTCCAAAACTGTGTAATTCAAACAGTTCGCAACACCGTACCCAAAAACCAATAAATATATTTTTCAGGATAGCCGCGTGTCGGGCGACGTGCGCTCGCTGACCGACGCGCTGTGCGGCGCGCTCAAAGAGTCGGTGGCGAGCACCAAACGCGCAGCCGAGGTCTACCCCGATCTGTCCGCCGTGCAGGTTCGTATTTGGATGGGAAACCATGCTGTTTTGGGTGGGGCTGAGGGCAACTCAGAGCCCTGTCAGGTGGATGGACTGAATTTCAAATTGTTACAAGGAAATCGTTTACAGCAGACGGGAATCTTCGTGATCGAAACGTAGCCGAAATTTGTTATACTCAGCGGACATCACACTTATCATGGAAACCTATCATAACCCATCTGAATAATGAACCGAAAATTATACACTTTTTCATCACATTTTATGCTTCGTTTTTACTATGGAATCATTAATTATTACATTTATCGCCAGATTTTATTCATTAAACCATGGTAAGATTCTGCACTCCACGTGATATACGTTTGTGTGGTAATACGCGTGTTTGGCCCACAGTTATTTATAGTATACGCTCGCAGACAATGGTGGATTCGATGGTGGCAGTCAGCCGAACGGCGCACCAATTGAAGCAGGTGGCTGCGCGCTACGCCGCCGGAAATCAGCCCTGAGATATAATCAAACAAATTATCAAACTGTCTTATGGATGATATTTTTATTGCTCCAGAATTAATATATTTTGTGTGGAAATTGATCCCACCGGTACGCAAATTTGAAAGATTCTTTTAGGCAGTAAGTTCCCATCCAAATTTTGGCCACTTCGTATTTGAACCATTTTAGAGAAAAAAAACCGCCCATAAAAGCCCCAACCATAACAATATATTCAACTGAAGAAGATTTCTGATCTCTAACTGATATACGCGGTAAGATTTTCTCTACCGTGTTTATGCTTCAATATGAATCGGATAATAAATTATCTATTTGGAGTATCGCGATTGTCAGTGGGATAAATGGTCACACAGCCTGTCTGTATTTCGATACCTATATAGAAAAATGCTGCTTTTCAGGTATAGCATCAATTTTAAGCAGTTTAATTTGGGTTTGTGTAATCCATTTACTTGACACATTTCTTCTAGACAATGAGATATTTACCGATATACAAAATTATCTTTATTGTCGGGTTGATGTCTTGGCAGAATTTATTATTAAAAAATAATCGCTGCCCGGCATAGGTATTTACAAATTATGGTAAGTTTTTGGGATTTTTTACACAATAAATATAGTAGCATTCTAATATTTACCGTCAAGTTTATGAATCATATTGCTTTTTTTTCTTAAACTACATCGTCCGCATCTAGTCGTTCTTGCCATTTTTGACATAACAATTGTGTATCATGATTGACATGCCCATGTAACATGTTTTGTGTGAGTATAAATGAAGAATAATTATTTGAAGCATGAATGCCACTGAATGTACTTGAATAATAAAGTGTGTATATTTCTTGGTATTTAACCCGTAAGATTGATTACCGTATTTACTTGAATAAATCCCCATTGGAAAATACCCCCTTAAGACCATACGTCCAATTCGAATAAAAATAGCATTATAGAGTGTGATTATAAAGCATGTTTTGTGGAATGCCTTGATAGAAACATGCCTAAAAATTTTTGACGAAAAACTTATTCCCACTTTGAATAATCTCCCTTTGAGAATCCCCCCTCGAATAGTCCCCCCTCAAACCGACCCCCCTCAAACAGATCCCCCTCAAAAAGTCTGACGAAAAAATAATTCCCCTGTGGAATTATTCGAGTAAATACGGTATTTATTTATTACACAGTAAATGTTACAGGTGTTAAATACAGAGAAAGCCAAGTAAATACCTACACATTCTGTGTATACTTCGGTTGAAATCTACTCAATTCCTAATGTGTCGGGTCCATGTGGTAATTCGGTTCCGCCACATTTTTGCGATTTTATTTGGTTCTATGTATTTGTGAGGTAATGGTCTAAAAATATCACTTTTAAATGAGCCAAGCAGTGTTCGGGAGAATGGTCTCCTCAGGGCAAACGAAAACTCAGGCGAGGTAAAACGAGCAAATTACCTATTTCTACAACCCGTATTTATTCACAGTGACACCAAAGGGCAGTAACTGTTCCGCCAGAGGCAAAGTTTAACTTTTTTTACTTTTAACTTAACTGTTGGCTTGCCATTTATCAATTTACTTTACTTTTCACTTTTCATCTAGCGGAACCGTCACCAGTTGCAAATTCCGCTAGTGGAAAAGTGAATATTTTACATGTCGTTTCACTTCTCAGTTTACTTATCATTTGGCTTTTTACTTTTCACTTCACTTCTCATTTATCATTTTACCAGAGTTGAAAGTACTGAACTTTATTCAAAGTAAACGTAAAGTATTTTATTTTTACTCAACCCTGAGTACAGAAAACGTATTTTTAAATACTTTTACACTGCGTAAAACGTGAGTAAAACACTTTTTTTCAGAGAAAACGTAAAACTGCGTATTTTTCTCACAGAAAACGTTAAACTGAGTATTTTTCTCATATAAAATGTTAAAGTGAGTGTTTTTTCTCACAGGAAACGTAAAAATCAGAAATTTTGACGATTTTTACTCTAGAATACATCAAATATGTGTTTTTTCTCCCGATAAAAGTTCTTAGGAAAATGTCCTATTTTTGTCACATTCTGTCTGTCGAAATGTCACCTTCTATGTCCCGCTTAAATACGTTTTCGGTACTCGCGTACTTTCAAAAAGTACACGAGTAAGTGTGTACCGGTATTTTTTCTGGAGGAAACGTAAACGTATTTAGCAGTACTCGAGTATCCGTATTTATGGAGTAAACGTAAATACGTTTTAACAACTAGGTATGCATTTTACCTAGCTTTTGACTTTTTACTTCTCATTTAACTTCTCACTTTACTCTGGGACCAAAAAGTACCCGAATCGAAAAATCGAACTGTAACCGGAACAATGTAAGCCTGGGATAAGTTACACCAGTCCAGTCTCAGAGTTTAGGTAGTGGCAGTAAACTAATTTGCGCAGCGCCTTTGTGTCAGTTTCTTCTGGAATAAAAGTGAAAACAAAACTACTAACCATGATAAAACTAAAATAAATACAAAAAAACAAATAGGTAAATAAATGAAAAATAACGTCTTCCCTTGTTCTTCTGTAGAATTTCAATCAATCTACTTCATTTCCAAAACTTGCAGGTTTTATTCCGACAGTCAATAGGATATGCTGAAAAATTACATCGCAGCTGTCTTATTCGATACCTTAAGACCAACGTTGAAGCGTTTTTTAAACGTGAATATCTAACATGAGCCTTATCCTAGCGACAGATTTTATCACAGCCTGAAAAATATACCTACGATATGTCCAACAGCCAGGTGTCAATTTGGTTTTAAATGGGTATTTTGACATGCGTGTTTTTGTGAGACACGAAAACTTGAATTATGTACTTTAAAGCCGTCGATTGTCGTGAAAGTACGAAATTACTGAAATTACGAAATTAGATAAAAAATAGGAAAATTCCTGTGAAATTTCTGCATGCTCTAGCCATGATTCTGTCAATTGGCCCTGCGCACGCTAGTTTTCACACGAAATTTCGAAAACCCATAAATTTTACAGGGTCTGGGTTTACAGGTGTTTGAGATTTCCGCAATGATACAGTTTTAATATTCGTCAACTGTAGTTGTCGGCCACCTCATTGTAGAAAACTGAAATGCGTTCTTAGCTGATTTGTGAGTTTTCCAAAGTTCGAGTGAAAACTAGTGTGCGCAGGCACATTAATGCTCAGTATTAGCACGCGGAAAGCGATTTATTGCCACGATGCACTCCACCATATTGGCGCTTCTAACTGCGATACCTATACCTCAAGGGTTTTTTTCGATAGCAAATTTTGAGGGGGGTTAATTCAAGAGGGGGGCTTATTCGAGGGGGATCTATTAATTCGCCAGAAATGTTAGGAGGTTACATATACTGGAGTCACTTCACTCACTCAATTTGGTTGGGTTTTTTTCCAGCTCGCACAGACCGGGTTGCAGAGTTGTGAAAATACCGGTATTTTTAGAAAGTGTAAGTGTAAGTGTAAATACACTTTCCAAATTTTGAGTATGGATACCAAAAGTGTAAGGTATTTTAAAAATACCTAGGAAAGTGTAAAAAAAGTGTAAGTGTAAAAAAATTTTTAGAAGGAGCTCTCACTGAGTCACTGTTGAGCATTAGAAAACGGGCCAGGCTCAATTTTGTCCCTTAACAGCTCGCACACAAATTCGGTACGCACAGAAACTTGGTACGCACATGGCAGCATCCTCTATGTGCGGGCCGAGTTTCTGTGCGTACCGTGTTAACTCATGTGCGTAACGGGCCTGTGTGCGTGCCGAGTTTCTGTGCGTACAGCTACAGGCTCTTAGAAAACACCGCTGTTCTCACCTTCAGATCAATTTTTTTATCATTTTCATGCATTATTTCACATTTTAGAGCATTTTATGAAACATTTCAGACTGTAACAAATACTGTAGTGGTATGAAGTTCCCTAATGATGGCAGTTTTTCAGTGTTGATGTTTTACTGATTAAGCAATGCGATACACACCGTTTAAATGCAAGAATGGACATGCAGCAAATGTCAATGCAAAAGTTGACTTTGTGTCCAGTTGGTGAACTTCCATTGATCTTGTCCTTTTTACAAAAGTATGATGAAACTGTAGAATACCATGAGTACTGATCAAAGGTTGTAGATCAAAGGCTAGTTTGTACAATTACCATATTTTCTACATTCAATGCATTTTTTGTACATGACCCTATTTTATGCTTTCTCAAAAGCATAAACAGGGCCATCTGAAAGAAAAAGATAAGCTTTCTGTACCCGGGTATTTTGCCCAGTAAAGTGTAAAAAAGTGTATGGGTATTTTATGAAAGTGTAAGTGTAAATATAAATACCCATTTACCCGGGTATTTCGGGTAAGTGTAATTACACTTTCGCAACTCTGCCTGGTTTTTTATTCAAGAGGGTTAATTCGAGGAAATAAGGTATATGAGCTCAATGTCAATGTTGTGGAATGTGTACTGTACCGTGCATCAATCATTCTCCAAATTCATAAAAACCTAGAATTCTAGAATACCAATGTAATCCATGGACAACAATAACTAGTGACTGCCACTGAATCGCTGGTGATTAGGCATAGAGTCAAGACAAAAATGCTCTAATACAGCTATAATTTGTGCTGACTGAAAGTGATTGATCAATTGGCGCTGCGCACACTAGTTTGAGCCGCGACTTTGGTGAAAACTGAAATTTTATTCAAATTCAAATGAATTAATTAGGTTGAATGATAAAATTGAAATTAAATTTGAATTTAAATTGACGAAAGTTCACATTTGAAAATTTGAACAGTAAAACACATAACAATTATACAATAATTGTACACTGGATGGCGACATGTCGCCATTTATGTTTTCACCGAAGTCAGGGTGCAAACTACCTAGTGTGTGTAGGCACATTAATTCCAAATATCAATGTTCGGATACAACAAGATAGAGAACAGTGAGCAATGAAGCCGAGTATAACTACATATTTAAATAGGCAAAAAAACATGTATTTGTGGTGTTTTTATTTACATGCCCGATCACACACAGCCATTTCAACCAAATGATCTCAAACTAAATGAATGCCTACCAACACACGATTGCCGGCATGAATTGTAAAAATGTGCAAACGCATGATAAAATGAAATTCACAAATTTGTGACTCCATGCCGCGTTGAAATTGCGGGGGGGGGCATAGAAAAAAACAAAAAAATTGTGGTGCACGGTGATGCATCGCCTGTCGTTATATTTACCGAAATAAATACCTGTAAAAACTATGCATACAATATGAGAAAGTAAATGCGATACCTCGTAAATTCCCACACTCGAGAGCTCGAGTATGTTTTCGGTGCCTAAATTACAGCACAAGGGCGGCACCGCAGAAATGTTGAAGTAATTCGACGAATAGTTGTCAAATGGCAGCTGCGGGGGTCATTGTCTACCGGCAGCGTTTTACGGTGGCCAACCGACGAAATCGAGGTGCCCCCGCCATGTGCGCGCGGCCGCCACAAAATTACAATGCGCGCTAGCCGCCTACCAGTTTTCGGTTTGTCTACGCCGGCGGCGCGGCCGCGAAAAATGCCTGAAAACAGTACTCGAGCGTGAGTTGAGCGCGCCGCGCGGGCGACCATGGAATTGCCACAAAGGTGCAGCAACAGGTCATGGCGCGGGTCGCGCACCAATGAGCATGCGCATTCGCTGGCTGCCAGGCATATATAAAGGGCGGCCGGGCGCCAGAGAAAGCAAGCAGTTCGCTCTCCAGCCTTTGCAGCAGTCAGCAAAGACACAACTGGCAAACATGGACTACCAGCGGTTCGACAAGTCGGCCGAGGGCGCCTTAGAGCGCAAGGGCTCGCTGCGCCCGGTCGCCTTCGCGGCGGTCGTGTTCAGCACGGTGGCGGTGACTGCCTGCCTGATCACCTTCCCGCTCATCTTCCACCACGTGCAGACCATGCAGGCCACCGTGCAGAGTGAGGTCGAATTCTGCAAGGTGAGCGCGCTTACAAGTCTTTCAAATGCGAATAATGCCTATTTTTGCGGAATGAGAAATTCAATTTTGGGTAGTTTCAAATGATGATTCAAATAACACGACGCAACTCGACTCGCAGGCGCGCACCCGCGCTCTGTGGAAGGACATCGTCGACAAGCCACAAGGTGGCGAGCCTCGCGCCGACGGCTTGGAAGTTCTCTTCCGCGCCGCTCGTCAAGTCGAGGAGCAGTGCTGCACCTGCCAACAGGGACCCCCTGGCTCGGCGGGCAACCCCGGCCGCGACGGCAACCCCGGCGCCCCCGGCCAGGACGGCTCGCCCGGCAACCCCGGCCGCGACGTCACCGACAAGACCGAGAAGCTGCTGGTACATTCACGGCAACCCCAACTTTAATATTTAACATTGTTAAAAAGCGTCACTACAAACGAGCAACCCTTTGCAGCCCGCGCCCGAGCAGTGCCCATGTGAGGCTCCCCCAGGGCCACCCGGCCCCAAGGGACAGCGCGGCAACGACGGCCTGCCCGGAGAACCCGGTCGCCCAGGAAACGACGGCCGCCCCGGCCAGCCCGGCGAGCAGGGCGACCCCGGCTTCCCCGGACAGCCCGGCCGCCCCGGACAGAAGGGACCCCCCGGACGTGAGTCATCCACAGCGCGGCTATATGGTTTCCCAATAGCTAGTTGACATCGCAACTTTTTGTCAACTGAATGCCAACTAGGTAATGTTAACTAAAAACACAAAAAAGACATAACTCAAGATGTTACTCACACTTAACAGAAACAATTGAAATTTTGTGTCACTATATAATATCAACCATGCTCTATCAGATAGGAAAGTTGAAATCACATAATTAGGTAACCAAAATTCAGTTGAAATCCAGCTAGTGAGAGCCAAGCGACTGCAAAGCGCGGCAGCCTTTACACACCCACTTTTCACCCGCTCAGCACCTGGCGAGCTCAGAGACGGCCCGACGCCACCCACCGGCCGGCCCGGCGAGCCCGGCCGCCCCGGTCTGCCCGGCGACCCCGGCCAGCCCGGACCCCCCGGCAAGGACGGCGACAACGGCGCGCCCGGCACCCCCGGCCAGCCCGGCCCACCCGGACAGCCGGGCCGCAACGGCGAGCCGGGCAACCCCGGCGACCAGGGCGACCCCGGACCCAAGGGCGGCTGCGACCACTGCGCCCCGCCCAGGCTCGCGCAGGGCTATTAAATCACCCTTGCAGCGTGATTGTGATCGCCGTTTTGTGACACTTTTAGCCAAGTTTTAGTAATTACCTACACTGGACCTTTTGATTTTCACGACTAGGTAGATAGATCGATTTAGTTTTGATGAGTAGATACACGACTATGGAAAACCTACCGCACTACCGGACGATACAAATCATTCCAAAGATTTACTGTATTTACTCGCAAATTTCAACTGCACGGATGTTTGAACTGGCGTGATTGATGATGACGATCTTGATAATGATGAGAAGTTGTAAAAAATGAAATAGATGCAATTACCAACTATCGTTAAATTTTATCGCCCCTAATTTGATCTTCGAAAACGCGAAAACATCCCCGATATAAAACAAGGTTGGCGCACACGGAACAAGCGGCATGTCTGCGTTTTAAAGGCACGCGATCACCCGAAAACGACGCTCGCATCAATCTTAGTGGATCGGAGCCGCCAAAATTAAATTGCGGATATTTACAAACCTCTATTACAACGTGCCTTGTTGACACCAACCCCGCGACGGTAATCAATATACTTTTTATACACATTTTTTGAATTTAGGTCGCCGTGCGGCAAAGTGAAGTATATCACTTCGCATTGTGTGTTCATTAAGTATCGGCATTGTGGACACATTTCTCTTCGTGACACTGCTACCGATTTCATGGTTTTGGCAAAAATTATGATAATGAGCACAACTTACAAAACTTACACAACTTATTTGGCAATGAGCACAACTTACAAAACGTACCTACTTAGTAGAAATTTGCTGTGTTATCTAGTGATGACAAAGCGCCAAGAGAAAATTTGTCGACCGTGCCATTCGAAAAGATGGGTTGACATAAATATAATTCGGTTCCATATTTGTCGGTGTCAACCATAACTTCTCCTTCATCTTGATCAAACTTCCATCAAACACGGAAAATTTTGTCAAGTTTTCTAAATTTGTCAAATCACTCTATTGTGAAAAAAACCCTTCTTTTCAATCAACCAATCGAAGATTGAAGTAAAAAATAGTCCTTTGGTGAAGCAGTTTCAAGGGGAAAATAAAATAAGCAGGGTGAAAACGAGCAAGCAAATTTCTACATCGAAATACCTATATGGAATGACAGAACCGAATTGTGGGTGGACCCGAATCGTTGGATCCGGATAAAACGATCTATTGTTTACTGTGGGGACTAATATTTAGATAAAGACACGAAAAATCCGCATCAATTATAACTGCATAAGATATTAGCCGAAAAGATGGCAATGGTCACAGAAAAAGGCGCATCCATTGGCGCTAATCCATCGCAAGTGCGATCGCTCAGACAGCTGCAACAAGACACTGATGACTGTGGAACAGAAATAGACCAACATCATAACATGTGACAGTTACAACGATACGGGTAATTTGGGTCGAAATTAAATCGGGGATACATAAAGACAAGCACAGAGTTGTTCAAATTGGGTACTGCATTTCTTTAAAAGTATTATATATTTAAACGTAAAGTATTTCGAATTCCTCGGTGTAAATGTAGTCGTTGATTGAACTTAGACTACCTACTGAGGGCACACCTTATAATGAAATCTAACATATCCCATCTGAATAAACTCAGAAATACAAATTTTTGTCATCAGATAACATTTCTTCCATTTTGGGTGAATTTGGTGCATAATTTTTCACATAAACTTTTTTATTCATTAAAATATGGTAGCATTCATTGTATAAAGTGTTCTGTCCATGCAGTATACTACAAAATGGTTAAATCAACTACTACACAAAAAAATTGATGGCTGATGACCTAACTTGAGCTAAAAGGTTACACAATACGTCAAATGGCCATTAATGTGCAAAAAGTTTTTTGGCATTTTATATATTATTCAATCCGACACTTGACAAATTAGTCTGCCACTGGCAAGTGTGGCACTGGCCCTTGACACTTATTTGACTGACTGTTATTTCTGAGTTATCATATTTTGTTTAACAGGATAGTATCCAACAATATTTTCTGCAGTAGTCAGTAGAATAGCAGATCTTGTCATGTTTTCCAGTCATAAAAATAGACTGACATCCTAAAAAGAACAATTCATCTAAACAGACACATGTCACTATTCTGGAGTCTGAAAAAATGTCACAAAGGCTAAATATAAAAATGTGCAGGAAATGATCAAAGCATCAAACATACCATAGTGAATTGTTCACTGTCACTGAAAATCTGTCAGAGAAACTGTCAAGTTGAGAACCATCAACGCATGCTAATGCCATTTTCAACATAGAATATTGCAATCTTTTGATTAAATCTGTGTGAATAGTTGGTGTAATGTAGTATTTAGCATCCTTCAACAATAGAATGACAATTTTCCATCGTTCCTTCGCCAGTAAGCATAAACTGTTTACAGATAATGTAAAATGAACAGAAATAAAATGATCGCTCCGCTCTACCCCCATTTATTATTATTATTATTAACAGACAGATACCTATACAATGAATGATACCATATTTCAATGAATAAATTCACTGAAAGTAGCATCAATGTAATAAATATGATGATAAAAATTAATGTTTTTTTCTTTTATTCAGATGGGACATGGTACATTTCATTGGTGTAATCTCGCTGGAGCCTATAACAATTTTTCCGAGCATAATACTTTTTGAGTAAAAGTAAATACGTTTTAACAGCCATTTTCAAACCAAAAACACGCGCGACAAGGAGGAATCCAAGCGTTACGAGCGGAGGGACGAGCATCGGCAGCGATGATAATGAGATGTCCGCGCGGCACACCCACTTGACGTCCGCAGCGCGGCAATTACATATCATGCGACTACATAGACATCGACTGCAAAAATGCCATGGGAACCGATACAGTAGCGACGATCGGCAGCCGGCGCCAGCAGCGCTAATGTGGATCGGCCGCGAAAAAGTCAAGCGGCGCGCACGGGCCGCTATAAAAGCGACCGGCCGGCTCTCTTCAACCTCAGTCGACTGCGGTAGTTTGACACGAACTGTACACAGCCGAGCACACGGTCAGCAGGCAGAATGGGCCAGTACGAGCACATGGATCAGCCGGAGGGCGAGCCGCGCGGCCAGTCGCTGCGCACGGTCGCCTTCCTGGCGGTGGTGTTCAGCACGGTGGCCGTGTCCGGCTGCCTGGTGGCTATACCACTCATCTTCCACCGTGTGCAGGTGCTCCAGGCCACCGTGCAGCACGACGTCATTTTCTGCAAGGTGAGCACCCCATCCAGTGGCCACCGCGTCATGTCCAACGCGCTGTAGTACAGATAACAATCACCTAGGGTTGGCAAGAGATTTTTTGTCCAAATCGCAACACCTGGTCCAATTTAAAAACAATCGCTGGCAAGTTGTTTTTGTACTCATTCACTAGGTAAAATGCAAAAAATCTTGTGCGCAAGCACGCAGTTTCATGCATGCATGCAACACATCAAAAATTAATGCAAATGCATTCATGTTCACTTTCAAGATGATTTATATTGTGTTCTCTGCAAACAAAATGAAACGTTATTCACACGGCAAATATAACAAATTCATTACAGTTAAAATTGAAAATAACCGGCTTTTCCAAAGCGCTACACCAATTATATTACCACAGAAAGCATAGGTAAGTGTGCAGTGCCTATGGCCCCACACACACTACCTAGTTGACATCGACACCCAGTGTCAACTGGGGGCAGTCCCAAGCCCTGTAAAGTGTAAAGTAAAGTGTCAAACGTAAAGTCAAATGCAAAGTAAAGTGTCAATAAAAACAAAAAAGAAAATATTTTATTACTGAACTTTGCATGACAATTGACAGTTTACTTTGCATTTGACTTTACATTTGACACTTTACTTTACACTTTACAGGGCTTGGGACTGGCACATGGTTCCGATCCCAATTCATCCCGATCCCAAGTTTGCTGACAGGCCAACTCACGACGTTCAAATGCAAGCTTGGAATTGGGATCGGAACCAGTTGACATTCGGTGTCAATGTCAACTAGTGTGTGTGGGGCCTATAAAACTATATGGTCATTAGTTCATCCCTATCATATAAAAAATCGTTTTTTAACAACCCTACAATCACCGCCCCTGCAGATGCAAACGCGCGACCTGTACAAGGGCATGACCACCGTGAAGCCGAGCCCCGATGGCGGCGAGCCCAAAACCGACGGCCTGGACATGCTGCTGCGCGCCACCAGGCAGGCGGACGACCAGTGCTGCACCTGCCAGCAGGGCCCGTCCGGCCCCGCCGGCCAGCCCGGCCGCGACGGCAACAACGGCAGCCCCGGCA
Source organism: Sphaerolaimus hirsutus (assembly GCA_964036195.1). Classification (NCBI taxonomy): domain Eukaryota; kingdom Metazoa; phylum Nematoda; class Chromadorea; order Monhysterida; family Sphaerolaimidae; genus Sphaerolaimus; species Sphaerolaimus hirsutus. The sequence goes on from OZ038458.1 coordinate 14,482,042, forward strand.
ACGACGGCAATGACGGCAGTCCGGGACGCGACGCTGAGGCCACGGACAAGATCGACGTGAGACACTATCGCTCGGCGGACACCATACTTTGCATGGGATCCTACCATAACCATCTGAATAATGAAACAAAAAATATAGTTCTTGAATGATAATATGTCGCTTTTACTATGGAATAATATATTATGAAATTTATCAATAGATTTTATTCATGAAATTATGGTAGGATTCCGCGCAACGTATACGCTCTACTAGGTACACTAAACACTGCCAAAGTAACAAAATGCACCCGCACAGCGCACCCGCCTCACGCTGTGCCCGTGCCAGGCGCTCAACGGGCCGCCCGGCCCCAAGGGCTCCCCCGGACAGCCGGGCAACGACGGCAACGCCGGCGGGCCCGGCAACAACGGCCAGCCCGGACCGGCCGGCGGACGGGGAGACGGCGGCCCACCCGGCCCCAGCGGCAGGCCCGGCAATAAGGGACCCCCCGGACGTGAGTGTGGCCAACACAAAATATACCCTTCATGACCACAAGATTGAATGCATGTAACGCGTAATCTACACTCGCAGCGGCTGGAGAGCTCACGGACAACCCGAACCCGCCGCCACAGGGGCCAGCCGGCCCAACCGGAAGGCCCGGCCAGCCCGGACAACCGGGCCAGCCAGGCACCCCCGGCAACCCAGGCGGACAGGGCGGACCCGGCAACAAGGGACCACCCGGTAAGTTGGATAGGCGGTAGTGCATAATCGGCAAAGGTAGCCAACAATCTAGTGCCAGAACATCGAACAAAAAATTCGACAGCACGCATATTAGTGGGTCTGCGCGCACTCATCAATACCGGAGCGTGCAACATAAATATTGTGCCCACGCACTTTTCAGCGGCTTTTCTACCAATCTTTAAAACTAGTGTTTGGGTACATAGCTTCCTGGGGCCATCCCGTCACATGGCAAGGCCCAGAATTGACCCCCCTCAAATGTGATTGTGGCCACTAAACCAATGAACCCCCCCCCCCCCAACAGGACCCCCGGGCGAGCGCGGCCGCGACGGCGGCGCCGGCGAGCGCGGACCACGCGGCGGCATGGGCGACAAGGGCACCTGCGATTTCTGCCCACCCCCGCGTCTCGCCTCGGGCTATTAGAGCCTCGGAGATGTGTGCAGCTGGTGGAAACTCGATCACGTTGAGTTCTTGCGACGTAGATAGAGAAGTGACAATTTAGTAAATACACATGTGCTTTAGTGATGCGTGCTTTAGTGATTTTTACGACGTTGTGTGGTATAAAATATGTGGCAGTGATCAGTTTATACACGACTACTAGGAATATATTTATGTATTGATTGTCGATCTAATAAACTTCTCTCTATATAAATAGTTGATTCAAGAGCAGGGAAGCAGAAAACCGACTATAGGAATTCCGCAGCAACGCAAATGTACAAAAGTTGCCAAAACCGCGGCAAATGAACACACAACTTGCGGATACTGTACACAAAATCGCACTGCCACCACACTCACTCTCTCGGAGCCAGGCAATCATCAATAACGCCCATCAAATACGGGTTCTCCAAAGCGGCGGCCACCCTCTCCTTGTCAGCGAGCTGCTTGTTGATGGCCTCCTCGGTGTTGTGCGTGCCCTCGAGTATGGCCACGTTGAGGCGCACGTCGGACGGCAGGTTTCTCATCAGCTGCACTCGGATGGCCAGGCCGATCAGCGTGGCCATGGAGCAGTGCGGCACCGTGGGACGGAACTTGACTTGCACGGCGCGCCGCCGCCCGCCGCACACGGTGCACGGCTGGGGTGTTGAGATTTTTTGGGGTCTGTGCCGGTGCGCATGTAAACCCGGTGAACACGTAGGCCAAATTTCCAGCATTTTTCGATCACTGATATTTATTAGTAAAACGACCCTCGCACTGTCAATTCTCTACAAAATACACCGAATGGCGTGCCCGTCTATGTATGTGTATTTTCATACATATCATAAATTTTTGGCGCCAGCGCAATGACGCCATTCCGTCACCATGAAGGTAAAATTTAAGGGGGGGGCTGAGAAAAAATGTTGTTGTTGTATAACAACTGTTGTGCAAAAATTTTGCACGAAATGGCGCATTTTTCGACCACAAAAGTAATATTGTCAGCATGGTGGTTGTTTTCATCGGTTATGAGCGTTTGAACGTCGTTCGTCCACTCGTCAGCAAGCTTTGAATTGGGATCGGCACTAGTTGACATTTGGTGTCAATGTCAACTAGCGTGTGGGCCCAAAAGACGATATACACAACAAGTCGACAAAAATGGATATTTTTTACAGAAATCACCACTGTAATGCTATCCCATGGCTCCACAGCCATTCTATGGCTATATTTAACATCACAAAGTACTGACAATCGTCTGATATAACTGTAAAGTTGACTTATAACCATATTTGGGAGCTTTAAAAACCAGTTTTAATAAGATGTTTCGTCTATAAACAGGGTCGTTAAAAACATTTTTGGCCATCCCTACTCTCATCAACCAACCTCAATCAGACCCTCCTCAACCACATTGAGCTGCTCCAAGCTGAGCGGGTGCTCGGGGTCGTTAATGTCGCGCACCAAATCGAACACCCGCTGCGCACTGACGTCATCGTCGGCATAATCGTGTCTGGCGGGCCGCGCCGACCGGTCGAACACTTGCGGCGAGGGATTTATCAGTTCCCCCGGGTCGCCCTCTGGTGGTGCGGCGGCTGGGTCGGCTGGTAGGTCGGGCAGCAATAGAGACATGGCCCACAGCATGTGAAGTAAGAGGGCGAGCCTTTGATGTTTGGAAAATGTGATCTTGTTGTATCTGACAATAGCAAGCCCATTGGACATCTAATGCTGACAGAGACTGCGGTGATGACTCGCATGTGCGTCATTGGTATCACATTATCGGTGACGTGAAGTCTATCAAACATCGCAAATGAACAATACAAACCCTAGAATTGGAAATGAGACTTGATGCAATTTTCTGGAAATCAACTTTTTGGAGCTATCGACTTATATAAGCGGATGCTACATATATATCTCATCCATCGAACACATCCAAATTATGAATTTAAGCCACGCCAACCCCCAAAATATATCCCGAAAATATAATGTATAACATCCGATATAATATAAGAAAAGAAAATGTTATATCCGTGTCAGCCCACGGAATATTACACAGATTTTCATATTCACCAACAGGGACGCCACACATCACGATACAACAGAGGTTCAGTAGGGGGGGGGGGGGGGTTGAGGGGGAAGGGGGGTCACCCGGAGGCCGCTCAGCTATCTATCCCGGATGCAATTTTTTTGGCTACTAACACCTAACCCCCCCCCCCCCAAATTGTTCAGCTATCTATCTATCTGGAGCGATTTTTGAGAAATTTTACCCCGATATTCGCTCAAAATCGCCAATTTTCATACATTTTTATAGTTTTTAACCTTCAAAATTGCCAGTTCATGTGTTTATTGCCTATTTTCAGGAATTTTATGCACTATAAATATATGTTTATATACCTATTTTGAGCTGTTTTTCACCTACTTTTAGCGATTTTTTTCCTTTTCTTCCTTCTATACCTTGGAAAAGCCTTTATATTGAACCCCCCCCCCAATTTATTTTGCTATCTATCCCTTCGGAGAAGCGATTTACTACAACCCTGCGATACAACCACATGTGGTTACAGGTAAAATCTACCTTTTGACTATTTACATGGAAAACGGTACAGATGGTGAGCATTGTAAGATTTTCATTTTTAGTCTAGGTTTCCACTCAACACAAACACAAATTTATATCCAGAAAAACATTGGAGCATTGCAAAAACGCATAATAGTTTCAACAATTCAGTAAGTTGGATAGTTGATACCGTAAATCCTCAAAAATACAGAAGGATTACTTCACTTGATAAACAGGGAGAGTTTTTCAAGAATTTACGATATATTCATGTATGTAGATTGTAAAGAGAATATGAAGGTTGTGCTTCCAAAAGTACCATCTACAAAAATCGAATTTGAGATAATCAAACTTGAAGGTAGCAATATCCTTTCACGGGTATCGGATGGTTTTGTGTCGGGTATCCACATGCATGGATACAGTCATCGACAATGCATGAACAACCAGCTATATTTAGTTGAGCAAATTTTCCACATTGCACTTGTAGATATTTAGTAGACCAAATTGGAAAAATTGAGTCAGTTAGGTACTTTTAAAAGCACAAACTACGAGAGACCGAAAATGTGTGATTTCTTGTACTTGGCGCTTTCAGAGCACATTAAAACACTTATTATTATTTCAGATGGATACATTGCTTGCACCGAAAATCACACTTGATTTCAACAGTATGGTTCAATATTCAACAAAATGAGAATATAAATATTTCTGCATAATGCGACGTTGTAACATCAGTTAAACAAACGAATACAAGATGCAATCCGGTATAAAACCAGTGTATTATTTGATTGAACTTATTACGCTACTAAAATACAACTAAATAAAATCAATCAATTAAATACACTAGGCAGAACAAAAAGAAAACAGCAGACACTTCAATTCAACCTCACAATACCATCGCAAAAAGATGGACGTAAAATTTTGAGTTTGAAAACATTCTTTGAAAACAACTTTGAGGGTACCTAAAATGTGCACCCATGAATACCGTGAATACTTCAGATAAACAGTAGCTGACAACCGGTAGATTTCTAAGCACAAAAACACCAGTGGCAGCCGGTATACTCCGGTTACTTTACACCCTGCACGCGTGGTTCCCGCTGGAAGTGTGCCAACGATGGTCAACGCGTCCAAGTTTCATAAAAAGATGACAAAATTGATTGTTGTTATAATGTTATTCATTCACATATTCACATCGATGAATTTTTTTCATATTTTCACGGAAATCGCATGATTTTATAAACATTGGCACGCTTCCAACACGAGACATAAATCAGTGCGAGGGCAGAGTATGACGTACGCCGAGTATATCACCCACAAAAAAAGTTTTTATTGACGCCATGACAATCAAAAAGATAGAAAAATCACAAACCGTAAAAATTTTTATTGATTCCTATCAAGCCCGTAATTTTTTCGTTAGATATTTGATTTTTGCATACCACAGAATTGGGTTAATATCAAAATCTCTGAAAAACGGCAAATTTGAATTTGACTCAAAGAACCTGAAACAATAGGGACGACGAGGGGTAGCATCATCAATATTTAGATATCAAAGACTTCGGCCAGTGATTTCAGAATTGTGAGTGTTTCGTGGCAGCCCTCCCTTAAATGAAATCCCCCATCGCCCTTATGCCACAAATTCGCCATCACACAATTCGAGGGTTTTTTGTTCACAGGTACCCACATTCAAAGATACACGCATATTTTCCATGCAAAACCTGTTTCTATGTAAGTTTTACCTTCTCCATAATACGACCATTTGCCTCAATGTACATAGTTAATTTACATTATCTATTCATAGATATATTTACTAGGTTTTATTACATTTTTCGTAATGCCAACCCTTGACGCCTGTAGCCAACAGAGGTTCAATAAATGAAAAAGCAAGTGGAGCCACGTTATAAATAGACTGCACCCTAATTGTTACGGTATCGCTGTTAGCATTCCAAAAATGGGTAATTTTTAGAAAATAAGATTAAATGTAATCTCAGGACATCTCTCAAAAATAAAATTTTATAAAATCTCTAAAAACCTAAAAAATATAAATTAATTTTATATTTTGAAAGATTTACCAACATTTTAAAAAAAATCTCGGAAAACCTCTAAAAACCCAGCGAAAATATAAACATAATTTTTATATTTATTTTATTACAAAAAATAAATATCTCCAGATTTTTGGGATGCTAATCACGGTGATCAATCAATCAATTAATCAATGAAAATTCCAGTAAAAACATTGGCATAACAGTAGGCATTCATACCAGCAAATAGTAGACACAAAAGTATTGATGACCACTTTTATTGACCCAAAAATTGACAGCGGCTGTAGGAAAACCACGAATCATTCTTCAACGGTGTACTCGCTGAGCGGTCGCGTGCGCCAGTTTACCTCGTGGATGAAATCGAACAACGTGTCAGATTCTGCGGAGAAGCACGAATATTTTTTAGAGTTTGTTGCTAAGGTTCAAACAGGATTGACTTTTTGAGATCAGGATTGTTTTTTTTTGATTTCAGGATCGGAACTGCCAAATCCAGAAATTTTCCGGATTTGGTATCGCGATCCCGTTTGAACCCTAATTATTGTCACTCTTATATAATTTTAATGAGGGTTAGAACGGTGATCGAGTATTTTACCATTATTTTTAACACCCACATCGAAAACCCATATTGCTAGAATACTGACAGCGATTAAATACGTGAAACACCCAAGAGTGTGTGAAAACGCACGCTCGTCAGTCAGCAGACAGCCAATGCATCCGGGACACGGCGGGCGCTCATCGTAGAAATCCTCCGGAAGCTGGTACTTGGCGATCAGTTCTGGGAAAGGTCTAATATGTGAAAACGAAAACAATAAAATTTATCAATGAAAAAGACCTCTCTTGCTCAGATTATCATCGCCGCCCATGTTGACCGCCCGGCCGAGCAGATCGGCCTTAGTGGGCGGAGCCCTGAAACTGAAGTTGATCGGGCCGGACAGATTGACGGTGGCGGACGTGTTGGCCGCCGCGCCGGGACTGGCCGTGTTGAAGGCGGACGCGCCGAACAACGACCTGCCCTGGATGACCGAATTGGACTGCGTGCCGCCCGCGCCGCCGCCGCCGCCGCCACTCGGCTTTGATGATGCCGCCCCGCTGGTGGCGCCCGCACTCGCGTTCAAATCACACCCGGCGACGGACTGATCAGCGCTATCGCCGTGTCGCCGCACGGCCGGCAAGACGTCGCCGCGGCACGCAGCCTGCACGGGAATGTACATTCAGATATTTGAGGAAACGACACGATCTGATCTGTGTCCAATATCAATTTTTGCATTAAAAGTATACTCGGCGGACATCACACTTAGTATGGAAACCTACCATAACCCATCTGAACAAAGAACCAAAAATTATACAGTTTTTCATCGTAATATTTCGTTTTTACTATGAAGTTATGGTAGGATTCTGCGCATACTTTGCGGTCTGCCGAGTATATACAAAAAATCGACACGTCAATGCAAAATGAACAACCTCAAAAACATCTTTGAACTTGGTAGCGATTTCAGCAGTCTTGAATCGTACGGCAAAGGTTTCTTCAGCGAGTTCCGACTCTGAGAAATCCATGCAGCGCCACACATACGATTTCTCGGTTTTCGGCGTCAGTTTCAATTCCGCAGAAAGGCGATGGTTCGCGCAGATTTTGTGGACCTGCATCGAAAGCACAAAATCTCCCATGCGCAACAAAAACAACTGAAAAATGCTATCCAATGTTTAAAACAAAGCATAAAAAGTCACATGTTCGCGACGCATCAGAAGCCTGTACGCGCCAGTAGCTGGATTGCGCAGAATCTTCATGTCACCCGTGCCTCTTTCCTTGAACTCTGACTCCTTCTGGGTTTTCACGAATCGAAACAGCTTGGCGCGTTCACAGAACACAACCTGCGACAGTGAGGGAAACGTGAATACTAGGTAGTTAATTGAATTTATATGAAAGAAGTTTATAGGCAGTGCAGGTGCAAAATCTTGTTCAAAATAACAATACCAAATTTTGTCTTTCATTTGTTAAAAAACAGTTTTTTTATCCTAATTTTAACAAGTTTCAAAATCAAGTGCCATTTTGATAAGGTTTTTATTAGCACGGTTTTTTCAACGGTTATTAAAACTAGTAGCCCTTTCACCAGGGTTTTTTTATTATTTAAAAACCCAGCACCGACCTCCTCATCCTCCTCGCCAGTGACCACGTCGACTTTGTCCGGCAGCGGCACCACCGGCTGGAAGTGCACATCCGGCTCGTAGTTCTCGTCCGCGCCCGGCGACGACTCGACGCGCGCTCGCGACATGTCCTTGTCGCCTGCTCCGGTTCAGGGATAACGGCATTTATGGCAGCATAGGGCGCACACACACTAGTTGACAGCAAAATTGGTGTCAACTAAATTTTGGTTAAGTATGTGATTTCAACCTTCCTATCCGATATCACAGGTAGTTTATTTTCTATCGTGGCACTTGATTTTCATTGTTTCTTTTATGAAATATTTTTCACACCCTGACGACTGTGACGACAAAAATGTGTTTTTCAAAAATGCAATGTATATAAATAATTTAGTGTTTGTGTTAGGCAGTGGGGCTGTCAAGTCATGATCGATTGAGGCTTGACACAGTAAAATATTTCATATACATCCAACAAAAATGGCTGAAAAATTGCATTTTTTTGTCGTCACAGTCGTCACACTGTAGAAGGCGCCTTAAGTGTGACCCTTAAAAGACTTTTGTGTTATTAAGTTGACATTCAGTTGACACGAATATGTCAACTAGTGTGTATGGGTAAATAGGTGCATTGGTAAAAACAAAGGCTCTTCTACCTACCTGGCTTGGTTCCAAACGAGCTGAACAGGTTGGCGCCCATGTTGCTGCTGAAGGTTGACTTCGGTTTGTTCTCCTCAGTGCCCGCGGGTGCCTTGGCAGCTAGCGAGCCGAAGCCAGCCGCAGTGGGCGCGGCAGCGGCGACCGCCGCGCCGCCGCCAAAGACGCTGGCCGAGCCGAAAACACTGCCGCCGCCGAACGCCGAGCCGCCCGATGGAGGCGCCGCACCGGCTGCAGAGCGGTGGGAAGTAATTGGAAAGTAATTGGGAAATAATACTTGGGAAATAATAATTGGTTTCAAAAATAATTAATAAAAAAGTTAACAATATCACTAAATCGACAGCCGCTAAATCACCAGTAAAATCAGTAGATCGCTAAATCACCAGTAATATAATGTCAGAATTTCATATTTAGATATTTGGCACCAGGAATGTGTTTATATTTTGACACAAATTAAAAAAGATATTTTAAAAAATCAAGTAAATATTGCATTAATAACAGTAAGCATAATAGAGTTGGGGCCTCTTACCCCGCACCTGAAGCTAGTTATTTTCAATGGCTGTGGCTTGCCTCATTCTGTATGCGCAATTTGTACAAAAGCGTTTCCCGTTTTGTAGGGACCACCAATTCGTGGAATTTTGCGGAATCGGAATCCCGTTTGGACCCTACCCAGGACCGTCAAAATTCAAGATACCCCACTCCGATCTCACCAGTCTGCTGTTTGGGCTGCTCCGGCGCCTTCACCGAGCCAAACACCGCAGTGCCGCCGAAGGCAGCTTTAGTGGACGCGGGCGGCGACGGCTGATAGCCAGCGGCGGCGGCGCCCGTGCCCTGGGTGGATGCCACCTTGAAGCTGAACGAGGACGCCGTGCCGGCGGTGCTGCTAGTTACGCTGGCGCTGCCGGTGGCCTGTTTTGGAAATGGGGCGGTTTTGGGAGGTTGTAAAATGGACACTGTGGAGGGCAAGGACGTATCCAGGGGGGGGGCGGGGGGGGCTGCAGCCCCCCCCCTTCCCAGGGTGAGACCTAAAAAGTCCCGGAAAATGCAACTTTTCATGTATATTTTTCTATGTTTCTCAAAAATTTTGCGCGCAAGCGCGCAATGTCTTCCCGATGCATTGTATTTTCAGCGGATCGGTCCCTGTAAACAAAGATCCTCGGAAATGAGCATATTTTTGCAACTTTCGCTGTATATATATGCATATTTACATACATATAAAGCGGTTCCTGGCGCTGGCGCCAACGCCAATAACGCCATGGTGTGGCGCCTTTGTATGGCGCTAGTGCCAAAACGCCTTTCCGTCTCTATATAGGGAAAAATTTTAGGGGGGGGGGGCTGAGCCCCCCCCCCGTTCGCCGGGCTCCGTAAACAAGCAGCCCCCCCCGCTCAAAAATCCTGGATACGTCCCTGGTGGAGGGTGGAAGGTTTTGTTAGCTAATAGCTGGTAAATTTGACAAATTTGTGCTATCACCCATCGCGCATGGGGTGTCAACTATCCTTTTTCCGTTTTCGTCTTTCCGCAGGATATTTTTTACTTTTCCGTTTTCCGTAAAAATTATTTTTGACACGCAATCCCGCATGAAGGCAACAAACAACCTTAGGTGGCGTGGCTGTCGGGGCGAAAACGGCTGCATTCTGAGGCACATCCTTGGTTTTTACTTCAGCCTTAGATTCGGCCGCCGGTTGCCCGACTGGTTTGATACCAAAGGAAAACTCTGATTTGCTCGGAACCGGCTGCTTGTTCGACTCCGGTGTTGAAGTGGCGGTCGGCTGTAAAAAACAGGACGTGAAAAAATAAAACAGAAGCTCGGACAAAATGTCCTTAGGTGTCGAAAGTTATATTTTTCAAACATAATTATCGTATTTTAGACTTTCATGAACAATAAAATTGTCGTTTGCCATCAAAACAACTTCGATGTAGAACGAAATAGTCTAAAAAAAACCTTTGAAAGGTCCAGGCCGAATGAAAACGACGACTTTGGCGGTTCCTTCACAGCAGCGATTGCCGTTGTTGCAGATCCCTTCGACGGCTCAAAGCCCGGCCGCGGCGTAGAGCAGCACAAGCAGCTGAAATTATGCATTATTACAAACAAGCGCTTTTGTGAGTGGCGGGGCAGATCAGGGGTCTCCAATGGACGTCTATCCCAAATCAGCCAATAATATTTACCACTCCACCGTCAGCATCTATCTAGTCAGGGATTTTTTTGTTACTCGTTTGATAAAAATGTAAAAATTGGTCGGAACCAATGCCTAGTTAAATTCCAGGTTTAACACAATTTGTATCATTGCCATGCAGTTATATTTTGCTTTAACGGAAAATTTGTGGGTCACCTTGAACCTTCTAAAATAGTCATTTGCGGTTACTGACCATTAAAAAAGTCATTTAAGACGGAGTAAACACAGAACTAACACATTGTCATCAGCACCGTTGCCAGCGTAACAGGCGTCACAGGTCCATTTTCCGGTACTTTTCTGTGCGTTGAGGAAGGCAGAGAAATCCTTGGCCGCGCTAGGCGCAACTTCCTTCGGCTGTGATTTTTCCCTTTCATTGCGCTCTTCTGAAGTGGCTTTTGGTTTCTCAGGAGTCAGTGGGCTCGCTTTCGAAACGCAATCCTGAAAGTTGTGTACCAAAGAGGTACCTTTGCAACAAAGTCCACAAGATAAAAATTATCATTGGCTCTGCGCACTAGATGCTCGTTGCCAGGCAGCCGACTTGAAAAGTTTAACTACCGTAAATCCTCGAATAAGTCCCCGGGGGTGATAATTTTCCGTCAGAATTTTTTGAGGGGGACTCATTCGAGGGGGGGGGGCAGACAATAGCATTCAATAGCATTATTCAATAGCAGACATACCTCAAACACCTTCTTGAACTCGACGGCGATCTCGGGCGTTTTAAAACGCGCAGCCACCGTCTCATCCCTCAGTTCCTCCTCAGCAAAATCGTTGCAGTGCCACACAAAGGCTCGATCGGACTTTGTCAGCGGCGCCAAACTCATTCCAGAGGACAATCGGTGGTTTGCACAGAGTTTGTGCACCTGGGATCAGGTTGTGGGTGAACGATGACATCAGGGGATTTGTAGATTTGGACATCCGCGGGAGTTCATATTGATAGACAAGTTGTGGCAATTTTTTTGTAATTTCACACGCAAATCACCATTGGTGGTAGTTTTCATTGGTTTTGTGGCATTTCTAGTGTTATTCTAAACTACGGGTTGGGACGATATGACTTTTCGATATCGATATTCGATATTCGATATTTTTTTCTGAAGCTCGATATTCGATATCGATACGATATGGACCCTCGATATTCGATATCGATATTCGATATGAAAATATGCTCGATATTCGATATCGATATTTCGATATTTTCATGCAGAGGGGCATATTGTATTTCTATTTGGTCACAAAGATGGTTGATCATCTTTTTAAATGAGTCTCACAACAGTCAAAATGAGAGGATGAAATAAGAACAGGATGAATCTAATTATATCAGGTGAATAATTATACAGCAGACATTTACATTTCATACTTGTAACTAGCGGTGGCTGGCTTTTTATATTATAAAAGGTTGTTGTTAAAAAGACTGCCAAAAATGTTTAGCCACATTTTCGTGAAATTGTTTCCTTGTGATGCAGTTTCCTATAGCTTGTATTTTGTTAGGGTGTGTATACATTACCTTTCATATCCTACTGTTGATAGCTCAATGCAAAAATGGCATGCTATTTATATGAGATATTACTTTGTGCATTCAAAGGCATTCACATGTTATGGCTGCAACGTCCACTTTTTGTTGGCTTCACCCATTTTTATGGGATCAAAAATAGGTCAGAAAGATCATCAGAATATCGAAAAATATCGAAAAAATGGTCGATATTCGATATTTTTTCAAAATTTTCGATATCGATATTCGATATGAAAAAATGGTCGATATCCGATATTCGATACGATATATCGTCCCAACCCTATTCTAAACATCATTTTCTTCTAACCATGCTTAAGCACTTTTTATGTCCAACTTCACTTCAAGTGACAGACATTCAACAAACGGTGATTTAAATTTACGTAACAAGTCGACATAAAGTGCATTTTTGGCAGAAATTACCAATGCTATGCCATGTATACAGTCACAACACAATACATTGCGTACCTGTTCCCGCCGCATGAGTATGCGTGTTTTTCCAGATATCTTGTGCTTCAATATCTTCAAGTCGCCCAGGCCGCGCTCCTTGAACTCGTTTCCAGTAAATCGATACAGCTTGGCACGTTCACAAAACAGAACCTAGAGATGAATACAACAACAGTAGATTTACAAACTGTAGGGCATGCACGTGTAAAAACCCTTTCTTAGTTTCTGTTTTTTTTCCAAAGATTTTTGAACCGGTAACCGTGACGTTTAGCATATTTATATTCACTAAAATTGTAGCAAAACGCAAGAGACCATGTCATTTTGTTTCTACAACACACAGCAACACCGCATCACTTTAAAAATTCAAAAACGCGGGCACCCCAAAAAATTCGGCTCGCACCTGCTCCTCCTCCTCTCCGGTGACCAGCTCAACCAAATCGGGCAGCGGCACGACGGGTTTGAAGTCGACCGACGGCTCGAAGTGATCCTCGCTCTGCTCGGACTCCTTGCGCGTTCGGTCGCCCGCGCCCGTTTTCACTGCAAAATTGCATATTTTCATGAACAACCGAAATTAGCGGAAGAAAACATCATTTACGCCGCAAACGCTGGATCTCAACCAGGGACGTATCCAGGATTTTGGAGCGGGGGGGGGGGGCTGCTTGTTTACGGAGCCTGGCGAACGGGGGGGGGCTCAGCCCCCCCCCCAAATTTTTCCTATGTGGTGGCGGAATGGCGTCATGGCGCTGGCGCCATTCGTAGGCGCCACACCATGGCGCCATTGGCATTGGCGCCTGCGCCAAAAATCGCTTGTATGCATGTAAATAGACATACATATTTATATAGCGAAAACCCGACCATTTCATCGATTTAAAAGAAAATTGTGAGTACAGGGCCGATTTTTTCAAAATACCCGCGCAAAATTTTTACAGTACACCTTCAAAAGTTGTACTAAAAGTTGCATTTTCAGCAACTTTTTTAAGACTCGCCCGGGAAGGGGGGGGCTGCAGCCCCCCCCCCCCGCCCCCCCTGGATACGTCCTTGATCTCAACTGGATTTTAGTGAATTTTAGTGTCAACATTTTAGTGAATTATGTGATTTTAAGTTTCCTATATGATAGAGCTTAATCTGCTCAAGTGTGAAGCTTTCTAATTTTATTTTGTGTTATTTAGTTGACACAAATTTGTAATGTCAACAAGCGTGCGTGGGCCCGCTCAGTTTTTTTTGATAGCGATACTGAAAGGTAATTACGCTCCCGTCAACAAGCACCAAAAGTGCGCGAACAAACCAGTCGGACTCTGCACCACAGTGGGCGACTTTCCGTGCTGGCTGACAGTGGCGACGGTGGTGGGCGTGCTCGTCGCCACGGGGGCCGTGCTGCCGCCGAACGAAAATAGCGGCTTGGACGGCATCGACGTGGACACCGACGACCCCACGCCCACTGCGATGCAAAGCATGAAATTAGGTTGCAATGATGTGGGCCCATCCATATCGAACTAGACTGGACCGACCCGTGATTTGAGGGTTAAAATGGGTGCCAAGACTCAACTCGACCGAAAAAGCATGGACATGACTCGAGATTTGCACTAAAGGTTTTTGTCAGTCTTGATTTTTCACATTTTTCGAATTTTGGCAAGTTTCAGGTTGGGGTGGTTCATTGGCCATACACACACTAGTTTTCACCGTGACCGGTGTGAAAACTGAGATGGCGACATCCAGTCTACTCTTATTGTATGCTATGTGTTCTAGTTTTCAAATTTTAACTTCGATTAATACAAATTTAAATTAAATTAAATCATTCAACCGTGTTCGTTATTTTAGTCAATTTTAACACGAAGTCACGGTGAAAACTATTGTGTGTAGGCACAGTGTATCCAAAAATGTTTTTAACGGTTTACAAATTTTTCAAAAACTCACTAGCCGACTGGCTGGTCACCGTGTCGGGAGCACCGAACAATGCAGAGCCAAATGCGAAAGCAGGAGCGGTTGTCGCAGCCTTAGTCTCGGCAACCTTTGCATCGGTCTGATCTTTGGCTAGGCCGAAACCCTTGAACCCGGCAAAAATCGAGGGCTTCTCGCCTGGGAAAAGAATGTAATGAAAGAACAGACCACCAGCAAAAATCCCTGAAAAAACACCTGAATCTGTGACAGCCGCTTTGGGTTTCTCCTCCTTCTTTGGCTGCTCAACGGTCGGTTTTGTTGTCGTTGCACCGGCAGATGGTTTCGCAGCGGTGTCACCTTTTACCGGAACTTTTGGCGCACCGGTAGGCGTTCCCTGTTTAGTTTTATCGGAGAAAAATGTAGTTTTCTGCTTGTCTAGCTCGTGCTTCGCCTGCGAGATTTTTGTTGCTCATATTGGCCGAAAAAGAAGCCAGGGAAGATATTCGCTGGGAAGCTTATGTACACCTTTTTATGTGAAACACTAGCCCTCACACATTTTAACAGTAATTCAAGATTAAATATCATCATATTTTCATTTCTGCTTACTTTCACCGAAGCGAAATACTTGGTTTCTCATTAAATATATTTTTATCAATCAATTTGGTGTGATTTTCCCGTTTAGCAATAGAGCACATAATGGAAAAACTAAATGGCGCGAAACCATCAAGCTCTAGAATTTTATTTCCTATCTTTGTTACTTTTATTTTTTCCGAAAAGTGTTGTAGATTATTTTGGAGGAGTGCCTTTCACTGGGCTAGAAATGGTAATAGGCGCATGGAATCCCAAAAAAGAAACTTTAATCTCCATCAAATCAATCCACAGCTCAGAAACACGATTTCCAATCTACCAAGATATCCACAATGCCCAAATCGACAACGTACGCTGGGCGTCATGACCAAGCTCACGCCGCCGGCCATGCTGGTCATGGGGCGGGTCAACGTAGCCGGCGCCGGCGGCAAATTGCTCGGCAGCGAGTCGTTCTTCGCGTCGCCATCCACGGGCCACAGGGGCCGCGCGGCGCTGACCCGCGTGTCGCTGCCGCCGACGGCGCACGGCACTTGGTGAGCGGCGGACACGTTCACCTGTGTTGGCAGTTAAATACTCGGGAATTCCGATTTCTAACTATCACAGTTTCAAAAAGGATACACTTTTCGGTATCGTTTTTTTTCTCGAGTTTTCGTGATCGGGATCAGATTGGGGTCATGGGATCGGGATTCTGGTGCATTGTACACGTTTGCACCGCATCGGGATCGGTGCAAAAAAAGTCTATTACAAGTAAAAAGTAAATTTTTTTACAGTTTCACCCAGTGCCAGCCACTTGGCACAACTCGATGAGAGTGTAGTGGTTTCTTCTGAACGTTGTAAAGCCCCATTTTTAACAATATTTCATCCCTTTTCACAGTTAGAGGCCCTTTTACTCGACCCTGACTGCCTGCCATACCGTGGTACTACCCGCCTCCATTGCCTAGTACTTACGGATGGCACAGTAATTGACCTTTACCCCGCCAATGCTGCGACCTAGCATTCGGTACAGTTTGATGTCTGATATGAGTTATCAGGTGGTCGTCCAGGGTGGGGCGGGGGGTTGTGAATTCTATTTTTACGAAAATGATTTTTTTTAACGAAGAAAAATACTACATTTTAACGGAATTTTTCAAAAGTTTACATAAATTTCAACAATGCTGAAAATCTGTGATTTATTTATTTGGCAAATACAAAGAAAAAAATTTCGGGATCGGGATTAGAGAAACGTTTTCAGGATCGGGATTGGGTTTCGAAATGTTTCGGGAATGGGATCGATTTTTCAGATTTTGGGATGGAGCTTCGGGTTTCGGGATAGCAAAATCCCGGAATTTTTCGGAACCGGGATCCCGTTTGAACCATACTTCCATGAGTAACCCACGATATTCCTGACATCGTCGAGCGTGATGGGCTGCCTCCCCTCGGCATCGAATTGCCGCATGAGTTGAGCCATGGCCTCGTTGTCCTGCGTGCCCAACCTGCCGCCCGTGGCCGCCATCGTGCCGCTGATGTCCGCCATGGACACCGGCTCGTACTCGTGATCCGCGTCGTACTGCGAATTTATGATAGGCAATTGACCACGTCAGAATGTGGCCAGAATCGACAGGGTAGCAGAAAACAGTTTTTCTACCTCATTCAGATACTGTTTACAAATGCAATAGAAGACAAATGAAAAATTTTGGTAGTTCAGAATATGTTCATAAACATACCGGAGGGATTGATAGCTGAAAATTTTCCTGGTGGCTTGGGTTTTTTCATGAAGGTGTATTGAATATAGAAAGGGAGAAATACGCTAAAAATAGGGGGAAATAGCTAAAAGAGGTATAAGAGCACATGTATTGCCAAGTAGCTAATTGCCCTTCCCCCAACCCCCAACTAGACCCGTGCAGACACCTGTTCACAAAACTGTTCATACGGGACGCCCTTAGGCTGGGGCGCCTGTGGAACCTGCTGCTGCCTACTCTGCAAATCGAGCACAGCGGCGGAAGAATCATTCTGATGACCCCACTGAGGCGGGGCGGAGCCATGTTGCTGCCTGCCGCTGTGCTGCAGTTGTTGCTGCGGCGTGTGGGTGGCGCCGGACCAGAACTGTTGCGACTGAACCTGCGCCACTGCTTGGTGCTGCGCGGCGAGCATGGTCGGCAGCAGGGCGCACACTGTGGAGACTTGCGCCAGAACCTGAAAGTGTCAGTTTTGTTTAGATGTTCTTAAGGTGCTTCAACGTGCCCAATTGACAGCAAAATCATCTCACTTTTTAATCTGACTTTTTAAAAAATTTTTTGCTATATACCTACATTTCGGATGATTTTGAAAAAATTTTTGACTTGAATTTGAAGAATAGATTTTTAAAATAGATTTTTCTTAAAATCAAGGCATCCAAAAATAGAGTTTTTTGCAATCCTACCTGTTGCATCTCCCGCTGAAGATTAGCGAGACCGGTCGGATTCTCCGCCGCCAACTTCACTTCGGCCATTTTTTCGGTTATTTTCTTGATGTCACCTTTGTGTTCTTCTTGAAAACTTTTGAGCTGCGATTGGGGCGGGGGTTGTGTATCTCTTTAGTTAACACTTTGAGTTGACATAACTTTCATTCTGACAATCGACTATTAATGACAATTTTCACGTAACAAAAACTTTTTCAAATTATTCAGTGGAACAAAATATTCGGTAAAAGGAATTCGGTGCTGATACAAACAAAATACATTACAAAAATGCAACACACATTGTTGGTCAACGAATGGCCGCGTTCCGTAGTACTCCTCATGGAACCCTCCATCCTATCGCACTGCACTCCGATCTCCTTCTGCAGTTTTAAGTTTAATTTCCGATATAATTTAATTTAAGTCATCGATATACCGAGTGGAACGCCCACTCTGCGCAGAATACTACAAACTTTATGAATAAAATCTTGTAATTAATTTCGTAATGAATTATTGCACAGTAAAAAGGAAATATTATGAAAAAACTGCATAATTTACTTCATTATTCAGACGGGTTATGGTAGATTTCCATACCAAGTGTGATATCCGCCGGGCATAGTCAAATCGACCATTGCCCCAAACTCAAACAACAAAACACGCACGAGCATGCGGCGCAGATCTCTCGCGTCGTCGCGCAGGTCGCGTTGCTCGTCGCGGATGGCGCGCAGCTCGTCCAGCACGCGCTCCTCCTTCGAGTCCTTCCAGGACAGCATCGACTTGTTCTGCATGTCGATCGTGGCCAACAACGTCTCGTGCATCGACCGGAGCTCGGCGCCTGGGATGGGAAGGGACCTAGATTCGTGGGCTGATGGATTTTGGTACAGGCAGGGTTAAGTAAGGACCACTTGGCGAGAGTTCCACACTCACCACACATGAATTTTTTCTATGAATATTAGTTTTTTCGAATCTGTACAAAAAGCGGAAACAATAAATGTACCGAACGGAAAACTGTAGGTGAAAAGCTAGACCTACACGCGGATTGCTTAAAGGACCAGTACCCTTTGGGGGGGCCTGTTTTCTCATCCAAAAATTAGCATTTTTTTGAAAACATGTATTCCGCTTCCGCATCGAAAAAGCAACATCGTTAGAACGCAAAACTCCAAATTCTGGTGTGTGTTGTGACAAACACAGCAAAGAACAGCAGATTTTCTACAGAATCCCCCCAAAAAAGGTAGACAACAACAGACTTATGGCCAGGTTCCTGGACATGTCGTTCACGTGCGGCGTGCGCTGCTCGGCCGGCGGCGTGCCCCACTGCTCGTCGGCGCAGCTCGTCATGCTTGTGTTCACCGGGTTCTGAGTAGAAATTGAGATGCGTAAATCGAGAACAAAATGGCCGAAGGGCAGTTCCAAGCAGCCAAAAAGGTATAAATAACGACGCACCCCACGATTGGAAACGGGCGTATTCCTAGATTCTTGCTTGATGCCCCTAGATGAAGTTGTGTAATCGCTGCCCGCCTGCATAGCGAGCAATAACGGAATAAGCCCAATGTGCAAACCTCAACGTTCATCACTATTTTTTAAGCGCAGATCAGAAACTCGAAAGAACGAACATTTGTATTAGTTGTCTTGGTTTTGGTGACGGAAAACAGGGAACCGGCGG
This sequence comes from Sphaerolaimus hirsutus, assembly GCA_964036195.1. NCBI lineage: Eukaryota > Metazoa > Nematoda > Chromadorea > Monhysterida > Sphaerolaimidae > Sphaerolaimus > Sphaerolaimus hirsutus. The sequence goes on from OZ038458.1 coordinate 14,501,203, forward strand.
GCGGCGTGTGCGTCGCTGCGGCCGCCGACGCGCTCAGAGCGGACCAACCTACACGGTGACACGGCCATGTTCGGACAAATTTCAACGATTTAAGTGTTCATTTAAAGACTTTCGCACCGTTAGCTGCCATGTGTGATTGATTTCTGAATCCAGATGGGTAGAATTTGATGAATAACTGTCAAGATGTAGGTTTCAACGCGTTCGGTGCGCGAACGGCCACGTAAACGTGCGCTGTGAAAAGCGACGAAATGGCGAAATTTGAAACTTTTTATTTTCTTTTATCTGGCCGGTAGCCATTGTACCGTTTCAGGAAAAGGGCTGAATGGCGTTCTTAAACTCGATATTTTCGGGAACTAATTGAACGAAAACGTAGCGAAAAAGTGCAAAAGTTCCGCCATCGCGGAGTGCAAAAGAACAGCTGGCAGCAAAACAGCCGCTCATAATTTGAGGGCGTTTCACAGCCTTGACACTCAGACAAAAACAATTCGATGTGACCAACACGACTGCTACAGCGATTCTGTTGATTACAAATGATGTCACGATCATTTTAAAACACACTTAAATACACAGAATACTGTACTGTCTGCTGATCTTTGTCAATGGTATACAGAGAACAGAAATCAATGAATTACGAACAAAATTCACTGAGAGTGAATAAAATACAATATGATTTGTGAAAAACGTTCGGTCCTTTATTGAGCCAAGTATATTCTCCTACGAATTTCTCCAAAAACACTGAAAAGATAATTTGTTTTGTTTGTTCCTGTTCAATGTGAATGAGAACGTGCCGGGGCATCAATGCACTGTTTTACAGCCCGTCTGGTGCCAGTCGCAAACCCTGCAGTGTTGAGTCAAGTGTCAAATGTAAATTGTCATGCAAAGTCCAGTAACAAATTTTTTTTTGTTTGATATTTTACATGACATTTGACTAGCGATGGAAAAGCGCCATGGCGCTTGGCACTATTTTGCCACATACCGTATTTCCTCGAAGTACCCCCCGGGGGATGATTGTTTCATAGTGGTCCCGAGAGGGGGGGGGGTATTTCGAGGGGGGGGGGGGTTTATTTCACAAGAAAATTTTTGAAAACCAAGTACGAAATTGTCGTCTGAAACGTACGCAGACGTCGAAAAATGCAACAAAAACCGCCATTTATAAGGTTCTGTAGACTAATATTAGTATGTAGGTGGTATGTACACTGTTCTAACGTGATACCGACATTTTTTTAACGTGTGTTCTGCAGTACACAGAACACAAACTACAGTTATTGTCATGTACGTTCCCTTTACACTCAATTTGGGGGGGGGGTATTTCGAGGGGGGGTGATTGTTTCATAGTGGTCTCGAGAGGGGGGGGGGGTCAAACGAGGGGGGGGTATTTCGAGGGGGGGGGGGGTATTTCGAGGAAATACGGTACATAAAACTCGCTATGCTGATTTTTGCCTGGCGCCAAAATGAACAAAATGCCTGGCGTCAAGGCAGAAAGCACCATGGCGCTTCCAGCACCTGGCGCCATTTTGCTCTGGCGCTGGGGTTCAGATAAGCGCCATGGGCATGTAGCTTGGCGACATGGTCCTGGCGCTTTTATCATCACTACATTTGACACTTTACAGGGCTCAGGACTGCTGCCCGTGACTTGGTAGTGGTTTACATATTGCCCCTGATGCTAGAACTTGCGGCACCAGAAAAAAAGGGCGTCTCACCACCACCAGTGCTATTCTGAAAAGGTGGCACCGGCACGGACAGGGCACCTGTGAAACATGCAAGGGCATCGGTTAGGGTTGGGGAACCGAACCGACTCGAGAACCGAGCACTATTTTGGAACCGAGAACCGGAACCGGGCTTGAGAACCGAACCGGCACTTATACCCGGAACCGAAGTAAATACCCGAAAGAACCGAAATTTTCTAGGAATCTTAAAGTTTTTATACAGCGTTTTTTCAACACCTACATCTAAACCTTTAAACAGCAGCTGAACATCTTGGTGCGTGTTCAGAATTGCAAAATTCATCTGTTTGCAAAATGATTGCGCGGGGGAGTGTAATTTCACATATACTCCAGCGACATTACAATGAAATCTACCATATCCCACCTGAATAAAAGAACAAACAAAAAAAATTTCATCATATTTATCAAATTGCTTTGATAAATATGATGAAATTTTTTTATGTATGTTCGTTTATTCAGATTGGATATGGTAGATTTCATTGTAAGCAGGGTTGGCAAAATCTCAGAAAAAAATAAAAATAAAATAAAAATAAAATGGAATATTCAAGAATAAAATAAAATAAAATGGAAAATTTAAGAATAAAAATAAAAATTGTATAAAAATTCAAATTTTTGTAAATTTTTTGTAAAATTGTACAAAAATTCGTATTTTTGTAAAATTGTATAAAAATTCATATTTTTTGTAAAATTTTGTCTCATTGCTTGAGTCTCTACCTGTTTTTTCATGGATCTGGGGGCAGTCCCAAGCATTGTAAAGTGTCAAATGTCATGTAAAATGTCATGCAAAGTGTCAATTGTCATGACAAATGTAAAGTAAAGTGTAAATTGTCATGACATGTAAAAATTAAAGTATCAATTGTCAAGCAAATTGTGTTCAAATCTCATGTTTTATTTCAAAATCTTATGTTTTGTATCCAAATTATGTTGTTCTTGACTCCAAATCTTATGTGAACATTTGGATACAAAAACATAAGATTTAGATATAAAACATACTATGGATACAAAAACACAAGATTTCAATACACAATTTACACTTTGCATGACATTTGTCATGACAATTGCCACTGTGCTTGAAATTTTACATGACACTTGACATTTTGCATGACAATTGATACTTTACTTTACATTTGTCATGACAATTGACACTTTGCATGACATTTTACAAATGTGCCAAGCACACTCCAGTAGTCCTTCTACTGAAAATGCAAACCATTCTTATCAATAATTGTAACTTTACACTTGCAGCTAGCTAACAATACATACTGCATGCAACTTTTGAAAAGAAAGGGAAAAATTTGTCACAGGTTTTTCATGTATAGGTCTAATTATAACATTTTTCTGGCCTAGCATGCATGTTTCTGATTTTTTGTAAAATTTTTGTACAATTTTTGTAAAAATTTTGTAAAATGTGTCATTTTATTTTATTAATGACTTTTGGGAATAAAATAAAATAAAATGAAACAAGAATAAAATTAAAATAAAATAAAATTTTTATACAATTTTTATACAATTTTACTAAAATGAATTTTTATAAAACCAACCCTGATTGTAAGGTGTAATGTCGCTGCAGTATACACATTATCACTGGTAGTAGTTTTCATTGGTTTTGTGGCAGTTTCAACCGTAGTTGGCAAAAGTTATTAATGTTAGTACTCAAAATAATACGCGTACTCACTCGCGTACTACATAAATAAATTTACGTTTCCTCCAGAAAAAAATACCAGTACTCATTTACTCGTGTACTTTTTGCAAGTACGCGAGTACAGAAAACGTATATGTTTGCTTTTACACTTTTTTTTTAAATACCAGTATTATTATAACAACTTATTGGGGATATGGGGGGGGGAGTTATTTTTTCGTCGGAATATTGAGTAAAAAGCACAATCAATATATTATCTAAAAGGGGTTAAGTAGGTTGCATTAACGTGTAAGCCAGTATAGAAATCCCGTAATTCATGCAATGAAATCAATGTTAGTGTGCATCAATGCAAAATAATGCATAATTGTAATGAACGTATACATAAATACGTTTTTTATACATGGACTTCTTTCTCACCCATAAAAGAGGGGGGGAGTTATTTTTTCCTCAGTCAGCTTACAGGGGGGGTTATTCGAGGGGGGACTTATTCGAGGATTTACGGTATATTGTTTTTGTTGTTCAGCCGATTATTACCCGATACCCGGTTATTTCCCGGAACCGAAATTTTGATCATTTTGGAACCGAACCGGTACCGAGTTTAAGAACCGAACCGATACCCGAACCGAAATCTTTTGGAACCGAGAACCGGAACCGAAAGTTTTGAAATTCCCAACCCTAGCATCGGTGCCTATATCACTCAGCTCCATACTTGCCACCGCGTTGGCGCCTGGCGCTAGAGATCAAAGCAAAAAGCGTGATGACGCTTTCGGCACTTTTTACATCAATACTTCACACCGTCCATCGATCGCACCAAATTTTTTCTGCTATACGTTACCACAAAATACCGGCAAACATACGGTTTCGTTAACGGCTGTCAGTTAATTATTGAAAACACGGAAAGTGTTCAACAAAAAAAAAAGGTGTCTGAAGTTTTACGCAGTTTTCGTATTTATAATGAGCACACCAATCAACGATAGCAGAAAACAAACATCAAACGCAGAAACACAATGAGTTTGCGTATTTTACACAGAAACACGGAGAAAAAATATACACTTGAAAGTGAAAGCGTTTATTATTTTCGGTGAATTTACGTCGGAAAGTGAACATTTACTTTACAAGAACAAGGAAATGAGACAATTCTTATTTGATACTCACAGACAAAATCACTGGTTAACGCCGGTCTACAGTCAGGTTAGAGACGACATGAAAACAACCTCAGAGATCAGAAAAATTCACACAAACCGAAAAACTGCGAGAAGTTGCCATTGGAGTGGATACTGAATACACATGAATATTAAAATACCTAAATATTTACGATCAGTGGCTAAATCGACGCCGCAAAGAACAAATTTAGATAAACTTTCCGATTTTCTGCAAAGTAACATCATACAAATCCAGGTCAAGTTAAGGCAGGGGTCTCCTAGGGGGGGGGGCTGGGGGGGGCCTGCCCCCCCCAAATCCGCCAGCTATCTATCTATCCCGGAGGCCGCTCAGCTATCTATCTATCCCGAGGCAAAATTTTTGGCTACTACCCCCAAAGACCCCCCCCCCAAATCGCTCAGCTATCTATCTATCTGGAGTGGTTTTTGAGAAATTTTCCCCCAATTTTCGCTCAAAATCACTAATTTTCGCACCCTTTTATAGTTTTTCACCTTCAAAATCGTGCTCTCCAGCTATATGCATGGTTATATGCCTGTTTTTAGCCATTTTAAACCTACTTTTAGCCACTTTTAACCAATTACCAGCGATTTTTTCTCCTTTTAGCCTTCTATGCACTGAACAAGCCTATATATTTTGCCCCCGCGAGCCCCCCCCCCAAGCCCCCCCCCAGCCCCCCCCCAGAAAAATTTTCCAGCTATCTACCCCTCGGGAGGAGCGATTTGCTATCTATCCAGCCCCCGCGAGGGCCAAAATCCTGGAGACCCCTGAGTTAAGGTCGAACCTAGCCTGGAATTCAACAGTCAGAGCGAGCGACTGCCTCCAGGAACAGCAATCACAAAAAGCAAGAAAGGTCGTGTCTTTCCATGTCACAGCAGAAAATAATGTTAAAAAGCAATGAATTCACTTTTTCACTTTCTTTGGTTGTTGGTTGGCGCCACTTGGCGACTCGCCAAGTTTTCGCTTCTGGGCCGCACCGTTTCCGCCGATGCCACCGGTCAGCGTCTGTCAGTCAACAAAGATAAAATAGTTTCGAGTGTTCATTTGAAATCTGCAACGGTCCTACACACTAGTTGACATTGCAAATTCGTATCAACTGAATGTCAACTAAATAAAACAAAAGAATTTCTAAAAGCATCACACTTAAAGTCGGCGGACATTTCACCCTACAATATCGGAGAGTTAGAATTCGCTCGTGAATAGAGCGAACAACAAAACTTGTGTCCCACGCGGACGCGAGGAATTGAAAAAAGAAAATCATATTTTAAAAAATGGACGTTTCGCCGCGTGCGTGCGTGCCACGCCCTAGTTATCTACATTTTCAACGTTGCTCGTTGAAAGCGAACGAATTTGACAGTTTAAAACTACCGTTTTACCGTTTTTGTTTTTATTTTATTTTTTGTTTGTTGGCTCCGTTCCAACAGAAGAGAAATTGGCAGCTGGCCAAAATTTCAAAATCCGCTAAAAATATTAATAAAACAGGCTAACACTAGCTATAAAACCATGTATATAAATGAAAATAGCGATACTGAAGGTGGAAATTGGCAAAGTGGAGCAAATTTTAACGATTTTCAGCTAACTTTGAGATTTCACTCTCATTCGTATAATACGCAACTGGTAACTGGGATGAGGGTCAAGTTCTCATACGTGACCCGATCCATACCAATCGTTAAAATATTGCGACGCAAAAAAAACGTCATGCACTCTCCACTGGAGAGACTGACGCAAATGTTTGTAGGGCGATACGTCTGCCGACTTTACCAGAAACAATAAACCTTAAGTGTTACGAAATAAAATTAACTATGCTCTATCACATAGGAAAGTTTAAATCAGATAATTAACCAAAAATGAGTTGAATTTACTTGAAGCGGATATTGATGTCAACTAGTGTGCGGGCTCAACTTGACGCTAAAATACGCAGCGCAAAAAAACGACGCAAATTCGTAACTGACCCTGCTCTTGCCGCGTCGGCCTTCCTGCTCGCTGATCTCCTTTTCAATGAGATTGATCAGCGTGTAGCAGCGGCGCTGCAGCTCCTGTGAGAAAATGACAGTTCCTCAAGCAAATTCAAGAATATTTTCCCAAAGCAATGTGCTGTATTTGCTTGAATAATTCCCCCATCTTGAATGAGAAGAGTGAAAAAATAATTCTTCCCTGAATGCTTGAATATTTTGTCGAAAAAATAATTCCCCGCTTGAATAGTCCCCCCTCAAAAATTATGACGAAAAAATAATTCCCCACGGGAATTATTCACGCGTATACGGTAAATCACTAGACGCACACTAGCGGTCCGGCTTTTGATGAACCAATCGAATCTGAATTGGGGCGCGAGTCTGACCGTCTGCCGCAGCTCCTCGTAAATGTTGTCCTTGTCGAAGCCCAACTTGTGCAGCATGCACACCAGAAACCTGAGGGGGTCACACTGACGCTTGATGGAACACCGCGGAATACCGTACGTATTTGGTGAGAAATTAGCGTTAAGCCTAGTATTTAGTGTCAAATAAGGAAAAAGTGAAAGGCGATAAAAAGTAAATAGTTATTTAGTCGTAAGTAAATAGGAGCTAAATTGTATGTTGTCTTTTTGGTAAATTCAACCTTTCCTGTGATTTTTTTAATTTTCCGCGGTACTTGGCAATGTTTAAAAAAAACTTAGAACCTAAAATATTTACAACGCGAATGTTTCGTTCCCCCGATATACCATGGCAGTTACTAAAAAAATCAACATTCTTCCAAACCTGTCCTCCTCCTCAGTGTAATTTTTGCCCTTATTAGTGCCATATGCAATCCTGAGCTGATGGAAGGGCGCCTTGTAAGTGCCGATCTTGGTGTCCAGGGCGCGCCTGGTCGCCTCGCGTCGGTGTATCCGCTGTTCACCCTTTTCGATCTGCGCCTCGATGCGCTCGTGCTCGGCGATCTCGTGCAGACGCGACCAGAACACGTTGGCGTAGGCGCGCACCTGTGTGAGTTTGTCAGTGGTTTAACACAACATTGAATGTGGCGGCAACGTAACCTACAGGTAAATTTGAAGATTTGGATGATGTTGACAAATTTGATTTTTTTTATTTCAGTAAATTATCATCCATTTTTAGCGTGAGTTTAATACCAGTTATGGTTTTACACATACTAGTTTACAACCGACATTTTGAAAACTCATAAATCAACCTTGGGTGCATTTGAGTAGACCAGAATTTAGTATCCATCAAATACCATCGACGTGGATTAAAAAAAAAGTCGTTCCAGTAAACTCAAATCCGTTCGAAGCTGATTTATGAGTTTTGGTTGAAAACAAATGTGTAGACATATTTAGTATGTCGCAGTACAACCATTTGTCTTCAAAAACGCCACTGAGACGAGAACTACTAAAAAAGAGTAAAAGTGCCCGTAAAAAAGAAAGTACCCACCTCCTCTGGGGTCTTACCCTCCACCTCCCTGCTGATGCTGTCCATGTCCTTGCGGCCATATTTCTCGTTGGCCTTCACAAAAGCGCTCAAATCGCGTCGCGTCCACGAGCCGAACCCTGTGTAATTGGAGATTACACGACTATTGAGTAATTCTTCATATTTCAAAATTTTGAGCAATTCTTTATATTTCAAAATTTTGATTCAGAAAAATCCCATTTTGCCATGCATTTATTTAGAATGCTTTGCCATACTTGAGTAAAAAATCTGCTCTCCATGGACCGTATTTCATGTAATAGAAGAGCGCCGTTGTATTGGAGGTGCCCTACTACTGGTAAGTATGCCCTCTTATCAGAAGAAATACGGTATGCGCAGTGGGCACAAAAACATCAAACTAAAAGAAAACTACGGTATGCGCAGTGGGCACAAAAACATCAAACTAAAAGAAAACTAAGTTCACACTGCTGTGAAAATCAATAAGGGACCAGCGCACCTTGGTGCAGCAGTTGTTCCTTTTCGGCTTGCTGTTCCTCGGTCAGAGGCTCGGCCTCGTCGATGCGCTTCTGCTCCTCTTTCTGCTTCTTTTCGCCCTCTTTTGGCGGCAGATCGGCGTTTCGAATCGCCTGCAATTTATTAGGTGGCTAATTGGTTAGGAATTGAACTGAGTTGGCTAGGTTTGTTACGTGCGCGTGCATCGATATGGGTGTATAAATTTTTTATGGTATTGGAGTGTTCCAATTTGGTGAAGGGTTAGCAAAACAGGCAGAATTCCAGAGCATACAACAAGTATTAGAGCCTGTTTTAATCGGTTTTGTGGCAATTTTGACATCAAAGGCACCATTTTGGCATGAAAATTGCCGTGTACTTATAATAATCCATATGTAACTATTTATAGTATACTCGGCGTACGTGATACTCTGCCCTCGCACTGATTTATGTCTCCTGTTGGAAGCGTGCCAATGATTATTAAATCATGCGATTTCCGTAAAAATATGAAAAAAATTCATCGATGTGAATATGTTAATGAATAACATTATAACAACAATCAATTTTTTCATCTTTTTATGAAACTCGGATGCGTAAACCATCGTTGGCACACTTCCAGCGGTAACCACGCGTGCAGGGTGTAAAGTAACCGGAGTATACATGAAATCCACCCAATATAAAGTAGGGATAGAAAAAAAACGTTTTTAATTAGCACAGTTTAGAAAAAAAATTTCAAACAGTTTTTAAACAATTATGGCTTTAGGTTATTTGAGACTTTGAGGTTGGTTCGAGGTAAATATATGTTGACTCATGACCATATTTGTAAGGATTTTCAAAAAAGAGTTTTTTACTTAAAAAACGGGATCGTGGAAAGAAACGGTTTTTCATACCCGCATTCAACTAAACTATGCAACTAAGGCACGATTAACAAGCGATCTCAGTTCAAATTGTAACTAGTATTTATGACACGAAGGAGTGAGGTGACGTAGTTCGTATTTATGACACGAAGCAGCGCTCAACGCGCACTGAATTCGTTTTCTGATGCCTTGGCAACTGATACATGCATATCCTGGAGACATATGCAAGTTATTTGGATCACGAGCAGCAGAATATTTATTTTATTAGCTTCAACAGATCGTGACAAGGGTCGCCAGGACCGTGGAGCACAGGGAGTTCATATAAGATAGTAGTATTAGCCGGTTATAGATAACTGGAAAAAAACTTGACCGTCTTTTATACAAATTTTGGGACATTTTGAGGGTAAAAGCTTCCATTTATTCATGCTACCGTGCAATAATAAGCTGTGATATGCTAGTGTAGTATATAATATCCAGCCAATGTGCTCCCACACACGTCTACAGTGTGTAACATCACTGTCAATGTATCATCACGGAAAACAGTAACGGAAAAGGAAAAATTTGCTGAATATGTGCCGGAAACGGAAAAAATTTGCTGAAGTTTTGCCGGAAACGGAAAAAAAAATTTCAGAAATTTATCCAGAAATCAAAAAATTTGCAGAAACCTTGCTAGAACTAAATAGAAACAATTCACATAATTGAGAACCTGCATGCATGTTTACCAGTTTGGCTGAAACAGAAAACAGATAATTGAGCCAGAAAATGAAAAAAAGTTGGAAAAACAGACAATTGAGCCGGAAGACGGAAAAAGGCGGAAAAACTGAAATTTTTTCCGGAAAACGGAAAATGAGCCGGAAAAACGGAAAAAAATTTAGCAGCCGGAAAACGGAAACGGAAAAAAATTTGCCTGCGGATAGCGGAAAACGGAAAGTTGACACCCTAGTTCCAAGCCATATCGCCCACTAGATTAGGGTTGGGACGATATGACTTTTCGATATCGATATTCGATATTCGATATTTTTTTCTCAAACTCGATATTCGATATCGATACGATATGGACCCTCGATATTCGATATCGATATTCGATATTAAAATATGCTCGATATTCGATATCGATATTTCGATATTTTCGATATTTCGATATTTTACGTTTGTTACTTGCTATTTTTACTTGAATGTCATAGTATAGTCCCATTTGGTCACAAACATAGTTAATCATGTCCTTAATGAAGAGTAGATTATACAAATTTACATAAAATGGATGTAAAATCTCCCCACCGCCAAAAATTTGACAATGTAGTAAGGAAAATGTAGCATGGTGCCAGCGCCATGGCACATACTCTGATGTGGACATTTGTGAGTGCATTTGCGCAACATTCGTGGTGTTTGCAACTGCTGAAATGGACACACCTGTCATGTGACGACAAAGTATGTGCTTGGGCACAAAATTTTTAAAAATTACAAACACTCGCTTTCTAAGAGTGCCATTCATGGCACACTATAAGCCAGGCCAGGGAAGGGAAGAATATCGAAAAATATCGAAAAAATGGTCGATATTCGATATCGATATTCGATATTTTTTCAAAATTTTCGATATCGATATTCGATATTCGATATGAAAAAACAGTCGATATCCGATATTCGATATTCGATACGATATATCGTCCCAACCCTACACTAGATACATATTCGCTACAAAATTCAACACCATCACAGACAATTCGTGAGAAGACCATGTCCAGAAAAACCAAATTTACTGCGTTCCCCAGTGCAAAGGGAAATGACTATAACAAGGGGACAACACCGGCCAAATTACAGGTGATTTCAACATGTGGCCAAATTACATAATTACCGTGCGTGTTTAAATGAGCGTTGATTTTTCACTTGCCCGTCAAATAGCAGTTGACCAGCGGTAAATCTCTGTGCGCAGCGCCAAGTGTCACGTCAAGAACCTCAGCTCAAAAATACACTTTTCAGATGACCATGCCTCCTGCACTTCCCCCCACACACCTACCAGCCTCTATAACCCCCAAGTCGCTGTATCAAGCATCACACGCTTCAAACAAACGCATTTTTCTCTGCGGCATGATGCCCAGCCGCTGGCACAATGCCATCATCATGGAAATCATGCAGTACCTAGCTGACACATATTTCATCGCTATTAACAATTGCCACAATGCGAATGTGAACATTGAAAGTACGGCAGTTGACTGCGATGCGTGCATTTTCTACGTGAATGAGTTCACATTGAAAGGTTGGCGGACTCGGCAGTTTTGAGAATTTTTTTGATTGAAAAACTACTATGTTGAAATATTTGATCGCAGACAATGGCTTGATCAGCGCGCTGCACACGTGTGACCAGCACAATATACCAATTCTGCTTGTCAAACACCCCCGTATCAAATTGGCGACGCCAATAAATCATACCAGCACTATCGTCGTAGACAACAATACTAATTACTCGGGTCACGGCAACAACAATAGATTACAACTCAACAAATCCGGGGGTTACTTTTTTATTTGTCACTTTAAACAACACCATAAAATACGCAAGCAAAACCGTACGCAGTCAGCACGCCTGCCGTCGATGGCAAAACTACACATTACCATGATCCTCAGAGGATAAATCGAAGTGTCAACGTGGATTCAAACAAATTGGCACCGATACAAATCACAAGGAGCAGATCAAGCTCGTTCACATGCATTGCAGGTCCAACTATTAAATCATACGATGGAGAAGCAACCAGAGTGTACAAGGTCTGTTCAAATGGCGCAGCGGCCATTAAAAAAATAATATCATCACGAGGCAGTAATATAAACTGATCACCAGGATGGCAAGAACGCCTACAATCGCACCACGAAAACAATGGAAACAGGGGTTCAGTAGGGGGGGGGGGGTTGGGGGGACGGTTACCCCCCCCCCCCCCCCAAATCCGCCAGCTATCTATCTATCCCAGAGGCCCGCTCAGCTATCTATCTATCCCGGAGGCAAAATTTTGGGCTACTTTCCCCTAACCCCCCCCCCCCAAATCGGCCAGCTATCTATCTATCTGGAGCGATTTTTTAGAAACTATACCCCAATTTTCGCTCAAAACGCTATTTTTGATACCTTTATATAGATTTTCACCTCCAAAATCACTAGTTCATGCGTCTAACTGCCTATTCTCAGCCATTTTTAGTACTATATGTCCTTATACACCCATTTTTAGCCATTTTTCACCTACTTTCAGCCATTTTTCTCCCTTTCCTCCCTTCTATGCCTATATATTGAACCCCCGCGAACCCCCCCCCCAGAAAATTTTCCAGCGATCTATCCCTCCGGAGGAGCGATTTGCTATCTATATGAACCCCCGCGGGGTCCAAATCTACAAAACCCCTGAATGGAAATCTTGGCACGCGAGTGGCCAAAATCCATATCATATGATCGGCTGCATGTGATGGAAGGCATCAAGCAGATCAGACTGGCGCTGGCAGACATTTTCAGCTTTAACACAACACCAATAAACCTAAATACGCCACAACTATCCCTATCTGATGCATAGTTAGTCGCCAGGACCACTTTGGACGCATTGGAGTTTACCAGAATGAGGTGTCTGTGAACTACTGTTGGTGGAGACTCAAAATAACCCATTCCGGTAAACTGAAATACGTTCAAAACTAATTTGAGTTTTCCATTTTTTTAATTAGGGTTGGTAATGGTAGGGCTATTGAAACCTTTTTACCCCCAGTCCATTCACCGACTCGAACGACACCGATTCCACCTCAAATGGCAGTGCGGCGATCGCGCTGCCCACATTGTCAGCAGTGCAAAACCACACGAACTTGAGGAAATCGAACAGCAAACCCGAAGTCCGAAAAAATGCGGTGGCAAATGACAATGGAAATACGAATCCAAAATCAATGGCACACAAGTCGACACAGACACGCGGGAAATACTTTCGTGGAGCGAGTGGTGAAAAAGGTGACCTAGAATCCAGGGGTGGTACGTGCATCACCCTATATGGTTCAAACGGATTTGAGTTTTCGTGATCGAAATTTTCGTTTTTTTCTCGTTTCGGGATCGGGATGGGTGCCTCGGGATCGGTATTCGCATTTTTCCGGAATCAGGATTTGGAAAATTTGAGATTTTAGACGTTTTTCTTTAATTTGCCATAAAAATGGTCTAAACACATCTGGATGCCAAAAAGTGGAATAAAATGGAGAAAAGTTTTTCGTTCACGTTTATAAGTGCAAAAATGGCATTCAATTCGGCATGTTGGCAATTTTCCGAAATCGGGTTTGGAATTTTCAAACTTTCGGGACGCGATCGGTATTCGGTTTTTGAGATTTCGCTATCGGCATCGGGATTGGGGTTTCGGGACCGGGACCGCAAAATCCCAAAAAATTTCGGGATCGGGATAAGGATACCGTTTGAACCCTAATCATCCACCGCATCACCAAAACATGATCAACACCAATCACAAACAACAGGCAACAACAAGATTTCTTCAACACGGGTTCAACGGGCTCAGAGCATGGACACAAGAAGACAAACCACAATGCATGGCCACGCAACCTTGGATGTTACCGACTCGAGTTTATACAATGAAACCAGCTACATTGTATTCGGCAACAACGCTGAAGATTCGCCTAGAGTCGTTGTTTTTCCGAAGGCAAGTTGGGGGGCACTGCACTATTCCGCATGTGAATCCATCCCGCATGTTGAACATTTCCCGCATGTCACACATTTGATTATACGTGGCATGCTGAAAATAGGCAATAAAACACATGTCTTAATGATTTTGAAGGTGAAAATCTATAAGAAGTATGAAAATTAGGCATTTTGGGAGAAAATTAGGGTATAATTGCTCAAAAGTGCTCCAGATAGATAGTTAGATAGCTTGGCAATTCGCGGGGGGGGGGGTTGTTCAGGGGAAAGTTCCCAAAAAGTTGTCCCAGGGATAGATAGATAGCTGGGCGGTCTGGGGTGGGGTCACCCACCCGCCTCTCTTACCCCTGCGGGTGTAATGCGTATATAATGGGTTTACATGCGGGATGGGTTTACATGTGGAATAGGCTTGGCCCAGAAGTTAGGGCCTACCTTGGACATCAACCTAAAAAGCTATTTAATGGCGAATTTTACAGGACGTTATGGGAGGAGATAGCGCATTTTGTCAGGGCAGTGGAGCGCTCGCGCGGCGATCAAGCCCTCCTTTTCAAGGTGATCAGAAAGCCCTGAGAAAATTATCCACCGCTTGGGGGTCCGATGATACTTTGAATGAAATCGACAAGGTTTATCAAAGTGAGGCAGGTATGCAGCAATCTGCAAACCTGCCAGCGTCACCTATTGATACAAACGCACCATATATCGACTCACTGTAGAGGTCAAAAAAGTCGGTCATACATTGCAGTTTATATATTTTACCTTGCTATTTCCTATAATGAATTTCCTATAATGAAATACCCCCGGGGGGTGATTGTTTCATAGTGGTCCCGAGGGGGGGGGGTATTATTTCGCGAGAAGTTTTTTCAAATCATAGTACAAAATCGTCGTTTGTGATGTACACTGGGGTAGAAAAATGCATCAATAACTGACATGTATAGACTCCTATAGACTAATAGTAGTATTTACGTAGATGGTAAATATAAACACTGTTCTAACGTGATTACGACATTGTTTTAACGTGTGTTCTGCACTACGCAGAACACAAACTGCAGTATTTGTCATGTACGTTCTCTTTACACTCAATCTGGGGGGGGGGTATTTCGAGGGGTGATTGTTTCATCGTGGTCTCGAGAGGGGGGGGGTCAAACGAGGGGGTATCAAACTATGGGGGTATTTTGAGGGGGGGTATTTCGCGGGGGGGGGGGGGGTTATTTCGAGGAAATACGGTATGCAGATTGGTGGGCCTGTTCGAATAAATATGTCACATGCTAGAAAAGTAGCGCTAATAGCTCTAACATAAAAAATCACAAAAAATTCCCGAGGAGCGATCAACCGTACTTCAAACCCACTAGCCAGCCAAAATTTTGCAACTCAAAATTGCAGGCGTATAGCTTCGAAAGTAAACACAAAATCGGGACCAAACCATCTCACCCACCTTATAACCGATAGTTTTCCTATGGTAGTAAATCTCCTGCTCAAGCAGCTCGGCCAGCCGTTTCGGGAAGAACTGAAAGTCGTGCACGGTCGGCTGCTTTGGTTTCGGCGCCCTGGGTGCTTTCGGCTCCGACGGACCCCCGCGCATAGCTTCCCTATAAGTTGAAAAGAGATCGGAGAGTGTCCGTTACAGAGCAGGGCAGGGGTCTCCTAGCGGGGGCTGCCCCCCCCCCAAATCGGCCAGCTATCTATCTATCCCGGAGGCCGCTCAGCTATCTATCTATCCCGTGGCAAAATTTTTGGCTACTACCCCCAAAGACCCCCCCCCCCAAATCGCTCAGCTATCTATCTACCGTATTTCCTCGAATTACCCCCCCTCGTTTGACCCCCCCCCCTCTCGAGACCACTATGAAACAATCACTCCCCCTCGAAATACCCTCCCCAGATTGAGTGTAAAGAAAACGTACATGACAAATACTGCAGTTTGTGTTCTGCGTAGTGCAGAACACACGTTAAAACAATGTTCTAATCACGTTAGAACAGTGTTTATACCATGTACGTACTACTATTAGTCTACAGGAGTCTATACATGTCAGTTTTGATGCATTTTTCTATCCCAGTGTACATCACAAACGACGATTTTGTACTAGGATTTGAAAAAATTTCTGGCGAAATAATAACCTCCCTCGAAATACCCCCCCCCTCTCGGGACCACTATGAAACAATCACCCCCGGGGGTATTTCGAGGAAATATGGTATCTGGAGTGGTTTTTTGAGAAATTTTGCCCCAATATTCGCTCAAAATCACTAATTTTCGCACCTTTTTATAGTTTTTTTTACCTTCAAAATCGTGCTCTCTGGCTATATGCATGGTTATATGCTTGTTTTAGCCATTTTAAACCTACTTTTGGCCACTTTTAACCGATTATTAGCGATTTTTTCCCCTTTCGGCCTTCTATGCACTGCAAAAGCCTATATATTTTGCCCCCGCGAGCCCCCCCCCAGACATTTTTTTCAGCTATCTATCCCTCCGGAGGAGCGATTTGCCATCTATCCAGCCCCCGCGAGGGCCAAAATCTTGGAGACCCCTGGAGCAGGGGTCATAAGGGAGACGGGTATGGTGGCAGACGGTACGGCTTTCCGGTACAAGGTACGGTGCGGTCAAGTCCAGGAATTACGGTACATGGTACGGTAAATTTCTAAATTGCGGTAAACGGTACAGTAAACTTTCCAAATACGCGGTACGGTACGGTGAATTCTGCCACCCTAGTCGGGGAGGGGTCCAAATTCAGTAAACCCCTGTTACAGAGACTGAAACAGCTTTCGCGCAGATCACTAACCTAAAATACAGATCAACTTGGTAATTCGCCTTCCTCTCTCTTTTCGGTGGCTCAATCCAGTACCCCACATTGGTTTTCTGCTTCTCGCGGAAATTCTGCCCTTCGAAATCGTACACGGTGTACGCGTCGGGCGCGTCGAGCGTGAACTGCCGCAGCGAGCCTTCGCCCAGCTGCGCGAGCTTTTGCTTGATTTGCTCCGTTTTAGCCTCGGATCTGCGTGAATAAATTTATTTTGTTTTATACTCGGCAGACACCACACTTAGTTGAAACCTACCATGATCCATCTGAAAAGTGGAGCAATTTTTTCCAGATTTTTCATCATAATATTTTGTTTTACCGTGGAAAAATTAATTACAAAATTTAATTCACAAAATTATGGTAAGATTCTGCGCAAAGTATGAGCTTCACTCGATAAAATTAGATTTTGAATGAAACAATGTAATTTTTAAAAAGTCGGGAGACTCACGCACCTCTCTAGAATCTTGTCTACATCCTCTTCGGATACCATGGAGTCCTTGCCGGCGAAAATTTGATCGGCACCGTGTCTGATCATCTGGAGCATTTCATCCTTGCCCAGCGTTTTTTGGGCCTCCGCTAGACGACCTGTGAACGAATAATTTGGTGAAAAATAGGGTTGGGAATTTCAAAATTTTCGGTTCCGGTTCTCGGTTCGGTTCTTAAGTTCAGTTCCGGTTCGGTTCTTTCGGGTCCAAATTGTCAAAAATTTCGGTTCCGGGTAATGAAAAAGTCGGGTATCGGGTAATGAAAAAATCGGGAATAAGAAAATATTAAGCTGAACAAAGGAAAAACAACATAAAACAACCCCCCCCTAAAATTTTGCCCCTGCAGTGACGGAATGTTGTCATGGCGCTCGCGCCATTCATAGGCGTTGGCATAGGTGCCCCAGACGGCCAAAACTCGGTGTGCATGTAAACCCAGTGCACATGTAGACCCTTTGCTTCGGGGGCCAGGTACATATCCAGGAGTTTTGAGCATGGTGTCTGTTTGTTTACTAAGCCCAGTGTACGGCAGGGGGATTCAGCCACCCGCCCTAAAAGTTTACCTACATGGCATCATGGCGATGGCGCCATTGGCATCGGTGCCAAAAATATCTGATATGTATGTAAATACGTAAATAAGTACATAAAGAGAGACTGGCACCCCACTCACTGTATTTTATAGAGAATTAACAGTACGATTACCAATGTACTTCTAAAATCTCAGTGTGATGGAAAAATGTTGGAAAATGGGCCTACATGCGCACCAGGTTCACATGCGCACCAGGTTTACATGTGCACCAGGATTACATGCGCACCAGGTTTACATGCGCACTGGCACAGACTGCTGTATATGTAGTTTACATACATATACACCTTTTAGGCGGGATCGCGAACACATGAGGCTGTGCGACCAGTGAGATGAAATCACCGGTCGCGTGAAGCAAGAATTGCGCGCTTGCGTGCAAAATTTTTACAAATCACCCTAAAAATTGATGCCGGAAGTTACATTTCCATGCATCTTCCTACTCTCACCCGGGAAGGGGGGGGGGGGGGGCGGCCGCCGATTATTTTATAAAATTTTCGTTCTTTCGGTTCTTTAGTTCGGTTCCGGGTCTAAGTGCCGGTTCTCGGTCCCGGTATTTTTTTGGTTCTGGTTCTCGGTTCCAAAATTGTGCTCGGTTCTCGGTTCGGTTCCCCAATCCTAGTGACTAACAGGATATTGAAAAATACTTTAACATGAAGAATACTAGACATTTAACAAATGGGGCACTCAAGCGACGTGACTAGGGTTGGAAAAAAAACGTTTTTTTTAACTCGACGTTTAAAAAAAAAAAAACGTTTAAAAAAAAACAACGTTTTTTTTAAAAGCTCCCAGATATGACCTAGTGTCAACATATATAGGTATATCAGACAGTGGCAATACTCTGTGATGTAAAATATGACCATATAATGGCTGTGGAGCCATGGGATAGCATTATAAGTGGTGATTTGTGTCAAAAATATCCATTTTTCGTCGACATATCGTTTGTATATCGCCTTATAGTCAAATGTTTGTGACTTCAGGTAAAGTTTGGCATGGAATGGTGATCAAACAAGGTTATAAAAGGAGGTTGTTACTTTGGGAGTGAAGTTACACACTGTGGAGGTACATGGAAGCACATTACCTCAATATTATATATTACAGCAACATATGTTGGCTTATTCACCCATGGTAGCACATAGAAATGGATGTTTTGATACTAAAAATGCAACAAAACCAATGAAAACAACCACCAATGTCAATTTGTGTGTGAAATTGCGCGCTTGCGCGCAAAAAATTTGCAAAATACCTAGTGCTTAGTACTAAAAATTTCGGCCGATGTTTTTTTAAAAAAAAAAACATTTCGGACGTCATGTTTAAAAAAAAACATCGGCCAACCCTAGACGTGACCACTAGTGACGAAAAGGCACCGGGGCACCGCTGCGGTGACCTTGCAATTCTCAGAGGTGCCCTGCCGATTCAGGTGCTGTTTTTTGGGAATGGTTCCGGTGCCGATGCGATGCCCATTTTTGCCGGTGCCCTTTCTACGGACTGCCAGAGGCGCCGGTGCCGTGCGCTACCATGTTTTCCGGTACATTTAACATCGCTAGTGACAACCCAAACACACTCACCCTGCTGAATAACAACCGCATCCAATCGGAGCTTGACCTCGGCGCGCTCAACGATGCGCTCGTCCACAGTGTGCTCGCAAATCATGCGAAACACGCGCACTTGCTTCTTCTGACCGATGCGGTGGGCCCGGTCCTGGCATTTGCGGCAAAAGTTACAAAATTATACTTATTGGTGTGCAGGGAGAAGGGCGCCACACACGCTGGATGTCAACTAAATTTCAGGGAATTGTGTGACTTCAACTTTCCTAATTGATGGAGCATAGTTTATTTTACAGCATTATATTTAATTTTCATCGTTTCTGTTAAGTGTGATGCTTTTAGTTTTTTTGTTTTTAGTTGACATTTGAGTTGACAGCCATTTCCGATGTCAACTAGCATGTGCGGGCCCAATCGGAAAAATCTAATGCTCACCATGGCCTGCAGATCGACTTGCGGATTCCAATCAGAATCGTACAAGATGACCACGTCAGCGGTGGTCAAGTTGATGCCGAGGCCGCCCGCTCTGGTGGACAACATGAAGACGAATTTTTCGCTGCCCGGCCGGTTGTATTCGTCGATGGACTTTTGTCTCTCTTCGTGTGGCGTCTGGCCGTCCAGGCGACAGTAGGCGTACTGAATGAGAGATTCTGATTTAAAAACCAACAATAAAATTTTAAAAAAAGGAATGTACGACAAAATCTCGCAGATTGGCGTTAGGGTTCGAACGATATGACTTTTCGATATCGATATTCGATATTTTTTTCTGAAACTCGATATTCGATATCGATACGATATGGAACCTCGATATCGATATTCGATATAAAAAATGGTCGATATTCGATATTTCAATACTCGATATTGCGATTTGCTTTTGGCATATTGTATTTTCATGTGGTTGCACACCTGGTTAATCATCTCTATACTTAAATGTGAATGGTACAAGTGATTTTAACAAGGTTTACATCAGTCAAAAATTGAAGATGGAAGAAAAACGTGATGAATCAAAGTGTATCAGGCAAACAACAATTGGTAGATATGACAGTTTATACTTATAACCCAATTGGTTAAGGGCAGGTGGCAAAAAATATCAGCATTTTCTGGCTTCAAATTTAGCACTCCAACAAAAATGGCATTATACATATTGTACTTTTACTCATCAAAAAATACTTTAAGCACATCAGATCAATCACAAATATCTCTAAATGAAAATATAAACTTAATTTGGGGACACAATACAGTCTCGATATATCGAAAAAGTGGTCGATATGCGATATTTTTTCAAAATTTTCGATATCGATATAAAAAAATGGTCGATATCCGATATTCGATACGATATATCGTTTGAACCCTAATTGGCGTCTAATCTAGAGATTTTGATAACATACATTTTTGAACCAGCAGTAGTCCTCGAGTATGTCCAACATGCGCGACATTTGGCTGAAGATCAACACGCGACTCCCTGAAGTAATGAAAAACGGTTCAAGGTCGTATCTGATAAAAAATGGCTAAAGCCAACAACAAGTGGACACTGCACCTAACCATGTGTATGCTTTTGAATGCACAAAAGTAATATATCATATACCATGCCATTTTCTGATTGAGCTATCAAAAGATGTATATCAAGGGAAATGTACACAAATGCTAATAATATAGGCTATCAACACAGCAAACTGCATCACAAGAAACAATTTCATCAAACTTTTGCATGGCAGCGTGAGCTGTGTCAAAGTGCTGCAAACATTAAAGATACAAAAAGCTCACGCTGCCATGCAAAAGTTTGGTGCAATTGTTTCTTGTGATGCAGTTTGCTGTGTTGATAGCCTATGTTATTAGCATTTGTGTACATTTCCCTTGATATACATCTTTTGATAGCTCAATCAGAAAATGGCATGGTATATGATATATTACTTTTGTGCATTCAAAAGCATACACATGGTTAGGTGCAGTGTCCACTTGTTGTTGGCTTTAGCCATTTTTTATCAGATATACTTCTTTTTGTGGGCCACAGGCCCAAAAGTTTATAAGTTATTGCAAATCAAGCAAATGCCAAATGTGGCAGTGAGCAATACAATCTATAGTCAAGAAGAAGCCAAATACTAAGATTCAAAAGATTTTCAACCTGACATTTAGAAC
Source organism: Sphaerolaimus hirsutus (assembly GCA_964036195.1). NCBI lineage: Eukaryota > Metazoa > Nematoda > Chromadorea > Monhysterida > Sphaerolaimidae > Sphaerolaimus > Sphaerolaimus hirsutus. The sequence goes on from OZ038458.1 coordinate 14,522,647, forward strand.
CTGAAAGTTATCACTTGACATTTATGACTTGAAATTACCCACTTGACAATAACTTGACATAAACCACTTGACATTTATGACTGAATGGCATCACTTGATATTTATGACTTGACATGAACTGCTTGCCATTTTTTCACCTGATAGTTTTCACTTGACATAAACAACTTGACAGGTATCACCTGAAAATTGTTACTTGACATATTACTTGACATTTGACATGACATTTATCACTTGACATTAAACTTGACATTTCACTTGAAATTTATCACTTGACGTTAAACTTGACATTTGACATGACATTTATCACTTGACATTTAGCTTGACATTTAACTTGACATTTAACTTGACATTTGACTTGACATTTGACTTGACATTTGACTTGCCATTTGACTTGAAATTTATTACTTGACATTTCACTTGAAATTTATCACTTGGCATTTGACTTGACATTTCAATTGAAAGTTATCACTGTATATTCACCTTGACATTTATCACTTGACATTTGACTTGACTTGACTTTAGACTTGACATTTATAACTTGACATTTGACTTGATAATTGATCACTTGACATTAAACTTTACATTTGACTTGACATTTATCACTTGAAATTTGACTTGACATTTATCACTTGAAATTTGACTTGACATATGATTTGATATTTGACTTGACATTTATGAGTTGACATTAAACTTGACATTTCACTTGAAATTTGTCACTTGACATTTGACTTGAAATGTGTCACTTGACATTTGACATTACATTTCACTTGAAATTCATCACTTTACATTTGACTTGACATTTGACATGACATTTATCATCTGACATTAAACTTGACATTTCAATTGAAATTTATCAGTTGACATTTGACTTGAAAGTTATCACTTGAAATTTGACTTGATACTTTATCACTTGATATTTTATAACTATCTATCACTTGACATTTATCAATTGACATTTCACTTGAAATTTATCACTTGACAATTATCACTTGACATTTCACTTGAAATCTACCACTTGACATTTATCACTTGATATTTGACTTGATATTTTATCACTTAATATTTTATCACTAGACATCTATCACTTGACATTTATCACTTGACATTTGACTTGACATTTATACCTTGACATTGGATTTGACATCAACCACTAGACATTTATGACCTGATAGTAATCAGCATGCAAGGTCACATGCTCAGTATCACATGAAGCAGTAGTTCAGGCATGTTTGCGCATTTTACACAAAATAAGCAAACTTGAATAACTTTTGTAAATCTGTACCAAAATTGCCAAAAATTGGCTCATTTGAAAGCTCTAGTCATGGCACACATCAACAAATTTTTTTTATTGCCCCATTTGTATTCAAATTTTAAATTTATTGAGGTTTGAAAATTTCAAACAGATACCGTACCAAAGTGGGCGGAGCCTGTGAAAAAAAATCCCGAAAATAAGAAATGGCATCATATTCTCTTTCAAATGAGCCATCAACCATGAAAATCGGTCGTGTTTCAAGGAAGTTATTGCAGTTTGAAGATTTTCGGGAGAACAAGAACAACAACAAGAACACTACTTGAAAAAGAAAATGCGTAATAACTTCCTCCGAACTCAACCGTTGGATCTGAAAATTTGCATGGTGGTACTTTTCGACACGGGCTTTTTAATGGTGCAGTTGGTTCTGCACTAGCGCATTGCGTTCCGAAGTAATTGCGATTTTAAATTTGCGATTTCCGCATTTTGGTGTGTCTGACCATATTATGGGTGGGTCGCTTGCGCCCTCCCTCGGCAGCGAGGGATGGCGCTGGCGCGCCCACCCGATTGAATAACAAAACGGCGATCAACTTGTCCTAGCAAGAAAAAATATTACGCAGAAAAAGCATTGGCTACTAGGGTCGGAAATCTTTTCCCTTCAAAAGCCTTGATTTTTTTCCTTTAATTTTTAAATGATTTTTTTCAAAATCATCCAAAATTGTGTAACAAAAAAATCAAGTGTCACATAATGTATTGTTGTCTATTGTGGGCATATTATAACAGTGGAGACATGGGGGCATTTGCAGGGCATTTTCCATGACTTTTGACACTTTGCATGACATTTGACATTTTACAGAGTCCGGGAGCGGCACATGGGGTAGCATTATAAGCAGTGATTTCTACCTAGAAATAATTTGAAAAAAGCAGTTGAAAAATCAAGTGTCATCCAAAATGTCTACACTAACCCTGCTCCTTCAATTTGGGCAACAATCTGTCGAGCAGCACCATTTTGCCACTGTTCTCAATTATGTGCTGATCGGTTGTAAATGGGGGTCCCGGTTCGGCCCCATCAAACAGATATGGGTGGTTGGCGCACTTTCGCAGGTGCATCAGGATGTTCATCAAACGAGCTTTTTCCAATTTGCCGGCCCCATTCACGACGTCGATGTCTTTCATCAGGATTTTGGTGTACCTGAAAATTTGGAATGTAATAGGAAAAGAAAAAATAATGGCATTATTTAAGTGGGAATGTCGGGTGGATGGAGGCGATTTTTGATGGTGGCTAATAATGATGCCGGTGCTGTTAAAATTAGGGTTGGCCGATGTTTTTTTAAACGTTTTGTTTTAAAACATGACGTCCGAAATGTTGTTTTTTTTTAGAAAAACATCGGCCGAAATTTTTAGTACTAGGCACTAGGGTTCAAACGGGACCAGTTTTTCGGACCGGGACCGGGACCGGGACCAGAAATTTTCTAATGTCGGGACCGGGACCGGGACTGGAGGGTCGGGACCGGGTCCGGGACCGGCTTTTTTCAATTGTCGGGACCGGGACCAGGACTGAGGGGTCGGGACCCGGACTAGGATTTGCTGAACCATGTACCAGCACCGCGGTCTTGTTTGAACCTTGTTGGTACGTAATATCCAGCCAATGTTGTTCCACACACCTCCACTGTGTGAAGAACCACGCTCAATGTATTAGCCTTTTCTTATGACCTTATTCAAGTAATCCCCCCCCTAAATTTTGGCCCTATAGTTAAGAAATAGAGCCATTTGTAGGCGCCAACGCCATGGCAGTATTGGCGCTGGCATTGGCGCCAATGTCTACTATCTAGGTATCTTTATATACCTATAAATATTTCGTACTAGAATCATGTTGGGGACCTTTCTAACGCTGTTATATTGCAAAAAAATACATGTAATCATTGGGTGGGTATTTGCGCGCTCGCACACAATTTTTTTTTAGATGGCCTACATAATCGTTAGAAAAGTGCCATTTCTGGCAATTTTTTTGAAAAGGTCATTGAAAATACGTTTTTCTTCATCCCTTGTCGGGTCCACTATAAAATTCCGGGACCAGGACTGGGTGGTCCGGACCGGGACCGGGACTGGCTTTTTTGAATTGTCGGGACCGGGACCGGGACTGGGGTGTCGGGACCGGGACCGGGACCGCCCCAGTCCCGACTCTTTGCCGAACCACGTACCGGGACCACGGTCCCGTTTGAACCCTACTAGGCACTAGGTATTTTGCAAAATTGTTGCCGTCAAATGTTGCTGTACTATATAATATTGAGGTAATGTGCTTCCATGTACCTCCACAGTGTGTAACTTCACTCCCAAAGTAACAACCTCCTTTTATAACCTTGTTTGATCACTATTCCGTGCCAAACTTTACCTGAAGTCAAGAACATTCGATTATAAGGCGATATACGAACGATATGTCGACGAAAAATGGATATTTTTGACACAAATCACCACTTATAATGCTATCCCATGGCTCCACAGCCATTATATTGTCATATATAGAGTATTGCCACTGTCTGATATACCTATATATGTTGACACAAGGTCATATCTGGGAGCTTTTAAAAAAACGTTTTTATTATAAAAAACTTCTTTCTTTTTTAAAATGTGTTGTTTTTTTAAAACATCGAGTTAAAAGAAAAGTTTTTTTCCAACCCTAGTTAAAATCAGATGATCAGTATCTTTTTTGGTTGATTTTAGACTTTTTAATTTTTCCATAATGAAAATGTTTGATATTTAGTATTCCATGTTGTTATGAGTTGACAGGTCTTAAAGCCGGAATTACAGCTCAGCGGCGTTTGACGTGAAATGATTACGTCGTAAAATTGATTACATCAAAATGGACAAAGGTACAGCATTGAAATTTCAGAATTAGATCCAGAGTTCAGAGTTCTAGTAATTGGGTGTTATGTCCCAAAAAAAATTTATCAAATAATCATTATTTAAGTGGTTATTAATTTACCATCAAAATTTTTTGATGACATAAAATGTTTGACGTGAAATGTTGACGTAGAATGTGTAAATTTCGACGGTAAATTAATAACTACTTAAATAATGATTATTTGATAAAATTTGTTTGGGACATTACACACAATTACTAGAACTATCTAATTCTGAAATTTCAATGCTGTACCTTTGTCCATTTTGATGTAATCAATTTTACGACGTAATCATTTCACGTCAAACGCTGCTGAGCTGTAATTCCGGCTTAAAACACAGGTATAAGTATCAGAGAAGTTGAAGTACATTGTGATGTTACCTAGCCATTATGGCCAAAACTCAAGTTTTATGCCGACTCATTACAGGGCCGTATCCAGGGGGGGGCGGAGGGGGCTGCAGCCCCCCTTCCCGTGGTGAGACCAGAAAGTGGCCGAAAAATGCAACTTTTTCAACGTCAGCGTAAAATTTTTTTGCGCGCAAGCGCGCATTTTTCACCAGACGTAATGTAAATATTAGTAGCAGATTTGCTCCCTGTGGCCGAAATCTTTATAAATATACGCAATGTGTGCTGTTTGCTGTATTTGTATGTAGTTTAAAAACATATACAGCGTTTCATGGCGCTGGCGCCAACGCCGCCATGGCGTCGCGCCTTTTTGTGGCGCCAGCGCCATTCCGCCACTCTGTACGTAAAATTTTAGGGGGGGGGGCTGAGTCCCCCCCCCGCCCGCTCGCCGGCCTCCGTCAACAAGCAGCCCCCCCCCGCTCAAAAATCCTGGATACGTCCCTGACTCATTAGTATATCGCCATTCACCGAACATTCGAGACTTCAATATTTCACACTGTGGACGTTATTATTGGATACGAAACAATGAACAAACCAACCATTCGCGTTGCATTTTAGACAAGCCGATGTAGATCTTCAATTCTTTCTTGGGCAGAAGTGACCTCTCCACGTCTGATTTGAGTCGGCGCAAAAGAAATGGACGTAGCACCTGGGTGAGAGTGGAACATAAAGCTGCTTCTTAAAGTGATAAAAATAAACGCGCAAAAACCCACCTGATGCAAACGAGAAACCAAACTGTCATTGCCAAGACATTCATTGTCAGTGAACCACGTGTCGAAGTCGTCCGAGCTGCAGAACACATCAGGCAGCAGAAAGTTGAGCAGCGCCCACAGCTCGTGCAGGTTGTTCTGCAGCGGCGTGCCCGTCAGCAGCAGGCGGTGCGACGAGCGGAATTGGCGCACGATTTCCGACAGCTGCAAAATGACAAGTGTGTTGTCAATGTCTCACTAAGTGTCTAGAAAAACTGCACTGACAGCTCGCCGCGACATTCGACATCGATTTAGTTTTTGTATTTCGGTGTACAATTAACACCAGTCTCGTTACTTGTTAGTTGGATTTATGTGATGACAAGGCGTTTTGGAGTTATATTCCGCTGCCTTGATATTCAGAGTGGGCTTCTGTCGGAGATTTTGCGTAAAATTTGGCCCATTTACATGTTAAGCTTGACGGGTTTGGCGCTGCACACACTAGTTTACTAACGGTAATCTGAGAATTTGGTAAACTCATTTTTCAGCTACTGGGCGCATCTGAGTTTACCGGAATGAGCTGTTCGTCAACTGAAGTTAACAGAGGTTAAAAATAACACCGGTAAACTAATGCCGCTCAGAAGCTAAAAATGCAAACCAGCTTTGAATGCATTTGAGTTCACTGGAAAAAGCTGACTGTCAACTAGTCGACGGAAATGAAAAACATACCCGATTGGGTTTTTAATTTTCGTCAACTACTCAATTTCCAAAATTGCGGCTAAGACGTTTACAGGGCCGTATCCAGGGGGGCGGGGGGGGGCTGCAGCTGAGCCCCCCCCCCCCCGCTCGCCGGCCTCCGTAAACGAGCAGCTCCCCCACCCCCGCTCAAAAATCCTGGATACGTCCCTGATTGGGGCCCTGGAACAAATTCTCTTACCCAAGGCCAAACCGCTAAATTAAAAAATTTTAGCGAATATAACTCAGTGGAATCGATGACAAACCTTTGATTTTTCATTTTTAATCCTATGTGCCTCATCAATGACCAGGTAACACCACTGGAACTTTTTGAGGACGGACTTTTCCTTAATAGCCATCTCGTAGCTGGTGAGCAGCACGTCGAAATCGCCCGGCATAATGATGTCGCGCACCAGCGTTTCCTGCGTGTTATTAACGTCATGGTAATATTGCAGCGGTTGGAGGATATGAATGACCATGTCATCATAAATATCTTGAATTAGGCTGAAAATTGCAATGCCCCATTTTTGCTCAAAATCGCTAATTTTTATGATTTTCAACTTTGAAATCACTAGTTCATGTGTCTTAGGCGCTCCACACGGTAGTTGACATTCGAATGCCAACTACCGTGTGGAGCGCCTTATTTCCTATTTTCAGCTAATTTCGTACTATGTGCTTATAAACTCACATTCTTCACATATTTGAGCGATTTTCCCCCCTTTCTGCTTTCTACACGTTTACAAGCCTATATACTGAACTCCCGCAACCCGCCCAAAAACTTTCAGCTATCTATTCCAACCCCCGGGGGGTCAAAAATGCCGCTGATGAAAAGTGCGAGAGCTACGTGTTGAACTACGCATAGACTGACAAACCCTGGATTTCTGGTCGCCAATCAAGACCACGGGTTTCATGGACGGACACCACCGATTGACTTCGTTCTCCCAGTTGATCAGCGTCGATTTGGGCACGATGACCAGATGCGGCTGGCGGTACTTTTTCACGTTCTTCATGTAGCCCAGCAGAGATATGGTTTGCAGCGTTTTGCCCAGACCCTGGAGCGGCAGTTTTTATTTACAAAAATTCACGTTTTTTGTGTGAAAAAACTTTTGATTTCAGAATTTGCATGAAATGCTTAGGAGGAAAACAGTTGAAATGATAGCCAACCATTTCATCGGCGAGAATCCCGTTGATGCTGTTTTCAGCCAGAGAGATCATCCAATTCAAACCGCGGATCTGATAGTCGCGCATCTCGCCGTTCTTTATGTCTGTGTGATTCGTTCGGTTACGTTTCGATTCGTGCGAACGTTGGAGCACGAATCCGACCCTCCCATTCAGTTTATTGAGAGAGAACGAAAGCTGCAGCACGTGCAAAAAGTTGTTGCATAAGTTGTTGTTGTTGTGATCTTAAATATTACCGCTGTGACACAGCAACCTAAACAAGAATTCTGCCCCGGCAGATTCATCGGGTAAAGTTGCCAAATAGAAAGCCGCCAATAAATGCGCATACTCACAGAACAAAATCACTAAATACTTATGTTTTTATCCCATACCTCTACAGCCCACATAATTGAACAACAGTATTTTTGTGCCAGTTTACTTACAATTGCGCAGGCTTTTACTCCATATTCGGTGCTTTCATGGCCCCCTTTTTGTGAGAAAAACGTTTCTCAAAACCTATACTACGCGATAAAAAGAAGATAATCAACCACCAAGCCACCACCCAAACTCACACCAAGGGTTATGGTCAAACCTATAAATATTGTCAGATCGTTTCGCCATGCTCAGCATTTCCTCGTCCTCCTCTTTCTCAGTTTTCCTGTGTCTGTGATCGCCGATTTTTCCGGCGCGCGTCGGCGACGATGCCTCTTCTCCACCCGAAGCGACCCTTTCGCGCGCTTTCAGAGGCGATTTGGGGATTTTTCCTGGGTGGATGAAAGTGGGGGTCTACTGGGTGGGTGGTTAAGTATTTGACAGTTTTTGGTGCTGCAAGGACAGAAATGGTATTTAAAAATCGTGATTTTTAGAATAAGGGGATACACATCGCGAAAATTTTAAAGAATTTGGGAATCCACACACAATCGGCATTCAAGGATGATTTTTGACTTTGTTTTTGCCAAAAAAGTTTAATTGGCAGGTTCCTTCGGTACCACAGTCAATTACGTTCAAATGCGGAACGTACATTTTCAGTGTACATTTCACCAATGACGAGAAAATATCATCAGTAAAAATATCACTCACCGGTGCCGGCGTTTCCGCTGGACATAAAATGCGAAAAGATTTCTGTCTGCTTCAGCAAGAACTCGAACCTGCGCAAGTGCAGCAAATAACAGCGCGGTAAACGCCAAGAAAACATCATAGTTTTAAAATAATCAGACAGCAGGGGTCATTCCCAGACCCTGTAAAATGCCATGTAAAATACCATGACATACTTGACTTTTTACATCTTGATCTGACATTTTACGGGGTCAGAGAGTGGCGCCAGAAAACCACCTTTTCGCTTTGTCATCAGTGGCCAAGTATTCGTCATTGGGAGGCGTCGTAGCTTTGGATTCCATTCTGGACGAGCCTTCCTCATAATCGGAGTCGGCCTTAGCGACTTTTTCTGGTTCGTCGACTTCAGACTCGCCACCCTGGTCGTCCGCGGCTGGTCTTTCATTTTTCACGTCTGTAAAATTGATATTTCGATATAGAGAGCCAAAAGTATGATAAGAAATATCATCCCTGTCATTACCTTCCGATGTCTGAGGCTCGTCAGTGTCCATGGTTTCGCGAGCAGACATCGTTGGCACGATTCGACTATAACGAAGGTCGGATGAATTGACTGTCGACTTTTTTAAAAATCCTCGCTTCGCTTTTTCAAAACAATGAATCAAATTTCAATTTTTAAAAACGTCATCAAAAAAGTTGCTTGAATAAATGTTTATACAAGCGCATCTGCTGTAATATACACCTATATGTTTCAATATTTACAAAAGTCGCACTATAAAACATTTTGGTATTGGCATGTTATGCTTGCTGCGACTAATCCATTCAACGAAATCATCGCACACAAGTTTTTAAGACACTTATAATTTGAACATGCGCACGTACAAAAGGCGTCAAGACCAGTTTTGGATACCAAGACGAGGCGCCAATAGGCATTCGATTTCGGGAAGAGTCTACGTATGTTGGCGAAGTGCCAAAAATGCCGTTTGGATACTTCCTTTGTACACGTACATCACATACATGTGTCGACTAGTGCGTGAGCCGTCATTAGCAGCCATTTTCGGTTGCTAATTCGTATTCCGCGGCTATTATCGGTGACGCGAACAGAAATCCTGCGTTTTTTCTCTCGTTCATTCAATATCAAAATGTATCCAATACAAACGTGGACTTGTGCCAATGGTACATAAATGGTACTATCCGATTTGGTGCCTTAAGGCGGCCAAACCCAAACTAGAGCCCACAAAAATGGACCTGCAGACAAACATCGCATGTGTATGCTTTTATATGCAAAAAAAGAAAGAACAGGGACACCGTTCACTCAACTTTAGCATGGCAGCATGAGCTGTTCGTAGTGTGCAGCATTTCGAGCCTTCGACACCGCTCACGCAGCCATGATGGTCGAGTTATATGTATTCTAGTGGGTGCAGTGTAAATTTTTCCTTGACTTTAAATAGTTAGCCATTTTTAACGGGATGGAACATTGTGAAGAAACAGTTACGTACGTACCGTATTTCCTCGAAATACCCCCTCCCTCGAAATACCCCCCCCCCCCGCAAAATGGGCACTATGAATTTGTGGTAAGGGAAATGCATAACAGACGTTCAAAACACTTACTGTGTTACGTTAGAACATCGTTTATATTTTACCATCTACCGTATTTCCTCGAAATACCCCCCCCCCTTGAAATACCCCCCCCCTCGTTTGACCCCCCCCCCTCTCGAGACCACTATGAAACAATCACCCCCCCCTCGAAATACCCCCCCCCCCAAATTGAGTGTAAAGGGAACGTACATGACAATAACTGTAGTTTGTGTTCAGTGTACTGCAGAACACACGTTAAAACAATGTCGGTGTCACGTTAGAACAGTGTACATACCATCTACATACTAATATTAATCTACAGAACCTTATAAATGGCGGTTTTTGTTGCATTTTTCGACGTCTGCGTACGTTTCAGACGACAATTTCGTACTTGGTTTTCAAAAATTTTCTTGTGAAACAATCACCCCCCCCCCCCTCGAAATACCCCCCCCCTCGTTTAACCCCCCCCCCTCTCGGGACCACTATGAAACAATCACCCCCCGGGGGGTATTTCGAGGAAATACGGTACATCCTTATATAAGGCTGTAAAAACTTATAAATGGTGGTTATTGTTGCATTTTTCACGTTTTTCTCTCAAAATTTTCACTCTGAAAAAAATAAACCCCCGGGGGGTAATTCGAGGAAATACGGTATGTACAATTGTAATTCATTGTGACGTACTATTTTAAGACAAGATGAGATCGCTTGCGCCGTCCCTCGGCGGCGAGGGATGGCGCTGGCGCGCCCACCCGATGATAAAATGATCAGTTTGGTTAAAAGTTCATCATGCATGCAAAGTGACATACCGTATTTCTTCTAATAGAAGAGCGCCGTTCTATTTTTTTCGTCAACTTTTTTACCTGCCGTTCTATTAGAGGTGCCGTTCTATTGGAGGCTGCGGTTCTATTTTTTCACCAATATTTTTCAGACATTTTTCATTTGAACATGGTGTTTTTAATGAAAAATGAATAACATTTTACTATGAGGGCATCAATTCAAGCAAAATCAAATGTGAAAATAACCCTCAATCATAGTTCTGAAAACCTTGGATGTTTTTACCACCCATTTTTCTCATATTTGTGTGTTCTGGCATTCTTCCAACGTAATTTCCACCTGCCGTGCTATTGGATGTTCCGTTCTATTGCAGGCTGCCGTTCTATTAATTTTGTGAGTGCAAAAAAGTGCCAAAACCTGCCGTTCTATTGGAGGTGCCGTTCTATTGGAGGTATGCCGTTCTATTAGAAGAAATACGGTATGCTTTAAACGCGTTGTTGTTTCTGGAGATAACATGTGCAATGTTGAGAAATAAAGCACTTCCCAAAGAGGCTAATAAAGCGGTGAATCTGACGGCAATGGCGTTATATCCTATCAAAAAATTTCAGCATAAGTTTCAGGAGGATGCGTACTGTACCGAGATCGTTAATTTTTACAGCAGTGCTCGTTTTCACGCTATTTACCGCCGTTCTGTCTGAGGTGAGCAACGCGCTGTGGTGTCAAAATATTTATAGAGAGCACCTTTTCGGGCATTAAAATAATATTGGACATCGGTTTTTATTCAAAAATATATTTAAAAAAGCATCCTTATTTACCAGCTTTTCGGCAGCCAGAACCTCAACGTAGCCAGCTATCCTAACATACCTGAAGTTTTCGTGCGTTTTTTTTGCTCCCCATTGAATGTGGTAAAAACATTCGGTATAATAAAAAAAGAATTTTTTAAGATCGAAAATGCCTAAATAAATTGGTAATTCAACTCAGATTTTTACACTTCCCCTTGTGTTCTAACTTTACACGTAAGTAACCCAGATTTGAAGCATTTTTCACGCTCAAAATTTAGAAAATTTATTCACGTCACGTAAACATTTCTTTTTACTTAATAACTGCAGCTTCCATTTCCAACCCACCCGCCAAAAATTACAACCCAATCTGTGCAAACACAGGATGAAATCCACCTGCGTAATCTATCGCTGACCGACCACCAAGCCATGGCGCACTTCATGCGCGAGCAGTTGTGGTCGCGACCGGGCGTAGAGCAGGCGCTCAGGGACCCTTGGTGGTTTGAGTGGCGCATGCCCCCGGCCGACACGGATGACTGGCTGGTCAGCTGGTTGAGCAGTTGTAGAGAGTTGTTTTTGGTTGAAATTTGAGTTGACGGCAGACCAAACACTTGCCCGATTGAGAAGTGACGGGAAGTGACAATGGCGGCCCACACACACACTACCTACTTGACACGTGTGCCAACTGGGCCCAATTCCGCAAAATGAGACTTGAAATGGCAAAGGCGAAGTGAAGCGGCAAGTGAATTGGCAAAAGGGAAGTAAAAAAATAAAAATAAATTTCTCTTCGCTTTCGCTTCTGACGTGGCAGTGGGGACAAATGTTCCCCATTTTGAACTACTGCTTTAGTTTTTCAAAACTTCTAAATTTGCCGTTTCACTTGCCAATTCAATTGCCATCTCACTTTGCCTTTGCGCTTTTACTTCACCTTTGCCATTTCACTTCTCACTTTGCGGAACTGGCACCTGGTCTGTGTCAACTCACATTTCGACTTCGCGTGTCGCAGAGCCATCTTCCAATGCACAATGCTGTAAAACTTCTTTTTCAACATCGCCGCATGTGCATTTGGTGATCGCTCTTCGACACGTGAAACCGATATCTGAGTTGACGGACCAGTTGACACATCTGTCAACTAGTGTATGGTGCACCATCATTGTCAACTCAACATTCACTCAGGCAGCGGCCGACGCGGAATGGCACATGCTGGTGCTGCGCATGAGCACGCCGCACTGCACGCTCATCTTCCCCAGGGTGTACATCTGCTTGATTCTAGCGACCATGTTGAGCATGTCGACCGCGATCGGCCTGCCCATATTGGCCAGGGTGTTCAACTGGCCCAGACCTAGGGTGCTCAGGCGGAGTACGGTCGGTTTATTTTGAGATTTACGACACGGTTTTATATATGTGTGCCCTCGATAACCCTCTACCGAACAATGTCTACGGTAGCATTCGTTGTGTCCTCTCCAGAAATCAATAGGGATTGTGCAAGGGAACATGCCGATTCCAGGTATTCTTCCCTCCATGGACATCTTACCTTCGGAAGATATGATGTCCGCGGGGACATCATATCTCCGCGGTCATCATACCATCACATAAATATCATTGAATACGCAAGCGCATAAACTTGAATATGAACGCCCAAGAGCGAGAAATATAGCCAGAAAATGCATTATTGAACGGTGACAATTTTCGGTTGCCCTAGCATATGCACAGTTGTGTTAACCACACGTTTACATCGTGTTGCCTGCGCTGCATCACAACTTTTAAACATATTCCAGCTACCTTCCGTTCCAAAGATGAACGACGACACAGAGAAGACAAGCAAAGCTATGAGCACCAAATCCGATGGTTGAGGATCAAAATATTTCATTTATTGAAAGCGCGGTTGTCCATCTCTGTTGGATAACGCCAGCAATCTTGAGTAAATCGACGAAAATCACGTTTGGAGATAAATAATTATACAAAATTAACATTGTATATAAATATCTATAGTAAATATAATTAAATGGTATATATTAAACATATATTAAACACATACGATGCGTAATGGCAAAATGACTTGCCGATCTGGTGCAATGGCCGCACACACGCTAGTTGACATCGACACCAAATGTCAACTGGTTCCGTTCCTAATTCAAAGATTGCGTTTGAACGTCGTTTGTCCACTCGTCAGCAAGCTTTGAATCGGGATCGGCACCAGTTGACATTTGGTGCCGATGTCAACTAGCGTGTGGGGGCCCAATGAGCCCAATTGGTCAATAAAAGTTGCATGAGAATTTTGATAAACCCGCGGCTTATCCCTCTTCCTGTCAAGTGACAAGTCATCAATTGTCATCCTGACAAGTGTCAAGTGTATGCAAAACTATAAATACCCAGTAAAAGGTTTGTTTGACACTTTATTCCCTCACTAGTGGTAGGGGCACTCACAGACACTGTAAAATGTCCTGTAAAATGTAAAATGTCGTGTGAATGTCAAAAGTATACTCGGCGGACCGCACGCTATGCATTTTTCTGAAGGAAACACTCAATCATGACGTCATCATTAATAAACCAAAAATAATTCCAGCAAAATAAAAGAAAAAACATTTCGGGATAAAACATTCCTCGTTTGTACGCGACTCCGCCTTACTTTTTTTAAATATTTTTCTTTTTGTGAAAGTGCATACATAAGTATCCAACTCGCGCGTTATCGACCAAGACATAAATAATTTTGGGTGCATACTTTCACAGCGATTCACCAACGTGCTGACATGTAGAAACAAAATGGGGACAACGTGTACACCATACGTGGAAACAACGTGTTGACAAAACATGCAGCGTGGGGACAACATCGTCCCACAGCACGCTAATGCATGCTTTAATTGTGACGCGCACAAACCCAGCGTCGAAACAACATTATGACACATCGAAACAACACAGAAACAACGTGGAAACAAGGCCTTTTTTCCACGTTGTCCCCATCTTGTTTCTACATGTCAGCACGTTGGTGAATCGCTGTGTTTGCGGTCCGCCGAGTTATACTGAAAACTGGCAAATTTTCACAGATTTTTAGTTGTAGATTAAGATTTTGCATAACATTTTCATGTATTTTGACGCATTCCATTACATCCAACATTCTCATGTATTTTGACGCATTCCATTACATCCAACATTCTCATGTATTTTGACGCATTCCATTACATCCAACATTCTACAAGGTCTGGGAGTGGCACCAGGTGGTGATTTGGACTTCACACGGGTCAGGAATGACCACTCTAGTCACAAACCCTGATGAACATAACGATGATCTCAATTTGAACTGTAATCACAGTTATTTACCAACTAACAGCTACCTAGTTGGTAGGGCAAACAAGCGGCAATCACTGCAAATGAACTTTAGAAACTTTAAAATGGAAAAAGTGTTAAGTGGGCAACTATGTCTATGTATTTATCTATTGATGCAGATATGTAAATACCGTATTTCCTCGAAATACCCCCCCCCCCTCAAAATGGACACTGAATTTATAAACCCCCCGCTCGAAATACCCCCCTACAAATTTAATGTGTAGAGAACGTAGATGACAAAAGCTGCGGTTTGTGATCTGGGCAACGCAGAACACACGTATGTTAGAAACACGGTTAATACTGTCTACATATATTTACCTAGGTACTTATTTAAGTCTATAGACTCTTTTACATGGCGGTTTTTGTTGCATTTTTCGACGTCTGCGTACGTTACAAACAACAATTTAGTACTAGGATTTTGAAAAATTACCGGCGAAATAATACCGCCCTCCCTCGAAATACCCCCCCCCTCGTTTAACCCCCTCAAAATTTCCACTCTGAAAAATTAACCCCCCCCCGGGGTTTAATTCGAGGAAATACGGTAGGTAAGTAATACCACAACTTCGCGTAAACCAATTGACTAGTTCTATCCCTATGGCGAAGCCGACAGCGGGCTGGCGGAGCCGAAGCTCTTGTAGCTGCCGGTGCTGCGGACTGGCGAGGGCAAGTGCTTGGTCACGTCGACTGCAGCCGCGGCACCGAGCCCGGCCACGTTGGCGCTCGACGTCGTGACCGCGATCACGTCGTGCCCACCTGCGACCGCATACAGTTGAACGGTGGACTTCAC
Organism: Sphaerolaimus hirsutus; assembly: GCA_964036195.1. Lineage (NCBI taxonomy): Eukaryota > Metazoa > Nematoda > Chromadorea > Monhysterida > Sphaerolaimidae > Sphaerolaimus > Sphaerolaimus hirsutus. The sequence continues at coordinate 14,538,071 of OZ038458.1, forward strand.
CAACTGCACATGTCGCACAAGAGGAAATGAGAGAAAAAACCCTCTGCCTGCCGTCATATAAACCCGGGCTCTCATGTAGACTCGGCCGTCATTTAATTCTATCTGGCCGTCATTTAGAACCGGCCGGGTATGGGGGGGATTAGCGGCCGCGCCGCCAAGCGGCACACATCAATGACGATGCCGTCGGCGGCAAATCAAAGACGATTTGTGGATAAATATTGACAAAAATATTAATCTGCGAATCGATTTTTTGATCTGAAGGTAAATACAATTATTTACAAAAGTATTTCCACATGCAAATCGATTTTTGGAACTGCAAATAAATTTTTTCATAAATACTTACGAAAATATTTAGCTGCATATCGATTTTTCGATTTCCATGTGTGAATATTTTCATTAAAAATTATTAAATTTTGCATAAAATAATTTGCAGATAAATATTTTCAGATAATGATGATAATATGTGCACCTGCAGATCGATAAATCGATTGACAGGTAAATATTTTTGTCAATATTTATGAAAATGTTTATCCACAAATCGTGTCTTTGATGTGCCACTGCGCTAGGCAGCCGCCAATCCACAACTCCCCATACATGACGTCCGGTGTTAAATGACGCCTGAGTCTAAATGACAGCCGGGTTTACATGACAAATGAGCATGACCCAGAAAAATGTACCGAGCAGTTGCCGGTGGACGAGCTGCTTGTAGAGCCCGTCCTGCTGAAGCAGCTGCTTGTGGGTGCCTTGCTGCACGACGAGGCCGTGGTCGACAACGACGATCCTGTCGGCGCGCTCCACCGTGGACAGGCGGTGCGCGATGAGCAGCACGGTGCGGCCGGACAGGTTCGAGTAGATCGCCTGCTGCACCAAGTGCTCAGACTCGGCGTCCAGCGCGGACGTGGCCTCGTCCAGCAGCAGCACCCGCGGCGAACGGATCAGCGCCCGCGCGATGGCGATCCGCTGCTTCTGCCCACCTGGACGAGTGAGGGGTTGACAGACCACAGCTGACCCCCATGCACCGAGCCGCAAAACACACCTGACATCTGGGTGCCCTTCTCGCCCACTTGCGTCAGGTAGCCGGAGGGTTGCTGCTCGATGAAGTTGTGCGCGTTGGCCAGCTGCGCCGCATGCAGCACGCGCTCGCAGAACGGCGACACCGACGCATCGAAGGCGCGCCGCTTCTCGGTGTCCTCCTCATCGACGGGGTCGTCCACGGCGGCGTCGAACTGCTCGTCGAGGCCGTAGACGATGTTCTCGTGGATGGCGCGGCCGTACAGCACCGGCTCCTGGGACACGAGCGACACGAGCGAGTGCAGCGCCCGGTGCTCGTGGTCGGCGATGGGCACGCCGTGCAGCAGCACGCAGCCGGCCGACGGCTCGTAGAAGTGCTGCAGCAGCGCGATGCACGACGACTTGCCGCCGCCCGACGGCCCCACCAGCGCCACGGTCTCGCCCGCCGCGACACTGAAGCTGATGCCGCGCAGCACGGGCGCGTCGGGCCGCGACGGGTAGCTGAAGTGCACCTGGTCGAACTGGATCGCAGGCAGACTGGCGTCGAGTTCCCGGGGCAGAGCGAGCACGCGGCCGAGCGACGTGTCGATTGCCGGCCGCCGGTCGATGTAGTCGAAGACTTTGCGCGAAGCTCCGACCGCCTGCATGAGTCCCGTCCACACGTAGCCCATGTAGGTCAGGTTGTCGCCCATCTGCAGCTGGTACAGCATGAACGACACCAAGTTCTTGCCCTGCAGCCGGTCCGTCAGCACCAGGTGCCCGCCGTACCACAGCACGGACACGAGCACGAGCATTTCCAGCAGCTGAGTGGACATTTGGGATCTAAAGAGACAGTAACTGAATGTAATAAAGCAAAAAGTGAGCTAGACAAACGCTGTTGGTGAGTATGTATCCACCGTAGGCGACGGTTTGCTTGAGCTGAATGTGCAGCGTCTTGGCCATGCGCAACTTGTAGCGCCGCACTTCTGCACTTTCGTTGGCGAATGAGCGCACAGTTCGCATACTGCTGATCACTTCATCAGCGATCTCGTTCGCATGCGCCAGCGCGTCCTGCACCTCCTCGCTGAGACGCTGCAATCAAACGTAAATAATAAAACACCGTATATCCTTGAATAAGACCCCCTTGAATACCCGCCCTGTTGGCCGAGTGATAAAAAATAATTCCCTCACTTGAATAACTCCCCACCTTTGTGAAAGGTGTAAAGGATGTTGGGTCAATTGAAAAAACAATCAATGAAATCAGACAGACCAATAAAGCTACGCCTGGGCTGCTAATACAAAATACAAAAGAACATTAACATACAGCAACGACAACAGATATTTACATAATTTTGGAGAAAAAAATAACTGCCGCATGAATAACCCCCTCAAAAACTCTGACAAAAATAACTCTCCTGGGGACTTATTCGAGGATATACGGTATATCCGGCTGATTCTACGTTCAATTCACACGACAATACAACGCACATCGTAATAGGCACCGTAAACCTTGCTGGCGATGACTACCAGTGGCACGCAGATAAACGTGACCAGACTCAGCTGCCACGAGATGCTGAACATGAACGCCATGCTGCCAATCATCATCACCTGAAATTTCGCCCGTCAGCTTGCCACATGAGATTATGAATTTATGAATATGAAGTTATAAATTTCAATAAGCAGATAAAATATTTAGATTTTTCGTTTTCTTGCCTTTGAATTCTAGGAATTTTTAATTTGCCACTCTTGCCAATTTTTAATTTAATATTTCAGACTCAACACAAATTATTTTTGTTTTGTGCCACAACAAAACTAGAAAATAACAAGACAGTAGCCTAAACTCCAATAACTTTTCCGAGAAAACTCGTAAAACATTTTGAAAACTACTTTCAGTGACTTCTACTTCTATGTAATCCATTTGCTGTGCAAAAAAAGCAGTGCACATCAAAGCGGCACCCGGTAGTAGTAGACATAGTAGACATTTATGCAACTGTGTACGCGGTAACCTGTATTTTGTTATTTTTGGGGTAGTTAGGTCTGATTGTAAAATGATATTGTCAACTGTGAAAAATACATTTTCATAAATGAGTTGACCCCGCCTTCTTAGATGCTATTTGTGTGATTTATATGTTCCTATGTTATTAAGCAAAATTCATTTGATATTGTGACACTCAATTTTTCATGGTAGAGTAAAGTATGATAATTTGAAAATTTATTTTCTTGTTACACATTGAAAATTTTTTAATTTGTGACATGTGTAATTGTGTAAATATTGTTTTGGTGATTCATGTAGAATTAATATAGGGCAATTTTTTGATATAACAAAATGTTTAAATGATGCCTTAATGATAGAGGAAAAAATAATTTTGCATCAAACCAAAAAAATTTTTTCATTGAACACAACAAATGTATATCATATTGCAAACAGTACCAGCAGAAAGACTTAAAAATTTGGAACATGGTGATCACTGAACAGAAAGAAATGCATACAGGAAACAAAATATATGTTAAAATATTTCAAAGTTATGTTTTTACTGCAATTTAAATTGTGTATTACATGTCATTTGATACAGGAAAAATATTAAAATATATTTTTTTTAATTGTTAAGAATGGAAACATATTTGACTTTGATTAAGAGATAAGAGTAAAGTTAAGAGTCAAGCAAGTGTATACAAATCTTATTTTTCATATTCAGATCTTGTGTTTTTGTATACAAATCTTATGAGAGAATATAAGATTTGGATACAAAAACATAAGATCTGGATACAAAAAATCAAATTTGGATACACTTGCTTGACTCTTCACTTTACTCTTATCTCTTAACTAATGATTTGTCATTTAACTTTACTCTTAACTTGCCATTTGTAATTTTACTCAACTCTTAACTTTTCCACTTGTGGAACTGGCCCCAGGGGTGTTAAAGGCCCCGGGATGTTGCATATCCACAGACACTGGGTCGACAAGGTCGTGGACCCAGTCGATAACACATGCGTTGACATAAATACAAGAATCACTAACCATATTTCTCAGAAAAACATTGATGTTCAATGCAAAAGTATCTGACATCGTCTGGCAGTCCGTTGTTAATCGTGATGTGATAGAGCCTGGTGAGATGCGGGGAAATATCAAACAAGTACAGCTATCTAAGTGATGCAAGTAGGTAATTTATACTACCTGTTTTTATCCTATCGAAAAACCCCATCTCCTGTTTGATTACAGCGGCGAAAACGTCACACCGGATGGCTAACAACATTTTTGCAATAGCATATTTAAAGCTCGACCCCCTGCCAGCCTCGAATATTGCACTGCGCGAATAACAATAGCTGTTGGGGTAGCACTAACAATCGATGCAAAACCGTTGATTGTGGCAATTTGTTTTACATAACGTTACAGACTTTCTATAGATGTTGACGGGCTACAGAAGCCTAGAACATAGAAGTTTTCCAGAAATGCACCAATGGTGAAAACTATTCTTAAAAAGGCTAATATTGATTGTTGAAATTTTCTCTTGATGCAATGGACTAAGTCAGGTTACCATGTACCCTTCTTGCAGTTTATAAATGAAATAACACTCTTGAGATGTTTCTTTTTATAACATTAGACAGGGCCAAACAATTGTGTAATGTTAAGTTAGGTTAAAGCATTGTGGCAAAAAAACGTCAAAAAAGTGGTGAAAGCTCACCTGGCGCCGGATAAAGCCAAAACTATGAGCACTGAATGGACTAGATCCGAGTACGACCGCGTGAGCAATATCGTAGCGATGACTTGGCCAATGAAGTAGGGCGTAAAAACGTTAGCTGCGTAATTCAGCACTGTCGATTGCGCAAAAACACATACCGTATTTCCCCGAATTACCCCCCGGAGGGTTTATTTTTCAGAGTGGAAATTTTGAGGGGGGTTAAACGAGGGGGGGTATTTCGAGTGGGGTGTGGTTATTTTTTCGCCAGAATTTTTTTTGAAATTCCAGTACTAAATCGTTGTTTTTAACGTACACTGATGTCGAAAAATGCAATAAAAACCACCATTTATAAGACTCTATAGACTACAAGTACGTAGACGGTAAAAACACTGGTCTTACATAAATAATATTAACACTCATTGGTTTTAACGTGTGTTCTGCGTTTCCAGGAGCTTTCGTCATCTATGTTCTCTATACACTGAAATTGGGGGGGCGGGTATTTCGAGGGGGTTTATAAATTCATAGTGTCCATTTTGAGGGGGGTATTTAGACGGCGGGGCCTTTGAGGAAATACGGTACATACTGGCACTAATAACAGAATAACTGCGAAACTAACCCAGAGAATAAAACAAGAGGAAAGTGAACCCGGACAGGTAGAGGGGCCACTCGTGCGAGCAGTAGCGCAGCATGCGGGCGACCAGCTGGAGCGCCTCCCTGCGCCCCACCTGCACCTCCTCCTCGTCCTCGCCGCGCTTGCGTTTCCTTCTCTTCGACTGCCGTTTCTCCCCGCTGCCGCTTGCAGCCGGCGTCTCGTTGTCAGTGCCGTCGATCAGATGCGCCGTGTCGCTCGTGCTGTCCGACCGCCCCGGCAGCTGGCTGGGGGCAGTCCCAGACCATGAAATGTGTAAAGTGAAGTGTCAAACGTCATGCAAAATGTCAATCAACAAAATAAAATAAAATGTTTTATCACTGAACTTAGCATGAGAATGGACTATGGTACTTTACATTTGTCATGAGAATTTACACTTTGCATGACATTTGACAATTTACTTTACACATTACAGGGTCTGGGACTGACACCTGGCTGCGTGCACCGCCTCAGCAGCATTGACGGGCCCCAGGCGGCACACGAGTGGGGCAAACATGGCGAACAGCATGTTACCGCCCACGGACAGCCACAGCCGCGCATCGCCCATGCTGCACACATGTGACACAAATGATGCGTTGTGTAAGGAACACAAGGGACAGCAGTGGCCAAGAGGAGCCCGCCAACCTAGTAGGATGTACTTCGTTGTAGCCAAGCAGCTTTATCAGCGAGTAAGCCATTTGGCACAGTGCCACCAGCCCGATGAGGCAACAGAGCAACTTCAGCCGCTGCACCACGTCGGCCAGATGCTGCGGCGAGTTCGTGCCGCGTCGCAGTCCCAGCAGCAGGCCCAGTGTACAAGCGAGCAGCAGTGCGCAGCGGGCGACAGAGAGCAGCCACAAGTCGCCCATGGAGTCCATCCACGGAGCCAGTCGCAGCTGCCGGCGCAGCGTCGACCAAGACGGCGCCCAGTCAGGGTCCACGGCCACCGGCAGCGAGCTGAGCGACAAGTCGACGCAGCACCACAGCACGGTACAGATGCAGCGGCACGCGACCGCTCGCCGCCACGGCGCCCCGTCGCTGCCACCGGCCATGATGATCTATTGGCACGGCAAAATATTTGACAAATCTCGGCGGATAAACAGAAAAATGAACAGTTGATATAAATACCGTATTTCCTCGAAATACCCCCCCCCCTCTCGGGACCACTATGAAACAATCACCCCCTCCTCGAAATACCCCCCCCCCAAATTGAGTGTAAAGGGAGCGTACATGACAAATACTGCAGTTTGTGTTCTGTGTACTGCAGAACACACGTTAAAACAATGTCGGTGTCACGTTAGAACAGTGTACATACCATCTACATACTAATATTAGTCTACAGAACCTTATAAATGGCAGTTTTTGTTGCATTTTTCGACGTCTGCGTACGTTTCAGACGACTATTTCGTACTTGGTTTTCAAAAATTTTCTTGTGAAATAATAACCCCCCCCTCGAAATACCCACCCCCTCGTTTAACCCCCCCCCCTCTCGGGACCACTATGAAACAATCACCCCCCGGGGGGTATTTCGAGGAAATACGGTACCTAGAAATGACGATAATGCGTTTTAGACGCTAGTGAGAATGAAACACAGAAATGCATTATCGGCGCCGCCACCATCAAGGGGATTCAAGATCATGAACGAACTTCACTTGATTATGTTTTATTACGCTTTATAATACATACCCACAACAATCAGGATACTTATTTACGTAAAAGAGCCAAATATAAATACCGTATTTCCTCGAAATACCCCCGGGGGTTTATTTTTTCAGAGTGAGAATTTTGAGGGGGGGGGGTTAACGAGGGGGGGTATTTCGAGGGGGGGTATTTAGAGGGGAGGGCTTATTGTTTCGCCAGAATTTTTTTGAAAACTAAGTACTAAATTGTCGTCTGAAACGTACACAGACGTCGAAAATGCAACAAAAATCGCCATTTATAAGACTCTAAAGACTTGTATAAGTGTGTAGACGTATAATCACTGTTCTCACATAACAGAGTCATCGTTTTTAACGTGTGTTTTGCATTACCCAGATGACAAACCGCAGCCTTTGTCATTTACGATCTCTATACACCAAATTGGGGGGGGGGGTATTTCTAGGGGGGGGGTTATAAGTTCATAGTGTCCATTTTGAGGGGGGGGTATTTCGAGGGGGGGGGGTATTTCGAGGAAATACGGTAAATATCATATTCCCTTGCAATACCCCCGGGGGTTTATTTTTTCATACTGGAAATTTTGCTGTGGGTTTGATGAGAAAGGAATTTATAGGGGGTGGGTTAATATTTCGCCAGAATTTTTTTGAATTTTCAGTAGAAAAATGCAACAAATTTAGATGGTGTGAAATTTGTTCTAACGTAACACAGTCATTGTAGTTAACGTAACACAGTCATTGTTTTTAAAGTGTGTTCAGCATTACCCAGATCACAAGCTGCAGTGTTTGGCAATTACATTGTATTGACACTGATGATTGCGAGGGGGGGGGGGTATTTCGAGAGTGGTATATTCATGATGGCCATTTTGAGGGGGTATTTCTAGGGGACTCTTTCGAGGGGGTATTTGGATGAAATACGGTATACTCAACCGCAAATTGTGCCAAGCAAATATGGTAACACTGTACAAATACGGTAACACTGCAGAGTTGTTAAAATACCGGTATTTTTGGAAAGTGTAAGTGTAAGTGTAAATACACTTTCCAAAGTTTGAGTATGGATACCAAAAGTGTAAGGTATTTTAAAAATACCTAGGAAAGTGTAAAAAAAAGTGTAAGTGTAAAAAATTTTTTTTAGAAAGAGCTCTCACTGTTGAGCATTAGAATACACCACTGTTTTCACATTTAGATCAATGTATTTGTCATTTTTATGCATCATTTCACATTTTACTGCCTTTGATGAAACATTTCAGACTGTAGCAAATACTGTAGTTGTATGATGTTCACTAATAATGGCACTTTTTCAGTGTTGATATTTACTGATTAAGCAATGTGATAAACACTGCTTAAATGCAAGATTGGACACGCAGCAAATGTCAATGCAAAAGCCAGTTGACTTTGTGTCCAGCTGGTGAATTTCCATTGATATTGTCCTTTTTACAAAAGTATGATGAAACTGTAGAATACCATGAGTACTGATCAAAGGTTGGAGATCAAAGGCTAGTTTGTACATTTGCCATATTTTCTACACTCAATGCATAACTGCATGTGTGCACTGTGCAGTTTTTTTTTTGTACATGACTATTTTATGCTTTCTCAAATGCATAAAACAGGGCCATCTGAAAGAAAAAAAATACACTTTCTGTACCCGGGTATTTTGCTCAGGAAAGTGTAAAAAGAGGGTATGGGTATTTTATGAAAGTGTAATTGTAAGTGTAAATATAAATACCCATTTACCCGGGTATTTCGGGTAAGTGTAAATACACTTTCGCAACTCTGTAACACTGTACACTGTGTAATGTTGTGCCAGCACTGTCTCCGATACGATTTTAGCTAAAAAACTTGAGCAAATCGTACAAACGTCAATTTTTTATCATAGCACGCTACATGTGATAACCTGATAATTTCTGGACTATTCAATATACTTTGTGTCAATGCATGCAAATCAAAGCAAAATCAGCACAGTATATCACCAGAGAGTACCTGTTAATGATAATCGTTGTTAAAAGTACTGAACTCTTTTTAAAGTAAACGTAAACGTAAAGTATTTATTTTTTACTCACAGGTGAGTAAAAATGACGGTCACGCATGACCATTTGATCAGAAAGGTTCGACACACATGTAAACGCACATTGATCGTCTATCACATCGAGAGCGTCTATAACATTTTTTTTCAATTTCACGAAAGGCGAGACAGAAGACACAAATCGGCTGAAATGTACCTTATGTTATCGGTGGGTGTACAAAAACTGGCTGATTAAGTTCAAATTGTTCGATTCCATATAATTCGGGTCTATCTATACATAAATATGTTTCGGTTACACAGCGAACAACAGTAATTCGGTTAAAGCAGTATAATTCCCTTTACAATTGACTAGTTCTATCCCTATGGCGAAGCCGACAGCGAGCTGGCGGAGCCGAAGCTCTTGTAGCTGCCGGTGCTGCGGACTGGCGAGGGCAAGTGCTTGGTCACGTCGACTGCAGCCGCGGCACCGAGCCTGGCCACGTTGGCGCTCGACGTCGTGCCCGCGATCACGTCGTGCCCACCTGCGACAGCACACAGTCGAACGGTCGACATTCACCAAACGCAAACGTCGCACAAACGGGTACCGTATTTCTTCTAATAGAACGGCATACCTCCAATAGAACGGCAGGTTTTGGCACGTTCTGCGCTCACGAATACAATAGAACGGCAGCCTCTAATTGAACGGCACCACCAATAGAACGGCAGGTAGGAATTATGTTGGGAGTGTGCCATCAAAATCAACACAGAAATCAATCAAAATGGATTGTGAGAACGTTCAAAGTACTCAAATTGGTGTTAAATTTCAAATTGATGCTCTGATATTAAAATATTGCTCAAGCTACATTCAAACTCAACTATGTTGAAATGAGAAATCTGCGGAAAAAATGGTGAAAAGAATAGAACGGCAGCCTACAATAGAACGGCACCTCCAATAGAACGGCAGGTAAAAAAGTTGACGAACAAATAGAACAGCGCTCTTCTATTAGAAGGAATACGGTATGTGAGAAAAATGTACCGAGCAGTTGCCGGTGGACGAGCTGCTTATAGAGCCCGTCCTGCTGGAGCAGCTGCTTGTGGGTGCCCTGCTGCACGACGAGGCCGTGGTCGACAACGACGATCCTGTCGGCGCGCTCCACGGTGGACAGGCGGTGCGCGATGAGCAGCACGGTGCGGCCGGACAGGTTCGAGTAGATCGCCTGCTGCACCAAGTGCTCAGACTCGGCGTCCAGCGCGGACGTGGTTTCGTCCAGCAGCAGCACCCGCGGCGAACGGATCAGCGCCCGCGCGATGGCGATCCGCTGCTTCTGCCCACCTGGACGAGTGAGGGTCACCGACCACAGCTGACCCCGATGCACCGAGCCGCAAAACACACCTGACATCTGGGTGCCCTTCTCGCCCACTTGCGTCAGGTAGCCGGAGGGCTGCTGCTCGATGAAGTTGTGAGCGTTGGCCAGTTGCGCCGCATGCAGCACGCGCTCGCAGAACGGCGACACTGACGCGTCGAAGGCGCGCCGCTTCTCAGAGTCCTCCTCATCGACGGGGTCGTCCACGGCAGCGTCGAACTGCTCGTCGAGGCCGTAGACGATGTTCTCGTGGATGGCGCGGCCGTACAGCACCGGCTCCTGGGACACGAGCGACACGAGCGAGTGCAGCGCCCGGTGCTCGTAGTCGGCGATGGGCACGCCGTGCAGCAGCACGCAGCCCGCCGACGGCTCGTAGAAGTGCTGCAGCAGCGCGATGCACGACGACTTGCCGCCGCCCGACGGCCCCACCAGCGCCACGGTCTCGCCCGCCGCGACACTGAAACTGATGCCGCGTAGCACGAGCGCGTCGGGCCGCGACGGGTAGCTGAAGTGCACCTGGTCGAACTGGATCGCAGGCAGACTGGCGTCGAGTTCCCGGGGCAGAGCGAGCACGCGGCCGAGCGACGTGTCGATTGCCGGCCGCCGGTCGATGTAGTCGAAGACTTTGCGCGAAGCTCCGACCGCCTGCATGAGTCCCGTCCACACGTAGCCCATGTAGGTCAGGTTGTCGCCCATCTGCAGCTGGTACAGCATGAACGACACCAAGTTCTTGCCCTGCAGCCGGTCAGTCAGCACCAGGTGGCCGCCGTACCACAGCACGGACACGAGCACGAGCATTTCCAGCAGCTGAGTGGACATTTGGGATCTAAAGAGACAGTAACTGAATGTAATAAAGCAAAAAGTGAGCTAGACAAACGCTGTTGGTGAGTATGTATCCACCGTAGGCGACGGTTTGCTTCAACTGAATGTGTAGCGTCTTGGCCATGCGCAACTTGTAGCGCCGCACTTCTGCACTTTCGTTGGCGAATGAGCGCACAGTTCGCATGCTGCTGATCACTTCATCAGCGATCTCGTTCGCATGCGCCAGCGCGTCCTGCACCTCCTCGCTGAGACGCTGCAATCAAACGTAAATAATAAAACACCGTATATCCTCGAATAAGACCCCCTTGAATACCCGCCCTGTTGGCCGAGTGATAAAAAATAATTCCATCACTTGAATAACTCCCCACCTTTGTGAAAGGTGTAAAGGATGTTGGGTCAATTGAAAAAACAATCAATGAAATCAGACAGACCAATAAAGCTACGCCTGGGCTGCTAATACAAAATACAAAAGAACATTAACATACAGCAACGACAACAAATATTTACATAATTTTGGAGAAAAAAATAACTGCCGCATGATAACGGCCGCCCCCCACCCCGTTCCTGGGCCGGACATAAAAATTTACCAGAAATGGCAGTTTTCTAAAGCGATTTTGTGAGCACTTCTAAAATGGCGTTGGCACCTACAAATTGAGCCAGCGCAATGGCTCCATTTCTATACTATAGGGCCAAAATTTAGGGGGGGCGCCCCCGTTCGCCGGGCTCTGTATACAATCCGCCCCCCCCACTCAAAAATCCTGCATAAGTCCCTGATTAACACTATAGTAAAATTGCACGTCGTAATAGTAACGCACAAAATAGACGCACAAAAAATAACTCCCCTGGGGACTTATTCGAAATTATGTGGCATATCCGGCTAGGGTTGGGACGATACGACTTTTCGATATCGATATTCGATATTTTTTTCTGAAACTCGATATTCGATATCAATACGATATGGACCCTCGATATTCTATATCGATATTCAATATGAAAATATGCTCGATATTCGATATCGATATTTCGATATTTTTGAAATTTCGATAGTTTCCTCTTGGTATAGTAGGGCAGATTTCAAACGGAAAAACGGAAACAGAAAAATCAAAATTTGCACCGAAATGGAAAAACTGGCTGAAATTTTGCTGGAAAACGGATAAAATTTGCTGAAATTTTGCTGGAAGTGGAAAAAATTTGCAGTAATTTTGCTGGAAACAGAAATTTTTTTACATCATTGACAATCTGCATGAATTTTTATTAGTTTGGCTGATCAGAAAACAGAAAGATGAGCCAGAAAAAGGTAAAATGAGGTGGAAAAATGGAAAATTGAGGCGGAAAATGGAAAAAAGTGGAAAAACTGGAAATTGAGGCGGAAAACGGAAAAAAGGCGGAAAAACTGAAAGTTAAGCCAGAAAACGGAAAATGAGCCGGAAAAACGGAAACGGTAAAAAAGTTGCCAGAAAACGGAACGGAAAACGGAAAAAAAATTTCAGCAGCTGGAAAACGGAACGGAAAATAGAAAAAAATTGCCTGCGGAAAACGGAAACAGAAAACGGAAATTTGACACCCTAGTCACAAACATAGTTGATCATCTGTTTACTGATATGTATTTACAGATGAGCAATTAAAACAAGGTTCACAACAGTCAAGGTGTATAATAATTTGAACAATAATATTGCATCAGGCAAAAAATTATTAGCAGACATTACAATTCATACTTGTGACCCAATTGCTTAAAGGCATTTTGCAAAACAGCAGCATATGAGCATATTCAAATATTATATTCAAATTTGATGTTTGGTGGCCATGAATATGCCCAACACAGCTGAAAAAGCATTCCAAAAACAAATACTTGAGGCTGGTGCAGAAAGCACTTTGCCGGTTGTGGTAGTGAAAAGAAATGCTCACTGTGTGTTACATTTTATTTTTTAATTTAACTCACATACCACGGCTGGCTCTACAAGTCAAGGGCAGAATACAAAAGCTAATAAGAAAAAATATAGAACTGAGGTCTAGTCGGACAATATGAATAGTTGAGAACAAATACAATCACAGTGATGATAAACCCAAATTCTAACACAATGTATTTACTATAACAGAACACATTTATGAACTCATGTAGCATAAGAAATTCATAGAACAGTTTTACAGTTACTAGAACCATAGAACAATAATATACGCTATGCGCCACCAAAGCGCCACGCTAGACCAAAAATCTCTACCCCGTAGAAAACTTTAGTCATTGCGTACAAGGTCCACAACCTGTTCACAGCCCAAAACGGGCATAGAGACATTTTTCCTAATTCTCCTACCATAACCGCAGCAGTTTGAGCTCTTTGGAGAAGTAGTTGTCATTGCTTACTAAACATATCATTAGCAGACGATAAAGTAATACCAAGGTACTTAATCTCATCTACTTCTGATATGTATTGCAACTTGCCATATTTGTCCTTACCTAATGCCCATAGACGTAAGTAGGGTTCAAACGATATGACTTTTCGATATTCGATATTTTTTCAAAATTTTCGATATCGATATTTGATATTCGATATTTTTTTCTGAAACTCGATATTCGATATCAATACGATATGGAACCTCGATATCGATATTCGATATTCGATATTGAAAAATGGTCGATATTCGATATTCGATATTTCGATATTTTCGATATTCGATATTGCGATATGCTTTTGGTATAGCAAGGCATATTTCAAGTGGCATATTGTATTTTCATGTAGTTGCACACATGTTTAATCATCTCTTTACTAAAATTTGAATGGTTCAAGTGATTTTAACAAGCTTTACATCACTCAATGGTAGAAAATAGAAGAAAAACGTGATGAATCAAAGTGTATCAGACAAATAACAATTGGTAGATATTACAGTTCATCCGAACCTAATTGCTTAAGGGCATGTTGCCAAAAAAAGTATATCGGCGTTTTCTGGCTTCAAATTTAGCACTCCAACAACAATGACATTATAAATACTGTACTTTTACTCATCAAATACAATACTATAAGCACATCAGATCAACCATAAACATCAAAGTAAAAATGAAAAGTAAATTTGGGGACACGATACAGGTTCGATATATCGAAAAAATGGTCGATATTTGATATCGATATTCGATATTTTTTCAAAATTTTCGATATCGATATTCGATATTTTTTCAAAATTTTCGATATCGATATTCGATATTCGATATTAAAAAGTGGTCGATATCCGATATTCGATACGATATATCGTTTGAACCCTAGACGTAAGGGGTCGGATTTTCGACGAAAATGCAGAACCTTACTTCTATCGGGGTGAATCGCCACTCCCCATCTCCAAGACCATTCTGTAAATACATGTTGTATTTTGCAGTCCACACTGAAATCTACCATATCATTTCTGAATATCGAAAAATATCGAAAAATAATAATCGAGATTCGATATTTTTTTCAAAATTTTCGATATCGATATTCGATATAAAAAATAGTCGATATCCGACATGATATATCGTCCCAACCCTATATCCGGCTGATGTTACGTTGAATTTATATGACAATACAACGCACGTCGTAATAGGCGCCGTAAACCTTGCTGTCGATGACCACCAACGGCACGCAGATAAACGTGACCAGACTCAGCTGCCACGAAATGCTGAACATGAACGCCATGCTGCCAATCATCATCACCTGAAATTTCACCCGTCAGTTTGCCACGTTTATGAATTACGTAATTTATGAATTTCAATCAGCAAGTTGATAAAAATATATTAGGTATTGTATTTTGTTGCCTTTGACCTATTTGTATATATATTCTTATTTCCTATATATTTACAAACTAAATAGGCACAAACGGGAGACAAAAAGCGATAAAACAGGATTTCACACCGAGGCAGTGAACATTCTGACATAAAACTTCTAAATTCCATGAACTTGAAAAGAGTGACCGCAACAAGAATACGTCAAAATTGCCATGCGAATTTTGCTGACCTAGCGGCTAAACAGTGAAAACACAGACCAGATTCCTCAAGAAAACGTTGACATTGAGTGAAAAGGTGTCTGACATAATTTGGCAATCAGTTGTTAAACGCGATGTGATAGAACCTGCGAGAAACTGGTAATTTGAGGATGTGTTGATTTCTGGCCGGTCTGGAAACACCTGTTTTGGTCATATCGAAGAACCCTATCTCCTGCTTGATAACAGCTGCAAAAACGTCACACCGGACAGCGAGCAACATTTTCGCAAAGGCGTATGTGAAGCTGGACCCCCTGACAGCCTCGAACAATGCGCTGTAAATAAATCACAAATACATTTCTCTACCAGAAAAATGTGGTTGGAAAAATCGGGCCACATGAATGAAATGAATCGACTAAGTCAGAAGTGACCACATTATATGAGAATGAGAAATTATAATATTTATATAATATAATACATACCGTTTTACCTCGAATTATCCCCCCTGAATTAACCCCTCCTCGAATTAACCCCTCAAAATAGGGGGGGGGGGAATAATAAACCCCCCTCGTATTTATACCCCCGGAATGATGTACATCATGAATGCAATGTATTTACATGATGTAGTTACACATAAAGACTAGTTTGTGTAGCTATCTACGTTTTTATGTACAAATACACTAGCGGTCAGAATAGTTGAGACTTTTCACCATAGAGAAATGGGAGGCCATAGAAACTTTTGTTGCTTCAAGTTATAGCACTTCAAACTTCTGCTTTTCACCCGTATCAATAACTGCAGGCCCAAATAGATATATGTATGCACAATTCTACATCACCGATTTGACCTCAAAATGAACTCTCCAATCATTTGTGATAATTTTAAAAGCTGATTGACAAAAATCGGTCGACAAATGAATGAGTTATTGACGTGCAAATTTTGTTATTTCTGGGCGACACCCAAATTTTGTTAGAAAAATTTACTTTTTTCAGACCCACCATATCTTGGGTCAGGGGAGTTGTAGAAAGATGCCATCAATTTTTGCATTAGCCCCGACATAAAATTACATTATATTCAAATATCCACAATTTTTGCTTAGCGGTTGAGGAGTGATGTGAACGCGAACCAGAGTTGGAAAAACGTATTTACGTTTACCCAAAATACCCGGTTATTTGGGTATTTATACTTACGTTTACGTTTACGTTTTCCAAAAATACCATTACATTTTGTTACGTTTTCCTGACCAAAATACCCGGGTACTGAGGAAAACGTAAAAAACTTGTGATCGTTCACACGTGCACATGTTCAAATGGGCTGCACCACCTGCAGCCAACAATATTATTATGTTTTTGCATAAATGTGACATGTATACATACAAACAAAAAAGCGGTATATAAAAAAGTGACTGCACGCTTGCACTTACACATGGAATACTGGGTACATATTCATAAATGTGTTCAAATGCCGAACACAGAAACCTTTTTGTTTATTTGTGGAGCCTTGCGTTAATAATTTTTTTTGATGAATTCCGACAACGCCAGTTGCAACAACTGTGAGTAGCACACATTTTGAAACTGGCAGGGCGAGTGCAACCTCTGGTGCCAGCCAATCCCAGACTCTGTAGGATGCCCTGTAAAATGTTAATTTCATGCAAATGTCAAAATTTTGCATGACTTTAGACACTTTGCATGACATTTGACATTTTACAGGGCATTTTATAGGGTCTGGGAGTGACGCCAGTCATTACGTGTGAAAATAATGGTATTTTCCAAAGCACAATGGCAAATACTGTGTGTAAAATTTTTTTTTACGTTTACGTTTTATTTTACGTATTCCTTGGTATTTTAAAAATACCTTACGTTTTAGTAATGATACTTTTGATTTGAAAAAGGTATTTATGTTTACGTTTACGTTTTCCAAAAATACCAGTATTTGCACAACTCTGACGCGAACACAGTCAGACCTAGGATGTCAAAGAATTTTTTTTACGGAAAACGGAAACAGAACATTTTTGGCACTTGCCGGAAAACGGAAACAGAAAAAAATGTCAGTGGCCGGAAAACGGAAAACAAGGCTGGAAAACCGGAAGCTGAAAAATGAAATTTGCACAGAAACGGAAAAAATTGATGAAATTTTGCCGGAAAATGGAAAAAAATTTGTTGAAATTTGCTGTAAATGCTAAAGACTGCTGAAATTTTGATGGAAAATGGGAAAAACCCTCACATAATTGAAAACCTGCATGCATGTTTACTAGTTTCACTGAAACAGAAAACAGACAATTGAGCCAGTAAAAGGGAATGAGGCAGAAAACATGAAAATTGAGCTGGACAATGGAAAAATGCGGAAAAACTGAAAATTTAGCCAGAAAACGGAATAAGGTGGAAAAACTGAAATTTTAGCTGGAAAACGGAAAAAGGCGGAAAAAAACTGAAAATTTAGCTGGAAAATGAGCCGGAAAAACGGAAACGGAAAATTTAGTGGCCGGAAAACAGAACGGAAACGGAAATAATATTTAGTGGCCGGAAAATGGAAAAAATTTGCCTGCGGAAAACGGAAATTTGACACCCTAGTCGGACCTCACCTGAGCAAATTTCCCTTATGAGATGACAGTGGAGAGTCTCAACTATTCTGACCGGTAGTGTATATCCTGCTTGGACACATTTATTACCTTTTTGGGTAAGAAAATGCCTACTATTTACCACGATCCTTACAAAAATTTCTGAAAAAATAATAGCCCCCTCTCGAATAAGCCCCACCCCATCGAATTAACCCTCCTCAAATTTTGCTGGCGAAATTATAAACCCCCATGGGGGTATTTCGCGGTAACACGGTATATTTATATTCTATTTATAAGAAGTTCCAGCAGAACATATCTACCTTCTAGCCTGTTAGTCATGTAAACCCGCTAGTCATGAAGACCCGCTCATCATGTAATTCTACACGCTAGTCATGTAGACGAGCAATCGCTGTCAGCTGCGCGGGGGGATGGGGTCATGTAAACCTGCTGCCATGCCACCAATTTGCCTACTAGTCATGAATGTCACTATATTTACATGAATAAGGGGTCAACATGACTAGTGGGTAGAAAGATGACTGGCGGGGCAACATGTGACTAGTAGGTAGAAATACGTGACTGGCGGGGATATGTACATGACTACCAGGTTTACACGACTAGAGGCACAGGCCACTTTCCATATTACAGAAGTCAAAAAATAGGAACAGGATCACCTAGCGCCAGATAACGCCAAAACTATGAGCACTGAATGAACTAGATCCGAGTACGACCGCGTGAGCAATATCGTAGCGATGACTTGGCCGATGAAGTAGGGCGTAAAAACGTTAGCTGCAAAATTCAGCACTGTCGATCGCGCAAAAACACATACATACTGGCACTAAAAACAGAATAACTGCGAAACTGACCGAGAGAATAGAACAAGAGGAAAGTGAACCCGGACAGGTAGAGGGGCCACTCGTGCGAGCAGTAGCGCAGCATGCGGGCGACCAGCTGGAGCGCCTCCCTGCGGCCCACCTGCACCTCCTCCTCGTCCTCCTTGCCACGCCTAGATCTCTTTTTCTTGGACTGCTGTTTCTGCCCGCTGTGACTTGCAGCAGCCGGCGTTTCGTTGTCAGTGCTGTCGATCAGCTGCGCCGTATCGCTCGTGCTGTCCGACCGCCCCGCTGGCTGGCTGGAGGCAGTCCCAGACCATGTAATGTGTAAAGTAAAGTGTCAAACGTTATGTGAAATGTCAATCAAAACAAAAAATAAAATATTTTATTACTGACATTGCATGACAATCGACACTTCACTTTACATTTGTCATGACAATTGACACTTTGCATGACATTTGACACTTTACAGTGTCTGGGATTGGCACCTGGCTGCATGCACGGCCGCCGCAGCAGAGACGGGCCCCAGGCGGTATACGAGTGGGGCAAACATGGGGAAGACCAGGTTGCCACCCACGGACAGCCACAGCCGCGCATCGCCCATGCTGCACAACAAATAACGCAGGTGTTGTGTTGCGTGAGGGACACAAGGGATGGAGGCAGTGGCCAAGAGCCCGCCAACCTAGGATGCACTTCGTTGTAGCCAAGCAGCTTTATGAGCGAGTACGCCATCTGGCACAGTGCCAAGAGACCGACAAGGCGACAGAGCAATTTCAGCCGCCGCACCACGTCGGCCAGATGCTGCTGCGAAGTCGTGCCGCGCCGCAGTCCCAACAGCAGACCCAGCGTGCAGGCGAGCAGCAGCGCGCTTCGGGCGACAGAGAGCAGCCACAAGTCGCCCATGGAGTCCATCCAAGGTGCCAGTCGCAGCTGCCGGCGCAGCGTGGACCAGGACGGCGCCCAGTCAGGGTCCACGGCCACCGGCAGCGAGCTGAGCGACAAGTCGACGCAGCACCACAGCACGGTGCAGATGCAGCGGCAGGCGACCGTTCGCCGCCACGGCGCCCCGTCGCTGCCGCCGGCCATAATAATCACTTAACACTACCTACATAAGACTTGATATAAACCCTGGCAAACGTAGACCGAATGTGACCTATTGAAATCAGGATCAAGATAATGGGCTGAAGGCGCCATGTTAGAATTAAGCACAGCAACTAGAAGCAGCGCTACGACACAAGAATTCGACTCACAAACGAGCTTCACTTTATTATGTAGCTTGATGCTTCGTAGCATGCACGCTCACAACATTCTACGGTCAGTGATGAAAAGGCACCAAAAATAACGCCAAGCGCAATTTTCTCCATTCCATCACTGTTTATGAAAAGTACATTGTATACAAAATAGAACCGCAGCAAAGCGTACATTGTATACAATGGCGACCCTCGCATTGGTTGACACATACATGTTTGTCAACTGGTCTGTGTCAACTCAGATTTCGGCTTCACGCGTCGCAGTATGATCTTTCAAGGCACTTGCCGTAATATTTATTTTTATGCATGTGCATTTGGAGATTGCTCTGCGACACGTGAAGCCGAAATATGAGTTGACACAGACCAGTTGACAAACATGTACCTATGTGTGTCAACTAATGTGTGGGTCGCCAATGTGTCGAGCTGAAAACTGTTAAAAGAAATAATAAATAGAAAATACATATTCTTTAAAAACTAATCTCATACAAAAATGAACTTTGTAAAATACACATATGAAGTTTCAATTTCAGCTAAAAACAACAAACTATTTTGTAGGTAAATGTACCAAAAATCGCAAGAACTCCGGAGTCGGATTCACGCCAATATCAACTACCTAAATAGACATTAAAGTATTTTACGGTATGAATAGGTAGGTATATACACATATATTTACTTAGATATATAATATAAATATAAAAATATGTTAAAAATAGCAAGATAATTAATTTCCCGATCCACCCTTGCAATTTTAGGCTACATTTCTGTGATAGTATGATAGCATGAATTCAATGGAATGTTTTATAAATAATCGGCATTTGCATAACGCAACAAATCGGCGTTTTCGACTGGACATGACTGAAATCTTTGTGTATCACAATAGATTATCTCCAAATTTCAAAAGCGGCAAAGCGATCTATGAAAACTGGTAGCTTAATGTGTGATAGAAGTATCAAAAATCACTAAAGCCGAGTTCACACGGTTTTGTCTTCGTTAACGACGCGGATTAGCACAATTCCGACAAGAACCACGACAACAAGAAAAAGGTGTGATGTTGTGACCATGATGAGGTCATCATGAAAATAAGTGTTCGTTGTAAATCGGTTGAAAACCCGAAATTTTTGGCGTCACAGAAAAGCAGTGTGAACGCGGTCTATCTTTTCAAACTTTTCAAAAACGTGCGAAAACCTAACAAAATGCCATGCCGGGCAAAAAAACAAGGCTAGTAGAAATAAATAAGTGGTGTATAGTCACACACAAATGTAGAACATTGAGATACATATCGAGAATACACACAATGATCTTATCAAAAATCGTGGGCTAAGTAATCCCGACTGCGGTCACAAAGATGGGTGTTTCTGATTAGGAATGGAAAAACGTTTTTTTGCGAACCCGTTTTTTATAAAACATGGGTTTAAAAAATAAAATAGTAATTTTTTATGAGTCAAAATATTACAGGTATATCAGACAAGTGGCAGTACTTTGTATACCATATAATGCTGTGGAGCCACGGGATGGCATTATAAGTTGTGATTTCTGCCAAAAAATACATTTTTGTTTTGACTTCTTAGATATATTGCCTCTAGTTGATGTTCATGATTTCAAGTGACGTTGGACATGAAACAATGTTCAATTAATAAAGTGATAAGAGAAGGCTGTCCCGCTGTGGAAGTGTGTGGAAGCACATTGCCTGGATATTATATACTACACTAACATAAATATCAGGCTTATTATTTTTTGGTAGCACAAATTGCACGTTGGCCACTGAAAATACAAAACCAACGAAAGCAGTGCATGTGAAATTGCGCGCTTGGACACATAAAATTTTGTAAAATACCTAGTGGACAAGTATTGAAAATTTCAGCTGCCACAAATAATTTCGATGCTTGCGTTGGAAAAACGTTTAAAAATGGTTTTAAAAAACTCCACCCATTCCTATTTCAGACACCCATTTGGCAATAATATATCAGTGTGCCTGGCAGAACAATGTTGCCAAATACTACAGCAAATCCAAAAATGCATAGGTTTTTTTATTGGTTGTGACAGCAACATTTTTATCACCTAGGAAGACATGGAACAGTTTTAATAAATCTTAAAAATTTACATTCTGCAGTTTAAATTCTGTATGATTGCTGCCATGGCGCCCTGGATGAATATCTATCAAGCAGAGAAGTTTATTCTATTGAATAACGACAGCTGTACGCTTTTTCCAGCTAATCCCCACATTAATAGAATAACGACATATGTAAATCGATAAAAACAATCACAAAACATTGAAATACGCGACAGCATGTGACCGAAATATCCTAAAAATAATACCAATGGAATGGGGATAAGAGATACGGATGGCCCCGCTATCAGTGGATTTGGCCATACACACTAGTTGACAATCGAAAATCCCAAAGCTGATCAATCTGTTTTAAACAAATTTCAGTTCGCTAGAATATAAATATAGTCCGTGAATTTGGTGAACTACTGTTGACGGAGATAAAAAATCATTCACTATTATCAACTAAAATCTGCTGAAAACAGATAGATCTATCCGTTTTGGACATTTCGGTCAACTAGTGTGCACAGGCACTTTCAACAACTGCTGACAATTATCTGTAATAACAGGGGGCCATTTATGAACAATTGATAAATATCACATGACAATAAATGCAAATCGAATACCTAAATATTTATGTACTATGTTAAATTTTTTATGTTAAACTACCGTATTTCCTCGAAATACCCCCCGGGGGGTGATTGTTTCATAGTGGTCCCGAGAGGGGGGGGGGTTAAACGAGGGGGGGGGGGTATTTCGAGGGGGGGGGTTATTATTTCACAAGAAATTTTTTGAAAACCAAGTACGAAATTGTCGTCTGAAAAGTACGCAGACGTCGAAAAATGCAACAAAAACCGCCATTTATAAGGTTCTGTAGACTAATAATAGTATGTAGGTGGTATGTACACTGTTCTAACGTGACACCGACATTGTTTTGACGTGTGTTCTGCAGTACACAGAACACAAACTACAGTTATTGTCATGTACGTTCCCTTTACACTCAATTTGGGGGGGGGGGTATTTCGAGGGGGGGGGTGATTGTTTCATAGTGGTCTCGAGAGGGGGGGGGTCAAACGAGGGGGGGTATTTCGAGGGGGGGGGTATTTCGAGGAAATACGGTATTTACAAAAATGTGTAAAAATTCCCTGGTATGCTGCAAAAGCTTTGAATGCAAAATTGTATTAAATATAGAAAGAGTGCAAAATTGCACTTGCCTCAGGCGGGAATCGAACCCGCACCTCTCGTATAGAACACAAGTGCCCCCTAACCACTAGACTACAGAGGCGGCTGGGCTCTTCACTATTAGGGGCTGACATGCTGCGTCGGCAATGCCCTTAACAATATGTATGAATGTGGAACAAGTTGGATTGGGTATCAATTTATAATATTACTTATTCTAATCACTGATCTCCCGAAAAATCCAACATTCCCTATCGCCCACAATGACACAAACAATCGCAAATAACTGCAACACTTTTACAGCAACCCAACATCCGTGGTGTAATAAAATAAATAAAGAGTTAAGACATTTCTCACAATTTTTAGTACGTGTAAACACAGAATTTTCTCCTAAAAAGTAATTCACGATCGGCATCGGAAGTACTTAGTGTCAAAAAATCTGGGGCGACACCCACACCATGTAAATCGTCAGCTATCGTTTACAAACGCCATGTCAAGAGCAGGGTTGGTTTTATAAAAATTCATTTTAGTAAAATTGTATAAAAATTTTACAAAATTTTTATTTTATTTTAATTTTATTCTTGTTTCATTTTATTTTATTTTATTTTATTCCCAAAAGTCATTAATAAAATAAAATGACACATTTTACAAAACTTTTACAAAAATTGTACAGAAATTGTACAAAAAATCAGAAACATGCATGCAAGGCCAGAAAAGTGTTATAATTAGACCTATACATGAAAAACCTGTGACAAATGTTTCCCTTACTTTTCAAAAGTTGCATGCAGTATGTATTTATTGTTAGCTAGCTGCAAGTGTAAAGTTACAATTATTGATAAGAATGATTTGCATTTTCAGTAGAAGGACTACTGGAGTGTGCTGGGCACACTTGTAAAATATCATGCAAAGTGTTAATTGTCATGACAAATGTAAAGTAAAGTATCAATTGTCATGCAAAATGTCAAGTGTCATGTAAAATTTCAAGCAAAGATGCAATTGTCATGACAAATGTCATGCAAAGTGTAATTTGTGTATCCAAATCTTGCGTTTTTGTATCCATAGTATTTATATTTTATATCCAAATCTTATCTTTTTGTATCCAAATGTTCACATAAGATTTGGAGTCAACAACAACATAATTTGGATACAAAACATAAGATTTCGAAATAAAACATGAGATTTGAACACAAATTGCTTGACAATTGGTACTTTTATTTTTACATGTCATGACAATTTACACTTTACTTTTCATTTGTCATGACAGTTGACACTTTGCATGACATTTTACATGACATTTGACACTTTACAATGCTTGGGACTGCCCCCAGATCCATGAATAAACAGGTAGAGACTCAAGCAATGAGACAAAATTTTACAAAAACATGAATTTTTATACAATTTTACAAAAATACGAATTTTAATACAATTTTACAAAAAAATTACAAAAACTCGAATTTTTATACAATTTTCATTTTTATTCTTAAATTTTCCATTTTATTTTATTTTATTTATTCTTGAATATTCCATTTTATTTTTATTTTTTTCTGAGATTTTGCCAACCCTGGTCAAGAGGAGTAAAACTTCGCCATTTTGTATGCTTATGACTCAGCTCAAGATTTTTTTTCGCAACTTTGAATGCACAAAAGTTAACGCTAAATTTTAAGTTAACGCAAATTGCATCGTAAAAAGTATTATAGTATTTTATTGCTGATCGGAGATATCTATGTATTTTTGGAACTATTTAGTGTGGCCGCTGTTTTTGCATTTGAGACAGTGACTAGTTAGAGAGTATTAGTCAACCTTAATTGAAATATTCCGGACAGCCTCACACAAAAACACAGTGCTGGTAAATTCTGGTAACTTTACTCAGAAAAAAAGTTTTCCGTTCACAACATATTCAGCCTTTTCATATTCAAATTTTTGTATAGCCTCTCATGAAATGAAAACCCTTTTATAGCATGAAAAACACCACCTAAAAATCTATACTGCGTGCACGCGCAAAAAAATGGGATAAATATTTATGAATAAAATGTGTGAAATAAATGATTGTAAAGCTGTGAATTTGATTTGAGGGCGATCTCACTTTAACGGCACAACGATTCGAACGTAATTGACTGGAAAGTAGCCGGCTTTGCCATTCGGTAAACGGCCCTCGTACCTTAACGTGGATGGATTAGGGTGAGTATTTTAGAGCAAAACTGTTAAATATTTGCATTTTTTCAGGTTTCACCGCACCGTTCCAGCGCGGTAGAAAAAACCGTGTAAAAAAAATTCTTGAATACTTTACAATTGATTCGAATGTGTTTACTATTTATAGCTGTGTTTACCATTGAATGCAACAGCTGCAACTCATTCTTTCATATCGAAAATCCATATCAAAAATATAGTCAAACCCCCAGCACATCAATATCGAAAAGTCACGCCTAATATCCCAGCCAAATGAGTCGACCGGTCCACAAAAGCGAAAAGTGAAGCGTTTTGGGTCTACAACACTTCTAAAAGTCTACAATTCACAACCCACCAATTCTCATCGATCTGAGAGACGAGCGCCACGGTCTGCCCCTCCTTGAGGCCGAGCTCTCCCTCGTTCTCCGGCTCAAAGTCGAACAGGGCCACTGCGCTCGGGTCGCGCGACCCGCCGCCCCCGCCGCCAGACGCTGAAACAAAAATGAGGCGATCGCTTATAGAAGTCGGTAAATCCAAGATTGAGAAAATTTAGTAAAGCACGGAAAAGGCATCTAGAATTGGTCGCAGAACATTTTTATCACCATTTTCCAATTTGGTCTGACACTTTTGGAACAATAAGAAAGAATTTTCAAAAAAATATCCAGCAAAAGTCGATAACTACATCCAGCAAGAAAGTCCACCAGTGCATTGAGGACACTGATGAAGTTGTTAAGTCCATAAATCGCCCCCCCCCCAAAAAAAAAAAAATTCTTTGAGGCTGAGGCTACGGTCTGGTATTTGATAATATAAATTTTTAGCTTTCAGAACCACAGACGAACCATTGGCATTCCACATGTCACCTCCATGAGCCGGTGTCGTCGCTCCGCTACTGCTATAACGCCCGTCCGGTACTGGCGAACGAGACCTGGATGACCTGCGAACCAACCAAACATGACACCAAATAAACACCTTCCCGGACAAGTTCACCACCCATTTTTTTATTTCACTTCGAACGCAATATCTCCGTCCATGGGGGTGTCATAAGGCTGAAACTTTGTATATATAAAGTTGTAAGACCCCCTTACTCCCCAACAATGGGGGGAGGTGCGGCGACTCACTACAGGGTGGGTCGCCCCATATGCAACAATTTTTGTGGCGTTTTTGGTGTCCCAAGCAAGTTCACCACCCACTTGATTAGCTACACTTTGAAGGCTATATCTCCAGCTGTGATGGCGGTAGAAAGCTGAAATTTGGGGGATGTCTTGCCAACAACCCCCCTCACAATACACCAGTGGGGCGGCTGCCGATGACCCACTAAAGCATGGGTCACTGCATATAAATTTGATAATTTTTTTAAGAACAGCCCAAGTGTCAGAAACAAGTTCGCCACCCAACTGCATTACAAAAAAATGTTGTGAGAACATACCTGATATAAAATTGAATCAGATTTGAATCCTAGTTCTGCTCATAAAAATTTTTTCAGTAGGGCACCCACCCTGTCCCATGAACAGCAGACTGAAAATTTTACTTTTAACCAATTTTTTGTATCCCACTTAAAAAGTTGGTTTACAAAGTTCACTAGGGGAGGGTCTAAGGTTCAAAGTTATGTAAACAACATAACCTCTAAAATGCTTCCATAAGGAAATTTATTTGGGGTGAATGAAAAAGTGAAAATTGTGTCAAATTTTGTTCCTGAAATGACATCATTTTGACATCATAGAATTCACCCCAAGTAAATTTCCTTATGGAGGCATTTTGGAGGTTATGTTGTTTACATAACTTTGAACCGTAGACAATTCTCAAGTGAACTTTGTAAACCAACTTTGTAGGTGTGAAACAAAAAAATGGTTTAAAGTGAAATTTTCATTCTACCGTTTATGGGACAGGGAGGGTGCTAGGGCTCGAACTCGACTCGACTCGACTCGTGACTCGAGGGTAAAATGGGGTACCGACTCGACTCGCCCGACTCGACCGGAAAAATATGGCCCAGACTCGAGACTCGAGGTTTTTGCCTGACTCGACTCGAAATTTTGCCAAATTTCGAGTCGGGGTTCCCAATGAATAATGTCCAAAAAATTCAATTTGATATGAATTTTTTGACTTATTTTTCAAAAAATTTGCGCGCAAGTGCGCATTTCCACACTGTATCAATGATTTATCACTGATTGGCTTGGCATATGTATTGAATGATGTTAAAATTCAAGCTTCTTATTGCCAATTGAGCCATGTTGTTGTGCCTATGATGGGGCTAGTATAATGGGATAAATCCATTTGTGTAGGTAAAATTTGTGTGTGTGGTAAGCAGCCCACACCATTCATTCACCATTATAGACGGTAAACAAAAACTCTCTTTCAAAGATACTGGATCCCTGGTTGTAGCTGATAATCTTCTTATGATTAAGTGCCCGTCTTTTGTGAATATAAACAATACTTGTTTCTGACTTTTCCAATCATTGCCTGACATTGGCTTTATATGTAATTTGTCAGGTGGTTTAGGGATGGCATTTTTCAATGGTTTTTCTTAAAGAAACATTTTTTTTATAAAAACCAGATCGTTAAAAGGTGTTGTATTTCCATGGGTAGGCTGGTTCTATTTTTGCAACTTATATTGTGTCAACATCAAGAAAGTGAACATGTGAGTTATATTTTCCCTTTTTTTTATTAAAATGAACTGTTGGCATTTAGGCATCATATTTGGACATCATTAAGCGTGTGTGAAAACATAGGTAGAGAAAATACTATCTAAAATTTCTGCAAGGGTCATACCAAAAAGTAACGCATCCGACTCGACTCGAGACTCGAGATTTTTGCCCGACTCGACTTGACTTTTCACTGACTCGCCCGACTCGACTCGCCGACTCGACCGGAAAATTTTTTGGGTTGTGACTCGAACTCGAGTTTGAAAAAAATCGAGTTTCGAGCCCTAGAGGGTGCCCTACTGAAAAAAATTTTTTTGGCTGAAATAATGTTCCAACCCAATTCAGTTTTATATTAGGTATGTTGTTGCAACATTTTTTTCAATGCAGCTGGGTGATAAACTTGTTTTGGGACACTTGGGCTGTTTTTAGAAAATGGTCAACTTTATATGCAGTGACCCATGCTTCAGTGGGTCGTTGGCAGCCGCCCCACTGGTGTATTGTGAGGGGGTTGTTGGCAAGACATCCCCCAAATTTCAGCTTTATACCGCCATCACAGCTGGAGATCTGGCTCTCGTAGTGTAGCCAATCGAGTGGGTGGTGAACTTGTTTGGGACACCAAAAACGCCAAAAAAATTGTTGCATATAGGGCGACCCACCCTGTAGTGAGTCGCCGCACCTCCCCCATTGTTGGGGAGTAGAGGGGTCTTACAATTTTATATATACAAAGTTTCAGCTTTATAACACCCCCATGGACGGAGATATTGCATTCGAAGTGAAACAAAAAAATGGGTGGTGAACTTGTCCGGGAAGGTGTTTACATCGGCTTGGGGGCCGTCCTGCACCCCGCACCCTGTAAAGTGTAAAGTAAAATGTCAAACGTCTCGTAAAGTGTCAGTTATAAAACTGAACTGAACCTATTGAACAGATTACAATTTACTAAATTTACGAATTTCTGTGTCATTTTACATGACATTTGGCACTACACTTTACAGTGTGCGGGACCGCCATCAGACGCGGCACACCAACCTGGAGCCACCGTTGAGTACGGTCTTGGGCACGTGGTCCTCGTGCGGCCGCCCGCTGGCCTCCTGCACGCGGCTCTGCAGCTTTTTACTCAGTCCTTGCAGAACGTCGACCGCCTGCCGGTGGAAATCCAACTCCGCCTCCACTAGAGCGCTCAACTGAGAGATTTGCTCCACCTGCGACAATGGAAGTATATTAGGATGGCGTCAAAAAAAGAAAAAAAGACAAGTGCAGAAAGGGCCCACACACACTAGTTGACATCGCAAATTCGTGTCAACTTATTGTCAACTAAATAAAACTAACGTAATTTTCAAAATCATCACACTTCACAGAAACCATAAAAATATTGTCACTATAAAAAAATTAACCAGGCTCTAACACAAAGGGAACTTGAAATCACATAATTGACCAAAATTAGCCAAAATTTAGTTGACACAAATTCTGACGTCAACTAGCGTGCGCGGGCCCACTGCGAATAAGGCAGCCCACATCATTGTCCAGCAAATTGAACATGGCGGTCTCGGCGAGGCGCTTGCTCTCCTCCAACTTGTCCTCGGCCTGCATCATCTCCACATCAGTTCCCCTATTGCGTTTCTTGCAGTCGTAGTCGAGTCGGCGGCCCTGCAACTTTTTCCGGTGGTGTAGAACTTCTTTGAGGTCCTTGTTTTGCAGCTGTACTAGTGGGTCGATAAAGTTCTGCCGAACTGTTTCTTCCAGGTGACTTTTGCCATCGGAGATGCGACTCAATGCGTCGCCGCTGTCCATAAGAGCCTTGCCTAAGGGTGGAGCAATTTTGCCGCGCGGCACAAGTGGAATATAGTTTGACGTTGGTCTTACATAAATGAACGTGTGACTTCATACGATACTGGTGATAATACATTATGTGCTGTGGAAAAATGCGCGCGTTTTAGTTAAATTTTTACGAAATTTAGTCAAAGTAAAAGTTGCATTTTCGTATTTTTCTGGTATGACAATTTGTCCCCAATAATTGCTCTTCGTTTCTATTCAGTTGGCTTCGTGTACATAATTACGTCGCCCCGACATTTTTGACACACAAACCGAGTCATTATTTAGAACCCTTCGCGGCGCTGTCCGATCACCAGTCTAAATATTCTAGTAATCACAGAAACCTACATGTTGTATAGTCTACTAGCGGTACATCTACCATATCCAATCTAAAAGAATGTAGACATAAAAACATTTCTCGTCAAATCACATTGCTGTCATTCACACTGGGTGAATATGGTGTACAATTTTCATAAAAATATGGTAGCATTCATTGTAGGGCTTGTCCGTCCAGTATAGGTTACAACCTGACAATAGCCCAAAGTTTCAGTACAACCAAACAAATACACACACAAACACACCAAAGACAGAATGATCGCCCAGCGCCCGGCCGTGTTTGCTCATGGTCTCGGCGAGGTCGGCCTCGGGTTGGGCGCCGTCGGCACCCGCATTGGCGCCGGTCGCGCCCTGGCCGGTCCCGGCTATCCGCCCCACGTAGGCGGTGGTGGTCATTTTGAGGCGAGTCGCTGAGAGGGGGGGGTGGCTTTATTTTATTTTATTTTCCGCATAACCTTCGTTGTTGTTTTTTTCGTTTTTGTTGGGCTGGTTGTACAGGACGACGATGAGAAAGTAATGTACATGCGACGGTGCAGTATTCGTATTCCAGTCAAAAAATTTACTGAGTCGCCGGATTTTCAGTTGAGGAAAAACAGCCGATAAATGCTAACACTTTCCCCATGCCGTTCCACATGCATCTTATTAGATTTTTTTGTAACCTGCATACAAAATCGCCATATGAAAGCGAAAATTCCAATCCCGATCCAGAAACATTTCCCCAATCGGGATCCTTATTCCGGAAAAGTTAGAGTAAAAAAACTTAAAGAAATGAATTTTTGCACTGAGAAATGTGAACCGAAATATACAGTGTGCCTTTTCATGCCACTTCTCTCAATATAATCATTTATTCATTCGTATAAAAACGCGTGCTTCTAACGGATTCAATGCAGACGCGCGTGCGCATACTCCATCTTTTTGTTGCTTCGAAACAATTGTCAACACGACTGCGAGAATATTAAAAAACGAAAGATGAAACACGCAAAGCTGGTGGAAAACACCACTGAAAAAAGGGACACATATGCTCACGATTTGCGGCGGCGGCCAGTAGTCCTGGATAGAAAAGCGACAGTGGTGCACTTCACCGAAAACGTACACTATGAAATATGACACATTCGGGCACATCGACCTCGAATTGAAATTAGAAGCATGAGGGGACCACATCATGCCAACAGCAGGTGTCAAAGTTCCAAATATGTAGGTATCTTAAAAGTGGTCAAAACGCACCGGCGTTCGGCTGCAACATTTCCCGCGTTTTTGTTATCAGCTCCTCCACCAATTCGTTCATGACGTCCGTTTTCTGTAAATTAAAGAGTGATAATTAAAAAATTATTTTAAATGTAAAATTGAACTGGTTCATGCCCGCCCCGCCACAAAAAAAGTTTTCATTTCGATCTAAAAAATTCCCAACTAAAATTCAGTACCCCGCCATTCCCACACCCCATTTCAATATACATTTTCCCCGAGTCCCCATCACAAGTCCAAATCAGTTCAGTGGCACGCAGAAACGGTAAACATCCGACCGAGCAGGGCAAATGCAGCAGCGCACGCAAAAAGCCGCGCGGCACGTCCCTAAAATGCATTTATAACTGGCCGGACCCGGGATTCTCAATCTAAAATTCAGAGCGCATGTCACCCCGATGTCAGCCAACGACGCGGCATCCATTAAGGGAGCCGAGAACAAAACGCTCGGCCGCCCATGCGGAGCGCCGCGCGGCGCCGGCGGCTAGCACCAAACACTGTCGCGCGGCGCGGACCTTATCAATATCCGGCACGATAAATGGACGACCAGCGCAGCGGCAGCGCATCACGCATAAGCAACGCATGCGGCCCACTGCCCACATCGCAAGTCGCACTTAAGACGGCATGAGCAGTGGCGTTCGTTGCCGCGCGCGCGGCAAAAGTGTCCGTCCCAGTGCAGCAGTTTGAGCGGGCCGGCCGCCTCGGGGCCACGCACGGATGCGCTTGGAAGAACGCCGCCGCTGCGAACGTCGGCCGCTGGCAGCGTGTGCCGCCAAAATGGCTGGGCAAAAGAACGTGTGAGCTTTCGCGGGTTTGATAGATATTGACAGGTTACCTCGTCTGGTCTTAGATTGAAACTTAGATTGATTTTCGGACTTATCGACTTTTAGGAGGACTCAATTGTATTTTCTGATGACACAAGTTTTACCAGGCCAAGAACATTCAAGATTTAGACACCTCAACATTTTGAGGACAATTTTTGAAGAAAAATAACGCCATTTCAGCAACAAAAAGGCGCCCACACGGATTGACAAATCTGTCGATGCTGCACCGTCAGCAAAGCTCCAGCGTCGGGGGGGGGGGGGGCAGCCAGTCCGCGCGCCGAGATGGCTGGCTGGCCGCTTTTGCCGCTCCAGCCGTGACGCAATGCAGGTCAAGCCCGCCCCGACCCGCCCCCGTCCGTTTGGCCATTTTGTTCAACAAAGCATTATTTTAGCGCGTTATTTGTTTGGCTTTGGCCCCATTTCTCCGACACACGCCGCCGACAGGATATTGAAGCATGGCAACCGAGTTAGGAAACTAATCACGGCGCATAACTAATCACGAAGCTACTCACGAAATAATCACGAATTTACATAAAAATACATACAACCCATATATATATATATATATATATATATTCCACGCCCCCGACGTGTGAGTTAATTAACACTACAGTTTAAATATGCATGACTTAATTACAAAGACACGGCCTTTTATACGTATACTAGTCGCTTGTTACATTTCCACATTCCACCAACGCGAAAGCTTTCCACCGCTTTCAAATTGGGTGCAAAACACACCGAAAGTTAATAAATAATGAATCCGTAGGTCAGAATTGCAGTGCAGCGCATGGAAAAACTGCAATTTTCATCGGCCAACAGAAGAGTATATCAGAGTTGGGAATATTAACGTATTTTGAATAGGTATACCGTATTTCCTCGAAATACCCCCCCCTCGAAATACCCCCCCCCTCGTTTGACCCCCCCCCCTCTCGGGACCACTATGAAACAATCACCCCCCCCTCGAAATACCCCCCCCCAAATTGAGTGTAAAGGGAACGTACATGACATATACTGCAGTTTGTGTTCTGTGTACTGCAGAACACACGTTAAAACAATGTCGGTGTCACGTTAGAACAGTGTACATACCATCTACATACTAATATTAGTCTACAGAACCTTATAAATGGCGGTTTTTGTTGCATTTTTCGACGTCTGCGTACGTTTCAGACGACTATTTCGTACTTGGTTTTCAAAAATTTTCTTGTGAAATAATAACCCCCCCCCCCCTCGAAATACCCACCCCCTCGTTTAACCCCCCCCCCCCTCTCGGGACCACTATGAAACAATCACCCCCCGGGGGGTATTTCGAGGAAATACGGTAAACTTATTTTGAACTATTAAAAATATTGAGATATGAAATTATTTTGAAAATGAAAACGTATTTCAGATATTTAATTTCTAACGAGGTATTTACTTATGTGCCTACACACACTAGCACCGTGACTTTGTGGGAAAACTGAATTTTTTAAATTAATGAATTGAAGACAGATTTTAATAAATTTTAATGTTAAAATTTTAAAGTTTGAAAACTAAAACACATAGCATACAATACGAGTAGGTTGCATGTCGCCATATCTCCATTTCAGTTTTCACAGCAGTCACGGTGAAAACTAGTGTGT
The DNA here is from genome assembly GCA_964036195.1 of Sphaerolaimus hirsutus. Lineage (NCBI taxonomy): Eukaryota > Metazoa > Nematoda > Chromadorea > Monhysterida > Sphaerolaimidae > Sphaerolaimus > Sphaerolaimus hirsutus. Next base: position 14,571,641 of record OZ038458.1, read on the forward strand.
GTAGGGCCTATGAAACACAAATTTGCACATGCACATTTCTTTCCATGCAACCACCTCGAAATGCTCTCGTGCAAAAATTGTGTCTTACCAAACGTGCTTTTGCTTAATGCAAAACTACCACATATCAACAAATACCACGTTTCGGCATAGCATTTGAGAAACAAAATATGAAAGTATAAAAATATAAACTACTAAATGTATTTTACAAACTATTTTTTTGGCATCTTGCCATAATTTCCATCTGCGCAACCCGTCAGTTTTACGTCCTTCCGCAACACGAAGTTGCAACGCAACCCCTCAGTTCGCATTTCTTAGTCAAGAACACATGCATTCCGAACGATGCCTGAAACTCAGCGGAGCGTCAAACATGAGCTCAGATGGTCAGTGGCCGCGTTATACTCAACGTAGCTATATAGCCGCGGCCGCGTGTTAGCATAGGCGGCGCCCTCATATCCGTGTAATCCGAGCAAATGCGGTGGCATGTTCATGGACAGTTCAAGCATCGCCGCCGCGATCATGTAACTGAGGTTGTCACATTCTCAAAGTAATATCGCACAAGGTGTCCCTGGACCGGCGGGAAGTTTGCGGTCGCCAGAGCGACACATCGGTGCCGGGCGCCGCTGTGACGCGACACACTGCACGTCGACGCCGGCTGCCCCGCCAACGAGATGAGTATACACGATCCCCTTTATCACGCGCAATGCGATGATAAGTCGTTAGGTTAGCGGTAGTTTCTTTGACGGTTCAAAAACGTTTCCATTCAAAAAATCCCACAAAGTTCTGCCACTCTAAATAAAAGAGGACAGGATTTAACTGAATTGAAATTTGACCACTAAATATTTACTTACGAGGATAGCAAACGCCGCCACGCCCCGCGATCACACCCCCGCCATCATATTTGCATGCAGAAATTAGAGTCGCGTGGCAATTTGCAGTTGCAACGGCACTCGAATAGTACACAAGTGCAGGCCGGCTGTTACGTCACACTCGGCTAACTGAGCATGAATGAAGCATGAACGCGAGCATGAATGAGCCCAGCGCATGCCCAAGACTGCCAAAGCGCGATCGCCCGCCAACGCGCGGCAATTCGGCGGGCAATGAGAGCATGAGACTCGATAGTAAATGTGCGTGCACTCGTGCAGCCCACATGAACATTATTGACAAGCCAGGTGCCGCACGATTCAAAACACTCGTCAGCAAGTAGTGTACCTACTCGCGGAGTCCGGCACTATCACGAGCCGAGCGAAACGGCCCCCCCCCCCCCCAACAGAATGACGCGCCTCGTCACGAAATACGCGCGCGCACGAAGTTGCATTTCGACCGCCCCCACAAACACGCGCGCGGGCGCGCTCAATCAATGGATGAAGCTCTGTACGTAAGCCTCTCGGCGCTAGAACCGACGGGGAATTGCGAAACTGCGGCGCGGCAATCGATGGATTCAAGCAGAGGCCACTTTTGCGCCGCGGCGGCACACGCCTCGCCGCTGCTGCTTGGAGATAATGGATGCAGATGCAGGTCGGCTGCAAAAAGGCGTACGCGGCCGCCGCGACGCAGTGCAGCGCTGCAGTCGGCGGCGCGTTCCGAACGAATAGTCCCGACGACGGGCGGCATATATGGAGGCTACTGCGCTGGGCCGGGCTGAAACTGCTCGAGACATTCAGATGTGGCGCGTGCGCCTCCTGCTACCTTATCTGCTGCAATGCGAGATCCGCCCGTAACGAACTTGCATTACGTGCTTGCTTAACTACGAGCCGGCTGTGCCTTCACGAGATGGAAACTTCGCGAGACAATCAGTGGGCGTATGGGGAAATATTTATAGTTCACTGATCGCACACTTCGAATTAAAAAATGAAATCTACCATATCCCATCTGAATGACAACCCAAACATTCAATTTATTTTTCGCATCACATTGCTTTGCTCTCATAGCGAATTTGGATGCAAATGGTAGCATTCATTGCATAGCTTTCAGTGCAAACAGTACATTTACATGCATGTTAATGCGAAATATACGCCGGTAAAGAATCGTACTCCGATACTTAGTCTAATTTTACGTACCGTCTTTATGAAGCATCGATGAAACGTAAATGAAATAGATGAAATTGGTCATTGTGTAGACACAACACAGCGTAATTCGGAGAACTGACGAAGCCCCTGTCGTGTTTGAATTTCTCTACACTTGATTTAAAACGAAAGGAAACGCGGTCGAGAAAATGTGTGGCGTCGCTGGTTGGCTAAAGCTTTATTAGCTTTTTGTCGAAATGTAAAAAAGTATGTGCGCGTTCAATTAACATGTCCATTTGTCTACAGGGCTTAATGAAAGATTGTCTGGACATAACGATTTGTCTGGGAGGTACTAGGGATGGCCGATGTTTTTTTAACCGTTTTTTTAAACAGAGACATCGAAACCGTTGTTGTTTTTAAAAAACGGCAGCTAAAATTTTTAGTACTAAGCACTAGGTATTTTGCAATTTTTTTGCGCGCAAGCGCGCAATTTCACATACCCATTACCATTGGTAGTTGTTTTCATTGGTTTTGAAGCATTTGTAGTGTGAAACCTTCCATTTGTTCATGCTATTGTGTCATAATAAGCCGTGATATGTTAGTGTAGTATATATTATCCAGCCAATGTGCCCCCATATAGCTGTACAGTGTGATACATGTATTTGCCTGCTCTTATAACCTTATTTAAGCACTTTTCCATGCCCAACTTCACTTGAAGTCACGAACATTCGACAAAAGGCGATATACGTAAGAAGTTGACAGAAAACGGATATTTTTGACATAAATCACCACTTATAATGCTATCCCATGGCTCCACAGCCATTCTGCCAACATCACAAAGTACTGCCAGTTGTCTAATGTACCTGTATATGTTGACCCATAACCACATCTGGGAGCTTTTGAAGAAAAAAACGTTTTATTGAAAAAAACGTTGTTTTAAAAAAAAAACAGGGTCGTTGAAAAAAAACGTTTTTTTTTCATCCCTAGGAGGTACACACTCTTGTGTAACGCTGGTGTACAAGCCACATATTTGCAAGCATTTTACTGTTTTTCATTTGGGTAAAAGCGTGTTTTCTATCATTAGTAGAAATGCACTGCAGTCTGTTTGGATTATTTATAATGGGCGCTTTTCTCCCTGTTCATAGATAGCCAAAACAGCTCATGACTATCCAACACCGGGTTTGGGCATCAATGGTTTTCTACACACCAGGGGTATAGTGAATTTACAGACCAAAACGTGTTAAAACGAACCTATCAGCCTATGCAAATGCAAGTCACGCACACGGTAAAAGAGTGCTGAAGATGTGCACAGTTTACAGTTTTACACATTTAAAGTGTGCAAATAACCCACCAAACCCCATAAACATACAGAATTCTTGACGGTCAAATTTGTGACCCAGCAGTAGGGTTCAAACGATATATCGTATCGAATATCGAATATTGGATATCGACCATTTTTTAATATCGAATATCGAATATCGATATCGATATCGAAAATTTAAAAAAAATATCGAATATCGATATCGAAAATTTTGAAAAAATATAGAATATCGACCATTTTTTTGATATATCGAACCTGTATTGTGTCCCCAAATTTACTTTTCATTTTCATTTTGAGATGTTTATGGTTGATCTGATGTGCTTATAGTATTGTATTTGATGAGTAAAAGTACAGTATTTATAATGTCATTGTTGTTGGAGTGCTAAATTTGAAGCCAGAAAACGCTGATATACTTTTTTTTGCAACATGCCCTTAAGCAATTAGGTTAGGTAGGATGAACTGTAATATCTACCAATTGTTATTTGTCTGATACTCTGATACACTTTGATTCATCATGTTTTTCTTCTATTTTCTACCATTGAGTGATGTAAAGCTTGTTAAAATCACTTACACCATTCAAATTTCAGTAAAGAGATGATTAAACATGTGTGCAACCACATGAAAATACAATATGCCACTTGAAATATGCCTTGCTATACCAAAAGCATATCGCAATATGGAATATCAAAAATATCGAATATCGACCATTTTTCAATATCGAATATCAAATATCGATATCGAGGTTCCATATCGTATCGATATCGAATATCGAGTTTCAGAAAAAAATATCGAATATCGAATATCGATATCGAAAATTTTGAAAAAATATCGAATATCGATATCGAAAAGTCATATCGTTTGAACTCTACCCAGCAGCTGTAGGCAACAAACACCGCATGGCAACTGCGCTCATAGCGCAACTGCGTGCGCTCAGTAGGCCACAATCACCGCATGGCAACCGCGGCACACGCACAGTGACCGTAGGCGCCTGCCAAGCTGGCGCCATGGCGCAGCCAGTGCATGAGCGGCCGATGCGCTCGCGTCCGACTGGCACCATTCCTGCCGCGCGGCCGAATCCACTCCCACGCTATTTTTTGGTAAAACCAGTAAATATTTTATAACCAGAATAAACAACTCACGTGAAAAATCACCGCCGATAGCATTGACAGATACTGCTTATAAAATAGACATATCGAATTACACATAAATATATTTACACTCTCAGCCACAAATCGGCGAAAACACAACCCACAAAAAAACACAACAAATGATATGAAAAGTAATGTAATTATGCCTGGTATTGTCATCGCAGAACAATGCATGCGCGGGCAAATTTGTCCGCGTGTCGCGATAATCTGATATCCACTGCATACGTGCAGTGCAATTTATTTTGCGGCATTTTTGCACCCGCAAAACACACGCGGCGCGCTGATATACTCCCCCCCCCGCGCCGCAGTACGGCTGGCATCTATTTGTCTACCGCAACTTTCGGTGGCGGCGCGGCAGAATGTAGACATGGCAGCGGCATGCGTGCGCGCGTGTCGCAGTTGCCATGCGGTGATTGTTGCCCACTGAGCACACGCAGTTGCGCTATGAGCGCTGTTGCCATGCGGTGTTTGTTGCCTAGCGGTTATTCGCCCAAATTTGTACTAATATAAGCTCAAATGATGTTGAGGGGCTGAAATACTGCAAAGCTATGTAATTAAGTGTGTTGACTAGGGTTGGCCGATGTTTTTTTTAAACGTTTTTTTTTAAAAAAAACGTTTTTTTTTAAAAAAAAACATGACGTCCGAAATGTTTTTTTTTTAAAAAAAACATCGGCCGAAATTTTTAGTACTAAGCACTAGGTATTTTGCAAAATTTTTGCGCGCAAGCGCGCAATTTCACACACAAATTGACATTGGTGGTTGTTTTCATTGGTTTTGTTGCATTTTTAGTATCAAAACATCCATTTCTATGTGCTACCATGGGTGAATAAGCCGACATATGTTGCTGTAATATATAATATTGAGGTAATGTGCTTCCATGTACCTCCACAGTGTGTAACTTCACTCCCAAAGTAACAACCTCCTTTTATAACCTTGTTTGATCACCATTCCGTGCCAAACTTTACCTGAAGTCACGAACATTCGACTATAAGGCGATATACGAACGATATGTCGACGAAAAATGGATATTTTTGACACAAATCACCACTTATAATGCTATCCCATGGCTCCACAGCCATTATATGGTCATATTTAACATCACAGAGTATTGCCAGTGTCTGATATACCTATATATGTTGACACTAGGTCACATCTGGGAGCTTTTAAAAAAAAACGTTTTTTTTTAAAAAAAAACATCGAGTTAAAAAAAAACGTTTTTTTTCCAACCCTAGTGTTGACCACATTGTTTCTTTCTGTCACTGCTCATATTTTCTCGCCACTATGCATTCACAAGCTTTATGAAACATGTCCGGAGAATTTGATTGGGTGGTGCGGCTGATGCGAGCCCAGTACCAGCCATAGTTGTCTAGTCGACCAACCCCCATTTTCTCAGCTTCAAAAACATACAAACAAAAAGCGCTGGCAATCCAACCCCACCAGGGGTCTCGAATGGGGGGGGGTTGGGGGGGGTTACCCCCCCCCCCCAAACCGCCCAGCTATCTATCTATCCCGGAGGCCGCTCAGCTATCTATCTATCCCGGAGGCAAAATTTCGATAGCGATTTTTCTCCCTTTTCTTCCTTCTATGCCCCGAAAAAGCCTATATATCGAACCACCACAACCCCCCCCCCCAGAAAATTTTTCAGCTATCTATCCCTCCGGAGGAGCGATTTGCTATCTATCCAACCACTCGGAGGTAGGGTTCAAACGGGATCCCGATCCCGATCCCGGATCCCGTGAAATTCCGGGATTTACCAGTCCCGATCCCGATCCCGATCCCGAAACCCCAATCCCGATCCCGAAATCTCAAAAATACCAATCCCGATCCCGATCTCGATCCCGAAAGTTTTCAAATCCCGATCCCGATCCCGAGAAACTCCCAAGTCCGGGATCCCGATCCCGGAAAAATTAGTGGAAATTATAGAAAGTGAAATAATGACGTTTTTGCATGCAAAAAAGTGGATGCAAACCCCCAGCGTCAATTTTATGCCACTTTTCTGGCATCCAACAGTGTTTTGAGACCTTTATGAACAACTGTGAATGCCAGAAAAATGGCCAAAATATCTATCCCTAGAACCCAATCCCGATCCCGGAAAAATGCCTAACCCAATCCCGATCCCGATCCCGTGACCCCAATCCCGGCCAATCCCGATCCCGATCCCGAAATCTCAAAAAAACCAATCCCGATCCCGAAACCCCAATCCCGATCCCGATCCCGAAATCTCAAAAAGTGAATCCCGATCCCGATTCCGAAAAGTCAATCCCGTTTGAACCCTACTCGGAGGGTCAAAATTCAAGATACCCCTGAAACCCACCCCGTCAGAATGACATCAAATGGAGATATCACGCGTATGGCTGGATTGCCATGACGGCGAACAACCCCTGGACAACAAACACCCGCGAAAAAATTGGTCTGGCAACAAGCATAACACACAAACGTTATTACCCTAACCAGGGGTCTCCTAGGGGGGGGGCTGGGGGGGCTGCCCCCCCCCCAAATCGGCCAGCTATCTACTATCCCGGAGGCCGCTCAGCTATCTATCTATCCCGAGGCAAAATTTTCGGCTACTACCCCGAAATACTCCCCCCAAATCGCTCAGCTATCTATCTACCTGGAGTGGTCTTTGAGAAATTTTGCCCCGATTTTCGCTCAAAATCCCCAATTTTCGCACCTTTTTATAGTTTTTCACCTTCAAAATCGTGCTTTCCGGCTATATACATGGTTATATACCTATTTTTATCCATTTTATACCTACTTTTGGCTACTTTCAACTAATTATTAGCGATTTTTTCCCTTTCTGCCTTCTTAACCTTGAAAAAGCCTATATATTGTGCCCCCGCCAGCCCCCCCCCAGAAAAATTTTTCAGCTATCTATCCCTCCGGAGGAGCGATTTGCTATCTATCCAGCCCCCGCGAGGGCCAAAATCCTGGAGACCGCTGACCCTAACAAACATTGCTCTCGAAAAAAAAGGGAAAAACCTCAGACCAACCCTTTCCAGCTCATGGTAATCCGGGTCTAGATTAGTTGCCACCGCTGAACCCATCGTCTCGCTTAGGTACTGAAAAAGGGCACGAACAGTAATAAATTTTTATCTCAAAATATAAAAGTTTCTGGGTACTTCTGGACCCTTTTGCATGAGATTCGACATTTCACAGGGTCTTCCCCTACCTAAAGAATCTAACTGTTGATAACAGCATGCCAAGGGCAGGCGTCGATTTGGTGCCACGTTGGCGCTCCACACGCTGGAATGTCAACTGGTTTGGAGTCAACTCATTTTAGCTGAATATAGGTAGCAGGATTATTTTCAAGTGCATATGTGGCAATGTCGAAAAGGAATCAATATTGCCATGTGCATTTGAACAAGGTTTCGCGACCCATAAACGAAAATCTTGATGAAAATCATTCGACCAGTTGACATTGGGACGTCAACTGCACCAACCGGTAGGAGTGTTACACAGAATCGGCGTGATATGTACACTGGGCCTGGGCACAAAATGCTGTTGGTAGCAACGGCCAGAACCATAAATGCTTCCGGAAATGGCGGTATGTGTGTCAGCTGCACATGTTTGTCAAGTGGTCTGTGTCAACTCTGAATTGGGTTTCACTTGTCGCACATAAGGTTCAAACGGAATCCCGATCTCGAATCCCGAGAAATTTCGGGATTTTGTGGTCCAGATCCCGATCCCGAAACCTCAATCACGATCCCGCAATCTCAAAAAACGAATCCCGATCCTGATCCCGGAACTTTTGAAAACCCAATTCCAATTAGGGTTGGAAAAAAACGTTGTTTTTTTAAAAGCTCTCAGTAGGGTTCAAACGATATGACTTTACGATATCGATATGGTACCTCGATATCGATATTTGATATTCGATATTGAAAAATGGTCGATATTCGATATTCGATATTTCCGATATTCGATATTGCGATTTGCTTTTGGTATAGCAAGGCATATTTCAAGTGGCATATTGTATTTTCATGTGGTTGCACACATGGTTAATCATCTCTTTACTGAAATGTGAATGTTACATGTGATTTTAACAAGGTTTACATCACTCAAAAGTAGAAAATGGAAGAGAAACATGATGAATCAATGTGTATCAGACAAATAACAATTGGTAGATATTACAGTTCATACTTATAACCTAATTGCTTAATGGCATGTTGCAAAAAATAGCATATCAGCATTTTCTAGCTCCAAATTTTGCACTCCAACAAAAATAACATTATAAATACTGTAATTTTACTCATCAGATACAATACTATAAGCAAATCAGATCAATCATAAATATGTCAAAATGAAAATGATAACTTAATTTAGGGACACAATACAGGTTCGAAAAATGGTCGATATTTGATATCGATATTCGATATGAAAAAATGGTCGATATCCGATATTTGATACGATATATCGTTTGAACCCTAGCTCTCAGACATGACCTTGTGTCAACATATATAGGTATATCAGACAGTGGCAATACTCTGTGATGTAAAAAAAACATTTCAGACGTCACGTTTTTTTATAATTAAAAACGTTTAAAAAAACATCGGCCAACCCTAATCCCAATCCCGAAATTTTTTACTCAATCAGGATTAGGGTTGGCCGATGTTTTTTTTTAAACGTTTTTTTAATAAAAAAAACGTTTTTTTTATAAAAAAAACATGACGTCTGAAATGTTTTTTTTTTTTAAACATCGGCCAAAATTTTTAGTACTAAGCACTTGGTATTTTGCAAAATTTTTGCGAGCAAGCGCGCAATTTCACACACAAATTGACATTGGTGGTTGTTTTCATTGGTTTTGTTGCATTTTTAGTATCAAAACATCCATTTCTATGTGCTACCATGGGTGAATAAGCCGACATATGTTGCTGTAATATATAATATTGAGGTAATGTGCTTCCATGTACCTCCACAGTGTGTAACTTCACTCCCAAAGTAACAACCTCCTTTTATAACCTTGTTTGATCACCATTCCATGCCAAACTTTACCTGAAGTCACAAACATTCGACTATAAGGCGATATACGAACGATATGTTGACAAAAAATGGATATTTTTGACACAAATCACCACTCCCATGGCTCCACAGCCATTATATGGTCATATTTAACATCACATAGTATTGCCAGTGTCTGATATACCTATATATGTTGACACTAGGTCATACCTGGGAGCTTTTAAAAAAAACATTTTTTTTTTAAAACTTTAAAAAAAAAAAAAACATCGAGTTAAAAAAAAACGTTTTTTTTCCAACCCTAATCAGGATCCCAATCCCGGAAAATTTGCCAACTTTTTTTTAATAACATTTTTGCACTAAGAAATGTGACCAGGAACTTCCAACGTCCAATTTACGACACTTTTCCGGCATTTGTGCGTGTTTTAGATCTATTTTTGCAGTAAATTAGAGAAAATCCTTCAATGTGAGAACTTTTGAAATGTGTGAAAGATCCCAATCCCGATCTCGATCCCGAAAAGTCAGTCCCGTTTGAACCCTAGTCGCAGAGCGATCTCAAATGCACTGTCGAAAAATAAATATTATGTAAGTGCTCTGCGACACGTGAAGCCGAAATCTGAGTTGACAAAAACCAGTTCTATTCCAAAAGTAACAGTTGAGTAACATAATTTCCATTTCGAAAGTTGACATGTTACATTCTCAGTTGATGAACATTCCAACAACTTTCAACGTGAATGAGGCTGAAACGAGGAATACCCCATGGGCGACCTGGTGCCAGTTCCGCAGAATGAGAAGTGAAATGGCGAAGGCGAAGTAAAAGCGCAAAGGCGAAGTGAAATGACAAGTGTATTGGCAAAGTTAAAATAAAAAGGAAAAAGTAATTTCCCTTCGCTTTTGCCAATTTCCGTCTCAACTCACTTGCCAGTTCACTTCGCCTTTGCGCATTCACTTCGCCTTTGCCATTTCATATCTCACTTCTCATTTTGCGGAACTGGCACCAGGGGAAGTAGAGAAGTAAAACGGCAAAAGCGAAGTGAAATGGCCAAAGCAAAAGGAAATTACTCATTGTTTTACATCGCTTTTACTATTTTACTTGCCACTTCACTTCGCCTTTGCGCTTTTAGATCTCACTTCTTCTCTTGCGGAACTGGCACCAGAGTCGTGGGAAATCAAAGTCAAACATGTTGAGCTTTTGCAATAGAACTCTTCAAGCGTTCCCACTACCCGGAGTGTTGAAAATCCGGCTAACCACACGCTCAAATATAAATTAACAGAAATGATCTAAATCCTCACCTGGTTGGCTTTGTTGAATTGCTTCTTCAAGCCGGCGAGCGACATTTTGATTTATTTGTGGTTAATGAATCAGAAAGCAGGATAATTAGCGGCACTCTGGCGATGTGTTCGTTATTATATGGTAGTTTTTTAGCTCAATGCTTTTTAGCTCAGATCTCGCCAAAAACAACGATCGTTAAGGACCCAGTATAAGATAATTTTTCTATTAAGTGATAGAGGATACACTCGTTCTCGGATGCGCGCGGGTGGCTTCCTATCATCGCTGTCCATAGTTTCTGCAGCATTTGTTTGGAGTCAGCTATAAAATAGGATTATCTGGTCACATTCTATGTCGTTTTACTGTGTCTACTTTATCTACAACCACACTGACACGAGTTTTCTATGTACGTTCTGGTTCTTGGATGAATGGAAAACATAGCTACCTAGAACGACTGTTGACGATAAATATTTGGATACAATGTTATTATCCATTTCTTTCGAGAGACGGAATTGAAGAGCCTCATTCCAAAGGTGAATATTTAGGCACCAAATCCGTAAAAATTATATTAAGCGTGGATTTTACACTCACACACAGTTTCGCACACTGTAGAAAAAATATGGTAGTTCATGTCAATCCAGAGATGATAGTACCAATTTACCAGAAAAACGCGAATTTCGTATTAAAAGTGCATATGTCCACAATAAAAAACGGGACTTCTCCATCGAAAGTTCTTACGGCCATCCTCGGACCACCAGAATTTCATATAAAAAATGCACGATCCGCAGTTTCATAAATACGTGTTCCTAAAGAGCCCGTCAGAATCCCCAGGTTAATTCTAAAAGTACATACCGTATTACCTCGAAATACCCCCAGGGGGTATATTAGTTCGCCAGCAAATTTTCTGTCTATTATTTCGCCAGAAATTTCGTGAAATTCCACATAGTCGGACGTAGGAAAATCAAACAATTACATAGATGTACATATATAATGTGTTTATAGCAGAGTTGTTAGAATTACTGAACTTTTTTCAAAAGTATATCTAAATGTAAGTATATTTTTTACTCACCACAAAGTATAGAAAATGTAAAATAATTTTTTTACTCGTACCCAGGCGTACATGTGAGTAAAATACTTTTTCCTAGGAAAATGTAAATTGGGAGGGGGGGACGTTATGCATGGCTAATTTTTGTATACCGTATTTCCTCGAAATCCCCCCCCCCCTCGTTTGACACCACCTCTCGAGACCACTATGAAACAATCACCCCCCCCCCCCTCGAAATACCCCCCCAGATTGAGTATAAAGACAACGTACATGACAAATACTGCAGTTTGTGTTCTGCGTAGTGCAGAACACACGTTAAAACAATGTCGGAACCACGTTAGAAAAGTGTTTATACCATCTACGTACTAATCTTAGTCTACAGGAGTCTATACATGTCAGTTATTGACGCATTTTTCTACCCCAGCGCACATCACAAACAACGATTTTGTATTAGGTTGTAAACTAATGAAGTGTCTTTTTTCGCCATCTCATACAAATATACATTTGTGCTTTTCATTGTGTTGTACGTTGACCGATTTTGATGCCATTTGAGTATGTTGTGGTTTGGGGTCTGGGCTATGATGATATGTTTTTGTTTGCTCAAATAGTCCCCCAGTCCCGAGATAAGGGGGGTCTATAAAAAGGTGGTCATTTTACGTGGCCAATATGCACATTGACTTTGAAGCTTAATAACTCAACCATTTCTGGGCCGATTCGGATCGTTCAACACTTAAAATAACCAGGACAATCCGCATATTCAATTTTTGTGGTCGAGTTAGTGATGTCTTAATCCCGTATGCCGATTTGACCTGGTTTTTGAACATGAAAAATAATCGTAATTATAATTTATTAAGACGATTTTTTTGAAGTTGCTATCATATACTATAGACAAAAAGAATAAATCTGGCCCAAAAAGTATTTCAATATCTCTCTCCAGTCAAAAGTTATATCACTTTAAACATTCGCCTCCCAACAATAAATAGAAAAATCTGCATGACGAGCAAATGCATGTGACTTCAGAAATCCAACTCTCGGCCATTTCTCAGCCAATTTCCACCAATGAACACTTAAAATGATCAGAAAAACCTGTAAGTTTCATTTTTATGCTCAGATTATCTGTATTTATCGTTCTTGATTAGTTATTTACATGTATGGAAGGCGGAAGTTTAAAGGTCTATTACTTTTGATTGGAAAGAGATATTGAAATAATTTTTTTGGTATATGAATCCCCATTGTCTAAAGTATATGATAGCATGTTTAGAAAAATTTATTTTTTGTGTTTAAAAACTGGGTCAAATCGGCATACGTAATTTAGACATCACTAATCCGACCACAAAAATGGAATCTACTGGTTGTGCTGATCATTTTAAGTGTCGAACGATCCAAATTGGCCCAGAAATGGCTGAGTGAGTAAAGTTCAAAGTGAATGTGTAGATCGGCCATGCAAAATCACCACCTTTTTATAGACCCCCCTTATCTCGGGACTGGGGGATTATTCAAGGAAACAAAAACGTTTCTTCATAGCGCAGACCCCAAACCCCAACATACTCAAATGGCATCAAAATCGGTCAACGTACAAAAGAATGTGGGATGCACAAATGTATATTTGTATGAAATCAAAAAAAGACACTTCATTAGTTTACAACCTAATATTTACTAGGATTTCAAAAAATTTCTTTCTTTCAAATAGTGCCCCCCCCCTCTCGGGGGCACTATGAAACAATCACCCCCCGGGGGGTATTTCGAGGAAATACGGTAAGTGGATTTGACCCACGTTCAAGTTGTTAGTTGTTAATTTCACCAATTTCATTTGAACATAGTATTTTTAGTGAGAAATGAGCGACATTTCAATATCAGATCTTCAATTCAAACAAAACCAAGTGTGATAACAACCACTGAATCATAGTTCTGAACAGCCTGGATGTTCTAACCACTAATTTCTCATATATTTTTGTGTTTTGGCACTCTTATACTACAGTTACTCTACACCCTGCACGCGTGGTTCACGCTGGAAACGTGCCAACGATTTTTTAAGAATGCTATTTTCATAAAACGTTGAAAAAAGTCATCTCTGTTATAACGCTATACCTTAACTTATTCACAACAATGATATTTTTACCTGATGTAATAATAAACCCCCCGGGGGCATTTCGAGGATGATTGATGAATGATGATTGGCATGTGACCTCAACAAGTATTGTAATGGCCGCGTAGTTGCGGTCATTGAGATTTTGCTTGGTGGGGTTTTGTATAGGAAACGGCGGCCCTAAATATACTCCAATTAATGAGTGGGCAAGTGCCAAATAAGTTCCAGGTCCAATTTCCAACCGGCGCTATTTATTTAAGCGATTTCGGTTCACAAAATATAGTAGAAATTGGGGGAAATCAATCAATCAAAAATAGGTAGTTTCTTAGGAAATATTTATGAGTCAAAAACAAAAAACATTGACTGCCAGCCGATTCAAAATATCGGCTGGATATGCATAAGATAGGGGGTACCTACACAAAATGCTACAAAATGAATGGCGCCAAACTGTCTACTACAGGGTGCAGAGTACATAACACATACCTAAATACATAGCACACGCAAAAGCGAACACCTAAAAACCGCGGTGACGCAACCGTTCCGCGGCGCGAGTACCTAGTGCATACCTAAATACATAGGGCGCATGGAAACAATAGAGCGGCACAAGGGGGGAATCTACATAGGCACGTGGACACCTACATGTTGAATTCAAAATCCTACCGTAAGAACATGAATCTAAATAGAATGGAAAAATGCCTAAAATGTGATGGCATAACAGCCCCTCCCATGACAACAGTTATACTACTTACAAAAGAAACACTAGTGGAACTGGAAGTCAGACAAAAGCTTACATAAAAAGCTACAAAACTCCCAACCACATTGAACTAAGTGGAATTTTCAAGTTACCCAAATATAATATGACCAGTAACTGAAAAACATGTCCAGAATCACAAATGGATCAGATTGCAGTATGATTATAAAAACAATTTGAAGGGTGCATTTTCACAGTGCACAAATCTATGCCCTAAAATCATGCTAGCACTGCTCAGCCTGGATTCCATCGGGCGCTGGAACTGAGCCTGGCTTTGTGCTTGCGACGCATGCTCGGCTCGCCCCGATAGTTGGCCACCGGTCGGCCATCGAAGTTTGCAACGTCCACCGACATGAACTCGGCATGTGGTGGCATGTATTTGGCAGAGTTGTAAAAATATTTGGTGTCAGACTTTTTCCGTGGGGGTCTGCCGTAGACCTTGGTGCAGTTTGCGCGCGGTAGTGTCACGGGCTTCGATAAGTGTGATTTCGGATGGCCCACAGTTGGGTGTGCCATAGAGTGCCTTGTGGCCAAATAAAAGCGGGCTCGATGTGCGCGGAAAGTGTGGTTTCCGTTTAACCACAGCCCATATGTCTGCCGATTGCTGTTGTCCACCGGGTGTGGTATGCAGCAAATGCATTTTGTAGACTGCCAGGTGATGCCCCGGAATTGGCTCGCCGGCAGTCCCCAAACCTGAATCAGGGTATGGCCGGTACTTCGCTTTTTCTGTGCTGGCATTGCACTGTGCGCGTTTCCATACATCCTCGAGCAGATGCTCCTTGATGATGATCCCCTCCTCACAGCCACTATCGAGTGTGCCTGTGAGCGTGCAGCCCATGAAATCCACTTTGGCCAGCGGGCGATCACAGCGGGCGTGTTGCATGCTTGGTGGGTTCATGGCGCAACCCATCTGCTTGTGAGCTGCATTGCCGCTAGGGAACCACGTTTCAAAATCGGGCTCGGGCTCGGAATCAGATGATGGATTAGACACATTTTTAGTCAATTTTGTAGCCGGATTATTAGCAGATTCATTATCCGATTCCGGAGCGCTGTAAATTTGCTCATCAAATTTCAGGTTGAGCTTTTTACACTCAGTGCGCATCCTTTCCCGAGCGTCGTGCTTGGTTTTTCCAGCCTTTTCCAAAAATTCTCGGGCCCGTTCAGCCCAATCCAGTTGGTAGGCAGGCGACGCCGGATTCAAAAAACATGTTGCCGGCTTGTGCGGCATGGGTGCACGATGCAAAAAATAGGTGCACCATGGACCCTGATGTGTCGTCGGGTCAAATTTAGACTGCCTATCCCAACCGCATTTCTGGCCATCAGATCGGCCTGGGGCGCTTCGCGATGCAGCCGATGGAGTATTGCCCCAGCCAGCATTTCTGCCCGTTGACGACTTTGGCTTCCAATTAGTATTGCGATTTTTATTCTGTTCAACACGGCGATGCGAGTTTTCCTCGCGGGCAATATCGAGGCGACTAACAGCGTCGGCTAACTCGACCTCACCGTCCCGCCATTTGTCGCGCCACCGATACCAACACATCATCGGCACCATGTCTTTGACTTCGAGGAATAATTTATCCCCGATCATTTTCTCGCGTTGTGAATCGTCGATTTGCTCGCTGATATAGTGGAACAAGCTGCACAGCTTGCGGTACAGGGAAGACACCATATCAGAGGATTTAGCAGAATATCTATACCACTCGGCTACCGAATGTGCCTTGCGGTCAAGACGATGCACCCGTGCCAACTTGTCCAGAACGTAGAGAATCGAATTACGCTTGTCCAGGCGGATAGATGCATAGTGATCTTGGGCACTACCTTTCAGGCACTGTTGGAACACATTAGTCCAAAACAAGTGTTGGTATGCCGGCGGGACGTTCAGAGCCTGTAGCGCCACATTGTGAAGCCAAAATTTAAATGGCCCCGACGGCGCGCTCGAATCCCCATTGAACGGTGTTTGCTTGCTGGCTACGTTGGCCACATGGCCACCGCCCATGTGATCGCGAGACGACAATTGCCCCAGCGTATCCACGAGGGACGGAAAACCATCGGCCGGTACCATGACATATTGGTCAATGTAGGCAGCGATTTGACCGATCAAACCACCAGGTAACAATGAAATGGCCTGCAGCCTAGCTTCGGTTGAATCGACCAACTGGTCCGTAGAAGCGGTAGAGGTCCTCGATGGACAGCGATTGATTGTGCCAGGCGCCGGTATCGATTGCGTCCCCATGGGCACGTTTTGCACTGATGCCGTGTGCGCCTGCACCGATGATGAAGTAAATTGTTGGACAAATGCCGGATTGCTAGATAGCAGTTGCTGGAGAACAGGCAAAAGGTTGTCCACAGTCAGCGCCACAGGTGGTTGGGAGACCGCAACGCCTTGAGGCGGCGTGGGGTCGTTCCCAATGCCTCTGGGTGGTACTTGATCTTCAAGGTCGAGGACCAATTCCACGACAGTATCTGGATCTGTGAAATACAGGTCCATGCACTTCCACACATGCTGGATCAATCGCCCAGTTCCTAGGCCTGGCGGATCGATAATCGTGGGCCACTCGCCATCGTTAACGCGAAACTGCATTAGCACATTTAGCAGGCGCAACAATTTTGGCCGGTCCACAGGCTCGTCCATCCATGACTCAACTACCGGCTCCAGTTCCGCTCGCGTATATTGCAACATGTTGGAAAATGTGAGAAGTCACTAAATCTGCACAGGCACAATTCACGTGCGAAGATAGTGCAGGAGTGACTGAACACAACTGGAGTTGCAAAAAGGCAGGTAGGTGCCAAAATGACCGAGAATCGATGTAAATATAAGCAGGTGCAGCGATTGGCGCAGTAGTGGCCAAAAGCAACTGCAACCAAATATGCGCAAAACTGGTGCACAAATAGCGTAGCACAACAGGGCATTCACGTGAAAAACGCGGCAGCGGATGACTGTTACCACGCCAAAAATTCACACGGTGCAGCGCCTAGGTGCACAAATGGCGCCCCAGTGGCGCCCTGGGATCAGTGTGTGGGCGTGCAGCACCCCGCGCTGACCCAGCGGAAAACCAGGCCGCACGCGGCCAAATGTGCATTGAAAATTCGCTGGCCCCAGTGGCTCAGCGAAAAACGAAAAGTTCCCGGGTCAGCCCCAGTGGCTGATCGGGTTGACGCGTGGCGCGGCGCCTCGCTGGACTGTTGCTGGCCCCAGTGGCACAGCGACGCGAGAATCGATGAATTCCGGTCAGCCCCAGTGGCTGATCGGATCGAAAAGCGGCGCGAAGTGTTGCCGCTATGTCGCTAGCCCCAGTGGCAAAGCGACACGAAAAAAACGATTTCGATCAGCCCCAGTGGCTGATCGAAGCTGGCCGCGCAGCCCCAGTGGCTGATAAGCGGCCGGCCGGGCGGGAGCGACGCGTGTCGCTACAGTCCCGCGGCACGAAAACGTGGCGGAATTTTTTCCGCACAGCCGGGCAAACAGGAGGCCCGGGGTCAATTTATGGGAGCTAAATTAATAGCTCCCAGTACGATCACCATGTAATGGCCGCGTAGTTGCGGTCATTGAGATTTTGCTTGGTGGGGTTTTGTATAGGAAACGGCGGCCCTAAATATACTCCAATTAATGAGTGGGCAAGTGCCAAATAAGTTCCAGGTCCAATTTCCAACCGGCGCTATTTATTTAAGCGATTCTGGTTCACAAAATATAGTAGAAATTGGGGGAAATCAATCAATCAAAAATAGGTAGTTTCTTGGGAAATATTTATGAGTCAAAAACAAAAAACATTGACTGCCAGCCGATTCAAAATATCGGCTGGATATGCATAAGATAGGGGGTACCTACACAAAATGCTACAAAATGAATGGCGCCAAACTGTCTACTACAGGGTGCAGAGTACATAACACATACCTAAATACATAGCACACGCAAAAGCGAACACCTAATTGAAAAAAGTAAGTAAAAATACAAAATTTTATAGACCAGTATTTCAACGGAATAGGGGTGGGGACTTTTACCCCTCACCTGAACGGATTTTGGTTGCCTTTGGCTAGGCACTATTTTGTAAATACGGCAGAATGATGTTTTACAGGTGGTGCCTTGCGGACCTTAAGCGCTTTGCCCTATGGACAATTTAATGTACAGCCAAAAGTAACGAGTAAAAAATTTTGGTCAATTAAACACTGAAAGAGTGAAAAATTTTCCTACCCTTCCCGACACCAACTCTGAAGTCACCCCAGCGGCGCAATTGCTCTGTACTGAAATACATATCCGACGCAGCTTGCCGCGGCGCACCACTGCTGCCGCGTCCACGTCCCTGCCCTCGCCCAGCACCAGCACCACGATGAGCACCAGCTGCAGCACCACGAACGGCACCGCGACCACGGTTCGAGCCACGGAATTGTGAGTTCATGCTGGCCAGTAGTTAGAAAGTTCCTGAGTTACAGGGACCAATATTGAGTGGCAGTGATAAAATGGCAAAATCAGTGATTTTTATTTATTTTCGATAATTAGTAAATCGATTTTTGATCAGCTGCCAAATTTTTGAATTGCCGCCTAACTTGGCGAACAGAATTTCTGAACAATTATTAAATTTTTTAAAAAATATAAAAAAATTTAAAAAAACTCTAAGCAGATGAAATTTGATAAAAGGTAGAAAGTTAGGTATTTTGAAAGAGATTAGAAATCCAAGTTTGTATTTTAGAATCATCGTTTAGATGAAATTTATATAAAACGTTGGAATATTTTTGTGAAAATGAAGTAACTGTAGCAATAAGTTTACACTTATTGTAATTATTTTTTAGTAAAATTTTAATCAAATTAGTTATTCTAAAATTGACATCTTCTAAGCGGAAACAAATTTGACAAAATCTTATGCACTGTGAAAACAGAAAGCTGAAATATCTAAGTCTAGGAAATGTGCTCTAGAGCCGTTTTCTAATTTTTCTATTTCCATGGTAAGTGAAGTATGGTAAATATTTTGTGCAAAATTCTCGAAATTGGTTACGTTGATGCATAAAGTGTCATCAATGTAATGTACTATATTATTAGACAGTAATTTTGCTTGACTAGGGAAATTTTTGCAATAGGAAAATTCCATCATAGAAAGAGTAAGGTTACAAAGTTCTGGGCTAACTGAAGAGCCCATTGCAATACCTCTAATTTGTTTAAATAGAATACCAGCGAACTTAACGTAGGTATTGTCTAAAACAAAATTTAGGAGGTCACATATTTCTGCAATTCTGTACTGACAGGTATCTTTTTCGGTCGCTAACCGATCAGGCTTCAGAACAGCTTTGTTGTTGTGTATAGTCACAAAATGATCAGGCCGTACTAGCAGCGTGATCAATGTTGTGACTTGCAAACGTATTTGATCGATGTCAAGTGAAGTATAAGCCTGCGAAAAATCGGCGGTACATAAATATTCAATGTTGTTGATGGAAAGCAATTTGTCAGTAACTACAGTACTATTTTCTACTATCCAAAATCGATTAGACCCACCATTTTCTGAAATTCGCTCACAGTATTGTTTTAGGCGTTTTTGTAAAAGCGATAAAATCAAGTGTAAAAGCCAAGAGAGTCCATTGATAGAAGATTTTTTCGCCCCAGAAATAAACCGAAATTTTATTGGTGATTTATGGAATTTCGGTATCGAGTAAATTACCGGGACTGTACTGTCAAAACGCTTTTTATCTGTGTTGAAAATATTAGACATATTCAAATGATTTTGCATTAGGTTTTCGACGAAGTTTTCATTCGCGTGGATGTATTGGTAGGTTGAATTTCCAAAAGTGGTGGTATTAGAAAAGTCTAAAAGGCCAAATTCCTTGCAAATCACGCTCAAATAAAATTTTTTACAAATAAAAGCATAGGTGTTATAAGCTTTATCTACACAAGTGATCACAAACCTTGTCTGTAGTCTTTTCAAGTCATTTTCACATGCCTTAGTCCACTTTAAATTCAGTAGTCGACATGAGTCGATAGCAAAAGTACTCAATTTGCATGACATTTTGTACAAGCATGTGCGTCTGAATGCTTCAATCTCCATGGTGCTGGTATTATCTGTAAGTTCGTGTAGTTTGGTAACAATATGTGATATAATATTCCTATATTTACGTTCTGTATTTACCAGAGTGCCACCATTGTCGATACGAAATTTTAAGCCCAAATCTAAAAATTTTTTGAGAACTCGATTTTCACAGATTTCCGTGTCACCAGTAATGATATGATTATGAAACTGGTCCTTGAATCGGGAAGTAATACAGTCACAAGGTAGTGATAACGTCTCTTGTAACGAATTCAGTGTTAAATTTTTTAGAATTTTGTTGTAGTTACAAATTTTCAGACCTAAAGGAGCATTGTATGCCACTTTAAGTTGTAACCTATCTATATACTTTCTAGCAATATCTGGTAAATTTTTCTTATGTTTATTCCGATGTAAAATGTTGAGTGAGAGAGCATCGTCAAAATGACTTTCATACTTGATGGGAATAAAAATCGGATTTTTAATGTTACTTCTTTTTGTGAAAAAGTGACGTCTTCTTGATTCAGCACCAAATTGAAGACATTTACAAATATTGTTACTTATTAGATTCTCCATTTTAGCTACATCTGCTAAATGAAAAATTTTATTAAGATGATTTTTGGGTAAAGAATTGATAAAAGTGTAGACATCTCTAGGGGATTTTAAACAAGAAAAGCGATCTAAAGTAAGTGAAATTGAATTTTTATTGTAAATATTTGGTCTGGGTCGTTTTTGACGTAATAACTTATCACTGAAAAAAGGTAGAGGTTTGTTTGAGTTGATTAAGTTAAATTTGTCGATTAAACCCAAACCCTTAATTTTTGATTTAATCCAAAAGGGTATGAACTAAAGAGAAGTGAAATCCATCAAAACTCAAATTCAGTAAAAATAGAAGGTTTTATTTTTTACGTTATCTGGCATTTTATGTATAATTTGAATTTTAACTGTGTCAAAATTGCAAGATGAAGTAGTGAAATGTGAATAAAGTACATTATTAGAGCATTTTCTCTTGATATGTGAATAATGCTGGCTAAAACGTTTATGCAAACTATGCTTAGTTTCTCCAACATATTGTTTACCACATTCACATGTCATGAGATAAATGACACCTTTAGTAAGGCAATTGAGGGGGCCATTCGCACAAGGCAAAATTTTTTTATGTGTCACCGATGATCTTAAAAACGTACTTCCATCAACGTGTGGGCAAGTCCGGCAGCTTGCTCGCCCACACTTCTCAGTAGGGGTCCCTTGGCACTTCTCCAAGATCTGAGACGTATTAAGGTCAAAGTCAACAAGATGAGCATAACGACGCTCATCGGAAGCAACAGACCGGTTCTGCGTGTTCAATGTAATTTGATAATTAAAACACGACCCTGTAGCACACTTCACACTACCACCCAGGGTACCAGGTAGCGCGTCGCCTACGGGGGACGCCCTAGCATCATGAGTGGCTATGTGAGTCTGCTGAGTCATGATGAGAGAGGTTTTGCTACCGGATAAAAAAAAGGGATATAACAAGAAAAATAGTAAATGGTATAGATAGTACCGTTTCAAGTGCAATAAGTGGGAAGTAAACTGATTTATGTAAAATTCACTTTATTTAATCAAACGTTTCGGAATGAATGGCCTCATAAAAAACGAGTACCCGTAAAAGGCGTCAAAAATGTGTAATAACAATTCAAAATAAAAATCAACAAAAAGTAGTCTCTCAGTAGATTGCTGCCACATTATTCAGTTCGATTGGGGTTTTGTTCCGTGTCCTGTGTGGAGCGCCAAAAAATCAATTTTAGGTTTATCTTGATTTCTAAGTGATCTTCGGATGGTCACTTTACTTGGGGACACAACAACAGAGGAAGTTACTGGCAAAACACTTGGAGATTCAAAGCTGAAATCTAAAACGGGAGACTGGAAAGTGCAAGATGAATCAGAATCTCTGTTTGTTTTTCCTTTTTTGCCAGGGGGGGTACTAGGAATAACTGTGGAAGTGTCTGACAGAGTTTCACTGCGTCTACATACGACGCCTCTATTTAAAGTTAAATTTCCCAATTTTGAAGTAGCCTGTATAAGGCTAAAAGTTATAAAAGGTAAGCACACAATTAAGGAAAAAACGAAAATACCTCCATAGCACTTTCATCGAGTTGCGAATCATGTGCAGGGGTTGATTGGTGCATCACCTGCTGCGCCAAATTTTCTCCATGATCAGTGGCTTTGGACGGTTGTGCACTGCTACTGCGTTCCAGCGCGACATTGACAACCCGACCAGCGTGGTTGTCTTTGTCGCGTTCGCCATCCAAGATTTGCCGGCCAATTTCTATGTATAAAAAGCACAAACATGAGGAATGTGTGTGTAATGAAGTATTAAAAAACGCAGGTAAATGCAGTTAAAGTACCTATATACTCAGCGAACTCGCTAGCAAATTCACCAATGAATTTCCATCTTGCCTCAGAATTAGTATCGCCCATAGTTCTGACGATAATTTTTGACGATAATTTCTGACGATAATTCTGACAATGTCAAAATCGCGACGCCAACGGGCCGTGTAGCCTGTTTGGCCCTTGTTGAAACGAGCAATTAACGTCAACGCATGAGATTTTTCTTGTCTCTGTTCGGAAATTTCATCCATGCTGACAGTGATTCTCTTGTTTTTGAATCAACAAGAAAGAAAATGTACAAAACTGATTCCATGGATGAAATCTACAGAAAATGAAATAGCTAATAGCAACTGACTTATAGTTTTCCTTCATTCTCGTGTGCAAAACTTCGCGCGCGACATTGGTGGTTGCAAAACGCAACTTCAACGAACCACCAATCTGATCTACTTTCACCAAACCAATCATCGCCGCGCTGTTAGGTTTGAACCCAAAGCCATGTTGCAAAATGTTTCTAGCTGTCGGCATCAATTCATCTTTTTTCAGGCGAGGGTTTTTGCCCACACCGTGAAAAATAACGTGATTGCTGGCAACCCAGCATTCAGTGCTTTGCAGACGATGCCACAGCTCACCCGTGGATGGCAACAGAGGCTGAAAGGGTTTTTAGAAACAATTATCATCGATTAATTAAACGAATTTTGTTTTGATCGCTACCAGTTCCGGTGGTTGCCCACTGGTTTACTGGTAAAAAAAGAAAGAGGTGGCAACTGTGCGTGAGCGCGGTTGAACTCCACCTATAACACCCATGAGCCGGGTCGCCCCAAACTTTGAACCATGGGTGATAAGTGTTGACAGATTAATTTGCAGAAAATGTTAAATTGATTGTCTACTAAAATTTGTTCAGCGGGAAGGTAGAAAAGAAAAGTAGAAAATACGCACAATGTTTTGTAAAAAGTTTTTAGAATAAATAACTAAAATGAAAATCGAAAAACAGTAAGCCTAGCCCCGGGTTTTGTCGACCACTGGGGAACCAGGCCGGAACTGCTAACGACAAATTGAAAAAAGTAAGTAAAAATACAAAATTTTATAGACCAGTATTTCAACGGAATAGGGGTGGGGACTTTTACCCCTCACCTGAACGGATTTTGGTTGCCTTTGGCTAGGCACTATTTTGTAAATACGGCAGAATGATGTTTTACAGGTGGTGCCTCGCGGACCTTAAGCGCTTTGCCCTATGGACAATTTAATGTACAGCCAAAAGTAACGAGTAAAAAATTTTGGTCAATTAAACACTGAAAGAGTGAAAAAATTTCCTACCCTTCCCGACACCAACTCTGAAGTCACCCCAGCGGCGCAATTGCTCTGTACTGAAATACATATCCGACGCAGCTTGCCGCGGCACACCACTGCTGCCGCGTCCACGTCCCTGCCCTCGCCCAGCACCAGCACCACGATGAGCACCAGCTGCAGCACCATGAACGGCACCGCGACCACGGTTCGAGCCACAGAATTGTGAGTTCATGCTGGCCAGTAGTTAGAAAGTTCCTGAGTTAGAGGGACCAATATTGAGTGGCAGGGATAAAATGGCAAAATCAGTGATTTTTATTTATTTTCGATAATTAGTAAATCGATTTTTGATCAGCTGCCAAATTTTTGAATTGCCGCCTAACTTGGCGAACAGAATTTCTGAACAATTATTAAATTTTTTAAAAAATATAAAAAAATATAAAAAAACTCTAAGCAGATGAAATTTGATAAAAGGTAGAAAGTTAGGTATTTTGAAAGAGATTAGAAATCCAAGTTTGTATTTTAGAATCATCGTTTAGATGAAATTTATATAAAACGTTGGAATATTTTTGTGAAAATGAAGTAACTGTAGCAATAAGTTTACACTTATTGTAATTATTTTTTAGTAAAATTTTAATCAAATTAGTTATTCTAAAATTGACATCTTCTAAGCGGAAACAAATTCGACAAAATCTTATGCACTGTGAAAACAGAACGTTGTAACAGACATTGTATCTGATACAACTACCAATATGTGGCATGCTTACAATTCGAAAATTGTAATCATCAGTTTTGTTGTAGACTTTGATATTAAAATTTGGATGAGCTGAAATATCTAAGTCTAGGAAATGTGCTCTAGAGCCGTTTTCTAATTTTTCTATTTCCATGGTAAGTGAAGTATGGTAAATATTTTGTGCAAAATTCTCGAAATTGGTTACGTTGATGCATAAAGTGTCATCAATGTAACGTACTATATTATTAGACAGTAATTTTGCTTGACTAGGGAAATTTTTGCAATAGGAAAATTCCATCATAGAAAGAGTAAGGTTACAAAGTTCTGGTAAAAACCGCGGTGACGCAACCGTTCCGCGGCGCGAGTACCTAGTGCATACCTAAATACATAGGGCGCATGGAAACAATAGAGCGGCACAAGGGGGGAATCTAAGTACATAGGCACGTGGACACCTACATGTTGAATTCAAAATCCTACCGTAAGAACATGAATCTAAATAGAATGGAAAAATGCCTAAAATGTGATGGCATAACAGTATCACACACCATTCTTAAATGAAACGATCATAGAAAAGATGCCATGTGAAAATTTTTGCAAAATAAAAATAAATAAATACCTTTGTAGAATCATGACAACGGAATCCGACTACCTAGGTTATCAATCAAATGAGCAGATAAGCACGTCTTGTACTATGTAAAATGTCTGTGTACATTGTAAAACCTTGCAGTGCAGAATATGTGAAGCGATTTGATGAACAACCCTTTGCGAAACACACTTACCTATACAAGATGAACAAGGTATATTCAGTATACTCGGCGTACATGATACTCTGCCCTCGCACTGATTTATGTCTCGTGTTGGAAGCGTGCCAATGATCATTAAATCATGCGATTTCCGTAAAAAAATTAAAAAAATTCATCGATGTGCATATGTTAATGAATAACACTATACAACAATCAATTTTGCATCTTTTTATGCAACTCGCACGCGCTAACCATCGTTGGCATACGTCCAGCTGGAACCACGCGTGCAAGGTGTAAAGTAAGCGGAGTATATCCATGAATGACCACTCCTCTCATCAGATAAACTTGTGTTTCCCTCGACCGTTGGTTGTCATTGCGTGATATTTACACTCAACCCGCACTTACACCTGCTGGCATACCAAATTTGAGCATTTTTCATTCAAAATTGATGTGTTGGTAGCCGACTGAAACCGTGCGCCTCACTGTAGTATTTAAGTTAGACAATGATGCTAGTGTGCAGTGTCTGTGACGGTAGTTTTGTGACTACCTATTCTCTGCTTTCATTGTTTGTGGGTTTTTATTGCAGTGATTTGAGATGTGCACTCCATTTTTACTCTACATTACCATAACCTTTAAGTCTAACCCCCGGGGCTAAAAAATTGAAAATTGTGAATTGATGCATTTGTTGATTGATGATAGCGATGATTTGAAATACTCATTCCATTTTGACACTACATTACCATAAACCTGAAAATGAGTTTACAGGGGTTTCCAAATTAGGGACTGAGTTTATGGGAGTTTCCAAATTAGTGGCTGCATTTACAGGATTTAGAGGGGGTCCCCATGGGGTGCCATTTTGGGGGGTCTCCAGGGGGTGCCATTTTTTGGAGGTACATATGGGGGTGCCATTTCAAGGGGGTCCCCATGGGATGCCATTTTTTGGGTGGTCCCCACGGGGGCCATTTTTTGCTGGTCCTCAGGGGGGTGCTATTTTTTTTTTGGGGGGGGGGTCCATAGCGGGTGCCATTTGGGGGGGGGTCCCCAGGGGGTGCCATTTTTGGAGAGTCCCCAGCGGGTTATCTTTGGGTGGGTACCCAGGGGGTGCCATTTTTGTGGGGGTTCCAAGGGGGTGCCATGTTTGGGGGTCCCCAGGGGGGTGCCATTTTTTGGGGGGGAGTCCCTAGGGGGGTGCCATTATTGGGGGTCCCTAGGGAGTGCCATTTTTTGGTGGTCCTCAGGGGGGTGCCATTTCTGTGGGGTCCCTAGGGGGTCCCATTTTTGGCCAGTTCTCAGGGGGTGCCATTTTTGGGGGGTTCCCCGGGGGGTGCCATTTGGAAGGGGGTACCCACTGGGGTGTCAGTTTTTGCAAGCCTCTGAGTAGTGGGTTTTGTGGTTCTCTACAATTAATACCACAAGGATTTACAAACACAAAAAGAACAGCAATGCACAAATGTAACCAATTTAAGATTACAACAAAGTTTGACACCTTGCATAAACCACACTATCATATCACAAAACCTATACCACACAGAATGCACACTGCACACCGTCATACCAAATCACTAACTGTCCACATTTTACTACTGAGTTTCATGCCCAACCATTTTACAGAAGTTTACAAAAATCCATTTCAAAACATTGCATCTTTGGTATTGGTCTTGTTATTGTTGGTACATTACATACTGCATTTCAAAACACATGCCTAGCATGTGGGCAAACTTAACTAAAGTATCATATTTCTTCCAATGACAGAGGACCCATATATTTTTTCACCACCTCTTTACCCACCTCTCCATTGAAGACACCAGTCTAGACTTTAAGCCAAAGTGCCAAAATGGTCGGAGAGAATCCTGCTAGTTACCTATGAGAAAAACGAAATCATTTATCCATATTGCAATGGAACAAAACAATAACAAGTTTGGGTGAGTACAAATTTTTGTTTTGTTATGTTTTGAAAATGAGACGAAGAGAAATTTTGGCACTGTTCCAAAAAGATGAATGCCGATTTTTGTCCAAAAGGTAGAAAATGCATAAAATAAACCAAAAACTGATTAGAATCAGTCTATTCAAATTCTAAATTGAACGAAACATTTCATACATCAACGAAACAAAATTGAACAGCAAAAACTTTATTGACTTTAGAACAACCAAAGATTTCATCATTTTCATCATCATGTATTTAACCCATTTTTATTCCAACAAAGACGTCATCGCGGAGTGGTTCGTTCAGCAGAATTGTATGGCATTATGTCTGTTGAGTTTACCTCATTGAAGACTGGGGGTATTTCGAAGGGGGAGTATTTTTTTCCCAGCTCGAAAACACCTGGGGGTATTTCGGGGGGGGGGGGGTTAATTCAAGGGGGTATTTCAAGGAAATACAATATATATAACGGCATATAGGTACACATAAACCCTTCCATAACGTCACTCAATCATTGGTTTAAATGTGTTTTCTGCGTTGTACAGATCACAAACTGCAGTATTTGTCATGTATGTTCTTTTTACATTCAAATTGGTGGGGGTATTTCGAGGGGGGGGGGTATTATTTCTCAGCCAAATTTTAGGGGGTATTTCGAGGGGGTTTAATCCAAGGGGGGGGGTTAATTCGAGGTAATATGGTAAGTTATGGTATAGGTAACGACTATTACTGCTACACCCGACCGAAGGTCGGCGAGAATACTGCTAGTACATAAATATTACACAGTGGTATTTTTTAATACAAATGTTTAGGCATACAATTTTCGCAATCCCCTATTTGCATATATTTCATGTACATTGTCTTATCTGTTACATAAATATTTACAGGTGATTTTTACATAAATATTTACTTATTTATATATTTACATGTAACGCACCATGCACGCACCCATAATTGTATTTTTCACTCTTCTAATATTCGCACTTAACTAACGATGGCAAAAAAAGTTTTGAAAATCCGAAAACATGTTTGAATTTTCGAATTTTTTCATAATTTTCGAATTTTTATTTCACCCCTGGAAAAAACACATAAAAATCGATTTTTTTTCAAAAAATTCGAAAATTCGGAAATTCGAAAATTTGTAAATAATTTTCGAATTTTTCAGAGAATTCCAGTCCACAACACATTAAACATGATCAACTGATTGATGATTTTTTATGCGCTGTGTCTGAAAAAGCGTAAAACAATGGAAAAAATGTCAAAAAAACATTGAAATTGTTTGTTTAGATAGCCCATGATGCTGGGCATCAATTGTGATTTAATAAAATGAAATGAAATGAAATGGTGCACTATACTTTCGCTGAGGCAGATTTCGCTCCATCAAAAAATAGATCGTGGGTTATTGTTGAAAGTTGTTTAACAGATCAATGTCTAACAATCCAACAGGGCCACTTCCAGACACTTTAAAATGTCCTGTAAAATGTCATGCAAAGTGTCAAAGGCAAGGAAGCTCTGAAAATTGAACATATTCATGCTAAATTCAGCTAAACTAAGGTAAATTACAGTGAAAATAAGGTTAAAACGCTATCCAAAAACATTAAAACTATCAAAATACTGCTTTAAAGCTTCAAATTCAATGTTTCTTCAAAAAAAATCTAAAATTGTTCAAAAAGATTCGAAAATTCGAAAATTAAATTCGAAAATTCGAAAATTAAATTCGAAATTCGAAATTTATTTTGAGGAAAAATTCGAAAATTCATTTGAGAAAAACACTTAAAAATTTAAATACTTTTTTCTGGGGGGTTTGCCATCGTTACACTTAACTAAATGCCCGTTAAATGTTGATAAAAAGGTATATCATTATTCTGCATCCCATCTAATGATGTCTGCCTCTAATATGTACCTACTATTTTTTATAACAGTTGGTTTTCCATTTCATTCAAATCATTTTACTGTTATAAAAAATAGTCTGCCTCAAAGATATACCTACTACTTTTTATAACAGTTGGTTGTCCATTTCATTCAAATCATTTACTTATTACATCATTTCATACAATCATTTTTTTGAACTACAAACACTTACACATCTATTCATTTACATACCTATTTAGTAGGTATCAAGCTTCAGCTCAATTTTCGTGAATAAAGTGAAATTAAAAAATGATGCATTGGAAACTCTCGGCTGCCGTTTTGCTGCTGGTCATTGGATGGTGCTCAGTCAGTTCATCCTATCAATTATCATTATCTATTGCGACATTAGACGTTGTTGTTGAATTGGCGTTCACATGGATTTTCTGTGACAACAAAAAATTCAAGTCATCAACCACCTTTTTGTGATGGAAATTTATGATCCCATACAAATGGTTAAAGCCAAGAAAACGTGGGCATTGTAAATATGTAGCCGAACATCACATGTACCTACCTAAATAGGTATATTCTTTTGAATGCACAAAATAATTTTGAGTACACTTTTCTGCCATACTTAAATTGAGCTCTGAAAAGTGGCAAATCAAAAGTAATACATACAAATCCGATAACAACAAACTGAGATATACTCGACGGACCGCAAAGTATGCACCCAAAATTACTTATGTTTTGGTCGATAAGGTGTGAGCAGAATACTTATGTATGCACTTTCACAAAAAAGAAAAATATTCTAAAAAGAAAAAGGCAAAGTCGCGTACATGCGATGAATGTTTTTTCCTGAAACGTCTTTTCATTTTTTCGAGCGATTTCCATTTTTCATCCCGTACGGTTTACATGCTCACGGTTTTCATGCCATTCTGTGTCACTTTACTAGCTAAGTGTGACACTTTACTTGCTACTCTACTGTGCCAGTTTTCATCCAAAGTATTACACTTTACTTGCTTTAAGTATGCACTTTTCAAGCCAAAGTTGTGTGTTTTGCTCCAATTTGTTCTTTTACATGAAATGTGGCATACTGTATTTCTTCTAATAGAAGGGCATCTCCAATAGAAGGTACATAGTAAAACTGCTGGAAGCGCTGATGCCAGACAGTTCCATCATTTAGTATGGTAGGTAGGTAGTAAAAATTTTGATATTGTTGTTATTGTTCTTTTCAAATATTCTATGAATTGTTTCGAATGATGCTTAATAAAGACTGGTCAGTATGCCCTGTACAATGTTGGCTGACATCTGAAGAAAATGTCTGAAAAGATGACGAAAAAAATAGAAGGGCAATCTTCAATAGAAGGGTGGGTAAAGAACAAGGACGTAGCCAGGGGGGGGCGGGGGGGCCGGACCAAAAAATGTGCCAGAAATGGCACTTTCAGACGACGATTTTGTCGACAGTTTGAAAAATTTTTGCGCGCAAGCGCGCATTCTCCCTTCACAACATATCTTTTTGGCTGACCAGTCTCCGCGGCCTAAAAGCCAGTGAAAATGGACTCAATTTCGGTCCATGTCGCTGTATATGCCTGTAAAATACAGACGTATACTGCTGTTTTGGCGCCAATGCCAACGCCAGTGGCGCCATGGAGTGGCGCCTACGAATGGCGCCAGCGCCATGGCGCCATTCCCCTACTACAGGGGTCAAATTTTAGGGGGGGGGGCGTCGCCCCCCCCCCGTTCGCCGGGCTCCGTATACAATCCGCCCCCCCGCTCAAAAATCCTGGCTACGTCCCTGGTAAAGAAGTTGTTGAAAAAACAGAAGGGCGCCGTTCTATTAGACGAAATACGGTATTTAGTGGCGTGCTTGTGGCTTGTAAACCGTAATACTTTGGCACGTAAAGTGGTATACTCTGGCATGAAAAGTGATACATAAATTTGACATGTAAAAACATGTCTGGGGCTTGAAAACCGTACGTTTCAGCAAGTAAAACGGAGCATTTCAGATGAAAAACGTGAGCATGTAAACCGTAAGGGATGAAAAACGGAACACACTCATTTTTTCTGGAATGATTATTGTTTTAGAAATAATGACGTCATGATGGAGTGTTTCCTTCAGAAAAATGCATAGCATTTGAGTATACAAGGAAACAATGGAGGCGTCTAATTCTAAAAGTCGACAAGTCCATAAAATGCGATTTTGAGTAAATCGCATTTTAAGTTTCAGACCCAATTCGAGGCGCGTGGTGCGTGTCCAATTTGACTCTCTCATGTTGTCCATCAAGTTCCATATGTTGACAATAAAGTGTCAAATTTTCCGCCCCTAATCTCAACTTAGATGTGAAAAATTGGGTGTCCATAAAATTCTATTTGGTCAGGGCAAAACTGTTTCGAGGAGGGAAATGGACTTGTCGACTTCTTGCACGCAAGAACGTTTTTGTTCCCGGCAGCATGGAGCTCCCTTATGGGAAAATTATGGAATTGTCACCTTTTAGAAATCGGTGTCCACAGTGGACTTATCACATTTCTTGCATTTTTTTCCCTAAAAAAGGATGCGGAGGATGGACTTGTCGACCTTTAGAACAAAACTAAGTGGACTTGTCGACTTCTTGCCCAAATTTTTTGCATTTTTCCCAAAAAATGTCAAATTTGGCACTATCGTATATAGGCATGTGAGGTCAAAAAATTTATGGAAAATAATGAAAAATGTGCAGACATAGCCCCAGATGACGTTTCCAGGCCTAACTCGAAATTTTCATATTTTGGACTTTTATAATTGTACGCCTCATTTACACAAACCTACCTACTAATGTATACCATAGAAAATTTACTGTACCGTAAATACGTGTATTTACCGCAAATCAGTACCATTTACCAGACGCACATAAACCCGATGTAAACGGCAATTTCGTCGTAAAATGTTGTTGACAAATATTGAATTTTAATTTTAAATTTTTATCTCGAGAACCACAAGCTTTTTGGGTAATTTTTGGACTCGATGTAGATATCGTTTAGCGCTTCCAACATGTTAATTAAGGAATGGATATCTCTAAGCGTTCTTGAGTGTTTGTAATTTGACGACACTGAATTTGTCATTGCATATTCTATTTGTCGTTATGCTGTAAATCACCTTTATGCTGCGATTACAGCTCAGGCGTAAAATTGACCAGGCATAAAATTGATTTTTGGGAATAAAAGTAATCACAACTCATGAGCTTTGGACACAAGAAACGTCTGCATCTGAGCTCTCTTTGACTGAAATAAAAATGTCATATCCAGGGTTGGCAAAATCTCAGAAAAAATAAAAATAAAATGGAAAATTTAAGAATAAAATAAAATAAAATGGAAAATTTCAAAATAAAAATGAAAATTGTATAAAAATTCATATTTTTGTGAAATCGTAAAAAAATCAGATTTTTTGTAAAAAATTGATGTCGTTGCTTGAGCTTCTACCCGTTTATTCTTGGAACTTGGGGCAGTCTCAAGCTGGTAAAGTGTCAAATGTCATGTCAAATGTCATGCAAAGTGTCAATTGTCATGACAAATGTAAAGTTAAGTGTAAATTGTCATGACAAATATAAATTAAAGTGTCAATTGGCAAACAACTTGTATCCAAATCTTATATTTTGTGTCCAGATATTATGTTCTGTATCCAAATCTTATGTTTTGTGTCCAGATATTATGTTATGTATCCAAATCTTGCTGTTTTATAATCCAAATCTTATGTGAACATTTGGCTTTTAAAAAAAGATTCAAATACAAAAAATAAGCTTTGCATAGAAAACATAAGATTTGGATACACAATTTACACTTTGCAAGACATTTGACATGACAATTGCCACTTTACCTGACATTTGACATGACACTTGACATTTTGCATGACTATTCACACTACTTTACATTTGTCAGGACAATTGACACTTTGCATGACATTTTACAAAAGCAAACCATTGTTATCAATAATTGTAAGTTTACACTTGCAGCTAGCTAACAATCCCTACTGCATGCAGCTTTTGTAAAGTAATGGAATAATTTGTCATATGTTTTTCATGTGAAGGTATAATGATAACATTTTTCTGGCCTTGCATGTATGATTCTGATTTTTTGTAAAATTTTTGTAAAATGTAAAATGTAAAGATCCGGGATTTGTGGAGATGCAAGCTTTTCCTGTGATATCTGATTAGTGAATATTTCCGTAATGATCTTATATAAAGCCCTGAGTGGGCGTAAGCCGCACGGTTACCACGGCACTTCATTCTACAATAAATCCTTCTACGCGAGTCGCCCGAACTTTTCATGGTGGACGACCTGCAAGGATAGTTCAACATTGGACGCCCGGGATTGAAGGTTTCTGTTTGAAGGGAGGTAACCGTGGTACGTGAAGAGATCGTGATCAATGTCTGATCACTCGTCGCTTGCGAATAAGCGACCGCACACTCGTGCTCATCCAAATTCCGGTGTACCGCATTTTGCACCACATTCTGCAGCATTGCGGTTTGTCGAAAATCTGCAATTAAGTATGGCCTGGAAGCATTCGGCCGCACAACTGGCTAGACTGCCAGACGGTTCGGTTCACACCGCAATTTTAGGTGGGCATGAGTCTCGGGTTGGGATAACCCCTGGGTCAGGGGTTGAAACCGCACGTTCGCCACGTTCATTGGGGTGGCATGGCGGTCCGGGGGTAGTGCAACCCCCCGCGGGAGGCGCATCTGTGCCCTCAACTAGGTACATGTTGCCTTCTAGTTCGGCGTATCAAGAATCCACACGTTATGAGTGTGTGACGTCTCCCATTATTGCGTCACCGCCACAAGTGGT
The DNA here is from genome assembly GCA_964036195.1 of Sphaerolaimus hirsutus. Lineage (NCBI taxonomy): Eukaryota > Metazoa > Nematoda > Chromadorea > Monhysterida > Sphaerolaimidae > Sphaerolaimus > Sphaerolaimus hirsutus. The sequence continues at coordinate 14,605,937 of OZ038458.1, forward strand.
GACCAGGGGGTGGCATGGCGGCGGGGGTGCGCCGCCAATCCGGGGTCACAACCCCACAGCCTCGATTGACGTCACTGTACCTCCACCAGAAATTTGTTCAACAAATACGAAAGCGTTTTCAGATATAGGGGTGCCGCAACGCCCAGGCGGATCTCACCGAACCCCGCCGCGTGCAACGCAAGATGTTCGCCTGCTCGAGCCACAGCGCGTGGTGCCAAGAAGCCAGGTTCGGTTGGGTGCGCCTGGTGCGATGGCGCCGTCGGGTGCGCTTGGTGCAGTGGCGCCTGGTGCAGTGCACTACCATGCGGTGACGCCTGGTGCAATGGCGCCTGGCGCAGTGGCGCCTGGTGCAGTACACTACCCTGGGGAGGGTAGCGAATCTGACGGTCAGGGGGCTTTAAGGTCACCTAACATTTTGGACAGGCTTACGCGTTATGCGTATTCGGCCGACGTTTTTCCAAAATATGTAGCTGAGCGTCATGATTTCCAAAGTTTTTTGACGCCAATTCAACCAGTGTGCTTTGTGAATACCGACCGTTTTTTGATGCAATCGGAATGGTTGCAACCTGTCCAAAATGCTGGGGATTTAAGCGTCATAGCTGAAAATAATGGCGCTGAAAAAAATGGCGATAATTGTGGCGATAAAAATAATGGCGCTGAGCGCAATGAAAATGGTGGAATTTTAGCAGATGTAAGAGATTGCATGATGGCTTTGAATTCAAAATTGGACTCGATGAATGTGTCAAAAGAATCCAACACGTGTGGCGACAAAATCAACAAAAAAACTGAAACACAAGCGAAATTGCCAGTAGAAATCACGGGCAAAAATTCAAACGAAACTTTTCAGTACTGGTTACTATTAAAGCCACATGTGTTGGACAAAATTACTGTTTTTCGGGGTGTGGGGGATATAGTGAATTATCCCGAATGGCGCCGCTCTGTTAAAACGGCTGTTTTGTCTGTGCCCACTCCCGATCTAATTCCTCAATTTTGGCAAGAAGTTTTTGCCACTAAAATAGGGGGTGACGCATTCAGAACCATGTCGGCGTTGTTTCAGCCAGAGGAGTTGGCTGATCATGAAGCGGTTTTGTCTGCTCTAGGCAATATTTTTAAGGATCCAACCAAGCATTATACTTATCCCGAGTGGGAAAATGCTGCTATGGGGCGGGATGAAACATTTGTGAAATTTTATCTGCGTCTCATCTCAAAAATGCTGTCGGCTTTGAAATCACGTGTGAAATTTGACAGGGTTTTAATTGACAACCTTGTCGCCATTAAAATTTGGTCGAGATTTGATGATAACAAATTTGATAAATACGTAATTGCTAATTTTCAAGCGAAATACCATGGGACAGACACCCCCATGAGTCAAATTGTGCAAAAATTGAATGATTTTTTCAATACCGTTAAGAAAGCACCGGCGGTGACGCGCAATGTTCCGGTGCAGCATGCACCGACACCATTCCGCAACACAATGCGAAACATGTTGCGGGAGTCGAATAACGATCCTTGGTGCCCACGTCTGGGACATACTGGGAACCGCACAAGCCAGTGCCGCATGACATTGCGGGAAAATGCTCCTAATACTCGCTTCATTCCAAATTTGACGGACAAATCGGAAGGTTATGGGCATGTCAGGCGATTCGGTCCGGCTACCACGCATGACACTAATTTGCCTAGAAAGGCGGTAGCTAAAGCTGCCGTAGAAAGTGTGGACAGCCAGGAGGGAGAGCAGGCGGTGAACGAGCTACAACCAGACACGCTCGAGGCGACCACTGTCAAAGATGTTGAGGGGGCTGTGGACAAATACAACTTGTATTGTACTGAGTTCAAACATCGCCTGGCCCAGATGTTTGATGATGACCCAGGTCGGTTTGATAAGTGGGAACAATCCCCAGCTGTCAAAAAACATTTTGTCAATGTTCAGATTCAGTCGACAGCCGAGTTGGGGATTTCTTCCACGAAGTGTTTGACGGGCAGTCCGAGTCCGATTGAGTTGAGTGACATTCCGATAAAGAGATTTGATCAAACTACTAATTTACAAAATGTGATGTTTTCTGACACTCGAAATACTTCTCTGTGTGCATATTCGGTTATCGGTAAAGATCAGCATCTGTGTATTCGAGTTCGCCCCGCAAACGGACCTCAAGTCCACGCAACAATCAAAATCGAACAAATACCTTGTCACGCTTTATTAGATTCAGGTTGCACACGCTCGTTGATTCCGTTAAAGTTTTTAGAGCAATTGTCGACACAATTGCAGGTTAATTTGTCTTCACGTTTGGAAACTTCAAATGTAAAATTGCACATGGTTAGTGGTGAAACAAAAACTGGTGCTTTAAAGAAAATACAGTTACATGTTGAACATGTCTCGCCAGTGGATCAGATAGCGCGCAAGGTAGTAAGCACATTTTTGGTAAATACTGTTGAAGGTGCTTTAGATGAAATTTTGATAGGAACCGATATCATGCCTTATTTGAAACTATCTTGGCTGATTCCATTGACTTTGGAGGGGGATTTTGAAGCATGTTTACCATCTGATGAAAAACATGCTAAGGAAATTTTGAATAATGAAGGACAATTTCAATTATTATTGTCTGAAAAGGTAAAGTCAACAAAATCAATATTTATTCCGCCTAAGTCAATGTTCGCGGTGCCTGTAACATTCCCATCGAGACCAGTGGGTATGTCAAATGTTCAATGGCAACAAACATATGCTGTATTCTCCAATACGGAAGATGAAACTTCATTTGCCATGTATAATACTGTAGTTTCTTCAGCAGAGAAGAAACAAGCTAAAATAACTCTTTTCAACCCATCTGATTCGCCTTTGCGAATTCCTGTAAATTCTATTTTGTTCACGTGTGATGTGTATTACAATTCTTCATTGTTTCAAGATTCCAAACATTTCCATAAATTATTTACTAATACTGATGCAATGGCACTTTTTGGTATTGTTCCGGATGCCAATCCATGCGGTGTGGCAGCTAAAGCCATAGTGTTACCTACACCGCCAGTTTCGGTGCATGACACACCGCCGCAAGCGGAAGAAAAAGTTCCTACGACTCAAGAAGAACGTTTTCAACATGTTTTGGCACATTTACCACACAAAAATAGAATACCTTTACCGGAGGAAATGCAGAAAAAGTTTGAAAAGCTTTTGTTTGATTTTCATGATGTCTTCTCATGTCATGAATATGATGTGGGGAAAACTGGGTTGGTCACGCATAAAATAATTACTGATCCGAACCAACCTCCTATTAAACAATCAGTGAGATATGAACCTCTTGACAAGCGTTCTTTCATTCAGAAAACAGTGCCCGCAATGTTGAAAGAGGGCATAATTGAACCATCAGATGGTCCATGGGCTAGCCCAATTACAATCGCACCAAAGGGCACTGATAATTTTAGATTTTGTGTAGATTTTAAATTAGTTAATCTAGTCACTAAAATAGATTCATATCCGCTTCCTAGAATTGCTGAATTACTGAATGAATTGTCTGGCAATGTCATTTTCTCGGCAATCGACATAAGACACGGATATTATAATATAACTTTAGCCGATGAAGAAACTCGGGAACGGACATCGTTTGTTTGTAGTCTAGGTCAGTATCGTTACACACGCCTTCCATTTGGTACCTGCAACGCTGGAGCTACTTTCCAGCGTATGATGCAGATAATGATCAGTGGTTTAAATGATAATCAGTCGCGTCCGTGGTGTAAAACCTATATTGATGATATTTTGGTGTGTAGTTACACTATTCCGGAGCATATCGTGCATTTGACACGTTTGTTCGAGAGAATGCGGTGGGCAAACCTCAAAATGCAGCCCGCAAAGTGCAATTTATTTGCATCCGAGTTGAAATATTTAGGACATCAGATCAGTGCAGGGGGAATTTCTCCTGCGCCATCACGGGTGGCAGCCATGTCTGAACAACCAAAAGTTCATACCAAACAAGATTTGAGACGTTTTTTGGGTAAATGTGTATATTACAGCCATTTCATTCCGAATTTTAGCACGGTGGCTGCACCGTTATATGCGGCATTGTCGGGTGCTTTTCCGAAACATGGCACAACGCCATTTGAATGGACCGATCCAATGCTAACCGCCTGGGATATGCTCAAACATTTTATTACAAACCCACCAGTTTTACGTCATCCAACTCATCATGACGATCGCGGTTTCGTTTTAGAGTGTGATGCCAGTAGTGTTGGTTTGGGAGCTGTGCTCTCACAAAGGGGGGATGATGGAAAACTTCATCCTGTTTCTTTTATTTCAAAAAGATTATCGCATCCACATACTAAATTTTCAGCTGCCGAACTCGAAAGTCTATGTATATGTTGGGCAATTCGCCGTTTGGCCGATTATATTGAGGGTCAAAAGTTGACAGTATATACAGATAATAGTGGGATACAACAGGTGTTGCGCTCACCTGCGCACAGTAAATTAGAACGCTGGGCTATGTTTATACAGGACAAGGTGACTCGGTTTGAACATAAGCCGGGGGCAATGAACACTGTCGCTGATGCTTTGTCCCGAAACCCTATCGATCAACCAATTTTTGGAGATGAGTTGAAAATACCAACTAATATTGTGAAGGGCATGGCGGCTAAAGTAAAAAATTCTGGCGAAATGACAAATTTCGACGAAAAAATGGTTTCAAATTGGCAGGAAATTCAAGCTGCCGACTCTGAGTTAGCGGGTATAATTGCATCTTTGCAAGATGGGTTGATACAATTATCTGATGCTTTGTTAATTGAACAGATTTTATATTTTAAAGCACCCATTGCCAATTTACATTACGCTATCTGGCCACCAAGATCGTGGCAACAAGCTTGCTTGGCTCAAGCGCATATGGGAGTTTATGCGAGCCACGGCGGCCAAGAACGTACTCTGCATTTACTTTGTGAATATTTTGCCTGGCCAGGTATGAAAAACGATATTTTACAATTTTGCCAACAATGTTCGCACTGTATGGAGAATAAACCACATCGCTTGAATCCGGCACCACTGGGTTTAGTGGAGTCACCTTCACAACCGTTTGAAGTTTTGCATGTTGACACCATGCAAGTTAATTCATGTGATAAAAAGTCCAAAATTTTGGTAATCGTCGATTCCCTCACGCGATACACAGTTGCGGTACCGATTACTTCATTGCACGCCACTGTCATTGCCAAAACACTTTTGAAAAATGTCTTCATGTTATATGGAGCACCACGCACGTTAATTTCTGATAGGGGCACTGAATTTTGCAATACAGAATTAGCAACGTTATGTGACACGTTTGGCGTTCGCCACAAACCCGTGTTGCCACGTAATCCTCAAGCGAATGGATTAGTCGAACGTACAAATCGGCAATTGCGTGCAATGATTGCTATTTGCGTGGCTGATTATCCAAAGTTTTCCTGGAAAGATTTGTTACCAATGGCTGTGCTAAAACACAACATGGCTATGAATTCAACAACTGGATGCTGCCCGTTTTTCTTGGTTTTTGGATATTTACCACATTGGAACTTATTTTATACAGCAGCGAAAACTTTGGATCCGCAGCTGGCGCGCACACTTGCACAATCCCTAAGCAATAAAAATCGTTCAAAATACAAACGTTATTTTGATGAAAAGCATGTCTCGGTGATAATTCATGAAGGGGATTCGGTGATGGTTAAAAATCATTCTTCTGACAAAATGGCCCCAAAATTCCTGGGCCCATATATTGTTCTGGAAGTTAAAAGTCCAAATTTAATTCTAAAATCTACTTCCGAAAGTGCATGTCTGACTGTGCCACAGCGACTGACGTGGAAACTAACATCTTTTGTTCATCCTTTATAAATTCAATAAATTTATTCATAAGAGGGATAAAACATCATTGAGCAACACCGGAAAACTTCAAAAAACCTCTGCTACCATCATGTCGCGCTTGAACCTGCGTGGAGTTAAACAGACACCATGGCCGCGGATGCCACAGCAGCCATATCGTCATCAACCATATGACAACAGCAACCAACGTTTCAATCGTCTGCCAAATCCTAATACGGTTCGCTCAATGATGTATTAGGTGTAGATTTTTAAGTTTGATCGATAAATTTTGAAAAGTCCAATTTTGAAATTTTGAATGTTGAAAATGTTGAAATTTTAAATTCTGACATTTCATAGATGCCACTGGGCATGTCAGTCATGCACCAGGGCATAAGGGCACCGTCAATCCGCGCACCAACGCCATGCGCTTTGCCAAATCTTAATGTATGTTTTAGAATCAAAGTTTATCAAAATTTGATGTAAAAAAAATAATATATTGGAAAATCATTTTCAAGTTGGTGCGTAACACAACGGTGTTGCCGGGCGCCGACAACAAAGTGACGCCGGCGCGCTTACGCGTCACCGTGACGCAGCCTGCTGTGCCGCCGCCGCAAATGTCGACGCCTCAGGTGCCACCGCCACAAGTGGCACCGCAAACTGTTGCACCGGTGACGGTCGAACCGGTCACTGTTGAGCCGGTCACGGTCGCACCGGAAAGCACACAAATTGATGCACAGAGCACTGTGACCCAAACGATGCAGGAAAAAGACGAGGTCAAATTATTTGTTCAATTTTTGGTTTTCCATCAATTTTGGATTTTTTGAATGACAATTTTTCAATTTTATTGGAGTTTCGAATTTTCAAGTGTTTTTCAAACAAATTTTGTGAAATTTAAAAACGCAAAATTATTAAATTAATGTTTTACAAAACCACAAATTTTTACAAAACGGCAAACTTTTGCAGATTATTGCCGGGTTGAACGAGAGGGTCCAGGTTTTGACTCGCCACATCAAATGGACCCATTCGTTCCAAGTTGAGGCGAAAGTGGCTTCGCTCGCCTCCTCGGGTAAAATTGGCGCAGTTGCGAAACTGCGCACAGACGTCACTGAGTTGACGCAAAAAGTTGTCGAGTTGAGCGAGCAAAATGGACAGTTGCTCAAAAAACTCGATGTCGTTGTTGACCATGTGGCCGGCGCCTTGGACAAGCTTGAGCACTTGGGGGAGAGGGTGGATCAGTTGGAAGTTAATGCTGAATCCAGCGACTCTGAATCTGAGTTTTCGGTTGTTCAGGAACCGGTTGCTCAGGAACCGGGTACTCAGGAACCGGCTGCTCAGATGGAGTGCGACCCTGACCCTGAAGGGTTCCTCAGTGCATCGGATGGTGGTGATTAGTGAAAAGCGAAATTTTGAAAAGCTTGCATAAAGTTATTATTTTTGGGTGTGAGGGGGGAATATGTAAAGATCCGGGATTTGTGGAGATGCAAGCTTTTCCTGTGATATCTGATTAGTGAATATTTCCGTAATGATCTTATATAAAGCCCTGAGTGGGCGTAAGCCGCACGGTTACCACGGCACTTCATTCTACAATAAATCCTTCTACGCGAGTCGCCCGAACTTTTCAAAAATTTCGGTAAAATTTTTGTAAAATGGGGTAATTTATTTTATGAATGACTTTTGGGAATAAAATAAAATAAAATGAAACAAGAATAAAATTAAAATAAAATTTGTATACAATTTTTATGCAATTTGTATACAAATAATTTTTATAAAACCAACCCTGGCTTTATACATTCATCTGTAATTAATTTTACGCCCAAAATCAATTTTACGCCTGGTCAATTTTACACCCAAGCAGTAATCGCAGCAGTACGGAGTCAATGCACAGGCGCTGCCATCCGGCTGCATATTGATGTCGATGGTGGATATTGATGCGAGATTTGCGGATACCAATGTCACCTGCATGGCGTGCGGCAGAACACCCAACTGCCCCAGTGAAAGGCTTGAGTGTCCCAGCGGCCTCAAGTATATACCCTATATGTCGACTGTTGGGTGCGTTTCACTGCGTGCATATACACATTTCAGAAATCTCTGAATTATTGCAAACTAATCTACCGTATTTACCTATTTAGTCTCATAGAATGGCGGGACCGCAATAGAAGGGTGTCGCCAATATAAGGCACACTTTTTGATATTATTTGGGCCAAGAAATAAATAGAAGAGCAGTTTTCAATATAATGGCGAAAAACTGCTGGAAATGTGCCAAATGCATAGAAAAAGATATAAAATTTCAGCGGACGCTGTTATTTAGTGGCTTTGGTCCATTGATTTGGAGCTATTTTGAGATCAAATGTTCAATGAATTGTATCAAACATCATTCTATGTTACGACTGTGACGTAATACTTTGAAAAACCTTGGCAGAACTTGAAACAAGTGAGCTGAAAAATGGCGAAAAAATAGAAGGGCAGCTTCCAATAGAAGGGCGGGTAAAAAGTAGACGACAAGAATAGAAGGGCACCCTGCTATTTAAAAAATACGATTGGTGCTGTTGTTTGTTGTTCAAAATCACATGTAATTAACATCGCAGGAAAATTCCGGAACTTCGCGGCTGCACCAGCGGTAGTAAAACCATATGTTGCAAAAAATGATAAAAACGGTTGTGATATTATAAAATGTGACACAAATTAAAATTGAGTAAAATGGAGACTTGGCATGTGGCGTCGACAAGTACACCATTCTTAAATGAAACGTGTAAAATGTTTTTTTTTAAATAACAATAAATAAATATGTTTGTAGAATCATCACAATGGAATCTGACTACGGTAAAAGTCGGCGGACATTTCATCCTACAAAATCGGAGAGTTAGAATTTGCCGGTGAATAGAGCGAATACAAAACTTGTGTCCCACCCGGACGCTCGGAATTGAAAAAGAAAATAATATTAAAAGAAAAACGGACATTTCGCCGCGTCTGTTCGTGCCACGCCTTATTTATCTACATTTTCAATGTTGCTGTCCGCAAGCGAATGAATTTTACCGTTTAAACTGTTCTTTTTTTATTTATTTTTCTGTTCTTTGTCTCTGTTCCAATGGAAGAGTCCTGTATGCGAACTTGGCAACCGGCCAAAATTTCGAAATCTGCTATAAATATGAATAAAATAGGCTATGTATATAAATGAAAATAGCGATTATGAAGGTGGAAATTGGCAAAGTTGAGCAAATTTTAACGATTTTCAGCTAACTTTGAGTTTTCACTCTCATTCATATATACGCAACTGGTAAGTGGGATGAGGGCCAAGTTCTAATATGTGACCCGATCCGTTCCAATCCTTAAAATATTGCGACACAATAATGACGTCATGCACTCTCCACTGGAGAGATTGACGCAAATGTTTGTAGGGAGAAATGTCTGCCGACTTGTCGGCGGACATTTCATCCTACAAAATCGGAGAGTTAAAATTCGCTCGTGAATAGAGCGAACACGAAACTTGTGTCCCACCATGATGCTCGGAATTGAAAAAGAAAATAATATTAAAAGAAAAAGGACATTTCACCGTGTCTGTGCGTGCCACGCCTGATTTATCTACATTTTCAACGTGCTGGCTGCAAGCGAATGAATTTTACTGTTTAAACTGTTTTGTTTTTAATTTTTTTTTCAATTCGTTGGCTCCGTTCCAATGGAAGAGTCCCCGTATGAGAACTTGGCAGCCAGCCAAAATTTCGACATCCGCTAAAAATATGAATAAAATAGGTTAACACTAGCTATATAACCATGTACCGTATTTCCTCGAAATACCCCCCGGGGGTGATTGTTTCATAGTGCTCCCGAGAGGGGGGGGGGTTAAACGAGGGGGGGGGGGTATTTCGAGGGGGGGTTATTATTTCGCCAGAAATTTTTGTAAATGGTAGTACAGAATCGTTGTTTGCCATGTGCGCTGGGGTAGAAAAATGCATCAATAACTGACATGTATAGACTCCTGTATACTAATATTAGTACGTAGATGGTATAAACACTGCTCTCACGTGATTCCGACATTGTTTTAACGTGTGTTCTGCACTATGCAGAACACAAACTGCAGCATTTGTCATGTACGTTCTCTTTACTCTCAATCTGGGGGGGGGTATTTCGAGGGGGGGTGATTGTTTCATAGTGGTCTCGAGCCGGGGGGGGGTCAAACGATGGGGGGGGGGGTATTTCGAGGGGGGGTCTTTCGAGGAAATACAGTATATAAATGAAAATAGCAATTATAAAGGTGGAAATTGGCAGAGTGGAGCAAATTTTAACGATTTTTCAGCTAACTTTGAGTTTTCACTCTCATTTGTCTAATCTGCAACTGGTAAGTGGGCCGAGGGCCAAGTTCTCATACGTGAACCGTTCCAATCCTTAAAATATTGCGAGGCAATAATGACTCCATGCACTCTCCACTGGAGAGATTGACGCAAATGTTTGTAGGGCGAGACGTCTGCCGACTATAAGTACCAAACGGTATAAACCCTGTTGTAACCATAGTTGTTAAAACGTAAATATTTGCTTTTACTAGATAAATACGTATACTCGAGTACAGAGTAAATACGTTTACCTTTCCTCCGAAAAAAGTTCCGGTACTCGCTTTTACGTATACTTTTTGAAAGTACTCGAGTACAGAAAACGTATTTCAGATTATCTTTTACCTACATTTTTAAAGGCATAGCAGGGAAAAATGGGTGACAATATGCTAAAATTATGAGAAACTAGTCGAAAATGGGTATAAAACCAGATAATTTATATAGTCAAAAATTGTATAAAATAGGTAAAAAGTAACAAAAATGAGTGATTTTGAGCGAAAATTCTGCTATCATTTCTCAAAAGTACTCATGTTTACGTTTTGTGGAGGGAAAAGTATGTTTACTCACGTTAACTCATGAGTAAAAGTATAAAAAAATTACTTAACGTTTTCTGTACTCAGGGGGTGAGTAAAAAATAAATACTTTACGTTTACGTATATTTTGGAAAAAGTTCAGTACTTTTCACAACTCTGGTTGTAACATAACACAGTCATTGTTTTTCACATGTGTTCTGCGTTTCCCGGGGCTTTTGTCATCTACGTTCTCTATACACTGCACTTTGGGGCGGGGGTATTTCGAGGAGGGTGATTGTAAGTTCATAGTGTCCATTTTGAGGGGGGTATTTCGAGGAAATACGTTATATTTACGCTTACACTTACGCTTTTAAAAATACCCGTAAACTTTCTTTATGCTTTCCCAGCCAAATAACCCGGGTACTAAAAGCATAAAAAGAATTTCACACGTGCCAGTTTTACGCTTTTGAAAAAGTGTAAAACTACAAACGAAATGAACGAGAATGTGTGCAATCACTCACTGAAAATAGCGACAGAAGTATCTGAACAGGTGTCCATAGGCAGTTTGTAAACAATTTGAAATTTACTAGGTAAACATGGGTATTTCTGCTTGTGACACTGAAAATTCCGCTTGTGACATTCACACGCGCACAAGCACTTACGCCGCCTATGCAGGGGTCCAGTAGATTTGGACTCTTGCAAGGGTTCAGTTAGGTAGATAGTAAATTGATAGAGCAGAAAGTAGGATACCGTATTTCTTCTAATAGAAGGGCACCCTTCTATTTTTTTCGTCAAATTTTTTACCCGCCCTTCTATTGGAGACGCCCTTCTATTGGAGACAGCCCTTCTATTTTTTTCGCCATTTTTTCAGCGAATTTTTTTCGCGTTCTGCCGAGGTTTTTCAAAGTTCTACGTCACAGACAGTTAATGGAACGCTGATTTATAGAGTTCATTCGACATTTGATGTTAAAAAATAGCATCAAATCAATTGACTAAAGCCACCAAAGCACGGCATCCGCTGATATTTTTATGTTTTATGAATTTGGCACAATTCCAGCACTTTGTGTACCTTCTATTGGAGAGAGAGTGCTACACGAAACATGCAAGCGCATGAAACATTTTGTATCATTACACACGCACACGCGCCCATGAAACACTTTGTATCATTACACACGCACACGCGCCCATGAAACACTTTGTATCATTACACACGCCCATGCGCCATGAAACACGCCGGTTTGCCCATGAAACACGCACGCGCGCGGTGTCATAGCAATGTATGTGCGCTTTTACTTTAGTATTTAGTAGTACTTGCGCTTTAGTACTTGTATGTATGTAGCAATGCATTTACTTATTTATTTTGTAAGTATAATCAACCGTTTTCAGCGCTTTATATTACCTATTTACATGCATGCCAAATTGCCTTTGATAGTTAAACATGAACAGTAAACATTGTTAGATGTGTTAATTGTGTCAGAATTAATTCATTGGAGCGACTCAATCAACTGAAGCACAGCAAATATTCGACCAAAAATATTAACAATAGATAATCTGTATAAAAAATGTTTAGACATTGTTTGACCAATTAGTAATATTAAAATTATACATTATGTTACTGCAAATAACTTCCCGCTTTTGATAATTACCATTGAAAGCAAGAAAAAGGTTGATAATTATATCGGAAAAATTACTCCCGGGGTGTTTATTATGCTAACAAAGTACCGTATTTGCTTGGCAATTCCTGTAGCAATTCCACTCATAAATAATTCACCACCTCGAAAAGTTCCCCCCTCAAACAGTCTGACGAAATGATAATTCACATGGGTATTTTTCAAGCAAATAAAGTAGGAAATATGATTAATTTGTTAATCAAAATATCTATGATGTTAGTACACTTCAAACCTCATCACTGTTGAAAATCTAAGACAAAATACAATGTTGAATAATTGTTAATTTTGGTTTGCTATGACACCGCGCGCGTGCGTGTTTCATGGGCAAACTGGCGTGTTTCATGGCGCATGGGCGTGTGTAATGATACAAAGTGTTTCATGGGCACGTGTGCGTGTGTAATGATACAAAATGTTTCATGCGCTTGCATGTTTTGTTGGATCCCCCCATTGGAGACGCCCTTCTAAACACCTTCCCGGACAAGTTCACCACCCATTTTTTTATTTCACTTCGAATGCAATATCTCCATCCATGGGGGTGTTATAAAGCTGAAACTTTGTATATAATAAGTTGTAAGACCCCTCTACTCCCCAACAATAGGGGAGGTGCGGCGACTCACCACAGGGTGGGTCGCCCTATATGCAACATTTTTTTTGGCGTTTTTGGTGTCCCAATCAAGTTCACCACCCACTTGATTGGCTACACTACAAGCGCCATATCTCCAGCTGTGATGGCGGTATAAAGCTGAAATTTGGGGGATGTCTTTCCAACAACCCCCCTCACAATACACCAGTGAGGCGGCTGCCGATGACCCACTAAACCATGGGTCACTGCATATAATGTTGACCATTATCTAAAAACAGCCCAAGTGTCCCAAAACAAGTTCATCACCCAACTGCATTTAAAAAAATGTTGCAACAACATACCTAATATAAAACTGAATCGGGTTGGAACACTATTTGCAGCCAAAAAATGAAGCCAAAAAAAAGGGTTGGAACCATAGTTCAGCCAAAAAATTTTTTTTTCAGTAGGGCACCCACCCTGTCCCATAAACGGTAGACCGAAAATTTCACTTTAAACAAATTTTTTGTTTCACACTTAAAAAGTTGGTTTACAAAGTTCACTAGAGAATGGTCTAAGGTTCAAAGTTATGTAAAACACATAACCTCTAAAATGCCTCCATAAGGAAATTTACTTGGGGTGAATTCTATGATGTCAAAATGATGTCATTGCAGGAACAAAATTTGACAAAATTTTCACTTTTTCATTCACCCCAAATAAATTTCATTATGGAAGCATTTGAGAGGATATGTTGTTTACATAACTTTGAACCTTAGACCATTCTCTAGTGAACTTTGTAAACCAACTTTTTAAGTGTGAAACAAAAAATTGGTTTAAAGTGAAATTTTCAGTATACCGTTTATGGGACAGGGTGGGTGCACTACTAAAAAATTTTTTTTTGGCTGAGCTAGGGTTCCAACATGATTTAGTTTTATATTAGGTATGTTGTTGCAACATTTTTTTAATGCAGTTGGGTGATGAACTTGTTTTGGGACACTTGGGCTGTTTTTAGAAAATGGTCAACTTTATATGCAGTGAGCCATGCTTTAGTGGATCGTCGGCAGCCGCCCCACTGGTGTATTGTGAGGGGGGTTGTTGGCAAGACATCCCCCAAATTTCAGCTTGATACCGCCATCACAGCTGGAGATATGTCAATCATAGTGTAGCCAATCAAGTGGGTGGTGAACTTGATTGGGACACCAAAAACGCCAAAAAAAAACGTTGCATATGGGACGACCCACCCTGTAGTGAGTCGCCGCACCTCCCCCATTGTTGGGGAGTAGAGGGGTCTTACAACTTTATATATACAAAGTTTCAGCTTTATAACACCCCCATGAACGGAGATATTGCATTCGAAGTGAAATAAAAAAATGGGTGGTGAACTTGTCCGGGAAGGTGTTTATTAGAAGAAATACGGTAGATAACTGAAACATTTTCTAGGGGGTTGCAAAACTACCGTATTTCTCCGTGTAAAGGACCCCCCCCCCCCTGTGCACAACACCCGGGGTGTTATACAGTTGCATAGCACCCCGAGGTGCTATGCTAGGTCTCAAAAAACCCTGATTTGAATTGCTTAAATATCGCTTAAATGGCGCGCGCCACTCATTGTAATTCCGCGGCGCGCATTTTTCCATTGGATTGCTGCACGCTGGGAACCGAAAAAGCTTAAATATGTTGTGACGTGTATCATAAATTTAAAACGAAAGCACACTTTTTTAGTTTAGTCCAGTTTCCGTGTATATAACACCCCCTGACCTAACACCCGGGTGTTACACAAGTAAAAAAAAAGGTTGCTGGAAAGGGTCTGGATTTTGTATAGCACCCGGGTGCTTTACACGGAGAAATACGGTAGTGTGCGCAGGCACAATGGTATTTCATGGATGTTCAAAGCTGGATGTTAGTAAGTATAAATAACGTGATGAACAGCCAGGTAAAAAACATGTCGACATCAATACAATTTCGCCACTCTGTTGTACAGTGCACCGGCATGTGTGCAACTGAAAACTGTGTGATCAAAATGATATCATTATTCTGCATCACATGGCTTTCTTAAAAATATACCGTAAATCCTCAAATAAGTCGCTGGGGGAGTTATTTTTTCCTAAGAATTTGTTGAGGGGGACTTATTCGAGGCCGAGGGGGAAGTTATTGTTTCGTCAGAATATTCAGGACAATTTGTTCAATTGATTTGTATGAACAGGTAAAATTAAGTTCGTCAATCAATTTTATTAAGCATTCATAAAACCTTTTTCAACCATTGACAACTAAAATTTGTGTTCATCGCGGCACTGCCTACACACTGTACACACTGCACGCGTATGTCGCCGCCATGTGTAAAACATGCTTTTGTGTTTTACGGTGCATTGCATTTGCATTCGATGAAACAGACCATGGCTTTTTTGGTCTGTCTGGCTTCATCGAATGTTTTTATGTGACACGATGCATTTGGGGAACGAACAGAGGGGGGAGTTATTCAAGCGGGAGTTATGTTTTCCTCACGCTCACAACAGGGGGGGGGTTATTCGAGGGGGACTTATTCGAGGTTTTACGGTATTCTATTTTTACAATGGTTGGTTTAGCATTTTTTCAAATCATTTATTTATTACATCATTTCATATGAATTACATTACATCATTTCAATCCTTTTAGTGGACTACAAACACAGATGGCGTGGAATTTTCGATTGTCTGAAGTCCTATAAAGCTCGCCCGAAATCCATGCAGCTTCACTTACATATCTATCTATTTACATACCTAGTAGGTATCGAGCTCCAGCTCAATTTTCGTGAATAAAGTGAAATTTAAAAAATGATGCATTGGAAACTCTCGGCTGCCGTTTTGCTGCTGGTCATTGGCTGGTGCTCAGTCAGTTCATCCTATTAATTATCATTATCCATTACAACATTAGATGTTTTTGTTAAATAAGCAGTGTTCACATGGATTTTCTGTGAAAATAGTGGACTAGTGGAAAGCGTAGCCAAACATCACATGTGTATAGGTATTATTAAAAGCACAGAAGGAGTACGTCATATGATGTGCCATACTTAGATTGAGTGAAAAGAAGTAAATCAAAGGTGACATACATAAATCCAATAACCCCAAAATGAAACACAAGATAACACCCCATCAATAAGTTGATCATTCAAAGTTTTTTTGTGTTTTTTTTCTTTTTGGTTGATCATTTTTGGTTTCGTGGATGCTCTGTAAAAGAATTTACTCTACTGTCCTGTACTGCCTGCACCACACAACACCAGTAATAGGAAAAATTTACAGTACCGTTTACCGCAATGTTAGAAATTTACCATACTATACCATGTACCGTAAAGCCATACCGTTTGCCACTCTAGCGATGACACTCATGTAATCTTCCTTTTTGATGGCAAAAAAGTGCTTGAAACTCAAATCATTGCTATCATAGAAAAACTGTGCGAACACCCCTCGATGAATCAATGCAATGCTTAACCAAACTGTGTGGCACAGGCACTGCCCTCTGGCTGCATATTGATGCATGACACTAGATCTCAGATGGCCGGAGTGACCTGCCTGGCATGCGGTAAAGCACCCAACTGCCCCACGATAAAGCTTGAATGCCCCAGCGGCTTCACATATGTGCCCTATCCCCCGGGGTCATTTCGGTGCGTTTCAGTGTGTTTCAATGCATGAGCAGGGTTGGTTTGAGTAAAATTCTTTTTACCAAAATTGATTTGACGACAATTTCTGATGAAATAATAAACCCCCCTCGAATAAGCCCCCCTCTCGAATTAACCCCCCTCAAATTTTGCTGGCGAAATAATAAACCCCCATGGGGGTATTTCAGGGTAATACGGTATTCATTGATTCTTGAACAACTCAAGACACAGAATGCATATGTTTAATATCTGTCATTGTTTGTATCACCATTAGCATTGAAAAAAATGGCCGATTTTGAGAAAATATAATTAAATATTATCTCAGAAAATCTCTCAAGAAAAAAATATAATTAAATCTCTTGGGTCATTTTCGAAGATATAATTAAATCTCTGAGAAAATCTCTTGCTGTTCAAAAAATCTCATAAAATCTCTCAACATATATTATGATTTAATCGATAGGTATCTCAAGGTGTTTGAACCAGAGGTGTTTGTTTGATGGGATATTAAGCGCCTTAAGCGTTGTCTCAGCTTTTAAGCCGGAATTAGAGCTCAGCGTCGATTCGACGTGAAATGACGACGTAAAATGACGTCGTGAAATTAATTACACGAGTGTGGATCATGCTACGGGTAGGGTTCAAACGGGATTGACTTTTCGGGATCGGGATCGGGATTGGTTTTTTGAGATTTCGGGATCGGGATCGAGATTGGCCGGGATTGGGGTCACGGGGTCGGGATCGGGATCGGGATCGGGATTGGCATTTTTTTGGGATCGGGATTGGGGTCTTGGGATAGAGATTTTGGCCAATGTTTTGGCATCCACAGTTGTTGATAAAGGTCTAAAAACACTGTTGGATGCCAGAAACGTGGCATACAATGAACGCTGGGGGTTTGCATTCACATTTTTGCATGCAAAAACGTCGTTTTTTCACTTTTGATAATTTCCACTATTTTTTCCAGGATCGGGATCCCGGACTTTGGAGTTTCTCGGGATCGGGATTTGAAAAGTTTCGGGATCGGGATCGGGATCAGGACTGCTAAATCCCGGAATTTCACGGGATCCGGGATCAGGATCGGGATCCCGTTTGAACCCTAGCTACGGGTCTACAATTTTCTAAGGATTATATATGAATCAATACCTTAATCGTGTCCAATACTGAGTGTTATCAGCCACAACTAGAGCGAATTGAAAAATTCAATTTTTATCATTCCACGTCATCATTTTACGTCAGGGAACAACTTGACATTTCACGTCAGACTATTGCTTGCAAGTGGACCGGTCTTTCTATTGGTAGAAATATGGTATTTATGTATGTGCTGTTGTTTGTTGTGCAAAATGACATAAAACTTGGATCACAATACATAGTTAGAGATCGCAGAGGAATTCCCGAGGAACTTCGAGGCTGCACCAGCGGGAAAAAAAGCATGTGTTGCAAACCACCATAAAAACTGTTGTGATATTATAAAATGTGATACAATTCAAATACCGGATTTCCTCGCATTAACCATCACTTGAATTGACCCGAATTCAGTGAATTGACTATAAAATCTATATGAATGAAATGACTAAAAAATCTATATGAATGAAATGACTAAAAAATCTATATGAATGAAATGACTAAAAAATCTATATGAAAGAAAATCTATACAATACGGCAGTTTGTGATCCGTGCAATGCAGAACTAGTGATGTAAAAAGCGCCAGAGTTTCGGCGCCAAGCGCCATGGCGCTTTTCCCATTGCGGCGCCAAGCGCCAATGGTGCCACACGATTTTAGCGCCAAGCGCCAAAAGCGCCATGGCGCTTTTCCAGACGGTAGCGCCAAGCGCCAATGGCGCCAGAGGACAATGGCGCCAAGCGCCAGCGCCAAAAATTTATTGGCCGTTTTTTCATCACCATGTACATCAATATCTAAAGTTACATGGTATATGGATCGAACTGGATGCTAAATACACAAAGATGTTCCCTACTTGATGAATGACGCTGCGTGAAAGTTTGTGCAAAAAAGTACCCATGTACTTGCAGTGAATGCAAGTACCGTATATCCTCAAATAAGGCCCCAGGGGAGTTATTATTTCATCCGAAGTTTTGGAGGGGGTATTCAAGGGGGTGTTATTCTAGGGGGAGTTTTTTTTTCTCCGAACATGTACTTAATTCTTTGTATGCATTCCATAAACTCATGTAGGTAATCCAGGTATTTGATAGTTCAACAATAAAAACAATATATCCATTGAAAAATTCATTGAGACTTCATTGGGATTTAAATACACATTGTGGATATAGGTACATATCAAATACCCATATGGGGGAGTTATTCAAGGGGGGGGGGGGTATCTTTCCTCACTTGGCTAACATGTGAAGTTATTCAGGGGTGTTATTCAAGGGGATCATATTTAAGGACATAGGGTAAATAAAAGAGTAATGTGATGAAGCAGGGTTTTTTTACTCATATCTGATAAGCATCCTAAAATGAATGTCAGAAAAATAAATGTGGTATGATCGATAGATTGTAAAGTGTACATTCAGCATGCTATATTGGTAGTTTTACTCTGAATGCAGAAAGTTTCAGTAGGTGACTTTTTTGAAGCAAGTGAAATTTTGCTATTATATAAAAAATCCATGAAATTTGGGTGTGTGAACCATAATTGTTAGGTGATGGGAAAATTGGATGGAACAAAAAACAATCATCTCATATTTTGATGGCATATTTGATGTACGTATCCAAAACGTACACAGACAGTATGGCGCTTTTTTGGCGCCTTTTAAAGTGTGAGCGCCAAGCGCCAATGGCGCCACGGCTTTATAGCGCCAAGCGCCAAAAGCGCCATGGTGCTTTTGGAGGTGTGGGCGCCAAGCGCCAATGGCGCCACGGCAAAAAGGCGCCAAGCGCCAAAAGCGCCATGGCGCTTTTTTGTTTGGCGCTAGCGCCGGGCGCCAGCGCCATGGCGCTTTTACATCACTATGCAGAACACATGTTCAAAACAATGAATGAGTTGTATTAGGGCATATTGTAGTACAGCGTCTATTCTATACTAATGATGTAAAAGCGCCATGGTGCTGGCACCTGGCGCTAGCGCCAAAGCAAAAAGCAACATGGCGCTTGGCGTCTTTTTGTTGTGGCGCCATTGGCGCTTGGCGATGTGCTACGGTAAAGCGCCATGGCGCTTTTGGCGCTTGGCGCTAAGATGCCCTGGTGCTTGGCGCTTGTGTTTTAAAAAGCATACCGTATATCCTCGAATAAGACCCCCCCTTGAATAACTCCCCACCCTTGAATAACTCCCCCCTCAAAAACGCTGACGAAAAAATAACTCCCCCCCCTTGAATAACTCCCCACCCTTGAAAAACTCCCCCCTCTGTGATGAGTGGAGAAGATGGTGCAACAAGTGAAAAAACGTAATGCAAATGCAGTGCAGTGTGTGAGACAAAGATACAAAAGAATGTTAGCCTGCAGCAGAGAAAGCACATACACAGTGTGTAGTTTATGCAGTGTATACACACCTACCTACCTGCAAGTTTTCCTGAAAGTTATGAGGAAAAAATAACTCCCTCCCTTGAATAACTCCCCACCCTTGAATAACTCCCCCCTCAAAAACACTGACAAAAAAATAACTCCCCGGGGGACTTATTCGAGGATATACGGTAGTTGTTAAAACGTATTTATGTTTACTCGATAATTACGGATACTCGAGTAGTGCGTAAATACGTTTACATTTCCTCGCGAAAAAATACTGGTACTCACTTACTCGCGTACTTTTTGAGAGTACGCGGGTACAGAAAACGTATTTTTAGGGGACAGAAAATGTCATTTTGCCAAACAGTAAGTGACAAACATAGACATTTTTGTAAGAAATACTTAGCAGGAGAGAAAAACACATCATTTTGTATATCAGAGTAAAACTGTGAAAAATACAGACTTTTTCTGAGAAAAATACTAACTTCTACGTTTTCTGTGAGAAAATATACCCGTTTTTTACGTGTTCTCCAGAAAAATCTCGTTTTTACGTTTTCTGTGGAAAAAGTAGTTTACTCACGTTTTACGCAGTGTAAAAGTATTTTGAAATCACTTTACGTTTTCTGTACTCAGGGGTGAGTAAAATAAAGATACTTTACATTTACGTTTACTTTAAAAAAAGTTCAGTACTTTTAACAACTCTGTTAAAAAGCGCCAACAACTTAAATCCAAACAACAACAACAACTTATCTTACATCGTCATTTTAAGCAAAAAGTCCTTGTGTAACTGAAGTTCTGTCACGTTGTCAAATGCCATGCGATGTGTCAAAAGTTCAATAATAAAGTTTTTTATTGACATTTTACATGGCATTTGATACTTTACAGCGTGCAGGACTGCCCTCGGAGACTAGTCCAAACTAACAATGGCAATCCAAAATTCGAAACCATATTAAAAATTGTATTCCACCATGAGAAAAACACTTAAAACACGATTTTTAAAAAAAATTCGACGAGTATTTTTATAATTTTCAAGTCTCTGTGGTTGTTAATGTAAAATGCTGCACTTTTAGCTTGCATGTAAAATTCAAAACCACAATTTTAAAACTTTAATTTCCTACCTGATTGTTGTTGTAGAAAAGTTTTTGTGCAAGTGTTCAGTTGCAACAGCTTGGTACCCCGTGTGCTCACATAAAGATCGTGCTCAAAACTGAACAGCAAAACTCAAAAATGCAATGCCTAAGCGGAAAAAAATTGGAAAAACTCTAATTTAGAAAAGTAATTTGGAAGAGAACACTCAAATATTTAAGCACTTTTTCAAGATGGTGTGCCATCGTTAGCGCAAACTCTCAGTTCCTGTAAAATCATGACAAAAATAACAAAACTTGACTGGAGCACTGAAGTTGACTTACGTTTAGGTATCTTGCGAGTTAAACAAATTAGTAGCTGTGTATTAGCATGGCTGCATATGTGTGCAGCAATTGTTTTGGCGCAAACGTCCGGCGACATGGTCTAGAAAAGCACCATGGCACTTGGCGCTATGCACGCCAAATCGCGGTTTATACACCACGAGTGTCCTGTATGGTAATCAGATTGACTTTCGTATTCTTTTCAGAATCTGAAATATATACGGTAGATGTTACCGTAATCCTCTGAATAAAACTACCGTAATCCTCTGAATAAAACTACTGTAATCCTCTGAATACAGTTACCGTAATCCTCTGAATATACCTACCATAACCCACCAAATATACCTACTGTAACCCACTTGCTATTGTACTCTTATGAATAAAATGTTACTGTAATCCACTGAATATAACTACTGTACTCTCATGAATAAAATGTTACCATAATCCACTGAATATAACTCCCATAACCCACTTGCTATCGTAATCCCATGAATAAAAAGATATGGTGATCATACACTACCATAATTCTTCGAATATAAGGTTATGGTACTCTATCACTGAATAAAACATTACTGTAGTCATGTTCTGGGTTGGTTTTAGTAAAATTATTTTTACTAAAATTGTAGTAAAATTGTATTTTTTCTTGTTTTATTCTTCAATTTTCCATTTTATTATTTATTTTAGTTCATGGCCAGGATTGATTTTAGTAAAATTCTTTCAACTAAAATGAGAGTGAAATTGTATAAAAATTGCATTTTTTCATGTATCATTTTATTTTATTCCTCAATTTTCCATTTTATTTTTATTATTTTTTTTAGTTTGTGACCAGGATTAATTTAAGTAAAACGAATTTTACTGAAAT
This sequence comes from Sphaerolaimus hirsutus, assembly GCA_964036195.1. Lineage (NCBI taxonomy): Eukaryota > Metazoa > Nematoda > Chromadorea > Monhysterida > Sphaerolaimidae > Sphaerolaimus > Sphaerolaimus hirsutus. Next base: position 14,628,141 of record OZ038458.1, read on the forward strand.
CATAGTAAAATTGTAAAAAAATTGTATTTTTTCATGTTTTATTTTTTTCTATTCTTCAATTTTCCATTTTTATGAGATTTTGCCAACCTTGGTCATGTCACCATAATCTTCTGAATAAGATTTTTACTGTAGATTTGCACTATAAAACTACCATCTATCAAATAGAACTATGGTATCTTTCACTACCATAAACATATAAATGTAATTTCATATGTCAATGTGTGTTTATTTTTTGGATAGCTTAAGCTTACGTTTACAATGATAGCATCAAAGTACATATTTTAAGCTTAGGGCATCAAACCATTTTAAGTTTAGGCATATGGCATTGGACTTAGGCTTTTTAGTTGTCATATAAATTCAATATCTACCTTGGAATGTAAGTTTGCAGTGTGCTTTTTGTTCATATGTTTATAGTAGTGAAAACATCCTATTTGAGAAATTATGGTAGCTATATACAGAGGTTAGGTAGCATGAAACCACTGAAATGTTAAATTCAGACAATTACTGTAGCATGAATCTTATATTCAGATCATTACTGTAGCATGAGGTCTGTAATCTCATATTCAGAAGATTATGGTAGTGATCAACTACCTAACCTTACATTCCTGCATTGCCTTCATTCTGAACATTTCAGTGTGTTGGCTGGCAACGCCATTTAAGTGCATTTTGTGCTCACTGAGATGAGTGGTCACTTGGCTCAGTGGTAGATCTCTCGCTTCCCACGCGAGAGGTCCTGGGTTCGAGTCCCACTCAAGTGGTCCGGTCTCTTTGCACTATTTCTATAGTAGTGCGATCAGGTCTGAACCTGCCCATCAAGGTGGGTTATGGTAGTTACCGTAACCCACTATGGTAGCTGATTACGGTAGGGACACCCGTGGTAAATAAACCCCAAATCGCCATGGCGCCAAATTTCTGGTGCTTTTCACATCACTAGTTTATACATTTTATTTCTATTTTTTTTGTCAACTTTGTTACCTGCCGTTCTATTGGAGGTGCCGTTGTATTGGAGGCTGCCGTTCTATTTTTTTCACCAATTTTTTCAGATTCCTCATTTCAACATAGCCTTATTTTTAATGAGGTTTGAGCAATATTTGAATAATATCAGAGCATCAATTAGAAATTCAACACTTATTTGAATGCTTTCATCATCCACTTTTTGACTTATTTGTGTTTTGGCACACTCCCAACATAATTTCCACCTGCCATTAGATTGGAGGTGCCGTTGAATTTGAGGCTGCCGTTCTATTGTTTTCGTGAGCGCAAAAATGCGCCAAAGCCTGCCTGCAAAACCAAAACCGTTCTATTAGAAAAAATACGGTAGATGCACTCCCGCTCACCGACGCCGAAAACAAAACACACTTCTCTCGCACAAGTGGTGGCCCTGAAGAGGGCCGTTGGGTTAAAGATAGCACACACACACACACCGCCGCAGCGCATCTACCCTCCAAATCCATACAAGGTGCGTCCCTGCCTCTTCAACGCGTAGACCACGTCCATGGCGGTGACGGTCTTGCGCTTGGCGTGCTCGCAGTAGGTGACCGCGTCGCGGATAACGTTCTCCAGGAACACCTTGAGCACGCCCCTGGTCTCCTCGTAGATGAGCCCAGAGATGCGCTTGACGCCGCCGCGGCGGGCCAGGCGTCTGATCGCTGGCTTGGTGATGCCCTGGATGTTGTCGCGCAGCACTTTGCGATGCCGCTTGGCGCCGCCCTTTCCGAGACCTTTGCCTCCCTTGCCGCGGCCGGACATGTTCAAGTTGTGGGTGGTTTTGTGTTGAGGGAACGGGGAAAACAGGGAGAGAATGCGATAGGCGTTTTTCAGCGGTGGGGCGGGGTATTTATATGCGCGCGCGGGCGGGGTCGCACTGGTGTGCGCTCTGTGCCGCGTAAGAATCTATCGTTGTCGGGTTATCGCTGCTGATGATACAGGGTGCTCAATTTACGTGATTCGTTTTTTAGAATACACCTATCAGTTTTTTAGAACACACTAAAAGTCATGTTTATTTCGCATACGTCACTTGACAAAAATAATTGCTGTCTTGTAATAATCAAATAATTAATAATAACTAGGACGCAAAAATAATTGCTGTCTTCATCTATGTTGGCCCACACAGTACCCTGCAGGGCGACGTGTAAACGCGCGCGCGGTTTTTGATCTCGTGCCAACATTTGAATTTTACGCCGTGCAAATATGTTTGGGAAAACAATAGTTTGAATATCTCAGGGTGTATACGCAGAGTTGTTAAAAGTAGCGAACTTTTTTCAAAGTATACATAAACGTAAAGTACTTATTTTTTACTCCCCCCCTGAGTACAGAAAACGTAAAGTAAATTTTTGTCTACTTTTACTCATGAGTAAACGTGAGTAAATGTACTTTTTCCCCAGAAAAAGTAAACGTGAGTACTTGTGAGAAATGTCGCCAAAATTTTCGCTCTAATCACCCATTTTCATAACTTTTTTGCTTAGTTTAAGCAATTTTTGGCTATATATTTGCTTATATGCCAAACTTATTGACTAGTTTCCGCTATTATTAGCAGGTTTTCTCCCTTTTTTCCCTTCCTTTTCCCCAAGCGCGCCATGGCGCCTTTCAGAAAGTGGGCGCCAGGCGCCACAGAAAGGACGCCAAGCGCCAATGGCGCATTGGCGCGGCGCCCTCAAATGGCGCCATTCCATCAGTACTCGAGTATACGTATTTATCGAGTAAAAGTAAATACGTTTCAACAACTACGCTCGGCAGACAGCAAGGGGAGGAATGCTTTGGCACCGTCGATTGAATACCGCATTCGGAAGCTTTGGAACGCGGGACTAGCGGAAATTATTTTGAAATCTAAAGAACTCAAAAGCACTTCCAAGGGTTTGAAATTAGCAAGGGAAGGCAATGCTTTTGAAAAGTACGCGTGTATACTCGGCGGACATGATACTCTGCCCTCGCACTGATTTATGTCCCGTGTTGGAAGCGTGCCAATGATTATTAAATCATGCGATTTCCATAAAAAGGTGAAAAAATTCATCGATGTGAATATGTTAATGAACAACATTATAACAACAATTAATTTTGTCATCTCTTTATGAAACTCGCACGCGTGACCCATTGTTGGCACACTTCCAGCGGGAACCACGCGTGCAAGGTGTAAAGTAACCGGAGTATACTTCTATTTCCCTATAAAAATTACCAAATAGGATATCATCAAAAACACTGTCTAAAAGTATAAAATTTGCTTTCACATGTAAAAAGTAGTCGCTTTTACATTTTTACATTTAAAAAGTACTCGCTTATTCATACTTCTACTGTGAATAAAAGTACACGCTTTTACATTTGAGGGTAGCTGATATAGGTTTTCACTGTACCGTCTTTACGTTGCGTTCACCACAACCAAGAATTCAGAGAAGCCCCACTACAAACAAAGCACATTTCTCTGGCACAAGTGGTGGCCCTGAAGAGGGCCGTTGGGTTAAGTTCACAACACACCTCCACCTCACTACTTAGAGCTGGTGTACTTGGTGACAGCCTTGGTGCCCTCGCTGACGGCGTGCTTGGCCAGCTCGCCGGGCAGCAGCAACCTGACGCTAGTCTGCACCTCCCTGCTGGTGATAGTGTGCTTCTTGTTGTACTGCGCCAGGCGCGACGCCTCGCCCGCGATCCGCTCGAAGATGTCGTTCACGAACGAGTTCATGATCGACATGGCCTTGGAGCTGATGCCGGTGTCGGGGTGCACCTGCTTGAGCACTTTGTACACGTAGCTGGCGAACGACTCCTTGCGCTTGTGGCGCCGTTTCTTGCCGCCAGTGCGCGTCGCTTTCTGAGACTTGGCCGCCTTTTTGGCGCCTTTGGCGGAAGGTTTCGGGGGCATGGTGACAAGCGGAGATCCGGATCGAAGTCGGAGCGTGAAACACAAGGCTGGTTTGATGGTAGAATGGACGCGCGGCGAGTATTTGTATTCGCGCCGCTGTATTTTCGCCCGCCTGCGGCCTCCCGTCGCGCGTACAAAAAGTGGGCGGAGCCCAAATCGCCTCTCAATATATATACAGAATTTTGCGCGCGCACGCGCCATCCTCTCTCGCGCTCTGAATTTCCCACCCGACTTTTTCTCAACCAAAAAATCCATCTAAAATGTCCGGCCGCGGCGGCAAAGGTGGCAAGGCAAAATCCAAAGCCAAGTCACGCTCGTCCCGCGCCGGGCTGCAGTTCCCCGTGGGCCGGATCCACCGTCTACTCCGCAAGGGCAACTACGCGGAGCGGGTGGGCAGCGGCGCGCCCGTGTACTTGGCAGCCGTGCTCGAGTACCTCGCCGCCGAGGTGTTGGAGCTGGCTGGCAACGCGGCCAGGGACAACAAGAAGACCAGGATCATCCCGCGCCACTTGCAGCTGGCCATCCGCAACGACGAGGAGCTGAACAAGCTGCTGAGCGGCGTGACCATCGCCCAGGGCGGCGTGTTGCCCAACATCCAGGCGGTGCTGCTGCCCAAGAAGACTGGTGGGGAGAAGGCAAAGTGAAGGGCTTGACGTGCGTGTGATGTGTTACCTAACCCAACGGCCCTCTTCAGGGCCACCACTCGTGCGAGAGAGTTGTGCTTTGTTTGTGTTCTGGCGAAGACAAAAACTGATATCGTTTTAAAACGTTTTGGCGTTGAAGCGTGAGTGGATGTAGTTCGACGAGCGTTGTTCTGGGGTGGGGATAGTGAATTCGTGGTTCCGTGCGGCGAGTCTCTCGCGTCTGCGGCAAGTTGATAATTATATTTTATAAGAATGAAATGAATTGTAAAATTCATTATATGAGTCGACATTATGTGATTTACTGTAGGTGTTACGGTAGGAACCCATGCTAAGTATCTCAATTAAATGGAACCGTGCCAATTAGGCGCGCGTGGGGAAATTTGATATGGCTTGTGTGGCATATAATGGGCGCGTCTGTTGAGTGGCGTCAGTTTATTTCATATGGATATCCTACCCTTCATCTGAGTATAGTCGAATGTCAACTCAAGTTTCGTTTGTTTATTTGTCGATCAAATCAAGCACATGGTGAAAAGCGAAATGCGAATGCGGGGTTGAATTTCAAATTATGTCAACTAAGTGTGAACCGAAAAGGCAAAAACGTCAACTGGGAGAGTTTTGCGTAATAAAAAGCGGATTTGAACGTGTAAAAGCGAAAATCAAATATTTTTGCCGAATTTCAAAAAATCGCAACCATTTGAAATGCGATTGGAAAAGTATGGAATTGGACATTTTCTAGTGCGAAGTGATATCCGAGTGGTGGAATCACTTTTCTTGCTTTTTGTTGTCGTGCTGCTTGAAGGGGGGTCTGCGGTCGTGCTGGGGGCGTCCTCTACCGCGGGCCCGGCCGCCATGGCCGTACCCTCCCCCCCCTCTGCTGCCACGCTGGAAGTTGTCGCCGTAGGAGTGGCTGGGGCCGGGGCCGGAGCGGTCGTAGGCACGCTTGTAGTCGTATCTGCACATGTGCCATGATAAGGGTGGGAAGTGGTGGGACAATCACATAATGTCGACTCATATAATGAATTTTACAATTCATTTCATTCTTATAAAATATAATTACATTCGTCGACATTATGTGATTTACTGTAGGTGAATTAAAAGGTGGCACATGTGAATGTACCTGTGCAAGTCTCTTTTATAATGTTTGAAGAAACTGCGGGATTTTTCAGACCATAAGCCAGCCTTGAGAATTGCATGTAAAGGTTGACCTTTACGGTGTGCGTCATTAGCTACGGCACCGCGTAGACTGTGTGGTGCGAAGTGTTTGGGTACTCCAGAGAGTAGCATAATGGTAGCAATCCATCGACGTATTGTGTCGGATTTGGCTGGCTTGTGCGGAGCTGTGCATGTAATGAACAGTTCGGCGGTTGCACCTCGGAGGGTTTCGGTGCGTGAAATATAGTCACGGACCGAAGAAACGGGGTCGAGCACAGATTGTGGCTGTGCTGAAATGATGAATGAAGCCAGTGGACCACTTTTTTGTGTTTTGTGTGGTCTGAGTAATGTGAATTGGCAGTGGTCCTCGGTGAATTGCAATGAAGTGCAATCAATTGAGGCAATTTCGGCGGCCCGGCAGGGACGTGACAGAGCCAAAAGAATGGCTGTCTTGCAGGAAAGATTTTTGAGTGACAATTTATTGTTGTCGGGCCAGTTTTCACTGATAAATTTGTGTATCAGAGAAATATCCCAAGTTTCATTGTAGCGGGGTTTTGTGGGCTTTAATTTGAAAGCACCCCTCGAAAATTGTTTGAGCATGTGATTGTCTCTGATAATTGCAGAGAGGCGGGGGTCAATGAAGGCCAAAATGGCAGCCTTTTCATTGAAGACTGATTGGGAACTTTTGATGTGGCTTTGTGAAATGTAGAAAGCCAAATAATTTATCACATTGGCTGCAGATGGCGAAAGCGGATCAAAGTTCCGCTGTGAAGTCCAACGAAGCCACCTTTTCCAGGTTGACTCGTAATGTTTCCTTGTAGATTCAGCCAGTGATTGGGAGATAATTGTGGCTGCTTGTTTCGAAATTCCTTGCTGCGCAAGGAATTGCCCGTGACTGGCCATGCCAGCAGCTGTAGCCGGTCCGGCAGCCAAGGGTGTCCGTGACCCATTGGGTTGGTGATTAGGTCTGGGGCGGAAGGCAGTAGATAAGGGAAGTCGAAACACATTTCGAGTAACAGTGGCCACCAAGCCTTCTTTGGCCAGAAGGGCGTTATGATGACTGCGCTGGCTTGGTGGTCATGCAATTGGCGTAAAGAGCGGCCAATCATGCAGAAAGGTGGAAAAAGGTAACTGAAGTAGTCTGCCCAGTTGAGTGTAAAAGCATCCATTGCGAAGGCATTTGGATCTTCGCCCCAGGAAGCATATTTTGCCAGCTGCGCATTGTGGCGGCTGGCAAAAAGATCGATGTCGAAGCCATTGAATAGATCGGATAAAGATTGGAAGACTGAGCTGTCTAGGCGCCAGTCGCTGGGGGAGAAAGCTAGTCTGCTAGCTGTGTCTGCGTCCTGATTGTCCACACCGGGGACATGCTGTGCTTTGAGAAAAATGCTTCTCTCGGTGCACCAGGACCAAATTTTGATGGCAAGTCTGGCCATCGGGCGGGAATGAGTTCCGCCCCTGCGGTTGACGTATGCGATGGCTGTCTTGTTATCGCATAGGACTAGAATGTGACCGTTGCGAAAATCCTTCGCAAAACACTGAAGGGCGTGCCAGATGCCCAAAAGTTCTAGATGGTTGATGTGGTAAGTGTTTTCTGTGGGTGTCCAATGGCCATGAATTTTGTGGCCATTGTGAGCGGCGCCCCAACCCGAGTGGGATGCGTCCGTAGTGAAAGTCATGTCAGGTGATGACTCAATGATTGGTCGTCCGTGCCACAAATTCAATTGTGTGGACCACGATTGAAGTTCTAACTTGGTTTCCGGTCTCAAATAAATGTGGCTGTTGTATGAGTTGTGAGTTCTGAGGCCATCGATCAACTCAAATTGAAGTTCACGCAAGTGGCATTCGCCATCTATAATGGCGCCAGTAGCAAATTGTAACTGGCCGATAATTGCGGCCAGGGCACGCAGTGAGACTTTGTAGGAAAGTGCCATCTCATTGGCAGCTTGTTGAAGTCGAGAGCGCTTTTCAGGAGGAACTGTGAAAAGCATTTTGTCGCTTTCGATTGTGAGTCCTAAAAACTCCATGCTTTGAGTACCGTCAAGTTGGCATTTTTTGTCATTGATGACAAAGCCGCATGAGCGCAGGGTGTGCACGATTAGGCGTGCGTGATTTTCGGCATCCATTTTTGAAGATGCGAAAATTCCGATGTCATCAAGGTAGGCGATGCATCTAATCCCCATCTTGCGCCAGAAAGTTACAAGTGGGGAAAGAATTCTGGTAAATGTGTGTGGGGCTGAGGAAAGGCCGAACGCCATGCAAGTGAACTGGAAAAGTTGATGATTCCATTCAAATTGTAGGAATTGTTGTTCCTCTTTTGCTATGGGAATTGCGAGGTAGGCGTCAGAGATGTCAACTTTGCACATGTAATCTGATGTGCGAATAGTTGACTTGACAGTTGACAGTGTCTCCATTTTAAATGTCTCAACTTTGATGTATTTATTGAGTGGAGACAAGTCTAGGATCGGTCTGATTTTACCGTTTTTCTGAGAGACGATGAAAAGTCGGCACACAAAACGCTTGTGTGCATGGGAAATGGGCTTTATTGCACCTTTGTCTAGGAGTTCTTGAACCTTTTCAGTGATAATTTGCTCATCATGTGGAGCAAATTTAATTGGAGGCATCCATAAATTTGGGATGTCACTCGGAGCAGTGTGCAGGTTCAAATATGCACCTTGAATCTGGTCCAGCACCCAAGAATCATCGGTAATGGTGAACCAATTGTTGACAGCATATTTGATGCGACATGCAATTGGCAGAGACGACCATTGGTCGTGTGAGTCGGGAAAGAAGTTAAAATGCATGATTTTGGCATTTTTTGAGTTGTCCGGAAGGGTGTAGTTGTTGGAATTTTTAATGAATTCCAAGTTGACGGAGTCTTGAGTAGATTCAGAAGTGTGAGTGGGCGACGAACACGTAACGGGAGAGCTGGTCAATTTGTCAGTATGAATTGACTGACTAAAAACAGGCTTGCTGGACACTCGCACACTGGGCAACGGTTTGAAGCAAACTGACCTGCTGGAGTCTCTGCTGGAGTAGCTGTTGTGCTGGGGTCGATCGAAGCGACTGTAGGGCTTCGAGCGGTTGGAGTTGTGCGTGTCGCTGTCAGGTTTGACGCGAACGCCGAGGCCGCTGGCGAGCCCGGTGGTGCGCTCGATGTGCTCTTTCCCGTGCTCATGTAGGAGCTTGAGGGAATTGTGGCTGCACAAAAGCGGGGCAGCTTTCTTTGTGTCGGCGCCGGCAGAGTAGCGCTCGGATTCGACGCGCTGCTCGATGGGCGCGTTGATGAGGGGCTCCAGCCTGGAGCCCTTCAAGCGCTGCAGCGTGACGCCCAAGGGCGCCAAGTTGGCGATGCGGCGCAGCGCCTGCAGCTGGTACTGGGCGTGTGAAACGGCCCGCAGCGCCCAGTTGACCGCCGTGCGGCATTCGGCCTCTTGGCTGCGAGGCGGAGAAATATTTAATCTAGCCGAAAACATAGGAATCTAGATTAAACTGTGAATATAAGCAAAACATCTTTAATTAAATTGATGCTTTGATTTGCAAGAAACCCACAAGGTGATAGGGGTGCCGTCATTGATTTTCCTCTGCACCAAGTCGGTGGCGCGGAGTAGCGGTCGGCGAATGATGTTGACGGTTTCGGTCACTTGGGACATGCATTTGTCCATGAAGCGGACAATTTGCGTGTCGACCGTTTTCACTTTGCGAAAATTGTCGAATAGATTTTCGCTGAGTGTGGGGGAGGTCAAGTTGAAGTCATGTGTGGAAAAATGACACATGAAATCACGGTTGAAAAAACACTCACATAATGGGATGTTTATCGGCCCGCGAATCACCCGTCTTGGGATAAGTTTTAGCCATTTTAGATAGGCCCGAGCGCGGCATTTCTGTGCCACCGGCAGTGCGCTGGAGTAGGGACTGGACTTGCTCAGTCACAAATAGCGGGTCGGATTTAGTGTCGTCCGCATCTAGGGCCACTTCGGGGTCCTGTGTCAGATGCGCCAGCTCGTGCTCAGATAATTTGCTGAGCGCTGGGTCCAATTTAGCCGCTGTAGCCGGCTGCGTGGTGTCCTGTAGCGCGATTTGAATGCGCGCTTTAGTGCCATCATCGAGCTGGTTGAACCACTGCTCGATTTGGCCGTTGAACTGCCGCTGGTCGACCGGCACCGTGTCGGAAGGGTCGGGGTTGTCGTCTGGTAGCAAATCGTTGTCGTCGGAGTGATGCGATTTGCTCGGTGAAGGCTGCAATCTGGCGCTTGATGAACCAGACGCCTCGACGACAATGCGGCTGGAAGAGGCGGCCTCCGACAAGCGCTGGCGTTTGGGAGAATTGCTGATCTCCCTATCCGAAGATATAGACCGAGTACGCTTGCGAGGCATAGTATCGATTTGTGAAGAATCGCTGTCGTCCGAAGAGTCGTATTGGAATGCAGGCATAGTCGAAAAGACTATCTCAGATGAAAAAACTGACGCCACTCAACAGACGCGCCCATTATATGCCACACAAGCCATATCAAATTTCCCCACGCGCGCCTAATTGGCACGGTTCCATTTAATTGAGATACTTAGCATGGGTTCCTACCGTAACACCTACAGTAAATCACATAATGTCGACGAATGTAATGCAATACGCAACGTAAAAACCTCAAACGCAACGTCAGTTTTTTGGGCAACGCAACGTGAAACGTTATCCAACGAATCAACCTACATTGGACCTTGAATTTCAGAACACGAGGTTGGGGGTTGAGTTCGCCGTTAGTCATGAAAATTACGGTTGTTAACTAGTGTGCGTGGTGCACATTCTCTACTCGTTTTCCCTGTTTTCCTCGTATTTTTCACCACAATACATGGGATAGATTGGAGTGGGTCTTGTTATATTTTTGTACTGCTTCATTCATCTATAAAGTATGCGGTCCGTTTTACTTAAAGACATGCTGTGCCGAAAACTCAAGACGCTTTTGTACGCTGCACAAACGTCTGCCCTAGTGCAACACCGCATCGCGCGCGCGTATTGTTTGTTTCATCTGTGCCATGTGTTGTCCCAGCACGAGGCCGCCCGCCGCTCGAGTGGCGCCCTTTTTAAATTTTGTCACCGTGCCAACGCACGCCGGCGCCGCTCGAAATCGCGGCGGGGCATAACGCCGACGCTCGACTCTATCCTCAAACCATTCAGCCCTTCACGTCATCCGTCCCAATCTCTCTACCCATTCCAACACGCGCCATGGCCCGCACCAAGCAAACCGCTCGCAAATCCACCGGCGGCAAGGCGCCGCGCAAACAACTCGCCACCAAGGCGGCGCGCAAGTCCGCGCCCGCCACCGGCGGCGTCAAGAAACCGCACCGCTACCGTCCCGGCACGGTCGCCCTGAGGGAGATCCGCCGCTACCAGAAGAGCACCGAGCTGCTGATCCGCAAGCTGCCCTTCCAGCGGCTGGTCAGGGAGATCGCCCAGGACTTCAAGACGGACCTGCGCTTCCAGTCCAGCGCGGTCATGGCCCTGCAGGAGGCCAGCGAGGCGTACCTGGTGGGCTTGTTCGAGGACACGAACCTGTGCGCCATCCATGCCAAGAGGGTCACCATCATGCCCAAGGATATCCAGTTGGCTAGAAGGATTAGGGGCGAGCGCGCTTGAACGGCCTGTGTTCGGTTGTAGCTGAAGCGTGATTTTTAACCCAACGGCCCTCTTCAGGGCCACCACTAGTGCGAGAGAGTTGTGCTTGATGCGCATTGTTTTTTTGCATGTTTATCGACTACTTTTTAATGTACGTTCTTAGTCATCCGCTGCATATGAAACTATGTACCGATAGCTGGCGAGTAGTGATGTGAAAAGCGCCAGGACTTTGGCGCTGGCGCCAGGCGTTTTGTTCCTGGACCCAGGCAAAAATAGCACAAAACGCCATTGCGCTTTTACATCACCACTCGTGATTTTTGATAATTGGCCCTACACACTAGTTTTCACCGTGACTTTCGTGTTTACCGTATTTCCTCGAAATACCCCCCGGGGGGTGATTGTTTCATAGTGGTCCCGAGAGGGGGGGGGGGTTATTATTTCACAAGAAAATTTTTGAAAACCAAGTACGAAATTGTCGTCTGAAACGTACGCAGACGTCGAAAAATGCAACAAAAACCGCCATTTATAAGGTTCTGTAGACTAATCGGGTGGGCGCGCCAGCGCCATCCCTCGCTGCCGAGGGAGGGCGCAAGCGACCCACCCATAATATGGTCAGAGACAGCAAAATGCGGAAAATCGAAAATTAAAACTCAAATAACTTTAGAACGCCATTAGATACAAGGAAACCGTCTACGCCGTTGGAAAGCCCGTGTCGGAAAGTATATTGACTCCAATTCTCAAACCGATTGGTTGAACTGGAAAAAAGTTTTTCAAGAATTTCGTTCTGAGGTGCTGTTCTTGTTCTTGTTGTTGTTGTTGTTGTTGTTGGGATGAAAAACTTCAAACTGCAATAACTTCCCTGTAACACAACCGATTTTATTGAATAATGGCTCATATGAAAGAGCTTATGATGCAATTTATTATTTTACAAAAAATTTGTTACAGGCTCCGCCCACTTTAGGACAGTAGCGGTTTGAAATCTTAAAACATGAAAAAATTTAAAATTTGAATACAAAGTATGCAATAAAAAAAATTTGTTGATGTGCGCTGGGACAAGAGCTTTCAAATGAGCTCTTTTTGGCTAATTTTGATTGAGATTTAGAAAAGTTATTTGAGTTTGCGTGTTTTGTGTCAAATGCGCATGTGTGCTGAAAGTGCTGCTTCATTTTATACTGGGTCCAGTTTAGTTAAAAACGGATTTCGCGTGACAAGGAGATGCTAATAAATAAAAAAGTTTTTTTAAATTATTTTATTTTTCAAACTTTTTAATTTTAGATGTTTATTTTTTTAAAGTTATTTAATTTTTAAATTTGAAAATAATTTATTTTGTTTGTTTTTTAAATTTAATGAACGCAAAATTTTTTTAAACTTGTTTATCTTAAATTTTGTTTTAAATTTTCAAATTTAAAAATCATTATTATTACTTTTTATATATATTTTTAAAATTATTATTTTTTGTTATACTCATGCTTTTATATTTGTTTCTTTGTTTTAACATATTTTTATTAAAAAATAAACACAAAAAAATATTTATATATTTTTAATAAAATTTTTTTTTTGAAAATGTGTTTAATTTTTTTTATAAAAAAATGTGTTGATTTTTTGTTTGAAAATTAAAATGAATAAATAATTTTTTAAATTATATTTGAGCTTTTTATCATTTTAAATTATTTGCTTTTTAATTTTATTCCTATCTACTTTATTCTTATAATTTAATTTATATTAAAATCAAAATAAATTAATTATTTTTATATTTAAATTAAATTTTTGTAATATTTTTTTAATTTTGGTTAGTTTCTACTACTTTTATTTTAGTTTAAATTGAATTATATTAAAGAAAATTGAAAAAAATTTGCTGATTTTTTTGGTTGAAAATTAATACACTTAAATAATTTTTTTAAATTATATTCAAGTTATTATCATTTTGAATTATTTGCTTTTTAATTTTATTCTTATCTACTTAATTTTTTCAATTCAATTTATATTAAAATAAAAAATGAATTATTTTTATATTTACATTTAACTTTTATAATTTTTTATTATTTTGGTTTTGATTTTAGTTTAATTTTAATTGTATTGTATTAAAAAAATTTAAAACAATTTGTTGATTTTTTTTTGTTTGAAAATTAGAATAAATAAATAAGTTTTTAAAATTATATTTTAGCTTTTATCATTTTAAATTGTCTTTTAAATTTTTTTCTTATCTACTTTTTTAAAATTTAATTTACATAAAAATCCAAATAAATGAATTATTTTTATATTTAAATTGAATTTTTGTAATATTTTTTTTGGTTATTTTTTATTATTTTGATTTAAGTTTAAATTCAATTTTTATAATTTTTTTCTAATCAAAAAATTTTTACACATTGATTTTATTTTACTTAAATTATTTTTTATCATTTTTGTTTAAATTTTACTTTATACTCTAGTCACTAGTGTATAATAAAAAATTTGGAAATGGTATTCATCTTCCACTTACATTTTCCGATAATTACAATAGCTTTCACATCATGTATTTACTCAACCAGGGACGTATCCAGGATTTTTGAGCGGGGGGGGGGGGCTGCTTGTTTACGGAGGCCGGCGAGGGGGGGGGGGCTCAGCCTCCCCCTAAAATTATACCTACATAGTGGCGAAATGGCGCCATGGCGCTGGCGCCTTTAGTAGGCGCCACGCCATGGCGCCATTGGCGTTGGTGTCAGCGCCATGGAATGCTGTATATGTATGTAGATATACATACAAAACAGCAAAAACACAACATTGAATGTATTTACAACGATTTGCGGTCACATGAAGCAAATCGAATGATAATATACCTTATGTCTGGTGAAGAATGCGCGCTTGCGCGCAAAATTATTTACGCAGACGTTGAAAAAGTCGGAATTTTCCGGTCACTTTCTGGTCTCGCCCCGGGAGGGGGGGGCTGCAGCCCCCCCCCGCCCCCCCTGGATACGGCCCTGTACTCAACATTTTCCATATTCATAGTCAAAGTTGTGGTATTATGGACCACACACCACACATTTGTGGTTTTCTAAATCATGACATCATTGTTGATATTAATAATGGATATCCTAGTGGGCCCGTGGCCACCAAAAAGAAGTATATCCCATTAAAAATGGCTAAAGCCAACAAAAAGTGGACGCCATATCCAAACATGTATGCCTTTGAATGCAGAAAAGTAATATATATCATAAAAATCTTGCCATTTTAAGATTGAGCTATCAAAAGAAGTATATCAAGGGTAATTTATACCTTTATTAATGATATAAGTAGGCTATCAACACAGCAAATTTTATCACAAGGATACAATTTCACCAAACTTTTGCATGGCAGCGTGAGCTTTTTGTATCTTTCAAGTGTGCAGCACATTGACTCAGCTCACACTGACATGCAAAAGTTTGGTGAAATTGTATCCTTGTGATAAAATTTGCTGTGTTGATAGCCTACTTATATCATTAATAAAGGTATAAATTACCCTTGATATACTTCTTTTGATAGCTCAATCTTAAAATGGCAAGATTTTTATGATATATATTACTTTTCTGCATTCAAAGGCATACATGTTTGGATATGGCGTCCACTTTTTGTTGGCTTTAGCCATTTTTAATGGGATATTAGTACGTAGATGGTATAAACACTGTTCTAACATGATTCCGACATTGTTTTAAC